>CM070550.1:108999616-109599616 GCA_036346405.1 Phyllostachys edulis
CTAATCCTCAACAACATACTTGTTCCTATGAGCACCAAAAGCAAGTCTCTACAAGTGAAATGAGGGAGATTGATTAGCAAGTACAGTAGAACTGACATTAGCTGAGGATGTGAAAGAATAATAAAAGACAGTGCCCAGGATTCAGAGAATGCGTGTTCACACTAAATTTATGGATGACTAAAATATGTATGTCCTTTGACATCATATCAAGAAGAGGTCAACATATTTCATGGTATGCACGATCAAACTCACTTCCTATTAGCATGTATGAACTTTGCTAATGCAAGTATATATAATAGGTTTGCATCATCTTTCAACAACGAATTCTCACAATTTTCTGGAACGTATTGTTAGAGATATATGTATAGTGTGTTATTCCCCATTATTATGAGAGGTTATTTGCATATTCACCTCCTGTACTTTGTGTATATATATTAGCCCATTGGCCTCATGATGAATATAAGCACTATTCATAACATGGTATCAGAGCCAAACTAGGGTTAGGTTTTCTCATGTCTCACGTGACAGGTGCCAGCCTCCTCAGCCACCGGTTACTGCTCGCTCGCCGCCCCGTTGTCTCTGCTCCTATGCTTCGTCTTCGTGGTCGCCTCGTCGGCCTCTCTGCCCGATCTGCCTCCTCTTCCGCGCGCGTCACCGTGAGGATGGCTTCTCCCGGACGCTACTCGGTCGCTCTTCGACGGATCCGGCTGCCGCTCCATCACCGGTCGCCCGCGTGTTGCCGGATCCACCGCGCCTCGTCACGCACCGCCGGATCCACCGCACCGCGCCGCCGGAGCCGCCAGGCCGCCGCCGCCGACGCTGCAGGCCTCCGCCATTGCCGCTGAGTCTCTCGCTTCTCCAACCGCCGCCCGTCGGCACTCGGGATCTCGGCCGCTTCGCCAGATCTCGGGGCTACTCCACCGCCGCCACTAGATTCGCCGCCACTGCTTTCGCCGCTGCCTCCTCGCACCGAGGAGCCGCCGCCACCGTCGAGCCGTCTGCTGATCGCCACCGTCGCGCTGCTTTCGGCCGCCCGCCGTTGCTTGGGAGCCGCCGCCGTCGCCGCCGCCACCGCCACGTGCGTTAGAAGCCGCCGCCGCCAAGGACAACCCTAAGTGCCAGTCGTGCGTCGTGTTTGATAACAAGTCGGAGGTTTTTAGCCGTTTCTAGCCGCTAAAAAAAAAAAGAAAAAGAAAAAAAAAAGAAAAAAGAAAAAAGAAAAAACAACGAGTTCTAACCACCGCGCCGCCCGCCGCCGTTAGACTTCGTTGCCGCCGCGCCGCGCCTCTAGCCGCCACCAATGGCTTCGCTCCATCACCGTGATCCCATTCTCGTGAATGAAGCTTCTAAGTGGTGCTTTGTGCGATGCCACTCTCCTCTGTGCTCGCCGCCGTCCACCGCTACACCGACTTCTCCACGCTTCAAAGACACCGCCTCCTCCGAAGGGCGCCACAGTGGTGGTGGCCGTCCTCATCGCTTCCTACTACGACAAGGTCGGCCACGTTGAGTCCGAAAGCTATAAGAAGCGGCGGCATCTTTCACGCCGTTCTTCTACTAGCATCGCATCGTGCGTCTACATCGACGTCGCATCGACTCCTTCAGCAGCTTTCTCTCGAAAGCAGAGATAGCGGACTTGGCGCTACTACTTTTAGGTTCTCCTCGGCGAGTTCTGCGGTTTCTACAACGACGTCAGACGACTCCTTCAGCGAGCTTTCTCATCGAGCAGAGATAACCGCACTTCGACGCCGATTGCCGCTTCGTGTTCTCCTCGACAGTTCTCGCAAGCTCGCATCGACTCTTCGCACCGCGAAACCACCACCTCCACAACAGCACCTCCCGTGGATTCTTGATTCGAACATCTTTTCACATGACTCGAGATCCTTCCACTCTGTTTTCATTACACCTCTTGATTCTCCTGTCAAGATTCTTACCGTTGATGGTACATCTCTTTCGCTCTCGTCGAGGATCTCTTAGCAACTCATCTTTTATGTTCCTTCATTGCTCATGTTCCTCGCCTTACCATGCACTTCTTTCTGCTGGGCGACATCGACCTTGGTTATCGGGTCATTCTCGACTCTGACTCTTGTTGTGTTCAGGACCGTCATACGGGAGCTCTGGTTAGTTCTGGCCCTCGGCGCCTTGACTCACAGCGTCTCTGGGAGCTTGACTGGCTTCACCTTCCTTCCGCTACCACCGTCGCCGCCAGTCTCTCCGCTTCTGCCACTCCGTCTAACGGCTCTTTCCAGCAGTGGCATCACCGTCTTGGCCATCTGTGTGGATCTCGTCTGTCGTCTTTAGTTCGTCGTGGCCTTCTGGGGTCCGTCTCAGGAGACATGTCTTTAGATTGTCAGAGCTGTAAGTTAAGCAAACAGATTCAGCTTCCTTATCCTCGTAGTGAGTCAGTGTCTCAGCGTCCTTTTGATCTTGTTCATTCCGATGTTTGGGGTCTGGCTTCCTTTGTTTCGAAAGGGGGTCATCGATATTATATCATATTTATGGATGATTTATCTCACCACACTTGGATATATTTCATGTCTTCTCGTAGTGAGGCATTGTCTATCTGTAAACAATTTGCCACTATGGTTCGCACACAGTTCTCCACTCTTATTCATGTCTTTCGTGCTGACTTTGCTGGCGAGTACCTCTCTCGTTACCTGCGCAGCTTCCTTGCTGAGCAGGGCACTTTTGCTCAGTTCTCTTGTCCTGGTGCTCATGCTCAGAATGGTGTTGCTGAGCGCAAGCATCGTCACCTCCTTGAGTCGGCTCGTGCACTGATGATTGCCTCCTCTATTCCACACTTTTGGGTAGAGGCTGTTTCTACTGCCACCTATCTCGTCAACATCTAGCCTTCTTCTGCTCTTCAGGGTGAATATCATGTTCAAGCTAGTTGGTTGGACATTTCTGAACACTGAACAGACACAGGCCTACAACAGCTAAAGGATGATTGCTATTCCAGGCTGCACATATTATTTGTAACCATTCCAGGCTGCACATATTATTTATGTACTTAGTATAAGCGTGCAACTGTTCTTTCAGCATTATTAGTAGGTTATAGAAGCAGAAAGCAATCAATTTATTATGCACATATGCATGGCCCAAAGCTTGCAGAAACTAGGTAGTTAAACCACTTCAATAATTATTTGTCTTTCAGCAAGAGACTAATTAAAACCTCTAAAGTACTAAAGACACCAGGAGAAAGGGTGGAGTTATGTACTGATAAATTGTGCACCATGACATTATTCACTTCATTCATCTGCATCTCAGCCTGCAATTAGGATCAAATTATTTTTCTCCCTGCAATTTCTAATAAATCTGGATGGTTCTGACCTGCATAACTACGGCTATCTATTGCTATCAGCCTTGGCAAAATAGTGCAAAAGAAAGAAAAAAAGCAATGACAACCTAAGTTGTACGTTCTCAAGAAAAGTCATACCATTGAATACTAGGATAAAAACCTCAAGTCCAAGAGGGCAGCAATAAAGCTCGATTCATTTTCTCTATGGATGATTACAACTTTATGTTGTTCCAAATACTAGTTTGTAATGAGTAACTATTTGGGAATCCCAGATGGTTCTGGATATTGAAAAACAATAGCTATCGATATTGCCGTATAGTGTCGATGCCTCATGGTAATCAACAATTCTATGAAGTTACAATAGAGCAAATAGTTCATCACGACTAAATGCTTCACTGGAAATGTTCAAACAAAAACTAATCATTTGAGGTTATATCCGCATAAAGAGTTATATTTATCTGTAGAGACTTTGTAAGGTGCACCACACTTCTCTTTGTTGCCCCATATGCAGCAAACCTGGTGATTATCGAGCACAATTTGTCATATTTGCAAGGCAATTACCTAGACTACAAGTTCACAAAAGCATAAGGACCCAAAAGATAGAGAAATCAGCAAGTAATTCTATTCCATACGATTCACTGATCTAATCAAGCATGGCTGCTAGCTTCAACTCTAATTTAATGGAGCATGGCTGCTAGCTTCAATTCACTGATCCATCGCCTTTATTTATTTCTAAAGCCATCTTTTCGTTGATACATATATACAATACAAAAAAAAAATCATCACCATCTTTTATTTCTGAAGCAAGCATAAGGATGAATTAATATGTATGTATTTCCACAACTCGGTCAGTATATGCATACATAACACAATTTTGATTAATTCCCATATGATCCATCCTTGTAGCAAAATGATTATTAATTTCCAAATTTACAAATCAAGTAAAAAACCTAGAGGCCTAGACCAAATACTAGTACCAATCACACTCCCACGAGGGACAAAAATCAGATATCAACAAAGACAACCACGGATTCAGAGGAGAAGAGGTTGGAGGGATGTTGTACCTTGGGTTGGAGGAGGGAGGCGCAAGCTGGCGTTCTGGGGTGGGCGGCTCGGTGGAGGTGGCCGGAGGTACGGGCGGATGACCGGGGAGCGGCGTGGAGGACAGATCCGGTTGGGGTGGAGGTGGCCGGAGGCACGGGTGGGCACTCGGGAGTGGGCCCAGTCGGAGGGGGGAGGGGGGCGCGGACCTGGTTGGAGCAAGAGGCTTGCCAGACGGGCGTAGAGCGTGGGGTGCGGTAGGTCGGAGGCGCGGTCGAGTCGCAAGATTCGGAGTTGGGCAGAGGCGCCAGATCCAGTCAGGGTCAGAGGTGGGCGGAGGCGCCAGATTAGGGGGAGGAGGTGGGGCGCCCTTGCCGGCGGAGGAGGAGGGAGCCGGAGGCGAGGCGGGGTCATCGAGGAGGAGGGTGCCGGGGAGGGAGGAGATGGGCGGCGGCGGCGAGGGGACGAGGGAGGAGCGGGTGGCAGGTTATGCAATGGCAAACGGCCGGTAAATTACCCCCAACTTCAAGGTTAAATGCGGAATAAGGGCTGCGGGAAGCCGACTCCCCACGGGAGGCTTTCGGCTTCCGCACGTTGTAACGCGAAACGGCTTTGAAGAAAAGTAGAGGAGAAAAGTTAGACAATTGGAACAACTTCTAATTTTTATGATAGAAGAACCGAAGCCGAAGCCGTTCAAAACACTCCCAAGCTCTCGTTGGCTGCACACAATACTCCAAACGAGAGATCCATAGGAGGACAAAGTACTCTACTCTACTCTACAATACCTAGTTCAGTTAGTCATATCAGTGGTGATTGCTGTGACATCACTTCTGATTTGATAGTATTACTACTCAGTGCCCACCTTACTGCACATTGCAGACCTTGCAAACCGCATGCTTTTGTTTAATCGCCTCCCCACTGTTCCTTTGATGAGGACGCAGCTCACTGAGATTCTCGGAGACCATAGGAAGATTGCATCAGTGTGTTATACAGTTTTACCTCAAATTAAAACCTTTGCGATTCTTTCTTCGCACAAGGGCAGTGGTAGGTAGCGATCGTTACAACTTACGACCCATAGCCATTTCGACCTGTGAAATTGATTAGCCAGTACAGGACCGGCCAGGGACCAGACATGATGCGATGCGTCTCCTAGGACATGTCATAAGGGACCGGTCAATCTCGATCCATCTCATTCTCACACTTGGAGCTGACGCAAAACATGGGCAGCGCATTGGCTTTTCGGCGAGGCATGCAAGGAGCCAAGGACCGCCATGTGCGCTGCGCCCTAGCTACGGACTGTCTGCCTGGAGCTAAGTCCTGAATGGACAATCCATACGTATACTACTTGTCCTTCTCATGAGTCAATGCTCGGCTTGGCCTGGTTAAATCAGTTAATGAATGGCCACTTGAATGTATAGTGAGCATGCATGCATGCATGTTAAATTTGGTCCCTGTGGTTGCTACTGATATGCTTGTATATTCAAAGGAATGCGGTCGTTCAGAGAACATGCATGGTGCTTACAGAGTTGATTGCTGAATAGCCCATGTGGGCCTTTGGCATCATCAAGGAAAAAATCTACTACTTATCTAGTTCACCAGACAGCAACAAGTGCTATTCTGTACACTATTGCGAGATCAGAAATGTTTTCTTTCTTCTGAAACTTGAGATTGAAAACGCCCTGTCCATTGCAAGTTGCAAGAGCCGAGAGGACACGTTGATGCAGCAGTGGCTCCATGCAACTACAAAGGAATCAGAGTAGGCACTGTAAGTCTCTGTGACAGGGTTAGTTTTACGCAGTCTGAACTGCAAGGAGCGATGGAAAGGACAAAATAAGTACCAGATTGGTGAAACTCGGTTGCCAATGCAGTGAAGAAGACGAGAGGCATCTTGGAACAGGCCCCAATGTGACCTGCAACTTTTGGTGACGTGATCGCACTAGAAACATACGCAAGTGCTGATGCCAGCCCACAAGGGGCACAGGCTCGGGACAAGGAGATGCAAACAAGCAGTTACAGTGAAGGCAATGATACACCTGAAGCAAAGTTTCGGCAGGAAAAGCCAGCACGCTAATGCCGCTCATTTGCAGACAATGTGAAGTGCCGACCATTCAAGAACCATCCTAAACAACTTCCAAAGCGACCACTGACTTCTGCTGCATATGGCTCTACTCATCTACTGTCTAGTACTGTTTATGACTATTGTGCACAACACCTCATGCAGATCACGAACCAAGACAGGAAGAGAGCCATTTTTTTCTTGAGGCAGATACAAGTTACAAAGCAGCACATATTTCAGTCTCACAAGAGTATTTCAGAAGAAATTACAGAGTTTCAGACAAATGAAACTCACATGCAGAATGCAGATGCTTCCAAGAAGACTGGAAGAGTAGGAAGGTAAAAGAAGAAAACAAACAAAACAAGTTCCCTACATATACGGAGATATGTAACTTGAATCTGTGCACAATCTCAGGACAAAATAGGCTTTATACAATGGGTGCAGCTACAATGATTTTTTTTTATTTTAATCCTTTTTTTAATTTTATTTTAAAATTAACCCATCGCGAACTTTATTTCCAATTCTGACCACTTTAGTCACGCCACCTCCCATGACGTGAGAAAACAACAATGTCACGCCACCTAAGGCGGCGTGACCAAAGCTGTCACGCAAACCCTCGACCGCACGCCGTGCCAGCATGGAGCTTGCGTGGCATGTGTGGCGTGACAAGTCTCCCTTGTCACACATTTGTATTTGGCGTGACAGAGCTCGATGCGGAGGAGACGTTCGGACCGTCCGATTTCAATTGGACAGTCCAAACAGACGGAGACGTTCGGACGGTCCGAACGTACCCTTTGTCACGCCATTACGAACAACGTGACAGTAGTGTTGTGTCACGCCAGCCAGATTGGCGTGACAGGGGCTACTTTCAGTTTGTTTGTAAATTATGACAGTTATTCATTTGGATTTATAGATTTGGAACCTGTGGTAAGATGATAACAAAGGGACTTCCTTTTGAAAGATCAAAAATAATTGAAGATACAGTAATGCATAACACCATGTACATGTAACATTTAACAATCCACAACTTGAAAATAGAGACCTCTCTACGTAACCAAATATAATACCATCATTTTAACTGGGAGTAAATACATATGTGGACCGGTAATATTTTTGTGCTTTGAAAACCTTTGACACTTCACAATATTTCTAGGGCGTGTCCCAGAAGTGATACATAATGCATCCTGGAAAAAAATGACTAATATGTGGATTGTGTGGCACAACATGAGGCACAATTATGAAAGATGTGTAGACATCCTAGTGGAATGATAGGTGGTGCTCTTTATAACTTTGTGGTCGTAGATCAAACTGTAAACTTCCTGTACTCGTTTTTTTTTTCATGTTGTTGGATGTCTTGCTACGCGAATAATTGAATGCGAAAAGACGACGAGATTTAAAGTTGCGAATTAAAATAGACTTCATAATAAAGCTTGGAATAACATGGCGCACAGGGTTTAGTTACGTACATAAGAAACAACATCATACACGATGCAACAAACCAAAGCTACTCCTACGATACATATGCGTCTTTTTTGAATGAAAATAAAGTAGACCTTCCGGGAACTAGCACAGAATGGTCCGACCTACTGCGTGGACCGAGGCTGTTTTCCCTTCCTTGCTAGCTCGGCGTTGAACTCCTCGTCGGCCTCTTTGGCCTTGGCTGCCAATTCCCTCTTCCTATCGTGCTCCCTCTCGCGAGCCTCGCGCTCCCTGCGCCTGCACGCCTCGAGATGAGCTTGCGTCTCCCGACGTATGCGCTCGTTGTGCTCGTCGTTGCGGTGTCGCTCCTCCCACATCTTGCGGTCTTTGTTGGCACTCCACTCGTTGAAGTCAAGAGACCACTGGTCATATGGGTGGATCTTGTGGTCGATCCACTTGCGGTAGTCACATAGCGGATCCGGGGACTACAGGTAGACAGGAGAGGTTGTTAGTGCGTACTTTGAAAGAGAAATAGTACGGGAACACACTGTAACTGGTTCTTACCGGCTGTCGATAGGTCCTCGTGTCCCAACGTCGGTCGGGATAATCACTGGAGTAGTTCGAGCAACCCCAGTAACGCATGCCCAGGCTGAGCGGGTGCTTGGACTTGAAGAACTTGCATCTGTCCCTGCACCAACAGAGGGGCGGTGTCTCCCCCTCCAGCGGGTGTTGCGGCGAACGCTCGGTTGGAACGTTCGTGATGGGGTTGCTGCTACGGGGGGCTTCATTACAAACGCGTGCCATGTAGGCACGCATCTCTTGTTCGATCCGGGCCCTAGTAGCCCTTGCTCAGTCCTCCTCCTCCCCAGCAGCTCTTGCTAGCTCGCGGATCCGGTCCCATTACCTCTGCCTGTCGTCCATCCCAGCGTGGTGAAGGAAGCTCTAGTGTAGTAGCCTATGAGGCGTGGAGAGGAAGCTCTGGTATTGTAGTGTTGGGTTTGGTTGCGTAGTGTTCTCTCTTTGATCTCTTCTACCCCGTTTTATAGGCCACATGGTTGGCATGGTGTGGTAAATTTTCTGCAAAGACCTGTCGTTTGGTTCTGAAAAGCTGAGGACGTAGAGTGTTGTCATGTCAATCTGAAAAGCTGGCGAGGCAGAGTGTTGTCACGTCTTTCTTTGCAGAGTCATGTATTTTCGTCCTAAAAAGCTGGCGAGGCGGTCAGGGTTGTTAAGTCGATCTGAAAAGCCTAAACCCTAAACCTAAACCTAAAAGCCTAAAGCCTAAACCTAAACTGCAAACCCTAACCCTAACCCTAAACCTAAAAGCATTTGGATTTATAGATTTGGAACCTGTGGTAAGATGATAACAAATGGACTTCCTTTTGAAAGATAAAAAACAATTGAAAATACGGTGATGCATGACACCATGTACATGTAACATTTAACAATCCACAACTTAAAAATAGAGACCTCTCTACGTAATCAAATATAACACTATCCTTACTACGCGAATAATTGAATGCAAAAAGACGACGAGATTTAAAGTTGCGAATTAAAATAGACTTGATAATAAAGCTTGGAATAACATGACGCACAGGGTTTGGTTACGTGAATAAGAAACAACATCATGCACGATGCAACAAACCGAAGCTACTCCTACGATACGTATGCGCCTTTTTTGAAAGGAAATAAATTAGACCTTCCAGGAACTAGCACGGAATGGTCCGACCTACTGTGTGAACCGGGGTCATTTTCCCTTCCTTGCGAGCTTCTCCGCCCGTGCCTAATGATAGAAGGTGCCTCGCACTACCCACATAGAGTGTTGTTCAGTTAGACGCCTCGAACGTGACTGGCCGTCGTTGTAGTGGCACGCACATATGCAGCTAGGGTTGATGCAGCAGCATGTGGGATCATAGGAACTTCTTATGTTCACGACCTCCTCGTTGCCCCTCTCGCGCTGCATCTGTTGGCGGAGGTCATCATTTTACTCGTTGAGATCGTCAATTCGCGCCTCCAACTCAAAGATTCGGTTCCACAATGTATACACATGCATCGCAACATGTCATTCATGGGGAGGATCGATTCAGCGGACAAAGTTGCATTTCGCCATCTACTGCAAGGGACAATTAGTACGGAGGATGTATTGGCAGTAACATGAATAAAACTATTTACCCTAGAGTGTGGGCATCGAAAGAAACGTCGTCCGCCATCGAAAGAGCCGTCTAAGACCTACACGACAGCGTTTTCCCCGTGTCCGCATTTTGGCCATTTTGGTTGAGCACGCTTGTTCGGCATCAACCGGTAGTTAGGGCCGAAGTCCTCCCTCCTTTCGAGGGGAAGGTCTTACTTCGGCGACCCTGGTTGGATTGGTCCCTCGACGTCTTCCATGGTATGTTACTGTACCACAGAGAAGGTTCTTCTTCCTATGGTGGCAAGGGTCGAGTGGTCCTACTTCCGGAGCAGCGTGGGGCGAATATTTTATAGCCCACGGGGGGAGGCCAACAAAGCGGGTAATGTGTTAGGTTGCAGATGACAAGACTTGACCGGGCTGGCTGCTTTGCGCAGAGATAAGATCAAACGGGGCAGCTTTGCGCAGTGACAAGACCAAAAGAGACAGCCTTGTGCAGTGATAAGACCGGACGGGGCGGCTTTGCGCAGTGACAAGATAAGACTAGACAGCTTTGCGTAATGACAACCCTGACCGCCTCGCCAGCTATTCAGAATGAAAAGACATGACTCTGCAAAGAAAGACGTAGAGTGTTGTCACGTCGATCTGAAAACCTGGCGAGGGTTAGGGTTGTCCAGTCAATCTGAAAGCCTGAACCCTAACCCTAAACCTAAAAGCCTAAAACCCTAAAAACCTAAACCGAAACCTAAACCTAAAGCCTAATAGCCTAAACCCTAACATAAACCTAAAACTCTAAATCCTAAACCTAAACCCTAAAATCTAAAACCAAACTCATGCCACACCACTCGTCCCAGCGTGACAGGACTGCCTTGTCATGCCACCATTCACGGCGTGGCAAAAACGTACTGCCACGCCACAATGCTTGATGTTCCAGAGGCATTACCAAAAAGGGCCAGCGCTCCGGGGCTAAGTCCTGTCACGCCGCTTACCCCAACGTGACAGGACTGCCTTGTCACGCCACCATTTAGGGCGTGGCAAAAACGTACTGCCACGCCACAATGCTTGATGTTCCAGAGGTGTTGTGAAAAAAGGGGGTTTGCGCTGGGGCTAAGTCCTATCATGCCATCTATGCTGGCATGACAGTACTGCCTTGTCACGCCACTATTGAAGGTGTGACAGTACCAGTAGCAGCTCTTAATTAACACAAGTGAATGTGCAGGATAATTATTCCAGTTAAAACCATACAAATTGTCGATCCGATGTGCATAATTTAAACCCTATCATTAACAATTAGGGTCCTTTCAATTTGCAATCCATCTCATAATTTAAACCCTATCATTAACACTGGATACTCACACTGATTATAGCCTTATGCGCAAATCTGATGCTATAACTAATACAATTACCCCTAAAATCGACTTTTTTTTGTTGAGGAGATAGAAAGACGAACTCTTGACATGAAGGAGGACGGGCCGCCAGCAGGAGGAGGCGGGCGGCCGCAGGAGGAGGCCAGCAGAAGGGCAGGCCTGCAGGAGGAGGCGGGAGGCCGAGGGAGGGCGGTTCATGCCACACTGGGTCATGACGTGTAACACCCCAATTTTCTGGGCTTTTTAAAAAAAAATCAAAATTTAAAAGTAACCATTTGATTTTATTAATTGGCTAAAGCTTAACCTGGAATTTTAGGATTTTAAAAGCAATTCAATTTGAATTAATTAAACTTCAATTAATTCAAGTTGGTTTAATTAAGTTTTCTGGATCTTATTTGGATCTAAAAATCAAAAATATTATTTTAAGCCTTTTCTTGGATTTTTGTTGGTTTTTAAAAGAGGTTTTCCTTTTAACCCTATGTTAAAAATAATTAATTGCAAAAATTAAAAGCAAGAGTTAAGCTGAAAATATTTTTATTAAGTCCCAAATAATTCAAGGAATTTTTGTGTATTTTTCTTGGAATTTTTGGACTCTTTTAACTATTTTCTAAAAAGCCTTTTCAATTTCTAAAATTATTTAAATCAAAAACCTATTTCTATTTCCCTTTCTCCTTTCGGGCCGTTTTCTTCTTGGCCCGCTCCTGTTCCCGCGCCTCCGGCCCAACTTCGTGGCCCATTCTCGCGCGCGGCCCAACTCACCCGCACCGCTCCTCTCGGTCATCGTCTGATCGAAGATGGATGACCCGATCTTGTTGTAACATTCGGACGGTCCGAACGTTCAACCGATTTGGACCGTCCGATTGAGATTTAATGGCCCGATTTGGATGAAGAGTTCGGACGGTCCGAACATCCAAATCATTTCGGACCGTCCGATTAAAATAAGACGATCCTTGATCGTCACGTCCTCCACACCGTGCCTTCTCTCTCGTTGACGCGGTGGGCCCACCCACTAACGTCATGCCGCGTCGTCGTCCTCCTCGCGGATCTGCCCGTTGGCGCCCTCGTCACTGTCGCGCGGAAGCCTTCGCCGTGCCTGCGTTTTCCGCTGACGCTTCACCCATCCACGCCACCCTAGTCAGCGGGGCATTGAATGCCCGTCGCCTCCGCCACTGCCCCGTCCCGTCGCCCTCCGCTTTGCCCCGCGTTTTCTGCGCACGCCATGTCCTACGGCCGCAGAGCTCCGCTCGTGCACCCATGCTGCTCCCGTCTCTCTCCTCCTCCCCGCTGCCTATAAAGGAGCGCCCTGTGTGCCTCTCCCACTCCTCTCTCTTTCCCCTCACTTTCCTCCCTCTCATTCATCCCCAATTGCCCGGATTTCACCATCGAAGAGCTTCGGCTGAAGCTCCTTCCGCCGCCATTAGCGCCGCCACGGAAGCTCCACCGTCGCCTCCGACTGCACCACTGGCTTCGCACGGTCGTGCGCCACCTGGTGCGTGCACCCACTCCACCCGGAGCCCACCGGAACCCCGTCGCCGCCTTCGAGCCGCCGCCGCTTTTCGTCGTTGCCGCCGACCATCTCTTCACCAACCGTCGCCATTTTGGTGCGCCTTGAGTTCCTCGCACGCTCCTCTTTACGTTGCCGCCACCCATCGGGCTCGCCCCGACGCGAAGCGCCGGCGAGCCACGCGGCCCGAGCGCCTCGTCGACGTCGCCGTCGCCAACGTGGCTCCATCCCGCGCTGACGTGGCTCCAGCTCACCGCTACCTAGGCGCCATCTCAGCCCTTCACTAACATGGCATGCGCAGGTGTCACGCGCGTGTGGCATCGCCACCGTGCTGTGGGCCCCAGCTGTCAGCGGCTCAGCCTTTTTCTGAATTAAAATAATTCTGGAAATTCCCAATTTCATCATTTCATGTTTTTGAAAGTTCCGAAGGCCATATCTTCTCCATCCGAACTCCGATTCGAGCGATTCAAATCTCTAAATTCATCTAAAAACAATATATACCTATCTACACTAAAATTATTTAATTTGGGGTTCATTTTATTTGGATTTAAATTTTTTTATTTGAATTTAGCTTATTTTCGCGTGTAGATTCCGACGATTTCGGAGAACCGGATTTCGACGCTTCTCCGCTTTTCGACGCCGTTTAAGAACAACAACTAAATAAGTAAGACAAGTTACATTCTTTGATCATATTTGAATCCTAATATTTTAAATTATTTAAATTCCGCTTTAAATTATTATTGCATGCTTATTTAAATTCAAGTCATTTAAATCCCTGTTTTAAGCTTTATAGTTATTCCCAATGCTATGGTATAGCCAATTATTGTCAAAATGAGAAATAAAGAAGACCATTCCAAAGGTGAAGTATAATCTGGAAATAGAAATAGGAATTGTGAATTATTAGAATATATAATTGTTGGAGTCGGATTATAGATAATATGATTGTTGAATATTGGATCGTAGAAATACATTATTATTGGATTAGTTGATTATGTCTTGTTGGGTTATCAGAGTATACCTTGTGGAATTATAGGGATACATGATCAATGATTGGTAAATTATAGAAGCATAACTTGGATGGATGGTATAATGGATTATTGACAGATGTGGATTATAGAAATAAATGAATTGTTGATGTTGGATTTTAGGAATAAATATTGCTGGATTACATAAATAAATCTTGGTTGGACTATACAAGTATATATTTGCTGGATTATTAGAATATATCATTTTGGATTTATAGATGGTGAATTATTAGAAATAGATTATTATTGAAAAGTGAATGATTGGAAATTGGATTGTAGAAGTAATTGTCGGACGCTGAATTATAGGATTATGTAATTATCGAAGATTGGATTCTAGGATTACATAATTATTGTGGTGGGAGTATAGAAGTGAATCTTTGTTGGATTATATAAATATATTATTGATGAATCCCGGATTAATAGATGATGGATTATAGAGATAGATTGTGTTAGATTTGATTTACTGAATATTGGATTATAGAATTATTATTGAAGATTGGTATGATGGATGTCGAATTATTAGAAAAAGAATATTGTTGGATTATTGGATTATGACTCCACTCTGGATGGTTGACTTACTGATGTCATACTTGACAATTCTCAGACATTGAATCCCTCACACCTTGTCACCTTAGATAAAACTCTGGTTAATACATTAGTATGACTATAACATTTTGAAAAACAATATGCTTAGACAAAGCTTAGACCAAAATGTTTACTTTGAGGGAATTAGCCAAAAATTCAATTATGATTTGAACAATGTTATGGAATGTCTATACCATACAATCTTTGAAATGTTTACCTTGTAAAATAAAATGAAAAATGGTTTGGACTTGGGCGAAATGGATGTTTGGATGGGTGCATGTTCATGCACGGGATCGATTCATTTCTATGGTCGAGGCCTAGGGTTCTTTTGGAAAGTCGCCCAAATCAATTAAGGACTGGTCTTCGAGCCGCATCTTGCTAAGCCTCATCGTACTACCACATGCCCTGAGAATGGGGAGGGGACCTGGCTGACTAATTTACAATGTTTCACCGTGGTCGTTCCATCCGATTGTGTGGGTGGTCTTTTATGACCTACGTACATGCATTCCCACCTGGCGCAAGAGGGAGCTAGGAACTCTGCGGATTTCTATTCAAAGGGGGCGAAACCTTAGCGAGGGGGACTACGGTGGGATGGCACATTGTAAAGGCCTTGTCACGTACTCTAGGCTGCTTACCTAAGGTAGTGAGCGGTGGCATAGATATATGCCAAACAAACTAGAGAAATCATGTCATGTGGGTAAAGCTGTACAACCTCTGCAGAGTGTAAAACTATTCGAATAGCCGTGTCCACGGTCATGGACATGCTAGCAAAGCCACTCTAAGTTAGATTTTGATTTCGATTTCAAAAGACTTTATTAAATGGTTTTGGATTTCTATCCAAATGGGAATTGGGCGGGTAGCCTTGTGATAGGAGGGTATCCTTCACCACTCGTTGATGAATGTTATCTGACTATAAAACATGAGAATTTAGAAAATGAATTTTAGTTATAGAATATCTGCTTTGGAACTTAGTACTAGTATTTGGAAAGAAAACGTTGCTTTATGCAAAACAACCATATACGCCTTCCTTTGTTATACCCCTGCATGCATCATAATCCTGTTATTGGGTGTAACTTGCGGAGTACATTCATTTGTACTCACTCTTGCTTAATAAAATATTATTCAGAAGAGAAGGACTCTGCATCTGCTGAAGAACTCAATGACTAGGCCGCTACCCCAGTCGATTGCCTGTGGTAGATTAGCTGGGCTCTACTGCTTCTTGTTTCGTCTTCCGCTGTGTTATGTTTTGTTGGCTCAAAAGCCTTTCTGGTAATTAACTCTGATATTTATTATTAAATCTTTGTGATTATGGTTGTGGTACCATGTTTGTTTACTGTGTGAGCTAGCCACTGATCATAGGACTAGTTCAGAAATGCACAGAGGATTTGGGGTGTTAATCCCGGGTCCTTACATAGCGCGAAGGAGAGGCCGCCGCGGGGGTGGATGCCAGTGCAGGGAGGAGGACGGCGCGAGGGAGGATGCCGGTGCGGAGTCGACCTCCGGCGTAGTGGACCGGTGGGACTCGAGGACAGCACGACGAGGATGGATCTGGGGAGGAGAGTAGTTGAAGCAGCGGGGACGAGCTGCGGAAAAAAGTGAAGAATTGGAGCGTCGGCCGCACTTAAGTCAGCCACTGTCACGCCAACTCTCGAGGCGTGACAAAACAGCCTTGTCACGCCATGTCATATGGCGTGGCATATGCCACGTAAGCCCTTCGCGCTGGCACGGCGCGCGGCCGAGAGCTTGCGTGGCATGTTTTGTCATGCCACGGGTGGTGGCATGACAGTGTTGTTTGGTCGCGCCACGGGTGGTGGCGTGACCAAAGGGGTCAGAATTGGAAATAAAGTTCGCAAGAAATTAACTTTATAATATTAATAAAAAAGGATTAAATAATAAAAAAAATCACAGATACAATGCACAGCTGTCATTCAAATTTCAAATCGAGTTGTTCATTTCAAGATAGCATGTATTTTTTTTTGACATAAGAAGGTGGATAATTCTCTACATTATGACCATTGTATTAAAGTAGCAGCCAACCGAGAGTTACAAAAAAATGTACAACATTAAGATAAGAGTTGTCTCCACTGACGAAGACTATCTTGATACTTGGGCTTAGATCGGTGTATCCAAAGATCAATTAAGCTTTGAATTTGATGTTGTAGCAAAATCAGATTGTCCTCAGAATATTGGAACACCTGATTATTCCTCGTAATCCATAATGTATAAGCGCATGCCATGAAGCAAACTGACCAGATTTTACAGAAGTTTTCATTCCCCCTCGCTGTTTTTTTCTCTCCAAAAATTGTAGTATGTTTTGGGATGAGTTTGCTTCCAACGCGAGTCCTAATTTTCTCCAAAGACTGTCTGCAGACTTGCAGAGTAAAATAATGTGATCAATTGTTTCTATTGCAGTGCAGATATCACAATGTGGGTCATTTGTGCAATGTTTGGCCGTCAAGTTGTCTCTGGTATTTAATCGACCTCTGAAAGCTAGCCAAAGGAAGATTCTACAACTGTGTGGTAACGGTTGGTTCCAAGTGTAATCCATCGCTGACCATTTTAGGTCATGAAATGACAACGTCTTGTAAAAAGTTGACATTTTTGGGACGGCCATGGTTTGACATACATACCCTCTGATCCAGAATGTTCGACTGTAGTTGTTGATTAGATAGGAAATCACGGAGAACTTTGTACTCTGAAACGGCTTGTCGCGAGAGAACCGGCATGTAATTTTTCCAGGGAACTACTCTCACAGAGGCTTAACAACTGCGTGAAGTCTTATTGTTGTGGTAACTCTGGTACAACATATGTACATGCACGAATTTTTATGCCACACACACAAACAGATGGTTGACGCAGACGAAACTAAGTACTCTCTTTACATGTTACACTCTCTCGAGTCTTGGCGAGTTCACTTGCCGCCGGTCATGGCGTCGTAGAAGCGGCTCCTCCTGACCTCCTCCGGCGGGATGAAGGCGTCCGGCCCGAGCCCCGGCACGTTGAAGACCACGTCGTCGATTGTCCACGACTCCTCCATCCGCGTCACCACGCGCGCGGCGCGCACGCCGACGCCGAACCGGGCGAGGTGCGCCGTGGACCGCCCCGCGTGCGCGACGGCAACGCCGTCCACGGTGAGGTAGTCGCCTAGGCTCGACGCGATGGTGGTCTCCCAGTACATAGCGGGCGCGCCGGGCGACTGGATCCGGGTCAGCTGCGAGTCCTCCAGCCGCGCAAGAAGGCCGCTCCGCTGGCTGAAGAACCCAGTCAGGCCGTGCCGGATCACCTCCGCCGTGCCGTCGCTCCAGCTCGACAGAACAGAGGGGCCCACGTCCAGGCGCAGCACGAAGCAGTCCTCGCCGTCTACCTGCTTCTCGCCGGCGTGCTCGGCCGTCGTGAAGATGGACGCGATCGACACAGGGTCCAGGCCCTGCATGGGCAAATCAATGTAGTATCAGTGGACATGCAAAGAAACTACATATTTTGGAGCAACATTTAGCTCAGCTCATTACTGTGACCATCAGACCAGTTTAACCGTGTCAGAATTTACCTACAGTTTGCCTCTTGGCATATAAATATTTTGACAGAGATATCTAGGCGGAAGTTTTTTTTTATTTAACCCTTTTTTAATTTTTGTTGTAAAGTTAACATTCGACACATTTTATTTCTAATTCTGACCTCTTTGGTCACGCCACCACCCGTGACGTGACAAAACAACGATGTTACGCTATAGGATAAGTCCGCTAAATAGCACTTTTGGTCACGCCACTGATCGTGACGTGGCCAAACAACACATTGCCCTAGATACAGGCTGAGGTGACAGCGCTGTTTTGTCTCGCCACGGATGGTGACATGATCAAAAGGGTCAGAATAGGAAATAAAGTGCGCCGAGGTTAACTTTAAAATAAAATTAAAAAAGAATTAATTAATTAAAAAAATTCATCTAGGTGTGCACACTAATGCTATATCACAATGACTATGTTAGTCATAGGAATAGACGAATAGTATGCCAGTGTAGTTAAGCAGGTAACTCTGCTTGGCAAGTTGGCATACATGTGTTTGGTGCTTTTGGATCAGCAATGCTGGGGAATTTGAGAATATTCCAGCACTATCACTGTGAGTTATTCGAGCAATGCAATCTACTGCAGTACATGAGTTGGTCAGATTTCCCAAGAAATTGATAATTTTGGTGTGCGCAAGCACAAGTGCTTATCTGCACCTCGCAAAAAAAAGTGCTTATCTGCAGAATTTTTATACCTCATATTACTACAATGGGGAAAAAATCAGAATCTTCGGCTATTGTTAATACAAAGATTGAAATTTAAAATAAGGTGAGGGGGACTAGCACACAAATATAGGTTTAGGTAAGAACATGTCAGTACAGCTTAGTTTATTGGCATGGGACAGAGGACATTGCTGGTATAGAAATGCATCATAAATAAAACAACCCTTGTTCAAAAGTTACTCTAGCATAGTACAAACAGATAAGGGCCTCTAAATATATGTTGCATCCGTACGAGCCATTAACATAAATAAATTTTGAAGTAGGCCACCCTTATACATTTCTTATGGTTTCTACAAAGATTTGGTGAAACTTGCCGGAGTCTAAGTGAGATTGGAGGGGTAGTACTGCTCCCATCAAAACCATAGTTTTCGTGACCAATTTCCTCTGATTTAGTTTGCTCTGAACTGATAATACTATATACTAAAAAAAGGCCGATCAAAGTGTATGTTTTACTCCATCTAATTAGTGAACCAAGCCCTATACGCTCACTAGAATAATTTCCATTGTCGAGCTAATGGTTAGCGTAAACGAACGACTTAATTAACCATTAACTACTTAAGGCCACATTGATCCAACATTCAAACAGTTAGACCAGCTCAGACATGAACTATACACAATTAATTAAAATGCTTCGTAAGCATGAAGATTTCATGAATCAGATCGTGACTTCAGCACCAGGGAAAACTATATCATTTCGGAAATTTGATCGGACTCCACCGATAGTTCCGGTAATAGCGGTTACCGGATATTTCGAAAAAAATTCGGACAAAAATTTTTATTTGAAATTTTCAGATGTAAAGGAAAAATTATCTAAATTTTGAATTAAAATTTGAATTTGGATGAAAACTAGATAAATCCAAAAAAATGCCCGTATGAAAATTTATCAGACCCCACAGGTAACCGGTAAAATTTTGCCGATAGAGTTTTCCATGTTCAGCACCAATTTATCCTACCGCCAAGTTGGTTCGGCTAGTTTTGTTAAAAAATATCTGACAACCCATAGCAAAAGAGTCTTCGTGGAAACACTGTTTGATCGATCATCTATAGATTTCCTGGAAAAATATGAATGCATTTTGTTAGTAAAAACAGTACTAGTCTCATTGCCAAATTTTTCAAGAAAACTGCAATTTGCCCTAGTCAACTCCCACCAGAACACTAACATATATAAGTGTCCATTTCAGCAAGAACCTAAATAACAAGGTTTCATTAGGCAAGTTGCTCAGGATAATCCTAAAGAAAAGCAGCCAATCTAAGTTAATGAACTCACACTTACTGATCAAACATTCAAACATCTCCTCTTTTGCCACTACCTAACCCCTTGTTTGACCTAACGGAGCCTGCGAATAGACCATTGTGCCTTTCTAGGTAATTTTTTTTGCCACTGGTTATTGAGTACTATAGCTGTGGAAAGAAAAGAACAGTTGACTGGCGCCATAATTCCTTTCATTGTATGAAAACTAACAATCAGAGTGTAACATTTCATCTCCAAAAATAATAATTCCTTACAATTTTGTAAAATGACAATACGAGTGCACCGTCTCATCTCCAAATATAATAGTGTGGTGCAAAAATGACTTTATTAGTAATGAAGTACTCTTCAGCAGATTGAACTCCACTTTATATTGGAAGACCAGAAGCTACCGTAACTCCCCTAGGATTACAAATTTGGCCACGAAGAAGAAAAGTATTACATTTGTATCCTTCAGCACGTGTTTCCCTGACGGAACTAACAGAGGCGATAGAGGAAGGGGACGGCACACGGGAGCGCGTTGGAGGCGGCGTGGACGAGCTCGCGGGGGCAAGCGCTCAAACCATGGTTAGGGATTTGGTGAGGAGTTGGATTTGAGGAGGAAGAGAGAGAGAGAGAGAGGCAGGGGCTATTTGCTCTTTCTCCAGTGAACTCTCGTGTAGTGGCAATAGAGGAATAGAAGCAAAAAAATTGAGTGGCAAAAATAAAATGTGTATATTCTTGATGGTATAACTAAAATTGCACATTTTCAGTGGCAAAAACCAAAATTTTCCCTTTATAAAAAAACAGCCCAATATTCTAGTCCCATCTGAGGCAAGGCAAAGGCAGGCTAATCTCTCACTTAATGCCCTCTCCCCAGATCAAACAAGACAGTCAGGACTCCCTTCCTACAGAAAGGAAATGAGAGCACGAGGCATGCAGCATTAGAGGTGGTCAAATCGGCGGTCTGATCCGACACGACCCGTTTAGACACGGTCCAGTTAACTAAACGGGTCATGCTGTGCTATCCTCGTGGGCTCGGCCGCCAATCCAGGCAAGGCACGCCTGGACACAATTAGCCTGACGGGCCAGAGTAGGCCCGTGTAGCCCATCTAGATAAAGGTCGTCGCCTTCGCCACCTCCGCCAAGGCCATCAGGCGCCGCCGCACCAATCGGTCGTGGTCGTGGTCTGGGCCGGGTCGTAATAGGCACTGCTGATCAGGCGTCGGCCGGGCCGGGTTGCAACTCAAGCTTGGCATGTAGAGTCGGCCAGGCCTCGCTTGGGTCAGTCAATCGGACTGTTCATGGGAGACCACGCCTCAAGCCCAAAAAGCTGTGTTGGCATTAAAAATAGTACTAATAAATTTTATTCTTGAAATAAATTAAATATTAATTTTTATTCCAAAAAAGAATTAAAATAGTATTATTTTTTATTGGAAAATGCATTTTTGGGTTGGGCTAGGCTCGGGCCTGCTTATTCGAGATCGGGCTTTTTTAGGCTTGGACCGAAGTTCGGCCTGGCTCGAGGTTTGAATAAGTCTAGGGTCAACAGTATTATACCTCGGGCCGACTCAGCAAGCATGACTCATTTGGGCACCTCTATGCAGCATCAATAATGACATCAACAGTGTGGCATGGCATGCAATTTGGCAGTGCTACTAGAGGTGGCCAAACAGGCTTTGGCAGTGCTACTAGAGGTCGCCAAACAGGCATGTGCCGTGCCAACCGGTGGGCTCGACCACCGACCTAGACACGACGCACCAAACTCACAGGGTCGTGCCGTGTCGGCATGGTCATGATTAACCCAACATACTAGAGTAGACCCGTGTAGCCATCTAGACAAAGGTGCCGCCACCTCCTCTTCTTCCGCTAGCGCATGCTGACTATTCTAAACATGGTATTGTGCTTGCGGGGCCAGGGTCACGACCCAAGTATAGCACACCGTGTTGGGTCTTCTCGGCCTGACCTGTCTAGCCACCGGTCTATGCTGTGTCTGGATCAGACCAACATTACCGTGCCTCAAGGTGCTCGGCAGGAACAACACATTTGACCACCTCTAAGTGCTTACCAGCTCCAGATCCCGAGATAACAACTGTGGGTGCGCATATGTGTAGGATATTATATCCAACTGCTTTTAACAAAGATTCTCCCTCGCATCCAATTTGTTCCTCTTGTTTAATGGATTTCTCTTCTCCTTTTCTGTGTTTCTTTTCTCTCATTCTTTCTCATGCATGATGCATCGTATGTCCCAGTCACACACACACGCTGACTGACACAGGTTTGCGCGCGCGCGCGCAGATGCAAAGCGAAAGCCGAAATGTTATGCACAAAAAGCAGAAGGCTATACAAGAGAGAGGGAGGGAGATAGGGCAATAACACCTGTGGGGCCCACCTGTCATGGGCCAGCCAGGCTAGTAACGCAGTGCACGGGAGACATGCCATGCCCGCCGGGCCGGCGTGATAGGTAAAGCGATACGAGAGAAGGTAGGCCGGGAGATGCAGGGAAAGCAACGGAAAAGAAGAATATGGCATCACGATGCAACGCCGATGTCAGGTGTGAATGACTGAATGCAAGTGCCAACCTGGAGGGCGCGGCGGAGGGGGCGTGAGCCGCCGCGCGCGGCGTGCGCGCCGAGCCAGGGGGTGCGGCGCCAGGCGACGCGGCCGTCGCTGCCCGCGGCGACGTTCTGCCCGGCCACCGCCATCTCGACGAGCCACATGCTGGGCGCGAGCTGCCACACCACGAAGCTCCCCTCGTGGCCCCGCCCGCCGCCTCCCCCGGGCTCCTGCAGCATCGCCAGCCTCACCCTCCCCGCCGCGTACATGCTCTTCACCGCGCCCTCAATCTTCCCGCACCCCGTCGTCGCCCTGAACTGCTCTATTATGTACTGCGCCGACGACGCCACCTACACACAGCATACATAAGCAAAGCAAACGCATGGAAACAAATTGAGAGAGACAAGCATATTTCCAACGGCACAGCTACGGTCGATGTATGCGTACGTACGTGTCGGGGGAGGCGTGGGAGGAGGGGGACAGGGGAGAGGGGGCACGCGAGGACGGAGAGGAGGACGCGGAGGTCGGCGGCTGGCCGGGCGTCGTCCCCGGCGCCAGACAGGAGGCGGCCCCACCGGTGTAGCGCTGCGTGGAGGCCAGACCGCCGCCGCGCCGCCTCCTCCTCGCCGCCGCCAGGCTCCTCCGCCAGCGGCTCCAGCGCCACCCTCGATCTCATCTCTCTCTCTCTCTCTGCGTAGCTTAGCTTCTGTGCCAGGCTGCTGCGAGAGTTTGTTGCTTCTTGTTATTATAAGGGGAGGGAAGGAAGCGTAGGGAGTGCAACTTGCAAAGCAAGCACGTACACGGGTTTTCTAATGGTTGGCGCGTATGACGTGTGGGGCCCCAGTGAGCTTGGGTCCCAAGTGTTAGTGGGAAAGGTGGGGTTGGGGGCGCGTGTGGGGTGCGGAGGAAGGGAGGGGGAGCGTTCAAGGGAGGCAAGAGCGAGAGGAGGGGGAAATGGGGTTGGGGAGCGGTCAAAATCTCGCTCGCGCTTGGGAGGAAATAACGGGTGGCCTTGCTGCTCGTGGTGAAGTATGCTCCGACGGGATCCAGATCCGTGAGCGGACGATCACTGTATAAACAGTATCTATAATTCGATGGTACTGTAGTTATTGATCCGTGTCTTTGATTTTTTATCCAGTAAAAAAAGCTCAATAGTTTAAATCGAGCATAAGGTGTATATGTACCGGACGTACCTATGTGCCGGTCTCACTTTATCGTGGGAGAACGGGTGGTCTCACGTTTAAGGACTAAGGTTGATCCTAAGCGTCCATTCTCAACCGGACGGTCGATCACGTAGGTCATGCAAAAACTTACTTCCTCTATTCTTAAATACATGACGTTGGCTAGTTATGATTTTAATTACAGGACGTCAAGCTTTGTAGAACGGAGGAAGTACATAGTTTGCAAACGCACTACAGAGGATCAAATGATTACGCATCCGTAAACAGTATTCAACACGAAGTGTACGTTGTTTGGTGCAGCGGACTGGAGTAGCACCAACGTTTTGATGTGAGATGTAGGTGAGTTTTCAGAGCACCGATGGTTTTCTGTTTGGGAACAGGGGATTCGATTCGTTGATGTGGCTAGCTTTACTCTGACCTGAGATGCATGCTTGTTGCTTGCTTGCTTGCATGGTTCGTGTCAATTCCCGTTAGCCTACAGGCATCCACGAAAAGCTGCTTTCTATCGCATGATGGCGGAATGGAAGAAGGTGACTCCGCAACTCTTGCAAGCATTTATGCGCTGATGGTTGGCGTTGGGGTTCTGAAGTGCAGAAGCTAGAAAAACGAAGGCGACCTGGCAACTGCTTGCACAAAACTTCCCCATCAATCCTCGACTTGAAGGTTTTCTCTTTCTTTATCTCCTCTGCTTTTTTTGTTGGATCTTTGTTTGAGTATGCACAAGACACACGGAATCCAGCACGGACTGAACTTAAACCACAAGATTTCCTTGCTGGATTGAAACGTGTAATGCATATTTGACTGATCTGAAAGACCACACAGAACAGTGTTTATATCGAATTATCCAGGGATTTGGAAAATCAGAGACTAGCTAGCATTCAATGATCTTGTGAGCAACTGTACCTCACTGACCAGTCACGTCTCACTTTAACCCTGTTCTGCTCTGAATTTCCAATGATTTCTGAATTCCAGCAATGTGCGGTGTGCCAGTGTACACTCGTTTCAGAGGGCCGTACAAGGCCATTGCTCAAGGAATGCGCGATATAATGGTTGCGTGCTTTATTGCTGGGCTCAGATGCTGGCCCAGCCATTACTAATAGAATTCAATTTATACCCGGAATGTTTCTTACACTGAAAACAGAATAGTTCAATTTATACCCCAGTTCATGGCAAGTGTAAAGGGGTGAATGCTTTCAAATCTGTCCTGAAACAAGTTTCAGCTAACCAAAAGAAGAATACTCTCTTAGACCCCAAAGCAGGATCTGAACATGTAGTCAAAAACTTGCAAACTTACCCTAAAAGGATGGATGACAAGGTTATTGTAGACTATAATTGCATTGTGTACTAAGCAAGTTCAATGTAATGGAGCCAGAATTTCAGGTTCAAGGTTACTATCAGAGATGATGGCATAGTAGCTGCTGTGCTTGGTCTGATCTACCATTCAAGTCACATAACCAAATTGCAGTAATTGACATAGTACTCCTAGGAGGCATTAGGCCATCATTCCTACTAGTCCAAGTCCATCATAACAGACTGGAGGAGGGCATATCCTTTTCATGCAACTGGAGTGCTGTTTGGCAGAATCTAGATAAGACCATTCAATACATGCACATGCTTCAATGTCATTAAGAATGTTAAGCTGGTGAGAGTGTCATCATCACATGAACCCGACACTGAGAATGCAACATTACCTCACTCGATACGATTCTGGTTGCTTTATGTTGGTGACAACTGACAAGAATGATCTTAGTTACTAAGAGGCTGTTTGGTTGATGACCAAAATGAGCTAAGCTAAAATATTGGGTAGCCAAAACCTAGGTAAAATCTAATATTGGCAAAAAAAAAACGTTGTTTGAATTATAGCCAAACCAAATTTCGGTGTTACATTAGATTTCATGATCTTAGTCACTTTGCATGTTGAGTGGTGAGCGATTTACTCACTCTCGGATTGCTCGTGTGTGTCATTAGATTTTATTGGTGTTATCAAATTTTAGTAGCAAACCAAACAACGGCCAATTCTTTGTTTCCTTTTATTTGAATTTCTGGATCTTTTGTTTCAGTATGCCCAAAGCACACGGAATCCAGCAGACTCAACCTATACTGGATCGAGACGTGCAGTGCATGCTTGACTGATCTGAAAGACCACACGGAACCGTGTTTATAATTTATATACAGGGCTTTCCAAAATCACAGCTCGTATTCAAACTGTACCAGTGTACGGCACTAACGAATCATATCACACTTTATCCCTGTTCTACTCTGAATTTCCAACGGTTTCTGAATTCCAGCGATCTGCATTGTGCGCTCGTTTCAGAGGGATAGGGCCATCGCTGACTGCCGGCTGGGCTCAGAAAGCCTGTGATATGGTGCTGGCCCAATGTGCCACAACCCCTGCATCCCATTTTGAACTCATCAGGATCAGGTAATTACATTGACAAAGCTTGTGATATGGTTGTGACTTGTGAGACTCACCCCAAAATGAGAATGAATTGTGCCCATTAATACCCATGTAGGGGCATGAGCATGAGAGGATTGGAAGTTTAGTACCATGTAACACCCCAGCTCAACATGAACCAGGAATGCTACTAAACCAACAGAACAGAAGCTAAACTACAAAAAAAATTCTAAAATTTTCAGCAGCATTTCTTTTAAAACAATGGTCATTTAATTAGTTCAAAGCAATTAACATATATATGAGCATGATAACCAAATTGCAAAGATTAAAACACCACCCTAAAGACTCACATGGATGAATCTATCAACTCAATTACAAAGTAAGCAACTACACCTCGAAGGGTGATCACAACTATTATCAACGCATTCTCTAGTAAGGTTCCTCCAATAAAATTTAACAGTACAATCATTAAACATGATTAATCTCAAAGTGTAGTGTGCCATGACTTCTAGCCCCTTTACTATGCATGCCACCTTCAAGAAGTACCTAAAGTAAAACATAAGCAACAAGCGTGAGTTTATGACTCAGCAAGTACAAATAAATGGCATACGAAACAATATACCAATATCAACTCACTCTCAATATTCCATAACATATTCAATGATCATGAATGAAATGCAAATGCACATGTCTCCACTTCTGCATATACCGGTATAGCTGAGTGTAACATCCGTCAGTGTTCACTCGCCCACATTCTCAAATACGGGGATCTAGTGCCCGTCCTTTTTCATACGAGGATTTTAGCCCATATCTTAAATATGAGGATCTCTTTGAAATGAATGACTTCCATATTTCCAATTAGCATCATCAATTAACGAAAGTATATAAATAACTGGAAATACTCATACTTCATATGAATACAACAACAGTCATTTATCCAATTTGCACCACCAAACATCTAATATACTCTAAAATGTACTTGCCTCAACCGTGTGATGGGTGATGACGAGTAGAGGGCTCTAACTCCGGTTTCACACCACCACCTACCATTAGAAAAACATACTAAGAATACCACCCAAAAGCACATCACATTACAATAAGACTAAATAGACAAACTCGCTCCTAATCGCAACCCAAAACGATATCATTCATACTCGAACACCATTCTGTCTAAAACAAGAAAGTCACCTTAGAAGAATCATAACTTTTGATATATAGTTCCAAAAATCATGAACTCAGATTTTCTGGAATCTACACACATATACCCTCAATTTCTCAGGTGATCGAAAGATCAGATTATTTCGTCTAAACCCTTGTTTTTAACTTCGAAGACAAATCTATCATCTTCGGTAATATCAACTTAGAAATTTCATAACTTTTAATAAGTTCATCCAAAAACAGTGATATAAGATATTCTAGAATACACAAGGAATTATCTACCATAATAAATTTATGCCAATTTTTCTATTATGCATCTGATTTTGCAAACTTAACATATTTCTCGACTGATCCTAACAAAAAGTCATAATTGAAATGCATACTTCAAAATTTCATAACTCCTATTTTACTTGTCCAAAAATTATGTTCTTAGACTCTCTAGAATCATCACAAAGTTATATATCTATTTCATAGAAACCAAAAGTCCAAATTCGTCTATTTTCTAATTTTAACTTACATAGCCATGTTTGCTGGCCGAAACCTAGGAACTGAAGAGGCACTCGGATTGTAAAAATCATAACTAATCATCTAATCATCCAAATAATGCGAACAAAGACTTCCTAGAAAGCTATTGAAATTCTCTACTTATCTCTAGGAGACACAAAACCCTAATTTTGCACTGAACTAACCCAAAACTACATATCAACGGGACTGCAGATTACCAAGTCACTAACAGCAAGGAAACCGATCTGCTACTCGACAACATTCGCATAGAAAAAGAATTAAACTAACTAATAGGAAACCGAAAATCACCCTTGAAGATCACGTTGGAGCACGCTGAAATCCCCACGAGAACTCCCTTTTCCCCTTCCTTCTCCTTCTTCCTTTCTCTATTATCTTCTTCTCCTTCCTGCCGACTAGCACCGCCTCCCCTTTGGTTCAACCAGCAGCAGCACCTCATAAGGCAGTAGGGGAGGTCACATGGTAGCGAAGAGGCCAGAGGAAGGGCGGCGCTAGGGCAATCGGCCATGGGAGAGATGGTGGCGGCTTGGGGGAGAGAGGAGGCGCAATGGGGAGGGGAGGGGAGGGGTCACTACTACCCAAAAAAAAAAGCTAATACTAGACGTCTCATCACAGACAGTTGACCAAAACCGTCTGTATTACATGCAATCATAGACAGTTTTGGCTTAGGGCCGTCTGTGTTACTAGCTACGCTAAAAACCACCTGTGATATTTCAACATATCACATACGGTTTTCAACAAAAAAAACCATCTGTGATACTTCACATACGATTCTTAAAAATAACCGTCTGTGATATTGCTACATATCACAGATGGTTTTCAAACTCATCACAGACGGTGCGTCATTTTGTTTGCTTACTGATCATCCGGTGCAGTGTAGCTCCTCAACAGAGTCTTCTTCTCCATCTCTGGCGCTACAGTAGCCACGGGAGATCTCCAAGCCCGGTGAGTCCATCACTACTCCGTTCCTGGTTTGAGTATCGCCTCACCTCACTGAGCCCTCTCGTGTGGTCCATTTCAGCTATTGTCGCCCACGCCGAGCTATCACCGTGGACCTCTCTGTCACCGCTGCCGCCATCGACGCTAACTCTTCTTTGGTGAGTCGTCGACCCCACCAAGATCGATTTTTCCACCTATATGTCCCCCTAAAGCTGTTGTAGGATCAAGGATAACCGACTAGAGGGGGGTGAATAGAAGGTTTTTAAACTTTTAGATAATTTAACAAGTTTATCCAATTATTAACTTAGTCTAAACAAGATATAATTCTAGCTAAGCAATTTACCATAATAGACAAGCTAGAATTATAAGTGCGGAAATGTAAAGACTAGAAATAACCATAATGACACAAGGAAGTTTTTCCTGTGGTATCAAGACTTGCTTGGTCTTCACTAATCCACGTTGAGGAAGCTTGATCAATTCAAGCCGGCTCACTAATTAAGCCTTCCTCGATCACTAGAGGTAGCTCTTCTCCTCTCCGGATAGGCGAGCTCCAACCTTCACAAAAGCCCGGGCCTTCTCACAATCTCCTTTGAAAAGATCACCGAACCAAACTCCAAACCGTCTAGGAGACGGCAATCTCCAAGAGTAATAGAGCAAGAATTCTTCACTTGAAAGCGCTCTAATGCCACAAATATCAAATTCAATGAATGCTCTTTAGAACAACCTCAACTACCTTTGCAAATAGAAATGAATGCTCTCAATGAGTAGAAAACAATGCAAAGGGCTCAAGAGATGTTAAATGAGGCTCAACCACATTTCTGGTGGCAGTGGGGGAGGTATTTATAGCCTCCACCCACTCCACTAGCCGTTGGACACAAAATACCCAATTTTTGATGAGCCTCGGCCACCAAGCAGCAACAAAGTCTTGGTCGATCCGCCTCGCTTGTAATCTACGATCGTTACGCATTTAATGCATCAAATATAGCCATTCTGGGGTCCGGCAGTCACAGCAAACATGCGGTCATCCGCCAATAGAAAACGGAATTCGCTTTGGAGACACTCGAAAAAGTCGACCGCAACCAAGACCGGGAGCGGTCACCCGACAAATACCGCGGCCGGTCCGCCCGCAAAACCAATCGAAAACCTTCTCTCGAAAATGTTGACCGCGTCCTGCATCTGGATGCGGTCAATCCCACTGAGGATTTCAAGAAACCGTAAAACAAAGACCTCATCGAAAAGTTGACCGCCGTTTTGGTCCTAAGAATACTGTTAGTCCGCCAGTAACGCTTGGTCCATCCGGCCTCCAAAGAAATTCAGCAAATTTAAATTGAGGCAAAACCAAAAACAAATCCAAGATTAAACCAATTAAGATTTGAGCAGTTGTGGCATCGTTCACTTTCAAGGTACTCAATTTTTGCACCCTCTTTATAGTACGGCTGTCTAGCCTATAACCCGGTCTTCCAACCAATTCACCTAAGACCGGTAAAATAAAAAGATCCTAGACTATTGTACCTTGCCTTTGAGTCATAAGATCTTCATGTAAACCTTTCGCGTGCAATTCCCGGTCATCAAGAACGCCAATGGGACTTAACCTTGTACATACTCAAAAAATACGTTAATCCCATATTCACATATTGTCATTAATTACTAAAACAATTTTTAGGGGCCTAGATGCTTTCAGCTGTGCATGTGCTTCGTTTCAATTTATTTCCACTGAGAAAACCTGTCACCGAGGAGCTTGCTGCCATCGCCTTTGTTCACCGACGACCAGCCGCCTTGGACCTTCCCCGACTTCGACTAGCCGCCTTGGACCTTCCCCGACTTTATTGATACCTTCCTCATGATTGAGGTGAGCTACTGGAGCATAAACATCCTTTAATTTGAGTAGTTTTTGGCGTTTACACCAAAATCGCTAGTGAAGCCCATGGCGCCGCCACGGGACATCGCCGTCGGCTCACCTCAGGTGACCTTAGGGCCCCGAGCCACGACTATTAGCAATGCGATGGCACCCTGAACCCAATTTGAGCTTGAAATCCTATTGTTTTCAATCATTTAGTTAATAAACTAATGAGTCTATGACATGTGGGACTGTCATAGATTTTATAAATAAAATCATGAAATAAAAAATGAGTCATTGACAAGTAGGTCCCACATGTAAGTTAATAAAATCCAAAAAAAATGTAAAAAATGAGAAAAGGCCACCTTTAGTTCAGATAAAAATAGGTTTTCTCTGTTGGAAAGCGTAAGCCTCAGAAAATACGCTTTCGAAGTCACCCTTTTATTTATTTCTAGAGTTTTTCAATACGAACCGTGTGATGGACCGAAGCTGGATGTACGCTAAGAACCGTGTGAGTGAAGAGTACATTAATGACGTGTCTGCTTTTATAAGAGCCGCTGAAGAGGATATGTTGAATAAGTGAGCAGAATATATGTATTGTCCATGCATTGACTGCAAGAATCTAAAAATGTTTAAGAACCAAGCGCAGATCCAAGCACACTTGATTCGAAGGGGTTTCAAAAAGGGGTATACACGTTGGACCAGTCATGGTGAAGAGCAGATTATACAGAAAGGTAGTAATAATGACATCACCAAAGAAGTCAACGATATGCCGCCGGATGATATCGATTGTGGTTTCGATTCGGATAGGCTGCACGATGACAATCTGAATCAGATGCTTCTCGATGCAGAAGTGAATTATAGTGAGAGAGTTTGTTAAATTCGAGGGCTTGATGGAGGACTCGGAGAAGCCTTTGTTCCCGAGCTGCAAGACGGAATACACAATGTTATCATTCGTGCTTGAACTACTGAAATTAAAGGCAAGCAACGGTTGGTCCGACAAGACTTTCACAGCGTTGTTAGGTCTCTTAGTGGACATGCTTCCGGGTGGACACGAGTTGCCCGAAAACACCTACAGATCCAAGAATGTCCTTTGTCCATTGGGAATGGAAGTAGAAAAAATACATGCATGTCTGAACGACTGTATCCTCTACCGTAAAGAGTACACAAACATACATGGATGTCCGATGTGCAACGCATCCCGATAGAAGCATAAGAATCAATTAGATGACAACGAGGGAATCGAGGTAAAGAAAAGACCTCTTGCTAAGGTGGCGTGGTATCTCCCTGTAATTCCCCGTTTGAAGCGGTTTTTTGCGAACCCCAAGGAGGCAAAACTGTTGCATTGGTACTCGAAGGAGCGTAAGCATGATGGAAAGCTAAGACACCCTACTGATTCTACCCAGTGGAGAAACATCGATAGGATGTTTGTAGACTTCAGTGCGGAACCGAGGAATATAAGGTTCGGATTGAGTACAGATGGAATGAATCCTTTCGGTAACATGAGCAGCTGACATAGCACTTGGCCCATGACTCTCTGTATCTACAACATTTCTCCCTGGTTGTGTATGAAGCAGAACTCTATTTTGCTGTCGATACTTATCCAAGGGCCAAAGCAACCTGGGAATGATGTTGATGTGTACCTAGCACCATTGATGGAAGATCTAAAAATATTGTGGATCGAAGGGGTACAGGTATGGGACACGTACAAACGAGAGAACTTCACTTTACACTCCTTGTTGTTCTACACCATAAATGATTATCCTGCCCTTACTAACCTATCAGGCCAAAGTACAAAAGGGGCCAAAACATGTACTCACTGCTTAGAAGATACCGAGAGTGTGTGGCTGAAGCACTCGAGCAAAACTATGTATATGCGTCACCGTAGGTTCCTTCGGAGGGCTCACCAATACCGCAGGATAAAGAAATAATTCGACGGAGAGAAGGACATATCAGCTCCAAGGCATTTAAGCGAAAAAGAGGTCTATGATATGACTAATTATGTCATTATATTGGTCCTAATTTGTTCATGCTTGTCAAAACTTCTATTTCTTGTGAAGATGTCTTCCGCTCATTCTTTGTCATCATCGCCTTATGCGTCTGATGGGCCGTCCTCTAGAATATCCAAGCGCGATAGAAGAAGGGGAATATCGAAAAGGCCCGTGGGCTGATTTACCATCACGGAGGTGGATGCATCTGGGACCCCTCTCAATCCTCCCCAAGCAGGGTCTGCATTCCGGAGAACGGTCAGAATAGTTGCACGGGAACAGGTCAAGATCACCTACAATTCATAGAACGAGTTGACCAAATAGCAGAAAGGTGAGCTGCTGATGGAAATTTTTCGATCGTTCGATATACCGGAACAACGCCAGGCCTCCGTGCAACGACACGCGTTGCTACAGGCGTGCAAAGCGTGGAGGAACTTCAAGAGAACGCTTATCAAGTAATACGTAGAGAAGAATCTGACGTCCTTCCAGAAGTATCTGTTCGTGGCAAAGTACTAAGAAGAATTTGTGGCAAAGAAGATGACAAATGATTTTAGGAGTGAAAGTACGGCGCACAGGGTATGCGGGTAAAATCCAGGAATGGAGGGATCAGGATGAGCATGCAAAGCGTTGGTACGCCTTCCCGCCATTTGCCATGATCCCTGATAAGTGCGCCCGAAACTGGTTAAGAGCGAGGTTAGCTGTCGTATCTTCGGGAGCCATCTCCTTTCCAAACCTCACAGACGAGGAAGTGTCCTAGCACCTGGTAAGATATCGAACTACCTAGTTTGTAATTACTCGATAACTTCGTTGGAAGTGAAATAACATGTCGGGATCTTACAGGAAGCGCTGAGTACTGCACAATCTTCCCAAGGCTCATTCCAGGTAGACAGGGAGAGATATATGCTCTCCGAAGCCCTGGGAAACAAGGAGTATCCGGATCGCACGAGAGGCCTTAGTCTTTATGTTCCATGGAGAGATGGATTGTAACATCCCAATTTTCGAAGCCTTTTTGAAAAAAAATTCAAAACTCAAAAGTAACCCTTTGGTTCTGTCATTTGCTCAAGCTTAACCTGGAATTTTGGTAATTTGGGGATTTAACTTGATTAAATCGAACTTCAATTAACTCTTTTGGTCGACCTTGAGTTGTTAGTGCTCTTTGGCTTTCATTTTCCTTCTCTGGTTGCCCTGTGTACCCCTTGGCCTAGCCTTAGGTCCCAAACCTCCCTTGTATTTGGACCTCCCTTAGGTCCTAGACCTCCCCTGTGTTTGGATCTTTCCTTAAGTCCAAGCTCAGGTTTGTGTTTCAAATGTCCTTGTTAACCGAAAATCCAAACTTGGGGTTGTGTGTTTCCTTTGGACTTCCCCGTGTCCTTTGGACCTCCGTTTTTGTTCCTCCGATTCTACCGCTTGTTCCTTTGGACTTCCTGCTTAACCCAGATCCTCTCGCGGTTGTGCCGTTCGATCGTGACTGTTAGGACCTCCCCTAGTGAGATCTTAGCCGTCAGACCTCCCCTTGTTTTGATCTGGACCGTTAAGACCTCCCCTTGCGATATCTTAGCCGTCAGACCTCCCCTTGTTTTGATCTGGACCGTTAAGACCTCCCCTTGCGAGATCTTAGCCGTCAGACCTCCCCTTGTTTTGATCTGGACCGTTAAAACCTCCCCTTGCGAGATCTTAGCTGTCAGACCTCCCCCTTGATTTAATCCGACCATCAGGACCTCTCCCCTTGAGAAATCTGACCGTCAGGACCTCCCTCTTGATTTGATCCGACCGTTAGGACCTCCCCTTGAGAGATCTGACTGTTAGGACCTCCTCCCTTGGTTGTGATCTGACCGTTCAGGACCTCCCGTGGTCTTTTCACAAAGACCACCTCTGTGGGTCACGATCCCCCCCTTGTGAGTCACGACCTCCTCGTTGGTCGCAACGGATTCTTTTGCAAAGACCACCCCTTTTGGACCTCCCCTCTGGGTTGGGTCAGCTTCATGTGTTTGACTGGCAGCTTGTCAGTTCCTACTTCCTACTCATTTTCCTCTTCCTCCCGTTGAGTACTGCCAGAGCAAAAGTCTTCAAGCATTTATTGCGGTTGCTTCAAGATACCCGTTTCTCTTTGGTCACTTCCTTGACTTGCCCTATTCCCTCCATCACCGCTCCATCGTGTGTCATTTAATGCGGCGTCCTCTCTCGAGCCTCCTCAGCCTATAAAGGACCCAAGAAAACTCCTTGGCCCTGCTTGTTGCCCAAAGACCTTGGACCTCCTCCTTTGAGCTAGTCTTCCCTCATTTGAGCCCTCCTTGAGTGATTCAAACTCTGGTTTTCATCTTTTCTGTAACCCTTCTTTGGCTCTTACTTGGTGAGTTCTTTTGATCTTCTTGTTGGAGTTTGTTTTGCTTATTTTGGCTCTCTCGAACGTGTAGATCCCAGTTTCCCAGAGGAGTTCTTGGACCCGGCTGCATCAACAGAAGCTTCTCAGTTCTTCATCGAAGGCAAGTCATAGACCTTGATCATGTTGAATCCTTCTTTACAAAATGTATATTGTTTTAACTTATCATGCATGGCATTTTGTATACAAATGGTTTTGGGAGTAGTTATATTCCCTCTTGCCAGTAAAGACATCCTTGGTTATTTGAGACATACATGTTGACATGTTTCCTTGATATCCTTTGGATGGGCTGTGTTGTTGGCCTCTGTTGAATACCAACATGGGTTCGTTTGATGCTTAGCCATGCTGTAGCTTGCGATGGTATAAACTTTATAATTCTTAATTGTTAAATATGATTAATGAACTATGGAACCGTGGCAATGCCACTCGATGAAATTGTAGTGCCAAGACTAGGCTGGTCCTTTGGCCGGGAGGAACCCCAAATGTTTTATGCTCGGGCAGGATGGATGGTAGTTAGTGTGGGTACAGGAAGCACATTGGGTTGTGGAACAACTTGCCTGAGCAGCCAACTAAGGACTTAACCTTGAACCATTGATCTGGGTCACCTCGTGCAACCACATGTCCAAGATGGGGTGGACCGGGTGCAATAATTAGGGAAGCTTGAGTCGGTTCTGTGCTGATGGGAATGGCGCAAGAGGGGAGCCGGGTAGGTGGAACCTTAGCGAGAGCATAACCGAGTCAAGTGGACCTTTGTAAAGACCTGGTGGTGGTCTCCTCTTGATTCGCACGTCTAAGGAAACATGTGTCATATCAAGCGATCACCTTTTGTGGGTAAAGTGCGCAACCTCTGCAGAGTGTAACATCTATTAGAATAGTCGCGGCCTCGGTTATGGTCATGCCTGGAGATTTCACGCAAGGGGTAGACTTTTCTAAAGAAAATGTGGTGGGCTTTGAGTTGGTCCTGTGTAGTTTGGTGGTCCGAGCTGTGATTAGGGTGATCACAGTGAGGCTTGGTTGTGGACAGTGTGTCCACATGTGTTTTCAAAGAACTTACTTGTGAGTTTTCTTTCAACTCGTGCTTTGAAATCTACTTAATGTATCTCTTACAAATGTTGCTTTCTGCCAACTAACCTTGCAGCCACTCCTTGTCAAGCTTTACATGATTATTATTTGCATGCATTCCCTATGACTTACTGAATACATTCAACGTACTCATGGCTTGCGCCCTCTATTTGATCAGCAGAGGAGGGTGACCCAGGGAGCACAATGCTCTATGAAGAGGAGCTCTATGAAGACCTTGCGACTTAGGGACGTTCTCCACTGAAGCTTTGTGGGGTGGTCGAATGGACCTCGCTTTGTATTTTCCGCCATCGTATCTCTCTTTTGTGTAGCCCGGCGAGGTACCCTTGTAAACAGCTTTGATTATAAGGTCTTTTGCTTATGTGAATATTAATTTGTCTGCTTCATCTTTGAGCTTGTTGTATGGTCTTGATTGCACCAATGTGGAGTCTGTGCGAGCTATCCAACTGATCCTGGGACTAGCTCACGGTGCACAGAGCCCAGACCTCCGTGCCACACACGGTTGTTCCCGAGCCGGTGGATGATCCATTGCCTTCCTCCCTGACAATATACTCTATGCTTAGCAACTCTATGCCTTGCCAAGTGATCCAGTCCCAAATCCCTTCTCGGGTCTCTCTCCATCAAGTTCCTTGCCTCCCCTTGGGGCGAGTGGTAATGTTCACTCTAATCTAGAGTTACCACTTGCACAACGAAGGGAAACTAGAGCTAATGCAGGAAAGCCCCCAGTTTGGTATGGCTTTGAGCATGACATTGCAAATTTCATCTCGTATTCCCATATCTCACCTGCATACAAAGCATTCATTGCATTCCTTCAGATAGTGCATGTTCCAAAGGATTGGCGAGTTGCTAAGCAGGATCCTAAATGGAAGGATGCCATGAAGGAGGAACTTAGTGCACTTCAGAAGAACAAGACATGGGATCTTGTTCCACTTCCAGCAGGAAAAAGGGCAGTAGGATGCAAATAGGTATTTACAATTAAGCAAACTCCTAAGGGCAAGATAGAGAGATACAAGGCACGGTTGGTTGCAAAAGGTTATAGTCAAACATATGGGATAGACTATGATGAGACCTTTGCACCAGTGGCGAAGATGAGCACGCAGAAGAACGTTGATCTCTTGTGCAACTAACTTTGGATGGCCTCTACATCGCTTGGATGTGAAGAATGCTTTTCTACATGGTGATTTACAAGAGGAGGTATACATGGAGATTCCTCCGTGCTTTGAGAATAGGCGATCGAGAGGAAGGTGTGTAAACTTAAGAAGTCTTTATACTGCTTTGAAGCGGTCTCCAAGGGCATGGTTTGATAGATTCAAAGCGATGCGTAATATGGGCTATTCTCAAGCAATGGAGATCATACTTGTTTTACAGTATAGAGGATCACATATCACCATATTGGCGCCTATGTTGATGATATTGTGATTATTGGAGACGATGCCGAGGAAATCAAGACCTTGAAGAAAAAAGCGAGATGCATTTGAGGTGAAAGATCTTGGACCTCTTCGATACTTTCTTGGGATTGAGATTGCCCGCTTTCTTGAATGGTATAGTTCTCTCCCGGAGAAAGTATGTCCTTGATCTATTTGCGTAAACAGTATGCTTGGGTGTCGCCTATTACTTCACCTATTGATAGGAATCACAAGTTATGTCTTTGAGTCGGAGATCCAATTGACAAGGAAGCTTATCAAAGGCTTGTTGGGCGCCTCATCTATTTGTGCTATACAAGACCGATATTTCATATGCAAATGAGTGTGGTTAGTCGATATATGCATGATCCTGCAGGACACATGGATGTTGTTTATCGAATCCTACGGATTTGAAGAGTAGCCCAGGAAAGGCTTTTGGTTCAAGAAGAATCAACATCTAAATGTGGAAGGGTATTATGATGCCGATTAGGCGGCGAGTAGATGACAGAGGTCTACCTCTGGATATTGCATCTTTGTGGGAGGTAACCTTGTGTCATAGAGAAGCAAGAAGGAGGTTGTGGCTCGGTCTCTCGCAGAGGCAGATACTGAGCAATGGCGTTGAGTGTGAGTGAGATGATATGGATGAAGGGTTATTGTCCGAGCTTCAATATGGAGGAATAATCTCTTGGTGTTACATTGTGACAATAAATCAAGAATCAACATTGCTAACAACCCGATTCAAAGATGATCGTATTCAAGCACGTTGAGATTGATAGGTTTTTCATCAAGGAAAAGCTCGATGGCAGAATATTGAAGTTGGAGTATATCAAGTCTGATGAACAGTTGGCTGACTATTTTACTAAAGGGTTAGGTCCTAGTGAGGGTGCTACAATATGTAACAAGATGGGCATTATTGATATCTTCGGCCCATCTTGAGGGGGAGTGTTGGAGAGTTCGTATTAGATCCTAATAATGAGTTGTATTAGATTAGGACTCTACTTTGAGACTATAAATAAAGGGTGTGAGATCCTACGGGAAAAACACACAATTATTCCCTAAAAGATCAACATTGTCACTACTGATTCTTTCTATGATGATATCTGATAACAAAAATGTACGTAAAGAAGATGGATTAAAGAGAACACCCGTACCATGGTCTTGTTTGGATTCTTTGACCAAATACTATGCTTATGCAGTTACACCAAGACATGTTAATGCAACAACCTCCGTGTCTAGGATGTAAGATATCCCTCTGAAAAAGGATGTAAGATATAAGACTTCTCGGTTTTTATTGAAGGATTAGAGTGTTCTCAAAGGATTTTTTTAAGGACTTACTCTATTTCCTACAAAATTCCTGTAATCCAACGCAAAACCTTTCTTTCTCTCTTTTAAAAGAACATTGGCAGTCACAACTTTCCAACGCAAAACCTTTCTTTCTCTCTTTTAAAAGAACATTGGCAGTCACAACTTTCCAACGCAAAACCTTTCTTTCTCTCTTTTAAAAGAAAATTAGCAGTCATGGTGGTGGATCCTGTTAGAGCGAAAGTGAATTGCAGAGACCCTGACAGTATTAACTGTTTTGTTGAGATGTTTTTTAATGCTGTGGGTTATGAAATTCGGTTTGAAGCTGAAGGGACTGGAGGAAAGAAAAGAAAGGGTACTGAGAAAGTCATAGAGCCTAAACATCAGGATAAAAAGAAAGATAAGGAGAAGGAGGAGTCTAGTGGTAGCTCTCACAACTCTAGATGGGAAAAGCTTGCTGCAAGGTTTGGGGGAGACTCCCAACAAACTTCTGAGCATAAGAGTGGGGGAGATAATTATAAACACAAATCCAAACATCAGGGGTGTCAAGACTATGAAGGGACTGTTCAGGGAAAAGAACTTGTGAAAGTCAATTCTGATTGTCAGGTCATTCCTGTTTTACCTATTGCCTTTAGCTTCCCTCCAAGTGAGGATCCTAATCTGGTAGGTCAACAGGATGATAAGAGTGCTGGGGGAGTTGATTGGTCAGATCTTTCTGAACAGGAGAAATCTGAAGATGGTTTGGCTCTGTCTCAAGGGACATCCAAAGATATTGTGGTGCATACTAATTTGGGTCCCACCTTGCTGCCTTCAACTCTATGGCCTTGTCTTCAGATATCTTCCAAGAAAAGTAATTCTGTTAGCTGCCAAGAAGAAAAGAATATTGAGCCTAGTCTTGATTTAATGGAGCAGACCCAGGGGTTTGAAGGGGATAGTCCTGGTGGGAAAAATTACTTTGTTGGTGAGGTGTCTGATAGTCAATTGGGTGTTGATGAGTCCTTGACTAGTGGAAGGGGCATGGAACAGGTGTTGATTCCTGATGATGAGAATCTAGCAGAGGACTGGTTGCTGGCTAAAAAGAAAGGGAGCAAAAGCAGAGCTAAAGAACCTCAGATGGCTACTAGGAAGGGTAGTTGCATTCAAGATCAAGGCATTCCTATGCAAGAGAAGGCTGCTAAATTGAAATCTATTCAGAATCTGGAAGCTCAAGGTACCTCTCATAATCCTTTTAACATTTTAAATAATGCTTCTGTTCAGTATCTTGAATTCATAGCTAGTTCTTGTGATATCTCTTTGGGTGCTTCTTCTGTTACCTCCAAAGAGATTATCTCTGCCATGCAAGCCCAAGAAGTGGCTAGATATGCTATTGCTCAAGCTGAGTTACTAAAAGAGAGTGAAGTTGCTCAGCAAAAGGAGGAGGATTTGAATGGAACCAGTAGGGGTGTCGAACAACTAGATGTTCAGCTGGATGGTGATTCAAGGGGTGTTAAGGGGTTCAACATGTCTTCTAGACTGAGTTGCAGATTGAAGAAGGACAGTGGGTCCTTGAAGAAAAGTTAATCCATGAAGTTTTTATTTTGGAACATTAGAGGCCTGGGGAAACCAGCTCAGAGGAGACAATTAAAAGAGATCATCATTAAAGCGGGGTGTGATATGGTTGGGACCATTGAAACCATCAAGAAGGATTTTACGGATAGGGAGCTCAAAGCTTTAGGTGGTAATAGGGATTACCACTGGTGTTGGACTGCTGCCATTGGTCATTCGGGAGGCATTTTGGTGGGGGTGAGAAAAGACTTTTGTGATGTGGAAGGCAGTCTTCAGGGCAGATTTTTTCTAAGTTTGATTCTGAGACATAAGATCAGTAACTTCAGATGGGAAGTCATGACGGTGTATGGGCCAGCCAATCACAGTTTGAGTCAAGATTTTTTGATAGAGGTGCATGACTATTTTCAGGGGGTAATGCTTCCTTTAATAATAGGGGGAGATTTTAATTTGATTAGGGGTGTAGAGGAGAAAAATTCAGACAATGTTAACCTGGGGTTGATTGATAGCTTTAATGACTTTATTAATAATAATCAGTTAATGGAGATCAAAAGAGGGGGTATTCGTTACACCTGGACTAATAAACAAGCTAACCCTGTTTTGGTTGAACTTGACAGAATTTTAGTTTCTACAAGCTGGGAGGCTCGTTTTCCTTTATGTAGGGCTAATAGTTTAACAAGGATTGGATCTGACCATTGTCCTATCATCTTAGACTCAGGGGAGACTGTTGCTAGGAAGTCAGGGACATTTTTCTTTGACAAAAGCTAGGTGGATCAAGAGAATTTTCATACCAATGTGATTGAGAGGTGGCAGAAATATACTTACAAGTTGACAGCTCACATGTATTCTATCGACTATTGGAATGGGGGTTTAGCTGCTCTCAAACAGTTTCTAAGAGGTTGGGGTGCCAATTTGAAGGGTCAGTTTAGTAGAGATAAGAGATACATTCTGGATCTTATTCATACCTTGGACCTAAAGACAGAAGAGAAAGGTTTAAGTGAGGAAGAATGGATCATCAGATATAAAGCTGAATCAGATATGGAAAAGTTATTTGCTATTGAGGAGAAATATTGGCAGCAGCAAGGCAATGCAAAGTGGACTGCTCAAGGGGATGCTAACACCAGGTATTTCCATAGTTATGCTAATAGCAGAAAAAGGAAAAATTACATCTCTAGTTTAGAGGCTGAAGGGGGCACTTTAACAGATGAAAAAGATATTGTCAATCACATTTATCAGATTTATAAAAGTCTTTTTGGTCAAGATAACAACATTGGGGTGAAGATTGCCCTTAGTCATTGGCAGGAGGTTGATAAAATTACTACAGATCTGAATGGCAGTTTGCTTGTTGATTTTTCAGAGGAGGAAGTTTGGAATATTATCAAAAGCTTCAATGCCGACATCGCCTCGACCTCGATGGTTTCGCTTGCTTTTATAAATCCTTTTGGGGTATCATCAAACCTTATTTCATGAGAATGGTAAGAGACTTCTTTGATGGGAATTTAGACCTTAAAAGATTGAACTATAGGGTTATTAATCTGATACCAAAGATTAAAGATGCCAACACTATTCGTCAGTTTAGACCTATCTGTTTACTGAATGTAAGCTTTAAGATCATAATTAAATTGTTGGCTGTGAGGTTGGGTAAGGTTGCTGATAAGATCATTAGCAAAAGTCAGACGGCTTTTATTAAAGGTCGTAATATTCTTAATGGGGTGGTGTCTCTTCATGAAATTTTACATGAGATGAGAGTTTCCAAAGCGAAGGGCATCATCCTGAAGTTGGACTTTGAGAAAGCCTATGATAAAATTAGTTGGGATTTCCTAGAAGATGTGATGCTAGGAAGGGGGTTTGATCAAACTTGGATTAAGTGGGTAATGAGCTCATAATACGGTAAAGTGAGTATCAATGTTAATGGGACTGTAGGTCAGTACTTCACTACTCAAAGAGGCTTAAGGCAAGGAGATCTCCTTTCTCCCCTTATGTTTAATATTGCAGCAGATGTTCTAGCCTCTTTGGTTTATAAAGCTCAAAAGAGACATCTAATTAAAGGGGTGGTCTCGAATCTGATTGCTGATGGGGTTCCTCTCATGTAGTATGCTGATGACACTGTTCTTATGGTTGAATACAATGAGGACTATATCTTGAATCTCAAGTTTTTGCTTTATATTTTTGAATGGATGTCAGGCCTTAAGATAAACTACCACAAAAGCGAAGTGTTTGTTGTTGGGGTGGATATCCTTGAAGCTCAGAGGGTGTCTAAGATGATGAATTGCAAGTTAGGGCAGTTTACTCTTACCTACTTGGGGGTTGTTATTGGTGACAGAATGATTAGAGAGAAGGCTGCTGGTAATATCATTAGCAAACTGGAGAATAGATTAGATAATTGGAAAAGTAATCTTCTTTCTTCTGGAGGAAGATTAATCTTGGTTAATAGTTGCCTGAGCAGCATTCCTACCTATACTATGGGGTTTTATAGACTTAATGGGAAGGTGCAAGCTAGAATGGATAAGATTCGATCTAGATTCTTCTGGAGGGGTGTTAGTGACAGGTCCAAGTATCATATGGTAAATTAGAAGATGGTCTGTAGGCCTAAGGATTATGGTGGCCTAGGGGTGATTAATACCAAGCTTTTTAACGATTGCCTTCTCTGTAAGTGGTTCTGGAAGATGAATCAGAGATCTGATGATATATGGTTCAGAATTTTGAAAGCTAAGTACTTCTAGATGGGAGATCTGAAAGATGCTAATCCCCTTATTGGTTCCCAGTTCTGGATAGGTATCAACAAGGTCAAGCATTTGTTTTTGTGTGGGGTGAACCATATTGATGGTAATGGCAATTCCATTAACTTCTGGTTAGATGTCTGGATTGACAATTGTCCTTTTAAAATTCGGTTTGATAACCTGTTCAGAATTTGTGGAAACCCTTTTGTTAGAGTGGATGAATGCTTTGTTGATGGGATTTGGAATATAGATTTTATTAGAAGTTTTGGGTCTAAGGAAAGAGATCAATGGGAAGAGCTGAAAACCATTTTGAATGGGGTGTCTCTTACTGATAACAATGACAAGATGGCTTGGTGTCCGGACAAGCATGGTCGGTTTTCGGTCAATTCTCTTTATAGACATCTTGCTTTTGGTGGTGTTGTGAATTGGAGATTGAAAAAAATTTGGAATATCAAAATTCCTTTGAAGATAAAGATCTTTCTCTGGCAAGTGTATTTGAATAAAATCCCTCATCGTTGTTCAAATTTCGGTTTAAGGAAATTTGGAAGGGGATATTAATTGTAGGCTTTGTGGGGTGGCTGAGGATACTAATCATATCTTTTTTAGATGTGTTTTGGCCAAATTTGCTTGGTGTAGCTTGAGAGAGATTTTCCAGTGGGACAGGTGTCCTAATTCTTTAGAAGACCTTCATGCTGGTTGGCTTGTTGATAGGGGTTCTAATGAATACAATCTTGGTTTATTTAGCTTTGCAGCGTTGGCGTGGACTCTGTGGAAAATTCGCAACAAAGGAGCTATTGAGAAGATTTATCCTAATCAACCTATTGAAGTCTTGTTCAAATTCTTGTACTGCTTGCAGCATTGGCGCAACCTGTCCAAAGGAGATAATTGCCTGAAGATTGACAAAGTGCTGAAGAAGACTGAAGGGTGGCTTCATCGTTTTGTAGTTCTTAGTAAACCTGGAGCTGGATCAGTTTGATGTTTTTCCTTGTCTGGTCTTTGGTTGTTTTGTCGTAACTGTTGTTGCTGGGTAGATTGTTTCAGCAGTGCTTTTTCTTTTGTCCCTGGTCTTGTATGGTTAGTTGGTATTCCCAACTCTGATACTCTTAGTACTCTTGTAAGAATGCTTAATTAGCTTTATAAAAAGCTGGGCTGTTATGCCTGTTTGGAAAAAAAAATTAGCGGTCACAACTTTTTCTCTCTTTTCCTTTAAGAACATTGGCCATCATGACACAGTTTCCGTATTTTGGCAAAAAGGGCTCTGACCTCTGGCACAACCTTTGCGCCCGCCCACGTGGGAATGTAGATATTGAAAAAAAAATTGGAGGAGATATAGATTATTAACATACAAACTAACAGTTGATTCAGAAGCTGTTCATGTGATTAGAAGGTGTTTAGTGCTTAAACTGTTGTTGAACGGTTGGATGGACCTTCTAAGTTTGCAACTACGCTGATTTCCAAAAATGAGCATCAAATTCTTTTTTAGAAAAAGGAATAGTTTTTATTCCAGCCTCTGCACAGCAGGGTGCATGTAGCTGATCAGCATCAAAAGATGTGACCAAAAGTAACTTATTACAACCAGCGTCTGGGAGCCTGACATGTCAGGACAGAAAGAAAAAAATAAGGATCAAGCCGAGTCTAAAAATTAGAGACAAATCCTATTGCTGAACTGCCACCCATGGTTGGCATAAATCTCCATAACAGTAATTTTCAGACGTTGGCACATGTCCTGAATGAAAGGACGATCCTCCTCCCTCTGCTATAGCGACCAGAAGCGAAACCAATATGTACCTCTAAAGATAACCTGCATAGCAGAAGAAACTCGTGTCTTGTCAAAAACCACATCATTACGACTCAACCAATGGCCCAGCAAAGAGTGCTTGCCCCAACCAATAAAAGGTACATAAATTTACGGTTAATCCCCACAAGCCAATTTCCAAACAAATGAGAAATACTTGAAGGTGGATTAATACCACTCGAAATATGTACCACATGCCAAATAAACTTAGCAAAATGATAATCCAAGAAAAGATGTTGTATTGTTTCATCCATACTACAAAAACAACATTTGGAACTACCTTTCCATTGTCTCTTTGCTAGATTATCCTTGGTTAAGGTTACTCCGTTGAATAGAAACCAAATGAAGATCTTAATTTTTAGAGGAATCTTAAGTTTCCATACTTAGCGATTAGTTGGGATTACCATACCATTAATCAATGCTCTATACATCGAATGGACAGAGAATTTACCATGCTGATGTAAAGACCATCGAAAGGAATCTTGGCCAGCTGTTAATTGAATGGACGCTAAACTCAGGACCATCTCCTTCCACACAACTAACTTATCACCAACTAAAGCTCTACGGAAGGAGATGACAGGAGGTACAGCACCTAAAACCTCCGCAACAGTAGCATGCTTTCTAAGGACAATATTATATAAAGATGGGAATAATTGACTTAACTTAGTTTGTCCAAACCAAACATCTTCCCAAAATCTGATTTGAGAACCATTATGTAAGATGAAAGAGCCAAGTCTCAGAAACTCATTCTTAACCTTCATAAGGCCTGCCCAGAACTGTGAGTCGCCCGGTTTATATTCCACTTGAGCAATTGTTTTGTTCCTCAAATATTTATTTCGAAGTAGCTGTTGCCAGACGCCATCCTCATTAATTAGTTTGTATAACCACTTGCTAAGTAAGCACTTATTCTGCAATTCTAGATTCAGTATACCCATACCACCTTGATCTTTAGGAGTACAGAGAATGCTCCACTTAGTAAGTCTATACTTTTTCTTATGTCCATCACTTTGCCAAAAAACCTAGATCGATAGTAATCCAATTTTTTGAGAATTCCTTTGGGCACTTCGAAAAAAGAAAGCATAAACATGGCTAAACTACTATGATGTAATTAATAAGAACAAGGCTACCCCGGAAGATAGAAGTTTGCCCTTCCAACAACTTAGTTTCTTTTGAAATCTCTCTTCAACTGCTTGCCAATCCTTATTACATAACTTCTTGTGATGCATTGGAATACCTAGGTATCTAAAATGCTGATTACCCCTTCCACAACCAAAAATCTATGAGTATGTGTGTGCTAAATCCTTTGCTTTACCAAAACAAAATAATTCACTCTTATGGAAATTTATTTTCAACCCAGACAATTGCTCAAACACACATAGCAAGAGCTTCATATTCTTGGCTTGTTCTAAATTATGATCCATAAAAAGAATTGTATCGTTTCAAGATATCAGAAAATTGACAAACCGTCATCAACTAAATGAGGGACAACTCCTTTAAATTGCCCATCATCTTTGGCCCGTTGGATAAGAATGGCCAGCATATCCACAACAATATTAAACAAAATAGGGGATAGAGGGTCTCCCTGTCTAAGACCTTTCTTAGTCTGGAAAAATGGCCAATGTCATCATTGACTTTAATACCTACACTTCCTCTTGTTACAACCTGATCTATCCAATCACAACACAACGGCGAAAAACCTTTCATCCTAAGTGTCTGCTGCAAAAAGGACCATTTCACCATATCATACGCCTTCTCAAAATCCAACTTTAAAATTACCCCATCTACCTTATTCCTATGCATCTCGTGAATCGATTCATGTAAAACAATGACCCCCTCCATAATAAAGCGTCCTGGCATAAAGGCAGTTTGAGTCGGTCTGATCACATTTTGAGCTACTACAGACAATCTGTTAGTAAGAACTTTAGTAAAGACCTTAAAACTCACATTTAACAAACAAATAGGCCTATACTGTTGAATTTGAATAGCATCAGATTTTTTAGGTAGTAAAGTAATGATCCCAAAATTTAAACTGAAAAGAGACAATCTTTTATTATGAAAATCGTTAAACAAACTTATTAAGTTCTTTTTAATGATTTCCCAGAAAGTCTGAAAGAACTCAGCTGGGAAACCATCAGGGCCAAATGACTTGTTTAATTCCATTTGAAAGATCACCTCTTTCACCTCCTTTTCTGAGAAACATGATGTTAACAACTCCTTTTCAGCAATAGAAACTTGAGGAATATCATCCCGATGGGATTCATCCAATGAAAAATGATTCTCCTCTCATGCCCCAAAAAGACCCTTATAATACTTAGTGATATATCTTTTAAGGTTGTCATTACCTTCTATCACCCCATCCTCTTGTTCCAATTTAAAAATATGTGTCTTACGATGTCTCCCATTAGCAACCAAATGAAAAAAAATTAGTGTTATCATCACCCTGAAGCAGCTTAGTTGTTTTGCAACGTTGGAACCATTTAGTCTCCTCTTCTCTTAATAACTTGGACAGCCGATCTTTAAGATGATGTCTTAAATCTAATTCATGAGATTGTAAAGACTGAATCTCCGCTTTTTTATCTAAGTCATCTAACAAAGATAACAACTCTTTCTTCTCTTTCCTAAAAGCACCTAAATAATCCTTCGCCTAACCTCTTAGATATTGCCCAAGCCTCCTAATTTTAGCCTACCAAATTTCTAACGACGAGTCTCCACTAGTTTCATTTCTCCATACACTAGCCACCATATCGTAAAAACCCTCAATTGGAAGCCAACTTAATTCAAATCTGAACAACGGTTGGTTTCTACAACGAGATCTTTCACCCGTACTAAGTAACAAAGGTGTATGATCTAAAATGTTTCTAGATAGAGCTTGCACAGAAGACAAAGGGAATTTATGTTCCCACTCAGTACTCATCAAAATACGATCAAGTTTTTCAAAAGTAGGAATAACATTAGATTTCGCCCAGGTGAATTGACGACCCATTAAATCTAACTCTCTCAAATTCAAACCATTAATAATGGCATTGAATAAGAAGGGTATCGATTATCAAACCTATCGTTATTCTTTTCTTTCGGACTCCTAATGATGTTAAAATCACCACCAACAAGAAGAGGCAATTGTTCCATACTACAAGAATGTACCAATTCAGCCAAAAAGCTCTCTTTGTATTCTGGCTGCGCAGCACCATAGACCGCAGCCAAAACCCATCGAAAACCATCGTCTTTATTCCTTAGTATAAACTTGATATAAAAGTCCCCTTCTACCACACTCCCTAAATCAAAAACATCTAAATTAATACCTAGCAAAATACCTCCTGAACGACCATGAGGCTCCGACCAATGCCAAAAGAACTGTCTACCACCACAAAAAGAATCAAGGCAAGTATCTGAGAAATGCTTCCTACGAGTTTCAAGTAAAGCAATAAAATCTAAACTCTCTTCTTTTAAAATTTCAAATAAAAACCTATACTTTTTTATTATTTTTTATTTTTTATGAGCAGCATGAGGGGGACTGCTCTGTCCCTCCATAACGTCATCCATAACTTCCTCCGTCAAGCCACCACACAAGTGACCAATAGTTAAGTTATCAATATCGTTATCATCAACATTAGACTCAATCTCTTTATCTACTATAGAAGACACATCTTTATTATTTGGAGTTAATACAAACCTATCCATTTCTACCTTTTTAATAAGCACTACTAATTCATCGACATGGTTGCCCATTAACACCCCAATGTTTTCAACATTATCAGTTATACGCTTATTAGAGAAAGAAAGTATGGAATAAAAGTTTGTACCATCGCTAAATTCTAGATTACGCTTGGCTACTAGACGGGCAGCATGCTCCACCGAGTCCTCATCCACTGAGTCAGCCCGACGCTTGCTGCATCTAGCCGGAGTTGCACCGGGTCCACGACCAGCAGGACAAACTGGAACGGATTGTCCCCTACGAGACCTTTGTCCTGCAATGGATCTTGGGCGACCTGGCTCCAACCCATGAGCACAAACTTCCAGCCCAACAACAGGGACCGCAGCCCCCTCCAGAGCCTCACCAGATAGAGCTAGGAGGCAGGCCGAATTGAAGACCTCCTTCGCCAGCTGAGGAACAGCACACCCATGAGCGGGCTGTTGAGCTACTACCTTAGGCACATGGGCTACCACTACACCCTGCTGTTTAGCAGCCAGCCCACCCACTGGCGGCCTATCAGTGGACGAAGGTAGCTGTAGCTCGCCCCCACTCGCGTAAGGGCCCTGCTCCCCTTCGAGGCATAAAGCCTGTGACTCCCCATGGGAAATCACCAGCCCCCCAGCTACCTCCATGCTTGGAGATGCATCCGAACCTGTTAATTCCTACAACACAAAGTCATTAGGAAAAGGGCACTCCGCCTCTAGCACCTCATTTTGGGCCTCCTCAACCAAATGAACAGCTTCAACCACAAAGCCATCCTCCTTTTCCGCCAAAATCTCATCCGCCCCTTCCATTAGCAGCTTATCAATCGCTAAGTCCAGGATTTTTCCCACCATATTATGAATTATGGAGTGTGACACCATACCCTCCTGAGCCAATGATAATTCCTGTCCCTGAACCACCTGATCACCAGAGACTGAATCTTTAGAAGAAACAATTTTTCCTTTAGCTTCCTCCCCATTCTTGGCTCTCTTGTAATCTCTGAAATTATTTTCCGGGTTCTGGTCTTGATCATTGCCATCATCCTCCTGACCATTGTCATCAGTATCCATCTGAGACGGAACAATGACCATAGTGTTTTGCTCTACTACAAACTTCAACTCAAAATACCAATCACCAATAACCACATCCATCTGGTTCGGAATTAAGTCCGGATTAAGAATAGCGACGAAGAAACGACCAAAGGTACTGCACTTCGTAGTCTTCATATCCACCTTCTGAGTAGCCCCAAACATAGAGCCTATTGCCCAAAGAATTTGGTACTTACGCAACTTTTTAGGAAGACCTTTAACTCTGTAGGACCGAAAAGGCGACTAGAGGGGGGTGAATAGGAGCACCAAATCTTTTTTGCAAAGATAATGGATTCAACTCGCAAATCGAAAATCACTCCAATAGCTATGAGTGCTATGAAGATGAATGCTTACACATTGAAGACTTGAATGAATCCACTCCTAAACCCTCAAAGCATAGCAAAGAACTCCTCAAGAAATCACGAAAAATCGGGGACAAAGGTACTACCATCATAGTAAGTGCGGTATTATCAAGATCGCGGTACTATCATAGAGTAAATGTCTTGCGGTACTACAAGATCGTGGTACTACCTCAGGCAAAAGTGCGGTACTACCGATTGTCCTGACGATGAACAGAAACATCCTGAAAACAAAATCGAAAATCGACGTAACTTTTAAACCGTAAGGCCAAACTCCACCAAATTTAGAACACACCTTCCTATGGATATTAGGAACCTATTCCAAGTGGCGATCGTCCAGATCTACGTCAAAGTTTCGATCTTTTTCAGTTTTACCTAAGAAGGGCAAAGAACCGAGCAAAACGAAAAACTTGATCCAACTCTTGCTCGTGGGAGATTGATGATCTAGGTGACCTTAGATACATTCCCACATGTCACAAAGAAGGAGTAAGAGTGCACAAGAACAACCAAAACCAATGGATCAAGGAAGCACCCAAAATCATCAAAAGAGAAGGAAGAACACAAGAGGGAGCTCATCTTTGGAAGAACATCCATAGATTGATTCATGATGTTGTCGGTTACTGACCACTCCCTCAAGGAGGACAAGAGCTCCATCCAAGAGCATGCACATCAATCCATCTCTAAAGCCTATGTCTCTTTTTTCTTCCCTAAACCCTAAAAACCAAACTAGGGTTTGCAAATGAAGTGCTTGGGCTGCTGTGAACAAACCCTCTCTATTTATATGAGGCCTAGAGCTTCTAGAAGACTTAACCCTAATGGGCTCCCGTTAGGCCCAATAACAAACGGACACACACGCACGCATTTTAAAGCGCCGTCTTCACTTTTCTTGACCTAAACCACTTCTTGACGCACCGCCTTGCGCCGCTGGTTGGCATTAGGTCACCAAGGTGGTATTTGGTGAAATTACCAAAATACCCCCTCTCGATCCTTCTCCATGGACCCAGTCCAACTCGTCAAGCAATCGCCGCTCATACGTGTAGGTTGATCAACGGCTCTCATCATGTCGGCAAGTCTCTCCCATCCGAATCCCATCTAACCTCCAAGGCACTTGCACCGACCCGCGCCGCTTGATCCAACCAACAGATCGAATCTGGGTTCGATCCACTCGTCCATTCGTGCTATGCTTGAGTCACCGACCACCCGGCATCCATGATCGCTCGACCTCACTCTCCTAGCTTAGTCCCGATCCTCCTCGCCGCTGACCGTCATTGACCGCAAGCCACCGCACAACAATAGACCAAGAAATCATCTCCGGAACAAGTTCTTCACAACTTGACCCACGTTAGCTCAAAACATGCAATATGCAACATATATGCATTAACAAACATGGAAATGACATAACCCAAAAACAATTCTCCAAGTTAAACGAAACTCGAAACCAAATCGGTACTACCGCCATGTTATGGCGGATTATCAAGATCAAGGATAGTATCAAGACTCCATAATCAACGGTCGCATCAAGACCTCAAGGAAATCCAAAACTTCCAAAAACACTTATTCGAAAAACCATACCGCCACACGCGATCGTTCGTCATGCGGTACTACCCAAGAACCATAGCACTACTACCGCCATCGAGAAATCCAAAACACAAATTACACCTGCTCGAAAAACCATACCGCTTTGCTTATGTAATACCGACCAGAGGTACTACCGCCAAACACAAGCGGTAGATTATCAAGATCGCGGTAGTACCGCGCGATTACACGCCAAGATTACCGATTATCCCGACACTTGTCAAAACAGATTTCAACAAAACCGAAAACGATCGTTTCGACAAACCAAAGAAGCTATTGCCAATTGTACCATCACATTAAGATCGTGAGCATATCTCCATGATATCCACAATCTCCCCCATGATGAACACATTGGCAATTTCCCACAAATGAATGTTTTGAGATTTGAAAGAGTAAGAACTCGACGTTTTCGATCAAAGGCATAACTTGGTCCAAATGTAAGAAAAAGCAAAGGAAATGACCAAGCTAGCTCCAGACTAGTATCAGCAAGTGAGATACGGCAAAAGAAGGCAAGAAAGCTTCATTTTCCAGAAACGGGTCAAAATCTCACTTAAGGTCCATATGAAAGAACAATTGTTCGAAATGACCTTTGATCATTGTGAGTCTTCAAGAATTGCAAAACAACTTCAGAAAAGGCAAATAAGACCAAAAGAATGCAATAGAGATGATCCCACTCACTATGATCAATAAAAACCCTATGACTCCAAAAAGCTCTAAAACAACATTTTTACCAATCTTTCTCCCCCTTTGACAATGAATTCATCAAGGTGCATGGAAGAAGATAGAGTATGAAAGTAATGGAATGGCTGTAATTTTTGTAATTTTTCATTTTTTCAATTTTTTGTTTGTTTGTTTGTAATTTAAGCAAAAGGAGCCATGAAGATTATCCATGAAGACTTTACAAGTATTACACCAAGCCATATTATGTGAAGAAGCTATAATCAAGTATGGCAAAATATGTACAAAGAAAGCTAAGGCCAAAATAGCAATAATCTGAGATTAAATGAATTAAAGGCATGACCAGGTTGCTCAAGATCACAGTTTAACTAAAGGTATCCAAAATGAGTCGGGCCATGTCTATTAGCAAAACGGCCGAAGCTAGAAAATGAGTCAGTTTGAGCACTTTTGAGATCAATTTTGAATCAATTTGTTCAAGCATTTAGAATTGAGCACATTGAGTACTTTCTTTGAAAATGATTGATTTTATCTTAGTAAAGCAAGTCTGGACTAGGAGCCATCCACAATCGCTTCTAAGTTTCAACCAATTGCCAATTAATTTTCTTATCATTGTGCTAGATCTCAAGCCTCACTACGACCATCCCAAGCAACACAAGCTTAAGAGAATAGTCTGGTCATCCAAAACTCCCCGAGTTCATGCCTAGTGCAATGGCAAGCGCCTCATAAGAAAGAATTGATGAGATCGGTTTTTCACACAAAAAGCTCATTTTTCATTTGCTTAACTTGAGAATTAGCAAAGCTCAATTTAAAACTCAGCTTTAAGTTCAGACTCAATTAAGCCTATATGACATGGCATGAATCATAAGAGGATCACTAAAGCAAAACTAGTCACCAGATCCAACAAGTCATATTATGATTCAGTTTGCTCACAAATAATAAAGCTAGCATGACAAAAGCTAAGCTATACATAAAAAGCCATAAAAGACATCTAGCAAGCTAGCACAAGACATGGCAGGGTATAAAGTATGAAAGCATGTCATACAAGGATAATAATCAAAGCTCCATAAGGTTATATTACAATGCAAGTTGTCAAGTTTAAAATGCATTAAGGTACAATGAATGCAAAAGAGCAAACTCCCCTCAAAACAGGCCAAGAGGACTAACAACCCCCAATTCTCCCTGCAGAAAAGCAAAACGAGAAGAATCAAGAGCTTTAGTGAAAATGTCAAGAACTCCGTTGCTCGACTCAACAAAATGAAGCACAACATCACCCTTCTCAACATGGTCTCTAAGGAAATGGTAACGAATGTCAATATGCTTAGTCCTAGAATGTTGCATAGGGTTTTTGCAATATTAATGGCGCTAGTGTTGTCACAGAAAAAGAGGAACACTACCCAAAAACAACCCATAGTCCCAAGAGTAGATAAGATCCAGAGAACACGAGAGCAACTCATCGGTGCATAGCTACATACTCGGCCTCGGCGAAGAAGGATCGCAACAGAGGACTGCTTTCCTAGATGACCACGAGATGAGAGATATGCCTAAGAAATGACAAGTGCTGAAGTACTCTTCCTATCTACTCTACACCCAAAAATCAAGATCGAAAAAGGCCCGAATAGAGAGAGCGAAGAAGAAGAATACCAAAGTCCAAAGTCAAGAGTGTCTCGAGGTACTGAATATGCGACGACCGCTTGACGATGAGAAGCTCGAGGAAGCTCGAATCGAGCGCACGCACACACAAATAATGTATGTCCTACCGACGCCGTGTGAGGTAGAGGAGGAGCCAATCATGCTACGGTACTCTTCCGTCCACGGGCTCTCCATCCTCATCTGGGTCCAAAGACGGTGGTCGTGGCAATGGGAGTAGACATTGGTCTCTCGCTTCCCATGTCGGGCGACGAAGAAGGTCCTTTGTATACTTACTTTGATGAATGAAGGTGCCTTCTTTCGCTTGCTTGACTTGAAGACCAAGGAAGAAGGTCAATTCGCCCATCATGCTCATCTCAAACTCCTGCTCATAGAATCAAAATCTAGACACCAAAGCATGAGAGGAACCACCAATATGATATCATCCACATAAATCAACCAATAAGAAGTCAACGCCATGCTTAAGAGTGAACAAGGTTTTATCAACCATTCCCATTTTGAAATCATTACTAAGAAGAAAACTCTTAAGCCTATCATACCAAGCTCTAGGGGCTTGCTTCAAACCATACAAGGCTTTGGAGAGTTTAAAAACACGGTTTGGGAATTTGGGATTTTCGAAACCAGGTGGTTGCTTAACAAAGATCTCTTCTTCTATGAAACCATTCAGAAAGCACTTTTGACATCCATTTGAAAAAGCTTGAAGCCCTTAGATGTCGCAAATGCTAGCAAAATGCTAATGGCTTCCAATCTAGCTACAGAGCAAAAGTCTCTTCAAAGTCTAAGCCCTCTACCCGAATAACCTTGAGCTACAAGCCTAGCCTTGTTGCGAACTACCAACCCATCCTCACTTTGCTTATTTTTGAAAATCCATTTTGTTCCAATTACATGTTGATTAGGTGGAGGTTCAACTAAGGTCCGACTTGGTTTCTTTCAAAGTTTTCAAGTTCTTCATGCATGGCATTGACCCAAGAGGCATCGAAAGAGCATGGGTGATATCTCGGGGTTCAAAAGAAGCGACAAAAGCAGAATGTGCATGAGAATCGGAAGAATGAACTCGAGCGAGTGACTCGCTCATGAATATCCCCAATAATCTGCTCGGTGGATGTCAGTCACGAATGTGAAGAGGAGCTCTGGTGCGTAGTGGCCTCTACCTCATGGGTCAGGGAGGTAGGAACAGAGCCACTCGATCGCCGGTGAAGGTAGGAAGAGGTCGCTCATCCAAGCCGGTGTAGTAGAAGCAGTGCTCCCAACCCTCTCGAGAGATGACTGGAGGATGGATTGGGTCCTCATCCTCGAGTCATCGTCGACGAAGATGCTTTCTAATATCGAAACTCCGTACCGCAAAGATCGGGTCTAGTACCGTGACTAGTCTCATCAAAAGTGACTTCGCAAGTCTCAACAATTTTGTTAGTGTCAAAATTAAATACACGATAGCCACGAGAATGAGCAGGATATCCAAGAAATATGCCATCAGAACATCTAGATTCAAATTTATCAAGGTTGCCATGTTTTAGAATGAAGCACTTGCAACCAAAAATCTTGAAATGAGAAACTTTGGGCTTATGACCAAATCTGAGCTCATAGGAAGTCTTACCAATAACAGATCTCAAGAACACCCTATTAGAAATATAACAAGCAAGAAGATAGCCTCATTTCAAAACCTCCTAGGTGTGGAATGCTCATCTAGCATGGTCCTCGCCATCTCTATAAGGGTCCTATTCTTCCTCTCTACAACACCATTCTCACTTGGGGAACTCTAGGTGAAGAAAATCGGTGATCTAGCCCCTATCGTAATGAAGGTGGCAAAGGAAGAATTCTTGAATTCTCATCCCATTGTCACTCCTAATGGCTCTCAAAGCTCCAGAAGATCAACAAAGAAGTCTAAGGACCAAATCTCTAAAGAAACCAAATGCCTCGCCCTTAGAAACCGTAAAATAAACCCAAGAATACCGGAGTAATCATCTACAATCACAAGCACAAACCACTTACCACCCAAGAACCGGACTCTAGAAGGACCAACAAAGTCTAAGTGCAAGAGTCGACCGTCCATCGGTCATCACTAAAGTAAGAGGTGGATGAGAAGCGAAACCATCTTACCGTGTCTCTGTGGTGTGCACACAAGATCTCTAATGACCTTTAGCCTAGGCAAACCTCTAATCAAGTCCTTACTCGACTCTAGTCAAGTGGTCGGGCCTATGTGACCAAGCCTACGATGCCACAAAACTAGATCATGGGAATCAAGCAACAAGATACCTAGGGCTAGAAGCGTAAGAGATACTGAATCAAGACAAAAGATCCTCTCAAACCGAAATCTTAAAGACAAGCTCACCAGAGGAATCTAAAACCCCAGACTCACCACTCTTAAATCTCACCTCTAGACCCTCATCAAGCGGCCGAGAAACGAAAGCGATTATATTTCACTTACTTACCAAAGCGACGCCCTTGAGCATGAATTTGTTGTTGACGCCAAGATCGTGTCTTTTTTGTCATCACGGTCCCCGTAGAAGCATCCCCAAATGTGATCAATTCATTGCCGGATGCACGTGTGAGGAGGAGAACCATCTAGAATCCCAAAATATATGTCGAGAACACCCGAGTCAACAATCCATATGTCCTCCTTCCTCGCACGCCAACCTAATGAGCACGAACAGAAACATATGTGCCTCAAGATCAAGTTAGTGATAAAAGACTTGGGAATCCAAAGATCGAGTCACATGATGCTTAGGCAAACCGTAAGAAGCGAGAGTAAACGGTTAGGAACAAAATCATAAGAATGCACACGTGAACCACCTAGACCTCTCCAAACGATCTACCAAAAGATCGGTACTTCCCTGCCTAGATGCTACCCGTGGTCTCTCCTCATGATATCCTAAACCAGAAGCCGCCTAGAGCCACCAAAAGAGTCAAAGAAGTCATCTACAAACCTAGGCCTATGTCTAGTAGGAATGACAGTCGCTCGCTCTAGAGACTACAATGGGTGCAAAACTCCTCTAATAGACCTCAAAGAACTCATCCTCTCCTTTCTCTCAAACTTGGCTCTCTGAAAGCGTAACTCAACAATATGGCCATTCTTCTTGCAGAAGGTGCAATGATACTTGACCTTTTGAGGGTCTCGACTGATGAAGGTAAGCACCTATCTTGCTAGAAAGGGTTTGAGCAAAACCAAAGAGATTTAAAGACTATCTTGGATGACTTAGGCGGTTCTACCTCAATCAAAGCCACTCTCAACAAATTTCTAACAACCTTAGGTGGATGATTCTTGGAATGCTCTAGGAATCAAAACCTAGGCCACTATTATTCACACTCACCTTAGATTTGTCTAGAATCATGTTGAGTTTCTTCCTCCCACCAACAAATCTCTCAAGAGTCCTTTGAGGTAATCATTTTGTATGGCTAGTTCATAACAAGAAGCACACTTATTTGACTTGCTAGCCCTATCGACTTTTCCTTATAGTGAGCTACCTCGGCTTTCAAAGCCTCACAAGACACACAATAGTTATCCCTAATCTTATCCAACCGCTCTTTGAACTTAACTCTAAACGCTTCTTGTATCTTATCTACACTATGCCCAAGTTCAATACAAAGAGTACAAGAATCGAATCAACAACTTTCTTGGAAGCAAATATGGACATGGATTGTTCAATTTTAGCCTTTTCTTCTAGTGTCTTGTTTAAAGCATCATTCTCAAGTGTGAGTTTAACACGCTTTTCACATGAAGCAGCTTTTAGAGTACGTAATCATTTCCGACATCTCCTTCATTTTAATCTTATTTTTCTCACAATGAGAGCAGTGTGACTAGCATCAAATTTACTCAATTCTTTTGTAGCACTATCCAATTTTAGTTCAAGCAAAGCACAATTTGAACAAGGCAAAGGGATAGCATCAACAAGAGTCACATCTAAAGCAATGGCATTCATGCAAGGTGACTAGACTTGAGAGTTTCTAGTTCATCCAGAGCATCTTTCAATTGATTTGTAACAGAGGAATGAGCAAGTCTTAGAGTTACCAATTCATCATACATTCCGTAACAAGCATCACAAGCATCTTCAAGACTAATTGATTTGAGTGTAGCAACTTCTAGTTTCAAGTTATCAATCATGATGTCCCGATTCTTAAGCATTCTAGCTTGCTTATCTAATTTTCGCTCGTAAATGACCAAAGCACGCTTCATTTGAGCAGTGAGGGACATACCTCATCTGGATCATCGAAAAGGTCGCCGCCGTTGGAGGAGTCGACGTCGTGGCTGTCCTTGGCCATGAAGCACATGCCGGTGAAGTCTTGATCCTTCTTCTTGCCATGAGAGTCGTCGCCGCCCTCCGCCCCGAGTCCACATCGCTCATGTCAACAGACTCAAGAGCGGTAAGGACCTTGGCCGATTTAACTTGCGATAGTTCACTTCTTGGGCTTCGCATCCTTAGCTTGAGGACGCCCAAAGTCCTTCTCCATCTTGCCCTTCAGCTTGGGGCAACTGGAGCGAATGTGGTTTGGCTCACCACACTCAAAGCAAGTAACAGGGCCACCTCTCCTTCTGTTCCTCACTTTGTTGAAGACTCTCGAGAATTTGGTGGTTAGGAGGGCTAAATCATCCTCAGGTATTTTCTCTAGCTGCTCATCGCTCAAAGAATGCAAAGCGGACAACGAAAGACCAGATGAGCCAAAGTCCAAAGAATCAAAAGAGCTACCCTGAGATGGGTCAACCACTAAAGCCATCGACTCTTTTGGGAGTCGCGAGATGAAATCAATCTCATGCGACTTCAACCTCGAGTAAAGCTTATCCATGGTAAGCTCACTCATGACAAGGTTGTCATTGATGGATGTGATCTTCATTCCCCAGACTCTCATCAAGAGCACCAAGAACCGGGCGGCATTCTCGGACTCAAGTGAATGTGAGACCTACATCACGTAAATTATGAAGAATCTTGGAAAACCTTCCCAATAACTCATCCAAAGATTCACCAGATTTTGTTCGATCTTTGAGTATTCTTTCTTGAGTTGGTTCTGCCTCACTTCCTTGATAGTCAGAGAGCCCTCGTGATAATCACAGAGGGTCTTCTAGATCTCATGAGCAGATTTCAGATGAGACACACGCCAAACTCGGATCGACTAAGCCCTTGAATCAAGAAGTTCCGAGCCTTGTCATTAGCCTCTACATCGATTGATTACATCTTCATCGGCCAAGACGACATAAGCATTTTTGACCTTAAGCCAAATTATGCACCCTTGAGCCTCGATGTAGGCTTGCATGCGAGCCTTCCAAAGAAGCAAAATCAACTCCATCGAAAATATGAGGTTTGAGTGAATACTTGTCACGCCATGGCTCCTCGTAACGGTTTAAGATCTATCGAAGAGCTAACCGCCTCGATACCAATTGTAGGACCTAAAAGGCGACTAGAGGGGTGAATAGGAGCACCAAATCTTTTGCAAAGATAATGGATTCAACTCAAGAATCGCAAATCACTCCAATAGCTATGAGAGCTATGAAGATGAATGCTTACACATTGAAGACTTGAATGAATCCACTCCTAAACCCTCAAAGTATAGCAAAGAACTCCTCAAGAAATCTCAAAAATCAGGACAAAGGTACTACCATCATAAGTGCGGTATTATCAAGATCGCGGTACTATCATAGTAAATATGCGGATACTACAAGATCGCGGTACTACCTCGAGCAAAAGTGCGGTACTACCGATTGTCCCGACGATGAATGTAAACAACTCGAAAACAAAATCGAAAATCGACGAACTTTTAAACCGTAAGGCCAAACTCCACCAAATTTGGAACACACCTTCCTATGGGTATTAGGAACCTATTCCAAGTGGCGATCATCCAGATCTACGCCAAAGTTTCGATCTTTTTCAGTTTTACCTAAGAAGGGCAAAGAACCGAGCAAAACGAAAAACTTGATCCAACTCTTGCTCGTGGGAGATTGATGATCTAGGTGACCTTAGATACATTCCCACATGTCACAGCAAGGAGTAAGAGTGCACAAGAACAACCAAAACCAATGGATCAAGAAAGCACCCAAAATCATCAAAAGAGAAGGAAGAACACAAGAGGGAGCTCATCTTTGGAAGAACATCCATAGATTGATTCATGATGTTGCCGGTTACTGACCACTCCCTCAAGGAGGACAAGAGCTCCATCCAAGAGCATACACATCAATCTATCTCTAGAGCCTATGTCTCTTTTTCTTCCCTAAACCCTAAAAACCAAACTAGGGTTTGCAATGAAGTGCTTGGGCTGCTGTGAACAAAGACCCTCTCTATTTATATGAGGCCTAGAGCTTCTAGAAGACTTAACCCTAATGGGCTCCCGTTAGGCCCAATAACAAACGGGACACACACGCACGCATTTTAAAGCGCCGTTTTCACTTTTCTTGACCTAAACCACTTCTTGACGCACCGCCTTGCGCCGCTGGTTGGCATTAGGTCACCAAGGTGGTATTTGATGAAATTACCAAAATACCCTTCTCGATCCTTCTCCATGGACCGAGTCCAACTCGTCAAGCAATCGCCGCTTCCGCCACGTGTAGGTTGATCAACGGCTCTCATCATGCTCGGCAAGTCTCTCCGTCCAATCCCATCGAACCTCCAAGGCACTTGCACCGACCCCATGCCCGCTTGATCCAACCAACAGATCGAATCACGGCTCGATCCACTCGTCCATTCAGGCTATGCTTGAGTCACCGACCACCCGGCATCCATGATCGCTTCGGACCTCACTCTCCTAGCTTAGTCCCGATCCTCCTCGCCGCTGACCGCCATTGACCGCAAGCCACCGCACAACAATAGACCAAGAAATCGCTCTCCGGAACAAGTTCTTCACAACTTGACCCACGTTAGCTCAAAACATGCATTAACAAACATGGAAATGACATAACCCAAAAACAATTCTCCAAGTTAAACGAAACTCGAACCAAATCGGTACTACCGCCATGTTATTGCTTCAGATTATCAAGATCATGCAGTAGTATCAAGACTCCATAATCAAGGGTCGCATCAAGACCTCAAGGAAATCCAAAACTTCCAAAAACACTTGTTCGAAAACCATACCGCCACACGCTGTCGTTCATTATGCGGTACTACCGCAACCATAGCACGGATTACCGCCATCGAGAAATCCAAAACACAAATTACACCTGCTCGAAAAACCATACCGCTTTGCTTGCGGTAATATCGACTGAGGTACTACCGCCAAACACAAGCTTCAGATTATCAAGATCATGCGGTAGTACCGCCAGATACACGCCGATTACCGATTATCCCGACACTTGCTGAAAACAGATTTCAACAAAACCGAAAACGATCATTTCGACAAACCAAAGAAGCTATTGCCAATTGTACCATCACATTAAGATCGTGAGCATATCTCCATGATATCCACAAACTCGCACCCAAACTTTTGGCATAGGCAAACCACACTGGACATCCTCATATTCTTCAAATGTCAACTGCACACCAAGCTCTTTAATCACTGCACCACCATATACCATTGTATGCTGCAACTCAGCTTGGGATGGGAAAGGAACTACATAAGAGTTATTGTCCAATTCTTCCACCACCCAAACCCAATCTCCTGGTACTAGTTTGTGTAAGTGACCCGTCAACTGATCCACTAAGATAGAGCCCCCAACCACTTTGACTAAAGCAGTCGACTGATCCGGAGACTCATCCGATAAAGGAGCGTACGGAATATGGTAGAAACCAAGTTCTTCCACCGCATATCCCACCGAGTGTGCCACTGGGTGAGGGTCTTTAAGAACGGGAAACTTATAAGCTACATGCTCATCACTGTCACAAATATCACAACATAACACTGCCTTACATGAAGAAGTGGCATGACCTTTAGTTGCACAACGCCAACAATACTTCTTCTTTGCATTGGCCTTTGATGATCCACCCTCAGCTTCACCTTGGATAGTCGCATTCTGAGGGAGCAAGCCTGGCCGACCCACTGGAGCTTTTGAAGACTTATGCGGAGCCTCCTGAAAATTGGCCTTGGATGCTACCATGGTAGCCTTATCTCCTACCATTGCATCCTTCCCTGCAATCACCAAAACGGCTTGATGAGAAGAATTCGCCAAAGACGTTGGAACTAAGGCCGGTTGTGCTGTCTGAGCCACTGTTACAGGATTGCTCGCCGTAAGAAGGCCTTGCGTCCCGACCTGCCCTGTCGGTATGGTTGACGCTGCTCTAGGCGCCTACAAGGATCCCGGCGGCCAACCTGAAGCAGAAGCAGCGGCAGCAGGAGGCGGCACAGCCACATTCGGTGGGAACCCGCGGTTCACAAAGCCGGCGAATCGGCCCCCTCGCTTCGTACCGAGCGCCATCGCTTTATCGAGGACGGCCCGCTGCCCACGCATCATGGGAAAGCCTCGACGACCGCCCATGTTCAGTCCGGTTACCCAAGATAGCCAAGGTTGAAACCTTGCCCGGCTAAAGACCCGGAAGGACCGCCATAGCCATCCCCACCACCATAGCCTTCACCTCCACCTTGACTGAATCCGTAGCCATCATCTCCGCCGTAACCCTAGGAGAAATTCACAAACCTTCCTTGATTGTAGACGAAGGCATTACCACCGCCTCCATTGATGAAAGAAGCTCTAGCACCATTGAAGCCGAAGCCGCCGCCACCACCAAAACCTCCCCGAGCGCCCAAACCTCTACCTCCATACGATCCTTGTTATACCATATGGCTAGGTCTAGTTTATTTTAGTTGATGAATAATTGACAATGTTATTTACTCATGTTATTTGAGATGTGTGGCGTGTTATGTGGACTTATGTCAGTCAAGTTGGGAAGAACTTGTGCCGGGAAAAGATGGTGTTTTGGTCTTTGCATGTGCAGGGTAACTCGGAGCAGTGACGGAGCTTCAAACAAATTAGAGGGGGGGCTAGCCTCGAGAATTGCAAACTGAATACGATAGAGAGCGCATATTAGTAGCATAATTTTCTTAGAGTTTAGCAAAGTGCAATAGAGATCCTCATCCAATCTAAATTGCACTAATTAAGCTCCGCTTAGTGTCTACAACCTTATATATAGCGAGCCATCATGTGAATTACGATATAGATTCATCGAGAGTATATGTGTATGCGATAGATATATATTTATACACTAACACGTGAGTGTAGCCATCATCGAGAGTATACGTGTATACGTATAAATATATATTAAGTATGGACACATGGTATTCAAAAAATTCAAAAAGCTGGGGGCCAACGCCTGACTTAGTCTACACTAAGCTCCGTCCCTGACTCGGAGGCGGTCGTGGTCTACGGCGGTGACCGGGAGATGGCTTGGTGCGAAGTCATGGTTCGGAGGGTTGAGGATGCTGGAGGAGACGGTCGAGCTCGAGTTGGGACGCGTGGAGATCAAGGATGGATGATACGTGTTGGAGCTACGGAGGTGCGGTCCAGAGGCTATGACACATGACAATTTTGGGGTGTCCAAAATTGGAAAGCTGAGTTTCGGAAGCAATTTGGAAAGCTGAGTTTCGGAAGCAATTTGGAAAGCTGAGTTTCGGGAGTAGATAAATTCGGCAAGAGTTTGTTTCAGTACGTGTACAGAATTTTCGGTTGAGGCATGCCGTGATGAGATAGGATTAGGTGCTAAGTGTTGTTTGGTGTTTTGTTTTTTGTGGGTCCATGTTAGATGCATATATAAGCAAGACGTGAGGTCAAGGGCTAGTGCCGGCGGCTGTAGGGTTATCTCCAACAAAAAGGTCATGATTTTGGTTAGTAGGGTTTTGGTGCTCTCGGCTGGTGATGGCTGGATGTGATCTGCATAGAAAAATAATTTTCTCCTGTGCGTTTGTGGAGGTATGAGCCTTGGCGGCTGACGTTTTTGTGCATGCATGCTTGTGTGAAACAAGAGGCTTGCTTTGAGAGAAAAAAATGCTTACTGTGCATATGCGTGATCTTGTTCTCCACTCAGGTTGAACAATCAAAAGGCAGTAGATTTGAGGAAAAAGTTTCCGCTAGGGATTACAATCATTCACCCCCCCCCCCCTCTGATTGCTATTAACGATCCTACAAATGGTATCAGAGCAAGGTTGCTATGGCGTCAAAGAGGTATGTGAATCGTCCCCCTATGCTAGATGGTACTGATTTTGCTTTTTGGAAGTATCGTATGCAAGCATATATTGAGAATCAAGGTAGTGATGTATGGAATAAGGTTTCTAGTCCTTATGTGGTTCCTGCCATCACTAATTTAAATAAAGCAAATGTTGATCTAAATGCTCAAGCTCAGAACTTGTTGTTTCAAGGAATCTCTACAAATAGTTTGATCGTAGCTCATATTAGCTCGCCCACTTAATATGGAAGACTCTTTGTGATTATCATGAGGAACTACTAAAATCAAGAAAGTGTGTAAGAATCTTTATCAAAAGAGTATTCGATTTTGCTATGAAGCCCGATGAATCTATTGATGATCTTTTGCTCGCTTTAAAAGATAACGAGTAGTTTATGGGTGATGGTGTTATTCCGATCGATGAAGATAATGCAACTAAGATATTGAGATCTTTAGGTTCTAAGTGGTTGATGGTTGTCACAACTATCAATCAGACTATCGATCTAGATACTTTAACCATGGATGATCTCTACTCTAGATTGAAAACCTATGAGATGGAAGCTGTGTCATCTAAAAGTGATAAATCTTCATCTTTAGCTCTTATGACTAACCCCATGCAGGCTGCTTCTTCGAGCTCTTGTCTTGTGTCTATTTTGTCTTCTTCCACAGATGAACAGTTAGAGGAGATTCCAGAAGAGCAACTTGTACTTTTCTCCAATAGGGTGACCAAGACAATTAACAACATCAGATCAAGACGGAGAGGTGGTCCAATCAGATGCTATGAATGTGGTGAGCTAAACCACATAAAGATAAATTGTCCCAAACTGAGGAGTAAGGAGGTCAAAGATGACAAAGTACCAACTTGTCGCTCTAAATTCAAGATTGACCCAAGCAAGAAGCACAATTATCGTAAGGCAGTCAAAAAGGTACTCTCAGCACTTGATGAGATTGATTTAAGTGATGTTGATTCTGGAAGCGACAATGAGGACAACGGCAAGAAGGCAAAGGAGGTGGATTTCACAGAGATGTGTTTTATGGCGAGCAGTGAGGAGCTTAACTATGATGATCTCTACAGTGATCCTGATGAGGTAAAACCCTCTTATACAGATTTATCTCGTGTTGTTCTTAGGTTAACAGATGAGCTCAAAAAGTATAAAAAGAAAATAAAGAAACATGATATTGTTGTTGAGAACTTAAATTCTGAAATTGATAGACTTAGAGCTTCTATTCTTGATGATGAATCTTGTGAGTCTAGCCAAGTTTTATTTTCTGAATTGGAGACTGCTAGGTCAATACATACTAAATTTGATGAATTAAGACTAGCACATGAATCTTGTGATGAAAAGTTAAAACTTGCGTATGATGAAATTGAAAAGCTCAAGTCTAGTTCTACTTGTTTAGAGTCAAGTATGTCAAATGCTCAAACTAAAACTTGCTCTAATTGTGAATTGTTAGAAACTAGACTCAATACTTCTCAGGAAACAATTCAACAGATGCTTTATCATAAGATAGCTTCTTGCTCTAACTGTCCTAAACTTACAATTGAGATAGAAGCCTTGACTAAACAACTTAATGACTTTGCTGAAAAAGAAAGGTTGGCTCAGTCTAGTGCTTCTAAGAAAATTGTGAATGAATCTGTCAAGTGCACAACTTGTCCCACTCTAGCTAAAGAAAATGAATATCTTAAGGACACTTTAGAGAGATTTTCCATTGGCAAGAAAAATTTGAACATGATCCTAGACAAGTCAAAAGTGAGTGTTAAAAGTCAAGGTTTAGGATTTAATTTTATTGAGCATGCCAAGAATTATCCTCCTAAGGTTGTTAAGCTTCTTGAACCTGGAAAATTTGAAGTAAAATCTGAACCAAAACTAACTGTGTTTAAATCTGCTGGTTTTGTGCAAAGTTCTTCTGCTAATGCTTTAGGTGCTACCTTATCTGTTCAAAAGAAATCTAATTATGTTAAATATAATTGCACCTATTGTGGTAGAGATGGGCACATGCATGAATTTTGCTTTAGACGTGTTAAGAAAGGGAAAAAGGATAGATTGAATTCATTAAAACAAAAACGTGCATCCACTTTTGTTGTTCCTAGAGCTAATGCGAAAGCTAGGTTTTTAGAGAACTTCTATGATGATTTTAAATCTGGTTCACGTGCTGGTTTGGGTTATCATTCAAATAAATCTCGCTCAAAGATTACCTACATTTCAAGGAGCAAGCTAGATGACCTCTTTTTGGCGCTCGACGCTCACGCACACATGGTTCTTGTTCTAGTTTTGTTGCTCCTGTTCATCGTGTATCCCAGTATTGGATCCCTAAATCTTATCTCACTAACCTCAGTAATGTGAGACCGATGTTTCCTGTGCTGTAAGAACAGCTGAAGTGGTTGAAGAACATGAGCTTGATTTGGTTCCAGTCTTTTACATCATTGCTTGATTGGATCACTTGATGGTTCTTCATTTTCTTTGATGGCTTCCAAGAGATTTCATTTTATGAGAGACCATGTGAATAGGGTGATGTTGCTCTTCACCTTGTTGAGTTTAATTTTTTAGGTTGCGGACTCTTTCTCAAAACCGTGTGTGTCTGCACATTTTGCTCTTTTGCAAAGTTGGGTGTGTTGCATCCTGTGAGCTTATTCTGAGGGGGAGTTTGGGTTTAAAAGTTTAGAAGCTTTGATTATTATTCTTGTCAAACAATCATCAAGTCCAAGCCATTGAAATCAAATGAGTTGAAGAGCTTTCTTTATCATATTTATTCATGTGCTGTGCAGCTTTGATCATTACTAGTTTTAATTAACTTTCTACATTAGAACTAAAGCATGACATGGCTGAAAACTTTGACTAGATTGATTATTGTTATCACTTGGAGATGTCCATAGAAAAGGATGAGCTTGTTTGTGAGTCTTATTTTAAATCTTGGATTTACAGCAAGTATGTCTCTCATTGCAATCCTGTTATGCTTACTCAATTTGGCATGTTATAAAAGATAAAGGGTTGAGAAAAGGAAAATGAAAAGATGTATGCTTCAAGCATGCCATGCATAGCTATGTATATTCAAAAGAAAAATACGCACACCAAAGTGCTCAAATAAAAAGAAGTACGCTTCAAGCATGACATACATAGCTATGTATATTCAAAAGAAAACAAAATACGCACACAAAAGTGCTTAAATGAAAAGAAGTATGCTACAAGCATACCACCCTTGAAAAGAAGTATGCTACAAGCATGCCACATGCAAATAAGAATTGAAAGTGAAGCAATAAGTTCTTACATAAGACTGCTAGCTCATCTAGATTTAAAGTTTGCCTCACTATTAGGCTTTAACTTTTCATGGTGATATCTCTTTGTGGTGTTTATAATCTGTTTAGTCATTGTTTGAGATGTCTGTCATGAATTTAAATAGCTTAATCATTCTAACAGACTTGTCTTGACTTTGCTATATGGTATATGTTTTTATATGATCTAGATAGCTTTACTCAACAAGATGGCTTGGTTAATCTCTTAAATCAGTGTGAAGTGTCTTGGATAATCTACAAAGCTTCTTGATTTTTACTCTCCTTGCTCCTTTCTTTTGAGAATTATTGTTTCTCTGAAGTTTTTGATGATTACATTGCCAAAGGGGGAGAAAATGGGAGAAATTTTAAAAAATAGAGAAATTTGCTTCCCTTGTGTTGAGGAGGAGTTTTTCAGCTCCTTGTGTTGAAGGGGAGTTTTTCAGTTGTGGTTTTGAAGTTTGCTTTGCAGTTTTGAAACTTTCTTTTTGTAAATTTCTTTTCTTTCAAAATTCAACTCATAATTTTGAATTATTGTCAATGTATTCATCAAGGGGGAGATTGTTAGACCATACGGCTAGGTCTAGTTTATTTTAGTTGATGAATAATTGACAATATTATTTACTCATGTTATTTGATATGTGTGGCGTGTTATGTGGACTTATGTCGGTCAAGTTGGGAAGAACTTGTGCTAGGAAAAGATGGTGTTTTGGTCTTTGCATGTGCAGGGTAACTCGGAGGCGATCGTGGTCTACGGCGGTGACCGGGAGATGGTTTGGTGCGAAGTCATGGTCCAGAGGGTCGAGGATGCTGGAGGAGACGGTCGAGTTCGAGTTGGGGCGTGTGGAGATTAAAGATGGATGATACGTGTTGGAGCTACGGAGGTGCGGTCCGGAGGCTACGACACATGACAATTTTGGGGGGTGTCCAAAATTGAAAAGCTGAGTTTCGACAGCAATTTGGAAAGCTGAGTTTCGGGAGTAGATAAATTCGGCAAGAGTTTATTTCGATAGGTGTACAGAATTTTCGGTTGAGGCATGCCGTGATGAGATAGGATTAGGTGCTAGGTGCTGTTTGGTGTTTTGTTTTTTGTGGGTCCATGTTAGATGCATATATAAGCAAGAGGTCAAGGGCTGGTGCCGGCGGCTGTAGGGTTATCTCCAACAAAAATGCCGTGATTTTGGTTAGTAGGGTTTTGATGCTCTCGGCTGGCGGCGGCTGGATGTGATCTGCATAGAAAAACAATTTTCTCCTGTGCGTTTGTGGAGGTATGAGCCTTGGTGGCTGACGTTTTTGTGCATGCATGCTTGTGTGAAACAAGAGGTTTGCTTTGAGAAAAAAAAATTGCTTCCTGTGCATATGCGTGATCTTGTTCTCTACTCAGATTGAACAATAAGAAGGCAGTCGATTTAAGGAAAAAGTTTCTACTAGGGATTACAATCATTTACCCCTCTAATTGGTATTAACGATCCTACAATCCTCCTCCATGGCCCGCGCCTCCGCCCCCTTGGTTAGCCCCGGCTTCCATTCCTCTTCGCACAACGTGTTCTTAAATGATAATTGACATGCTGCCTGCTGCAGAAGACACACTGTGATTTCTGGCAAGGTAGACATCCATCAGAGGAGTTTTTGCGAGCCAATATCAATTCCAAGAAAGAAATAACTGCTTTCAACTATGTGCATAAACCTCATTTGCAGCTTCATAGTTCATACACCTGAACATAGCCAAACAGTAGCCAAAACATTCTACCAAGTTCAAGAATCAACTTAAATCATAGGATCAACACAGCCAAAAACAACATCAGTCCTTGCTACAAGTCTACAAATGATGCTATTAGAGCTCTTCGTTTGATGGCTGTAACTATGCAGTTTGGGTTCTAGTTATACTGTATTACACATGTCATGTTTATTTTAAAAAGAACATGTGTTGTGTATTTTTAACCATACCAAATATGCCATGAGCTGCTCTCTTTTATTTATTTATTTATTTTTCTCCCTCAGAACATTTAGGCACCTCAAACCTTGCTTTGTTATTTATAGGGTGAAGACCTGAAACAAACAACCGCCGTGTTTTTGCCATCTGCCTTTCTTCCATGGCCATTGCCCGTTCACCATTTACGCTTGGTTCCTCCTAAATCTACTCCCATTTGCCCCTGCAAATTTTGCTGCTTCTTTTTAGCCTTTTTCCTCACAGGCCTCTCACCAGGAGGTTCTGTTGGGTGGATGGTGCAAGACCTTTGGAGGTAATGAGGTATGGTTGACGGCCATTTGATTTTTGTTACAGAAATCCCTTTCCATGATCTATTTATTTGCTTGGTTTATAATGTTTTATATTGGAACAAGGTGCATTGATCAAGAAACAAGAAATGAAATACGTCATTTTTTATGTGTCGTGCTTTTGCAGATCGCATTTTGTTGCAGATTTCTTGGCCTCTACTTATGAACATGTCTTATACAGAAAGCATATGATATAATCATAAGAGAGAACATATGAAACACTATTCACAGAACCCTTTATTTGATGTCCCTTGATAAGATATAAAACAACGAAAGCAAAGATATGAAATATGTTGTTAAGAGTTAAGACAACCTTGATTTCCTTTCTTGATGCAGGGTGTCGACGCACTCATAAAGAACACAATTGCTACTGAGATCCAAAACAACAGAAGCAAGGCATATCGGAGGAAACAATAGGCAAAAGGCAGATAAAAAATACTGCCACGTTATTACATTTTTCAATCAGTAAAATGGGGCTGTCGATCTCATACCCACCAGATGACTACCTGCCAATGGATGATGACGAGAACACAGACCGACTGTTCGTTCGGTCCCTCAGCTCCGACAATCTCAGCACCCTCGAGACCCTTGAGTCACCACCGGCATTGCTCAATGCCCTGAGCTCCAAGAGGCTTATGATAAGAGGCTCCTTAAGCTTCAAGAGAAGAGAGGGTGATCAATTTCATGTTGAAACTACGATATCCATCGTGAGTCCTAAACCAGACAAGGAGAGCTGCAATCATAAGCATACTGGCTTACCAAGATATGGGCCCGCAGAAAACCTGCCACCAAATTCTCCTGTTGTCGGAATGGTCAGCCCGAAGCACCAGGCCGCAGCAGTAAGGGTGCAGAAGGTGTACAAGAGTTTCAGAACAAGGCGGCAGCTTGCTGATTGCGCTGTTCTTGTTGAACAACGGTGGTATGTACGGTTTCCATGTGATAGTCATGCACCGTCTTATCACTGGGGTGATGATGCCTGAAATTTGTGACGCTGAATTCAGGTGGAAACTGCTCGATTTCGCGCTGCTCAAGCGCAGTTCAGTGTCGTTCTTCAATGTAGAGAAGCCAGAGTCGGCCCTCTCAAGATGGTCTCGTGCTAGAATGAGGGCTGCCAAGGTTTTTACGCATTATGCTAACCATGATCTTTTGATCTTGGAATAGAGAATTGCTCATAGCACCGATGTTTTCTACAGTATCTTGATCTTCCTATACTGAACTGTTGACATTGTTGCGGTCCTATCATTAACGTTACTTGTTCTGATAGTATCTGATCTTTGTATACTGAATCGGTCTAACTGATTTTGTACTGTTGTTACTGGTCAGTCAGGTCTTCTTGTCTCGTTATATTGAATTGAGGCATTAACGTGACAATATTGCTGTCTATAGTGCAGTGATCTATATATACTAAATGCTGAAATGATGTAGTTTTGGTTTTCTTAAAGACTATTGGCATATTGTAGTATTACTGAATACTGAATTCATATCACTGGGTTTTTTTTGGTTACTTCAGGTAGGCAAAGGTCTGTCAAAGGATGAAAAGGCTCAGAAGCTCGCACTGCAGCACTGGCTCGAAGCAGTATGAGTCAAAAACATTCTCTTCAAACACTATCCAGTGATAACACTGCACAGATCAAACTGAAATTCGCTCATGTTTCATGGACAGATTGACCCTCGACATCGGTATGGTCACAACCTCCACTACTATTACCAACACTGGCTTCACTGCGAGAGTAAACAGCCTTTCTTCTATTGGTACAGTTCATGAAAAACTCTGAAGATTGTTTGTGAACCGGATGAGCAAGAAAAGTTTATGATTTCTGAAATTACGTTTGTGAAGGTTGGATGTGGGTGAAGGAAAGGAGGTCAATCTTGAGGACCACTGCCCAAGATGGAAGTTGCTGCAGCAATGCATCAGGTATCTTGGCCCAGTAAGTTGCTGCATCCTACAAACCCATCAATCTGAAATCTCAAAGTTGAAAAGGTTACATCTCTGAACAGAAGATGGTACTGTTACTGTGTGCAGAAAGAGAGGGAGTCCTTTGAGGTGATAATTGAGGATAGGAAGCTGATGTACAAGCTGAGCCGCAAGATCGTTGACATGTCTGAGGGCCCCAAGGATTCGAAATGGATCTTCGTGTTGAGCACAACGAGAGTTCTATACATCGGCGTGGTTAGAGAATAGTGGCATTTGTCACTTGTTAGTACTACATCATTAGTAGTTGAACCATGAACCTTACCTGTAACTGATGAAATAAGCACATTATTGCAGAAGAACAAAGGCACATTTCAGCATTCCAGCTTTCTTGCTGGTGGAGCCACTTCTGCTGCGGGGAGACTAATCGTGGAGGATGGCATCCTAAAGGTGCTGGATCTACAGAATTCTACCAGCCTCAATTTTTTTTTTGTACGGCACCAAACTCACCTATCTGATTCAGTTACCCATCATCTTCAGGCTGTCTGGCCTCATAGTGGGCACTACCGGCCCACTGAGGCAAACTTCCGGGAGTTCATGAACTATCTGAAGAAGAGGAATGTGGATCTTACCAATGTCAAGGTGGGGAGACAAAATCTGAATTCTTATTCCCTTGAAGCCAGCAAAAACTCCTTACTTGTTCTGATAGACTGATACAGGGATTTTTTTTTTCTGTTGTCGGTTTTGCTACAGTTGAGCCCGTCAGAATGTGAGGACGAGTGGCTCAGGCTGAGGAGCGGCCTCTCCCTGCTCGAGCTAACCGGGAGCTGCAAGCCCGAGAAGCAAGAAGACACCAAGTCCCAACCCCCTCGCGCCGACGAAGACAAAGCCACCGCCACGCCGGCCACGCCCCCTTCCACCAGCGGCGAGACAGCGAGCACGGCAGCAGGCTCGCCGGTGATGAAGAGATCCTCGTCCGGCAACCGGCTGCAGCGCAAACGGCCGCCGAGGCTGACACTGAACAAGAGCCTGCTAGCCAAGGGCGCGGCGGAGCAGGGCGCTGGGGCGTTCGGGGACAGCCTGGACTTCTGCAAGGAGAACCTATTCAGGGGCGGCGAGGAGGGCGAGGAGGAGGTGGTGGTGGTGCCGCAGGAGAAGATCCTGCACCGGATCAACTCCAAGATGGCTATGAACTCGTACCAGCTCGGGAAACAGCTGTCTTTCCGGTGGACCACAGGCGCCGGGCCACGGATCGGGTGCGTCCGGGACTACCCTCCGGAGCTGCAGTTCCGGGTGCTGGAGCAGGTCAGCCTGTCCCCGCGGGGCGGCGCCGGGGCGGCGAGGTTCGGGACGCCGCGGCAGAGCCCGACGTGCGCGCCACTGGCGTCGCCGACGCCGAGGGGCATCGGGCTCGGCGGCTCTCTGCACGGCACGGCCGGGACTCCTACGTCGCGGCTGCAGCACGGTGCAGCCTAGAGCACGTACGTGGTGGCCGGCCGGTTTGCCACTCGTGACCGCGGCCTCCTGTTTGAGTTAAAAATGCGACGGCACGGGACAGGAGTGAATCATAGAGCAAAGTTTTGTAGCACGAGAGGGGATGTCAATTTGCTTTCGTAGATGTTTGTGTACTCTGGATAGATCATGGATGCACCGAATGGTCGTTTCTTGCCAGGTGAATTTAGGAAGAATCGAGTATATAAAGCTAGTACTGTTTAACTCACTGTATGCTCTGCAGCTGAGTTCAAAACACGCCGACATGTTACCGGCACCGTGCGAATCAGTATCTCTCGGCGTTGGCCGCCGGCACGGGACGGTGTGGGCAAGCAGCACGGCTGCGGGATCGACGTAGACCTCATGCCGATCAGGGCCTCGTCAGGCCGGCGTGCCCAGCAGCGCTGGCACGGGCAGCGGCCGTCGCCAACAGACGGTGTGCTCGTGCGGTTGGGGGTCCACCGCGCACGAGAGGCCGGCCGTTTCCTCGGGCCGTCGGTGACACGGACACAGCAAAGCACGATGCAAACACTTGGTAATCACCAGCACACCGCAAAGCGCAGAACCACCCAGACGGGCACACACAGCACTTCCATCATTTCTTGTTCTGAATTTCTCATTACCATGACACACCACAGTTAATTTCTGAACTAGAAGTTGCCGGAATCGCTACGTCTGAACTGACGAATTTTCCCCCTAAATAAACCATTCTTTTAATAGTTTTAAAAACTAGCCCATATTTTATTTTTCTTCCAGAAATAACACTCAGTCCATCGGTCCACCAGGCGATTAGGCCCAATCACGCGGTGGGCCAACGATTTGAGGCCTATAGACACTCAGCCGCGCGATGAGCGAACAACGTTGAGCCACGTCGCCCAGTTGCGCCTCCCTTGCGCGACTGGCAGGCGTGTAATGCCACTCACGCGACTGGCAGATGAGGGACCTCAGTCGCTCATCTGTCCGACTACTTCTAACTCGCGTGACAGACAGACAAAGGGAGGAGAGCGCCAGACAGGCTAGCGTTTCTTCGCACTTGGTGGTATGTGCCATCTTATGTACATTGTCATCTAAATTATATTTTGCATGTTACTAACTTTGATGTTGAATTTCACAAAACGACCTTAGGATGGAGAGTTGGAGAGATGCACACTCCATGTGGAACCGCATCCGTCAGGGCATAGAGGTCACACGAGAGGAGATTGGATCGTTCTGAAGCCGTGTGTGCGAGCGGTCCCGATGCATCGTCAGCTTGACCTCCTAAAGGCAGCTATCGAACGCTGTGGAATTGTCCTCACAACGTCCTGCTCAGCAGAACCCCCCATTCACAACACATCCACCGCAACACCCAGTAGCTCCCCCGTAAGACCAAGCAGGTAGCTCAGCATGGCAACGAGAGTCCTGACGAGGATATAATAATCCTCATTTTATCTTTTATCTATAATTCTTATTATAGGTAAATATGACGTCATGTGGACCCTGAGTATACCCCTTAATGTTATGAGGGAAGAGCCTAATGGGTGGTCGTAAGTTCTTCTACGACCACCCCCATAGTCGTAAGTTATGCTACGACTATCCCATAGTCGTAAGTCTTGCTACGACTATCTCATAGTCGAGATTCTTCTACGACTAGGTCACCATTTACCACCTTATGATCAATTAAACCTACGCACAAGCGGGCCTTATTGATTAAGGGATTCAAACAAATCATCATACTCGTTATTTTGCGAAGTAATGGCACGTAATACTCCATTATCTCGGTATATATCTGTTGAGCAACGTGGAGGGTTAATACACCGGTGATTATTACCAACGTCGTCCGCTACGGGATGTGATGAGCGCCGCTTCACTGAGTAATCGCCGCTCCTTCACGCATTATAAAAAGGCGACAATCGAGAGAAAGGAAGGGGGCAATCGGGCCATCAGAATACAAGCACTATCTGTAATAGTCTGAGTTTTTCCTTTGATTGTTCAGAATATACTCAATACCATACACACACAGGAGTAGGGTTCTTATTCTCTCTGAAGAAGGCCTGAACCTGTATAAAAATCCCCGTGTCAATCTCTCTGCGTGATTCCATTCTAGGAGACCCCCCGAATCAAACAATCTTTACGTAAGTTCGGTTCTAAAACACCGACGGTTGGCGCCAACCGTGGGGATCTTCCGTAATCTCTTGTCAACATTCTCTCTGCTTTTCCAAATCTCATGCACTCATGGCGGAGAGAATGGAACGAGGAGAACTGGTTCGACTTGGCGATTATGCGACGCCGACATGGATGTCGGTTTCGATTATGAGCCAAGTGATGACTCATCCGATGGTAGCGCCTCCGGTGATCTTCCCACGATCCAGAGACAATGTCGTGATGGAGTTGAGGAGGATCTTTATCCCCACAACAAGACGTCCGAAAGAGGAATCTACCTCTCAAAGGACAAGGGTCAATTTGACCAGACCACACCTGTGGACTCACAACACAACGAGTTTTTCCTCGGTGTCCGAGTCCCCCGAGACGGTCCGACTTAGTGAGGCAAGCTCTGAAGCCACAATTCCGGACTTCACCAAAGATCTCGGTAATCATCTCTCTCCGGATGATATCGAGAGAGCGGGATCAAGCATGCTTTTCCCGCAAATTCGACCATCTCTCCGCAGTCATACTGCCGACGGAGACAGTTATAACCCTGACTTCCCTACATGGAGGGATTACTCCAAGTCGCCAGATGGTGTCTCTCGACGACTCCTCAAGCGGGAGGCCTCGGCGCAAGTGAGAATCATCAACGGAGGTCTTCGCCCTTCCTCGGATCAAGGTCACTCTCCTAGAGACCGAGATGGAGACTCTCCCGAAAATCACACATCATACCCTCGTGGCAATGGCCAGACACCACCATCGCGCATTACGACCAATGCCTTCATGAACGCCAGGGAAATCCTCGACATTCTCGCACTTCATTGAGGAAGTCTCAAGAGTCCGACATGGAAGCTCTTGAGGCTGCCCGACGGAAGAAAATTGAAGCCCAGAAGAATTTGCCTGGGCGCATTCAATATCAATCAGAGGAAGCTCGAGAACTCCAGTACATCAATGACTTGCTCGAGAATCCAACTCAAGAGCTAGCCCGAGCGCCAGGCTACGACCTCTTCGTTGAAGAGATTGCACAAAGGCTTCGGAATACGATGGCAAGACTGGAAGCACCTCGCCGACATCATTCAGGAAGTCATAGCCATACGACTTCTTCAGCTACCAGTCGATCGAACATATCACCGCGAAGGAATCGACTCAACAGTAAGTCGCGTCGATCTCCTACTCGGAGAAATGTCTTCCAAATGACTGATGATCAACAAGTTCTTCGGAGAGGTGATCGCTCACCACTCCGACATGGGAATCTGCAGCAACAGATGAACTACGAGGAGTATTCCCCTCGAAGGACCGAGACCTATCATAGGTCGGGTCAACTCATTCTCGCATCGCCGAGTACGACCACCGATGATATAAACCCTTCTTTCCCGCAAAGGAGGCGCCAAGAAGTCATTCTTCGATGTCGGGCATTCTCGCTTTGATCTCCGAAACGCTCACCGCCACCTCGATTTCGACTAGTAAACATGGAGAAGTTTGATGGTTCCCAAAATCCCATCGAATTCCTTCAGATCTATACCACAGCTATCCGAGCAGCAGGAGGAGGAGAGCATGTGATGGCAAATTACCTTCCAACTGTGCTCGAAGGATCTGCTCGATCGTGGTTATTGAACCAACCACTCGAGTCGATTTACTCTTGGCAACACCTCTGCGACCTTCTACTGGCAAATTTCTAAGGCACTTACAATCGTCCCGGAAAGGAGGATGACTTGCACCGGATGAGACAGAACGACAACGAGACCTTGCGCCAATTCATCAAGCGTTTTAGTCAGGTTCGTAACTCAATTCCGGAAGTTTCTGATTCATCTGTTATCAGGGCTTTCAAGCAAGGAGTCCGCAGTAGAAGGATAACAGAAGACATTGCTTTGAATCCTCCTACTTCTGTCGCTGAACTCTTTGAGATGGCTGATCGATATGCAACTGCTTCTGAGGCGGTCGAGTGGAATAACACGATAGATCGAGAAGACAATACCTCTCGAGAGCCAAAGCGACATTAGTAAGAAGAAAGATAAAAAGCAAAAAGTCCAAGAACAAGGCGAAGGGTCAAAACCCCAAGCCGCGGTTCCAAGGAGGTATTGGTGTGAATGATAAAGAGCCACGCACATCCAGCCGCACCGACAGAGAGCAAAGGTAAGCGCCCTATCGGAAAAATGATAAGCCTAGGTGGTGTCCTTTCCATAAAAAGGAAGGACATGACCTTCAAGAATCGGGTCTTCCAACGAAAGCTTGAAGACTACTACAGCGAGAAGGACCACTTCCCACTCTCGGCGGGTAGGGCAAACGAGTGGTCATAAGTCATCGATGACGAGGAGGAGATGCTGCCTCGTGATCCGCAACACACCGTCGAACACATATACGGGGATCATCGGCATATGAATCAAAGCGACGACTCAAGGTTGCCGAACGTGAGGTAAACTCCATAGATCCTCCTCTTGTCAATAAATTATCGAAGTGGTGGAAGTCACCATCTCTTTCGAGAAGGGTGATCGCCGATTCCTTCGACTCGACCAGTCGATACTAATCGTGGTCGAACCCACCATCAACAATTGTCGGGTCAATCGAGTTTTGGTTGATGGTGGCGACTCGTTAAACATTTTGTTTACGAGTGCCCTGGATGACATGCAAGTACCGGGACCAAGGTAAGACCGAGACGATAATCTTTCCATGGAATCGCATCGATCTTCGCTAAACCAATTGGCCAAGTTTCTCTTCCTTTAACATTTGGTTCACCAAGTAATTTCGTGACGAGAAAATCTCCTTTGATGTGGTCGGTTTCGATCGGCATATAACGCCATACTCGGACGACCAACTTTGGCAAAATTCCTAATGGCTACTCATTATGGATATCAATGTATTAAGATGCCAGTCCCAAAGGAGTAATCACAATCCATTGTGACAAGAAGATGGCGATACCGCGATCGCCGATCCTCGAGATGGTTGGACAAATACCAACTCGAAGAAAGTCGACCTTCGACTAGCAAGTCGGCCTAAAGTCGCACCAAAGCCGAACGACAAAGTCAAAGAGGTTCCTCACGACGCAGGGAGCCCTCAAGATCGCTCACATCGGGATACTTCCGACCCCAAATAGGAAGACGCCCTCATCGCCTTCCTCCGAGCTAACGCAGATGTCTTTGTGTGGCAAGCATCCGATATGCCCGGAGTCCCCAGGGAGGTGATCGAGCACAGGCTAGCTTTACGGCCTGACAAAGTACCCGTAAAATAAAAATTACGGAGATTTGCCCCTGATCGACGAGATGCTATTAAATCAGAATTGGATAAGCTACTCAAAGCAGGCTTTATAAGAGAGGTCAACCACCCAGAGTGGTTGGCTAATCCTGTAATGGTTAGAAAGTCAAACGGCAAATGGCGTATGTGCGAGACTTCTTCGATCTTAATAAAGCTTGTCCAAAAGACGATTTTCCTTTACCTCGTGACGATCGGTTGGTTGACTCTCTGCGCAGTTGTGAAATGTTAAGTTTTTAGATGCATATTCGGATACCACCAGATCAATATGTGCCTAGACGATGAAGAAAAGACCGATTTATTACACCATTTGGTATATTTTGCTATGTCAAAATGCCATTTGGTCTAAAAAATACCGGCGCTTTTTTCAACGCTTGATGCAAGCAACTTTTTCATCTCAATTAGGCCAAAATCTAGAGGCCTATGTTGATGATCTAGTTGTTAAAAGCATCAAGAGACTTAATCATATTATCGACCAAGAAGAAACATTCGACAATCTCGTAAAACATCGCTTAAAACTTAATCACGAGAAGTGTGTATTTGAATCTCTTCAGGAAATTGCTTGGATTCCTAGTATCTATACGAGGAATCAAGCAAATCAAAAGATAAAAGCCATTTACAAATGCGCCCTCTACTACGGAAAGAAGTCCAAACTCACTTTGGGTGCATGGCGGCTTTAAGTCGTTTCATCGCACGATCGGGAGAAAAGGGACTACCTTTCTTTAAACTTCTAAGGAAACACGAAGGTTTTGAGTGGTCGAAAGAGGCAACGCCGCCTTTGAGGATGTCAAGAGGTACCTTACGAGTGCTCCTATTACGGTCTCCGAGGCCGGAAGAAACGCTCTTAGTTTACCTAGCCGCCACGCCACAGGCGATGAGCGCATCTCGGTCGAGAACGTGAAAATGTACAACGACCGCTTTACTACGTAAGTGAAGTTTTACACGGGCCTAAGGAGCGTTACCCTCAGTCCAAAAGCTTCTATATGCCCTCCTCATGTCTTCGAGGAAATGCGGCATTATTTTCAGCGCACAAACTAGTCAGGTCTGCCTCGAGTTTCCCTAGGGCGATCCTCCACAATAGGGAAACAATGGGACACATGGAAAATGGTCACCAAACTTGGGGAGTTCGACATCCATTTCGTGTCCCGAACGGCCGTTAAATCCAGATCTTGGCGGACTTTGTCGCCGATGGACAAATCTGAACTGTTCAGATCCCTAGTACGATTCCCGACCGATGGGCGATGTACTTTGACGGGTCACTTACTTTAAGTGGCTCGAAATCGAGTGGTCTGGTATCTCCTACCGGAGAGACCTTAAAGTATGCCATACAATTAAACTTTCGTGCCACTAACAACGTGGCGTATCTGAAGGTTTGCTAGTCGGTATCTGAAAATGAAAGCACTCTCGATTCGTCGACTACTTGTGAGAGGAGACTCTTAACTAGTCGTGAATCAAGTCGGAAAAGAGTACCGATTATCGGAAGTCGTAAGCTAGAAAAGCACTTTTTAGGTTTGGAGGCACAATTCATCCTCGAAGGATAATTTCCTCGCACCGCCTTGCTCGAATAGCTTCTTCCCGATCTGAAGTACCAAAAGGAGTCTTCTTGAACAACTCGAAGCCGTCTCGGTCGATTTAACCGAAACACCTCCTATTGAGACGACCTCTCTAGAATACGAGGATACATGGATGACACCCATCTATGCATATCTTCGTAAGGGTTACAGACCAAGACGATCTCGAGGCGCATCGCTTATCCCGAAAAGCCAAAATGTATACTTTGGTGGAAGGAGTCCTCTATAAACGAGGTACTCAAGGGTGCTCATGCGATGCATTCCATGAACGAGAGATTAACACTTCTTCACGACATACATGATGGCATCTGTGGAAATCATGCTTCCTACAGACGCTGGCTCAGGTAAGGCCTTTTGACAAGGTTTTCTTGTACAATGACCCTTTTACGATGCTAAAGAGTTGGTTAAAAGGTGTGTCCAAAGCGGTTTCATAGCGGCGAGATACACCAACCAAATTTCGCATTACTTAACAATACCTCTATCTTGGCCTTTTGCGACACTGGGTCTCGATATCCTAGGATCGTTCCCCAAAGCTCTAGGAGGTTTCGAGTTCCTTTTTGTGGCTATTGATACGTTCACAAAATGGATTGAAGCCGAACCTGTGGATCGATAACAACGAAGCGGCAAAAACGGTTTATGATGAGATGCGAATTACTCGATTTGGAGTACCGAGTCGAATAATTACAGATAATGGTAAGCAATTTTCGAGCGCAAGATTTCGTGAATTTTATGACGAGTTGAGTACCAAGTTATGTTATGCTTCAGAGCCCATCCCCAAAGTAATGGGGCAATCGAACGTGCAAACGGCCAAATAATGAGAGGAATTAAGACTCGAGTCTTCGACCACTCATCAAACGCCGGGGCTTGGGTACAAGAGCTACCCTCTCAGATTATGGGCTGTTCAGACGACTACCGGTCAACTCTGGTGAAACACCATTCTTTCTAGTATTCGAGTCGGCCATGCTTCCTCCTAACTAAAGATACGGTCAACACGAGTCTAAACTTTCACAGACTCCAACCAAGAACAACTTGAGCGAGATGATATTAATCTACTTGAAGAAAGGAGAAACCAGCCCTAATTAGCTCAAAGAATCATCAACAAGCCCTGCGAAGATACTACGATCGAAGGTCCAACCTCGCAGCCTCAGAGGTGACTTGGTATTGAGACTCGCCAATCCAAGTCTAATCGAACAAACTTTCTCCCAAGTGGGAAGGTCCTTACACAAGAGTCGGGTTACTCGTCTGTGGTCGGATGCGATTGGCAATGGAAGACGGCCAGGTTCTCTCGAATTCTTGAACATCGACCCATTTACGCAAGTTTTATGTGTAACCCATCATTCAGACAATAAAGACTCAGGTTCTCTCTACCTCTATTGTCTTACTTTTGAGTAGTGCTTTCATAATCTTGCGACTATATTCCAAACACCCAGTTGCCTTTACACTGGTCGAAAGGCAGGTAACATCACCTAGTCGAAGCCTCTCCTCTCTGCATGTGGTCCTGCCCACTAGAAGGAGCTTCCTAGTAATGACTCGTTACTCACTTTTGCCGCCAACACAAAGAGCTCGGGTTCTATTTAGTCGAAATAATTTTTGAAAGCCTACTCCTTTCACCTTAGATTATTTCTTCCGTTCTTTTGAAAAATATTCTGAGCAGAGTGCACTTTTTTAGATTTATTCAGCTGCCTTTGGTGTATTCGATTCGTCTCAACTAAGTCAGAAGAAGAAACACATCTAGTCAAAGTCTCTCCTCTCTCACGTGGTCCTCGCCCACTAGAAGGAACTTCCTAGCATCGCTCGCTTTCCTACTCTTGCTATCGGGGATGACTTATCGAGTCATCCATAGAAGGGCTTAATGAATTTTTGAAGTCCTCTGGATGTTTGTTTAACTCAAGTTGTTTGTTCTCGACTTAAATAATCTAGTCGAGATGGTAACATCACCTAGTCGAAGACTTTCCTCTCTGCGTGGTCCCGCCCACTAGAAGGAACTTCCTAGTGTCGATTCGTTTCCACTTTTTCGACCAGTGCATGACGGTTGTGATCAAAAACAACAAGTTAAACAAACCTCTCTGTTTTCAGAAACCCTTTTTAACACTATTTATTTAGTTCGTCTAAACAAACTAAACAAATAGTCGGGGGCTAGGATAAAGTTATTAATTTGACTTCAATTCTTAGTCTTTCATTTCGTTAATTATCTTTTGAGTTACTAACTACTCGACAAGATGATTTGCAGGAAACAAGATGGATTATATAATACATCAACAAAAGATTGTTTTTCAGGTTTGTTACAAACTACTCTGAAGAGGGAGAGCCCAGTTGCATTTCCTCCGAAACCTTCCGGCCAACTGATTGCATTTCTTCAATCAGACGACTTGCTTCTGCTTCAGGGCAGTCGAAGTCGGCTCCGATTGGTTGAACATTAAGGCTGGGGTCATGAGCTTTAAGTTTTGCCAATGCATAACTTATCGCAACTTCGCCTCCTTTATCGATTCAGTTTGGTTGGTCTTCAGAGTGGTCACCAGTTCTTGTAAAGCCCTGACTTGTTCCCCAATTGTACTTACGTGAGCAGCCATCGTATCATCTTGAGGAGCTTTTCCCTCAGTATGTAGCTCACTAAGTACGTTGTTCAGGAGCGTGACACTGCTTTGAAGATTAATCTTCATTGTCTCCATCTCCTGTTGGGTACGAGTCGAAGCCTCGCGGAGTTGTTTGTTTTCGACCGCTTGCTCTGAAAAGAATAAAACCGGTCAAGCAACAATAAACTTCTAGAGGAAAAGAAAACAAAAATAATTACAGGTAAAAGATTTCCTTACCTGCTAGTCGAGAATCCAATTTCTTGATTTCTTCATCATGGGAGGCAACGGTCTCAGCATGCTTCTTCTCCCATGATCTAATCTCCTCCGCATTTTCTTTGGCAATGCGGACAGTCTCATTGTAAATCATGGTTTTGTCCCTGAGCTCAGTTTCGAGCCTTCCCAGTTCGAGTTCCATTTCTAGAAAAGAAATGAGAGTGAGAATATGGAAAGAGCTCGTAAAAGATTGCAGGTAAAGAATTGCTTACCTGATCTTCGGGATTTTAGTCTCGTAATTTCTTCATCTTTCTCTCTGGAGATACGAGAAATCTCGTGAATGACCAAAGTTTTATTTTGGACTTCATTCTGGAGCTTTCTCATATCATCTTCTTTTCCTAAAAGAAGTAACAGTCAGGCAAAGATTGAAAACATAAGCAGTCTTAAGTTCAAGACTTCATCGCTTATCCTTTCCCTGCACTCCTTTCGGTTGCAGAGTTAGCTTCTTTAAGCTTCCTCAGAGAAATTCTACTTTCTCCTCAGAACTCTCGACTCCTCTTTTTGATAATCGAGCGAGTCGGCCAGAGTCTTTTCATCGCTGTTTAACCTGTAAAAGTTAAAAGTGGACATGAACATTATTAAATCGGTTGTAAGCTTTCCTACAACCATTGATCTAGTTGTAAGTTCTTCTACGACTATGGATCTAGTCGTAAGTTCTTCTACGACTAAACATCCGGTCGTAAGTCTTTTACGACTAGCATATAGTCGTGAGTTTTTCCACGACAAACCTTGTAAGCACTATATAAGTAGTCAAGTCGAAAACGACTATGAAAAATAGTAACTTACCACCTCTCTGCTGCTTGCGAGTTCCTCTTTCTGTCATGACTCTAGAAGTTGTCGATGATACTCACCGACAACGGCGATTTGTTCTATGGCTTTCTGCAAAAGAAAAGACAGTGAGAAACAAGAGAAGATTATACCTGTATGCATAAGTATCATCAAATACTTACACTCATGGTTGATTGAGCAAATATCGAGTAAACCAGCTCTGGGTGCTTCAGCTCGTCCACGCTCTCAACTTGGTCCCACCAAACCTTCTCAAGGCGCTCATTATCAAAAGTGTTCCCTCTATTGGGAATGTCTTTGGGGTGGGGGACTCGGTGGCAAGATCTAAAGGCAGAAGACCTCACTATGGAAGCAGGGCCAAAGAAATCAGAACAGAAGTTGAAGTATTCCTCATCTTCCGATTCTGAAATTGTAAATTCTCTTTGGGTACCGTGAAGGAGGTCTGCAACGATTTCCTTCCCGCACGGTGGTCCGCACATCACCACCTTGGGCGTAAGCTTCTCGACGCCTCTGTTGGTCCGTGACCACATCGCTGGTCATGGTGGCTATCTCGGTTGTTGTAGCCGCTACCTCGATGGTTGTAGCCGCTACCTCAGTAGTAGTAGCTGCAACCTCAGTGGTCATTGCAGCTACCTCAGTGTTTGTAGACGCCACCTCGGTAACTATGGCCGCTGCCTCAGTGGCCATAGCTACAACTTCATCGGTCGTGATAACCGCTTCAGGGGCCACGACTTCTTCCACAACCAGAGATGTGGATGATCCTTCGACCATCTCTGCTGTCATCTCTCCAATCGCTGGAGAGGCTGCAATGAGCTTCTCGATAGAAACCACTACGGGGGCTGAAGGAGTCGAGCTAAAACAAACAAAAGGATAGCAAGTCAACTTGTGGAAAGCAAAAGGTAAATGCTGTTCTTACACTTTAGCTTGTTTCACATACCTCTGCGTCCTGGACTTAATCAGAAACTTTGGAGCCATCTTCCGATGGAAGAATTCTTTGACTTCTTTTCACGACCACGCCCCGTCGTAGTTCAAGCTGGGGAATAGGTTCAGTCACGACCACGTCTGGTCGTGAGTCTTGAACAGGGACCATCTCTCTGGTCTCCTGACTTTCCGGAGGGTTGAGATCGGTCTCGATCACTCCAAGAGCAGCGCTACCCTCAACAGTAGGCTCTACCGATCAACGTTGTCCTTCACAAAAGACATAAACTCCTTCCAGTTCTCCTTTTCTAGTTGCTTGACAAATCTAGAAGTGGCAGAAACTGTGAAAGCTTTCTTATCATAATAAAAAGGTACCTTGGCCTTGTGGACTTTATGCCTAGGAGGTTCTTCGACCTCCTCGGTCTCCTTAGCTGCAGCCGCTCCAGTCTCGGCTTCCGCTAAAGACGTGCCCTTGCCCTTACGGGCCTTGCGCACAAGTGGTTCTTCATCCTCCTCAATTTCATTTGCTTTAGACCTCGGCTATTGTTGCGGCGTGTGTCTTTGCAGATTTTCTTTGAGGACCTCGTCGAAATAAAGGAACTTGAGCTTGATCCTCCCTTGTCGGCGACTCTTGTAAGTCGGCGCCTTTTCGCTCGGAGGAGATGAGCCCTTGTTCACTATTGCCCTCAAGGCCAATGGTTACCGCTTCGACTTCTTCGTCGTCTCCGGCAATTTTCCATGCCTACTTTCGTAAAAAGAAAGAAGAATCAATTGCTAGTCGAAGTTTTTCTACGACCGATTACCTAGTCGTAGCTTTTCTCGACATATCCCTGATCGTAAGATTTTCTACGATCACTACCTAGTCGTAAGTTCTTTCTATGACTATGAAGTCCTAAGGATGAAATCAACTTTTGATTACCTTTAGGCGCTCAACCTTTTCTTCTGCGGATAAAACCGCAAGAATTTGAGGAACCGCCACACTAGGTGGCGGGGGCTTCTCACAAACAAGTTTGACTCGAACATCAATCTCATGCGGAAAGATCTCAGATAAAATGCAGATAAAGATATTAAATTAGACAATTTTGAAGAAGACCAAACCGAGAGCTAAGTCGAAAAACTACTTACCTCCTCGTAGTCCCCGGTCGGTCTTTTGGCCCCGAGTACCTCCACATAGGAGGCACTCGTTTCTTCAAAGGACTAATTCGACGTGTGATGAAATCCTTCACCACATGCCATCCAGTCAACCCCTCTGCTTTCAAATCCTTGATGGCTTGAATATAGGAGCAATTGACCGATATCCCGGGAGTTGAATCGAGGAAGCTTTCTTTTCGCACCTTCCCTTCAAGGTAAGATCGCCTTCTGAGGTGACTTTCGAAAAAACCACCTCTTCCTCCACAACGCCATGAGGACCTAGTGAACATCTGAATATACTCCTTGACTTCCCGTCATGGAGCTTCAAACCGCAACTTCCAAATATCCTGCATTGTCGAGCCATTCCAGAAATATTGAAAAAGCTCAAGATCATTTGGAATTCCTGTGCGCCTCACACAGATATACAAATACGCTCGGATGATGATGGAATTAGGACCAAGGTTCACCAATTCCACTCCAAAATGCTCGAGTATGAGTGTGAGAAAGGGGTGAGCAGTAATCGAAGACCACATTCACAATACGCCTCGAAGACGGGATTTGTTCATCCTCCCCGACGGCCATCGCCGCTTGCTTGCCGAACCACTCTACAAGAATGCTCTCAGGAATCTTCCCAGCTTTGACAAGGGCTTCCATCTTCGCCATATCCATCTCCGACTCGGCCCATTCGGAGACTCTCCCTGCCATTTTTCTCAGAAAGAGGAGATTTTCGATCGAGTTGGTAGCGGAGAAGACAAGAACTTGATGAACAAAGAGAATGATTTGGGGAAAGTAAGATCTTAGGTTTTACCCCCAGTGAGGTATTTATAATCACGTACCTTGAGCCGAGGCGTGACATTCCAAGGGTCGCCACCGTCTCGAACCGCTTCAACAGACAAAGCTAATCAGGCGCCGCTTTGAGATTCCCGATGTGTCCGCTCGAGAAAATCAGGTTTGCTTTTACACCTCAAGCGAAATTACTTCCTTGGTTAGATTTTTCAACCAAAGGAAACGATAATCGGAAAGTTATTTCTTCCGATCACTATACTACGACCACCTCGTGATCGTAGGAATGCTTTTACGACTACTTGATAGTCGAGGTAATCTTCTTGACCAAGCATATTTACGGTCAAAGTAACATACAATAATATCAAGAGTTTTTCCTTCGACTATCTTTCTCGATCCTCTCGTATGGCGTAAGACCATCTATAACTCCTTTACCAAGTAAGTTGCTTTCACTTGAAGTCAGGGGCTAGATGACGAGGATATAATAATCCTCATTTTATCTTTTATCTATAATTCTTATTATAGGTAAATATAACGTCATGTGGACCCCGAGTATACCCCTTAATGTTATGAGGAAGAGCCTAATGGGTGGTCGTAAGTTCTTCTACGACCACCCCCATAGTTGTAAGTTATGCTACGACTATCCCATAGTCGTAAGTCTTGCTACGACTATCTCATAGTCGTGGGTTCTTCTACGACTAGGTCACTTCGACCACCTTATGATCAATTAAACCTACGCAAAGCGGGCCTTATTGATTAAGGGATTCAAATAAATCATCATATGTTGTTACTCTGCGAAGTAATGGCACGTAATACTCCATTATCTACGGTATATAGTCATTGAGCAACGTGGAGGGTTAATACACCGTGATTATTACCAACGTCGTCCGTTACGGGATGTGATGAGGCACCGCTTCACCTGGAGTAACTGCCGCTCCTTCACGTACTATAAAAAGGCGACAATCAGAGAAAGGAAGGGGGGGCAATCGGGCCATCAGGAATACAAGCACTATCTGTAATAGTCTGAGTTTTTCCCCTGATTGTTCAGAATATACTCAATACCATACACACACAGGAGTAGGGTTCTTATTCTCTCCGGAGAAGGCCTGAACCTGTATAAAAATCCCCGTGTCAATCTCTCTGTGTGATTCCATTCTAGGAGACCCCCCGAATCAAACAATCTTTACGTAAGTTCGGTTCTAAAACACCGACAAGTCCTCACTGTACCAGTTCCCTACAAGAGGTAATGCGGTAAACATAGTATGTATTATTGTACGTATTATTGCAACTAACCAAACTTGCATGTCACACCACAGGTCCACCGACATCTCAGCAGGCACCTCACAAGCGCATCCCCGCGCCAGATACTTGCCACCATCACTTTTGGTTTTGCCATAATTGAAAACTACCAAACTTGCATCGGGTGTTTAGCACTTTACTACTTTTGCAAACTAGGTACGCGTTAGTCATCACCACGACAAAGTGATTTCTAGGAGTACCTTGTCGATGACCCTAGCATGCTTACAGGTTCACAGCAGTTCGACGCATCACACGAGACATGGACCATGCAGTTCATGGACCCATACGCTACACCTGCTCCTGTTACGCCACTTAAGGATAGGGTCGTCCAAACACCCAAGCGATGGACCCCTTCAGGACCTAGGCAGCGACCACCACTAGCCCATCGGCATGGGCCCAAGCGGGGCTGACAACAGGGACAGGGTTAGGGGCGTGAACAGGGAGAGGGGGAGGGAGATGGACAAGTAGATTATTAGTACCATATGTGGTATGTCTTTTATTTCGCACCTTTGTATTGATGTAGATGACATGATTGTTGTACTACTACATGCTTTAAAATTTGGCATGCTAATATGTTTCTTGTGGTGCTTGGGTCTCAATCCTACTCCTCTAGTCAGCATCGTGATAGAGGGGAATGTTACTCATTTCCAACTCTTCCCCCTAGTCAACACCGTGGCATAAGGGGCTTGCTACATGAATCTCGCTAATACTAGTAGACATCCCCCCCCCTCTACTTAGTGAGAATCGACAACAGCATGTTGTTTCTGTTTCACGCCAAATAGAGAACACTCTGACCTACACTTCCAGACCGAAGTGACAACACTCTACCATTTGTTTTTTAGACCGAAATTTACTCCCTCAACGCTACACCCTAACCGCCTATAAAAACCGGGGCATACTCCATACTCCACCACTACATGCAAGACTCTACTCCAACTAGTTTGGAAAACAGGAAGAGGGGAGGGAGAAGAGACATACAAGAAGAGAGAGGTACATGAGGTCACGCCGCCCGATTTGGGGATGGCGGACTACGGGTCGATGCTCCGAAAGCGGAAATGGGATGCCAAGAAGGCACGGCTATACCCTGATTGTTCTTGCAATGATGCTCCTGTACCACCAAAGTGCCCACGCCCGCAATGTGATTGCGGTAACCCCGCATGGATCATTCAATCTACATATCCTAGCACCACCGCAAGGGCTTACTACATGTACAGGAATTGCCATATAAGTCAATGTCATACATTGATATTTCATATTGCATGCTACATTTTAAATATCACTCATTTTATCCATGCATGGCAGCCATTGGAGCGTTGCTACTTCTTCCAATGGATTGACAACCCGGAGAAATACAACAAGGCATTCATTCAACAGAAAATACACGCTGAACTACGCAGTTGACCCCAAGGTGTGTACCCGTTGGAGACCTCCCAGGCTCCCACAACCGGGAGCGAAGAAAACAATGGAAAGGCACCGATGGTCCCTGATGCCCTTAATGCCCCTACTGCACTGAAGATTATTTTGGATGAGGACAAACCTGAAAAATACATTATAGCCGAGTACTGGGAGGCCCACGCCTATAAAGGGTAGTAGGACGTATGTCCACAAGGCCGAGTTGATTTCCATCTGTCAAGTACTTTCCTTTCCGAAATGCGTGTTTGTATCGTAGTTGTAGTTCGGATAAAATGTTCATGCATGTAGCCATTTGCGTCGTAGGAATAGCCAGACAAACATATGCACCTAACCAGACCCTACACGTTATGTAATTTAGACATTTAAGTGTTATGTCGGACTTACAATGTCATCTTCATTACTTTATTGTCGTATCGCTCGAACTAAAGCTTACAAAATATTTCGCCAAATTTTGAGTTCTCTATGTAAAAACTTAAAATGGATTCATCCAACGATTAACACATGATTCATTTACAAACAATTGCAGTAAGCAAACTCCAAGTTTTTTTACCACTAACAATTATTCACAAACAACTATTCCAACCATTTAATTTTGTAAAATTGAAGCTAAGTTTATTTAAATTAATTCTTTTAAAAAATTAGCCTCCAGTCGTCGGTTGAGAACACGATTGTGCTCAATCGCCGGTCTGGCCTGAGTCGCATTCTAGACTAGCGATTGTGTCCGACATAGACCTTAGTCGCGCCACTAGCTCACGACTGAGATGTGTGGAAAACCACGACTTGGTTGTTGTTGTTCGTCATAGCTGGACCTCCCAAGTCAGCTAATCACTGGTCCACCACACGACCTAGCCTAGTCGATTGGTGGGCAAGCAACTGAGGGTTATTTCTGTAAAAAGAAAAGAAAATTGCACTGTAGGTCCTTGAACTTGCGAGGTTGTGCCACTTAGCTCCCTAAACTTGCATTTTACTTTCTCAACCCCCTGAACTTGTAAGGTTGTACCACTTAGCTCCCGGAACTTGTATTTTGCTTTCTCAGCCCCCTGAACTTGCGAGGTTGTGTCACTTAGCTCCCTGAACTTGCGTTGAAACGAAGTTCAACGGATACAATGTCGGCGACTTCGTCCACTCTGAGTCCAATGGACTCGTCGTCGCCCCATTTCGGCCGAGTTCACCGCCCCTGTCACCTCACGTTGACAAAAACAGATTCTTCGGACTCGGAAACGCACCGTGGTCGCGTCTTCGACGGAGCTCCATCGTCGCAGCTTGCCGTCGCCCTCGCCCTTGGCTCCTCTGAAAATAAATCGTGAGAGAGATAAGTACATTCTCAGTACCAGAACAGGGGACAAGCTGTGACGGTGGTACTCCAACGAATACGCGAGCACGGTGCATTCTCAAGCCCGAAGAATTTGTTTTTGTCAGCATGAGCATGGCCGGAACAGAATGACGACGAGTACACCGGACTCGAGGGGGGGGGAGCAAAGTCGCCGACATCGCATCACTTCTCTTCGACGCAAATTCAAATAACTAAGTAGCACAACCTCGAAAATTCAGGGAACTCGGAAAGCAAAATGCAAGTTAATGGAGTTAAGTAGAACAACCTTATAGAGCTAAGTAGTTGAGGGGACTACGAATGTAAAATACAGTTCAGAGAGCTAATTGACACAACCTAGTTGAGGGAACTACAGTGCAATTTTCTAAAAAAATGTGGATTATTTTTCTAAAACAATTAAAAAATTGGTTTATTTTTAGAGAAAAAATCCTGAACTGGCATCCCTATAGAAACTCTCGTTGATAGGTATGAGATCAGTAGGTACAATGAATCAGACAGTATAAAATTGAGCTAATATTCAATCCATGCAACCATTCAGCTAATGTAACCAATGTCTCAGTACATCAAGTGCACTTTAGCTTAGATATTAAAGCAAAACTGCAATCGCATCACCAGGCTTACTACTCAAAAGACGATTGTTCCAAGGGTCACAACGAGTTTGACAAACATAGCACAAATTCAGCGACGTCCGACTCCATACAAGAACCACCACGACCCCCAGCTGTCTCAGCGCAGTCTCCTCGCCTCTCTCTCAGACTCAAGCAGGGTCAGGATGTCACCCTCACGGACCGGGCCCTTGACGTTCCTCATGATGAGACGGTTCTGGTCATCCAAGAACTTGACTCTGACCTGGGTCACCTGACCCCTGGAGCCAGTCCGGCCCATCACCTTCACCACAACAGCCAACTTCACCTGGGTGTCCATGCTGCATCAACAAAAGGTATGTCAATTATCAAGGTGAACTAGGTGTTTGCTCAAATAGTTGGCTCAAATTGCACTTGACAAAACAAAACCATGCCTCGATTGAAAGGATGTAAGCATGCAGATTAGGCTTCAAAGACCTAAGCATGCAGATCAGAAATACGGAAACTAAATACAACAGACCAGATTTTAGGTCCTGGAACATTGCAATAAGAAAGACATGAGTAAATGTTCACATCCTAGTTCTTGAAAAACTCCGGATGACAACTAGGCACAGTTCTTAAGTACTAACAAAAAGGTTTGTCTAGCCCAAAGTAAGTAATCTCTGTGAGAGATTGAGAGCACGAGCCAATACACTGAACTAATGATTTCAGCGCCACATAAAGTACAGAACATCGATGTTTTAATCTATAAAGGATTCTTCACATTTTTATCATTGTAGCAAAAATGAACTAATCAGGAGACAGGAAGAGACTGTTGTTCCAGCAGTTTCAATCGACTAGTTCACAGATTTCACTTGCCCACAGGGTCAAACAACTAGGATCCGAGTTAATTTAACAAGAACTCCAAACTATTCGCCGTCGCAAAGTTCTCGACAAAGATTAATAAAGTATCCATCAACATGCCAAGAAAAATCCACTCTACGGTACTTGCTAACGCATGGATCGGCAATTCACAATACATGACAGAATCACGGAGCAAGCACATTGGAGCCATCAATGGAACTCAGAACAGTTCCGCACACGAATCACAAACAGCGAGGTAGTGACAAATCCGCGATACAGCACATACAAATGCTACGCACAATTCGTCGCGAAAGAAACATCTATCGGTAGAGATCGGGAGAAGAGACGCACCTCTCTTCCTCGTGTGGACGAAGGCCGACGAGCGCGCGAAGCGAGGGCGGCGGCGGCGGCGGCGCGAAGGGAATTATGGAGGAGAAGGAAAACCTAGGCCTGCGATTTCTTATATCGGAGCAGTTGATGGCTAGTCTACTGCTCTCTTGCGGAGACGGAGTACTGCCAATTGGGCCCGATGCGTCGGCCTGCGTGGGCTTTATTTCTTTTTGTTTCAGATTACCATATGTGTTTTCATTTTTCAGCTTTCAAGTTGGGAACTTACCCCCCTCTCAAAAAAGAAGTTGGGAACTTACCCCTTCTTTTGTCCAATATAATCTGGCAACTTAGCAACTGTTCTTTCGTAATTTTCCCATTAAAAAATTTATTCTATCATAATATGGTGTGCTAAGATAGTAGTAATTTGTTGTCAATTAGTTGTGTATGAGAACTTGAATTATGAAAGAACAGTTGCTAAGTTGCCAGATTATCTTATATTAACTAATAAAAGAAGGGGTTTACATCGTCTCCCCGACGCAGTCGTGCCTCCCCCTCCTCCACATGCCGCCTCCTCGCTGTGGCCCGAGACTTCGACCTGTCCGGCCGCGGACCACAACAACTCGCACTGCAAGGAGCGTACGTGCACACGATGAACCTGTCATGCGGCGGTGAGTTCCTTAAGATGCGGGTGCGTTCACGCATGATGACGATAGCTTTAACTATATAGTCACTCGCTCCATCTCTCCATCGGCGCCGGCCCACCACCTGTTTGACAAAATGTGTGGCTGAGCATCCTTGGCCCTACTTGGCCGACGATGCCACCTGTTCGATAGGGCCTCTGCATACGCTTCCTTCTCGTCTCCTATCGTGTCATTTTGCCTTGGTAAGGAGTGGAGTTGGCATGTATGCATACTGGTAGGGGCGAAGCTAGCGCTGGGCCGGGCCTCGGCCTAGCTCAGCTAGCTCTGTTCTTGTCCCAAATAGCTGACCTCAATGCTCTGGCATTTTGACGATGGGCCTCGGGTCATTGCCTCGGAGGCCCAATGCCCAGCTCCACCCCTGCATACTGGCATTGTTATGGCACAATGGCATGTGGCCAAGAATATTTTAGTTTCTTATGCATCGTCGGCTAGGCTTTGAGGATCAAGATGGCAGTGGCTCCAACATAATAGAAAGAACAATGATGCGAAGATGTCGTGTCTGTTGGCAAGTTGGTAAGTTTATTGAATTTTTTTTGAAGGATTAAATTTCTTGATTTGAAGATGCCATTGTTAGAGGTTTTTACTATCATCCTACAAATAATAATATTTTAAGTCATCCCTGATAGTCAGTTGCACTTAATTGCTTCACCAAGTATGCCATACTTCTCTTAGATTTCCTTCATATTAATTATTGAGTGTTGGCTAGTAAGAAATAGTTGTCCAGTTACCAGTGTTCCCCTCGGCAGTCGCCTTGGCCGCCTAGGCGCTGGGCGCACGCTGGCCGCCGCGACTTCGGCCGCCTAGGCGGCGCCTAGGCAGGCTATGCGCTAGGCGGCCACCCTCCGCCCACCTTTCGCTTAGCGCCTAGGTGAACATTGCCGGTTACAAATTCAATGCAACAAGAACATTTGTTTGTAGATGGAAGATTTAATTATTGCAAAAAAAAATCACATTATATTGCTCTTTTGTTCTTTTCAGTACCTATTTAATTGTTACTCGAGTACATCACTTATTAAATTCCCGCCATCTACTTTAATGAAATGGTAAAAATGAGTAATATTCAAACTGGCAATCATTGAAACCATACAGCCGAATAATGTTGTGTACTGCATATTGTTACTGCAACTCTCTTGCCCATCGGGTCATGATTTTAGTTGATTGTGGGAAAATAGCTCCACCATGATCAATATTCCATAATACCCCATTGCTTTTAGCATGTATTTTCCTTTTGAATAAAACTTAAATCTCTCCACTTTCTTTGTACTGTGAAATCATCACTTCGGTTCAGTACCCTTGATTTCTTCCTCAAGTGTGGTTTCATAAGCTACAATGATTTAATGATCTTCCTACTGGCTAATTCTGCAAGATAATTTCTCATCTCTCTAAATTGTGCAATTGCTTTGGGTTAATTTTTATTGATGCTGAAAATGCATGCACACTTCAAATTGTTCCAGTTTAATTATTCATGACATGCGACCTGTGAGCTTTCAATTCGATTCAATTGTGATGCTCCCAACTGTTGGGAACACTGAAATTGATCAGGAAGTTGATTTGACCATGCATACACCATGCTACAAGAGGTGAGCAACCACCGAGCGTTGTTTGAGGAGATAGCCAGGGACGAGAGCTCTAACCTGGCCATGGTCCCATAGGCGCCCTCCCAATCCCATGCAGCCTCCACGGCCTCGGAGCTAGCGAAGGCATGTCCATGGAGGTCAAGCAAGACAGGTGTGATCAGCTTGCAACCATCACCGCCCCACAGGGTGAGGCGCTTCACCAGTGGCTGCAGCACTCCATGGTACAACAGCCACTCAAGGCAGTGAGCTACCATCCGAGCACGGTGACGTGGTCATTGTGAAGTGCACAACACGGTGACTGTAGCATGTAATACCACAAGAGCGCCAGATGATAGTGGTAGGACTACATGGTGGCCTTGATTCGCTTTCTACTTGTGCTGGCCATTTCTTGTTTTGGCCGCACGACATTGAGTGAGAGAGGGATTGAGGTAAGATGTTGTTGTCCGTTTTATCTGGTGGCAGTGGAGTTCTTGTGTGTGAAAGGAAATTAATATTTATTATACGGTTTAAGATCATATATGCTTATATGTATCACTATCTTTCGAGATTCCGTTACAAGGTGCGGACACCCTACTATTATTTGACAAAAGAAGGGGTAAGTTCCCAACTTCTTTTTTGAGAGAGGGTAAGTTCCCAACATGAAAGTTGAAAAATGAAAACACATATGGTAATCTCGCGAACTTGACCAGGGCCCGGAACGGTGCACATCACAGCTCATAAACACACAAAATAACAACGATCGTTTAGGGACCTGCAAGCTAGCACCAGTACCAGAATGAAAAGTAGGAAGCGATCGAGTAACTCGCAGCAACATTAATCAGGATCAGCAACCAAGAGCTACCAGGAAGCAAAAACCCATCATTATCTAGAAATGCCATTCATAGCAGAAAGAAGAGTACAGTACAACGCCAACATTAAATCGCTACTATCTGTCACGTACTACGACACGAATGATGCTTTCCGGGCATTGTCCGATATAATCGCCACTACTTCTTCTACTTCCATCCAATCCCGTGTTCTTAATTTTCGGTAGCTGCTGCGGAGAGACGAGATGTAAACGGAGGTCTAGAAGGAGGCCGCCGGGAGGTCCGCGGGTAGCAGAAGAAGAAGGTAGCCGGCCAGCAACGCCGCCAGTGCAACACCGGCGGTCGCCGTCGAGGAGGGGCTGCCCCCGTTGGTGGCCTGCTGCGCGCGAGAGTTTGTCGTCGCCGTCGAGTTGTCCTTCGCTGCGAGGAGAAAAACGGTGGTTGTCAGATTAGAGACGAGTGACGGTAGTTGCATAAGCAATGGGAAATGCTGATCGAACACAAATGCTGCCTTAATGCCTTATAACACATCTCATTGCATTCAGTCCTAACTGACTGTTATGTATATAGGTTAATTCTGAACTTAAAAAAAACAATCCTAATTACCATGAAACACAGCTAATTTAGGAACACAAGTCTGAATTCTGATCCTCCGGAACCATCGGTGAACATGACAAATACAATGTTTGTGATGCAATCCCGTGTCTGAAGTCTGAACTAGAAACAAAGCGTGATGATGGCAAACATCAGCGTGCTCAGGTGCTCTTTTTGGTGGGACTGAGTGTCTCACACTCGCACATCTTTCGGCGTGATCGAGCTCTCACGTTCACATGACAAGAACATTCGCTTTAGCGTAGCTTTCCACTGTTGTAATGAAAATGCTGGCAATGGGCAATGATAACCTATAATCTATGTGCTCCGCGTAATTAAATACAAATGCTTTCTCTTGAGATGAATCGAGTAATGAACAACAGTGGATCGAGGCGACGGAAGGCTCACCTGGAGCTGCATCGGTGCCCTTGTCGCTGCCGGGGCTGAAGATGGCGGCGTCTTTGGAGTTAGGAGGAATATGCAGCAGCTCTGCAGCACAAGATAGATAACCCACATTTACTGATTTATTATGTGCGACGATTCGATTCAACGGAGGCATGCATCACAAAACAAAATTTGGAGGAACCAAAACGAATCCAGAAAAGAAAAGAAAACAAAGCACCCAGGCATGCAGTGCCAGCGGCCGGGCGGCGTCCGCTCCAAATAACGGGACAAGCCGACGCTCAAAGCGGCGGACTTTAGAAAAAGTTTCAGGACCGCCAACTTTTACCAAAAGAACCAACCAAAACCGCATCGTACGTGATTTGCAGCGATGTTGATTACTGTGTGGAATGCGTGATGAAGCAACGTGGCTGATGGTGGAATATATGTGATGTAGCGAGATGTGGAGGACGTACGCGGGCAGTGGGAGACGTTGGCGTGGGTGGCGCCGCAGGCGGAGGGGAGGGCGAGGGCGAGGGTGGCGTTGATCTTGATGCCGAGGTTGGGGTCGTCCTTGTCCTTGACCAGCACGCACAGGCACTTGGGGCTCTTCCCCAGCACCTGCCGCAGCCCGCCGCAGCAGTCCGGCGCCGGCGCGCGCGCCTGCCCCTGCACGTACTGCAGGCACGGCGCCAGCCCCACCAGCTGGTCCGCGCACTCGGTCCGGTCCGCGCTCATGTCCGCCCTCACCGCCGACGCCGACGCCATCGCCACCACCACCGTCAGTGTCATCACCAGCGCCGGCCACTGCACCGCCGCCGCCATGGCTCTTTCTCCCTCTGTTCCTTGGCTAGTAGCAGCTGGTTTGCTGTGCTTTGCCTGCCTAGAAGAGTGAAAGTAAGCGACTAGCACTGTCTTGTGGGAGTGAGCTGGGGGGTTGGGTTGGGTTGGTGAGGGGGAGTTATAGCGGGTGAGGACGACGACGAGGTGTGAATCAGTGAATGTGACGCGGCTGCCTAGCGAATTTTTGGCACGTACGGTGCTTTTTCGTCGCATATTTACGAATCTCATCTTAGAAACGAAGTATCCGTAACTCTAACAATACAGGTGCACGGCCACCATACGCCAACGCCGGCCAACACGACAATGCGTCCGCCGCCGACGCGTGCCGACCACCCCTCACCACGCCAGCCACTAGTGTATGGTGGCCATGCACCAGCCCCTTGACGTATGGCCACCATGCGTCACCTAAAACAGCTCCTGATTAAGTTAGGTTAATTAGTGATAGTTAGTTAGGATAGTTAATTTTAGGCTGAAATTTGAGGAATTTTAAAATATAGTAAATGAGTCCAACAAATTATGATTTTATTTTGTGGAGCCTTCTGACGCCGTGTATTTACTTGTGTAAATTTTTCATAATTTTATTCGTTCAGAATTGTTCTCGCAACACCCTCCCGACTCACGCCTCTCCGGCCCTCCCTCCCGCCCGCAATACCTGCCACGCACCTGGACTATCCTGCGGACAATTAAAAAACCTCGTGATGGCCATCTTTCCCACCGTCCCTTCTCCCTCCTCCACACATCTGTCGCCTCGTCCAGAAATTCCGCCGCCAATGCTTACAGAATTCCCGGCGCCAACGCTGCGACTCCTCCTCCGCTCGGCTATAAATATCGAACTCTGGCACTCGCTCTTCGCTCATCTCATTTGCGTTTCGATTATCGTTCTTGCGCTCGTCACTGAGAACTTAAAGAACGTAACATAATTACTTTTATTGAGAGGTTAACTGTTTTCTTGCTTCTCGTCGCTCGGCGCTCGGCCTTGATTGATTACTTTCCTCCGAAGGGCAGGTAAGTTGTCGGATGCTTTTGCCGTTATTACCGTAGTCGTAATTAGTTAGTCTTAGTTAGCTAGTCATAATTAGATAGTTTAGGGGAAATTAATTAGTCGTAATTAGTTAGTTCCGTAGTAATTAATTAGTTTAGTGGTAATTAATTAGTCGTAATTAGTTTAGTAGTCATCATTACAGCATATTAAGTAAGTGGAAATGAAGTACCGGTATTTTTTTGTGGTAATTAATCAATCGTAATTAGTTAGTTTAGAGGTAATTAATTAGTCGTAATTAGTTAGTTCACTAGTAATGAATTAGTTTAGTGATAATTAATTAGTTATAATTAGTTTAGTAGTCATTACGGCATATTGAATAAGTGGAAATAATCAAATAAAGTATTGGTAATTTTTTTAGTGGTAATTAATAAGTCGTAATTAGTTGTTTGCAGAAATGATTAGTGGAAATGAACTACCAGTAATTTATGTAGTGGTAATTACTTGGTCGTAATTAGTTAAGTAGGAATTAGTTAGGCATAACTCATTCGTAATTATTTAGTAGTTGTTGTGGCTTTAGGTATTTTCGAACATGTAAGACTTGTTTGTGTTTTACGGCGATGGCCTCGTACGGGTCGGACCCGATGGGTTGGACTTGTCGAGATGCCAATACAATGTGGTCTGGGCGGAGGGACTCACGCGATGAATATTCACGAGCTGCGAAGCTGTATTCGGAGGGAGTTCGTCACGGAGCCAAACACGAAGAAAGTTATGATCGAGGCGATCACCTTCACGAATTATGTGTGGGAGCTCGTCAAGGTGAATAGAAGCATAGCATGGAGGCAGTACATGGAGATTGTCTCCCAGCCCGAGGCGGCCATTCACGGGAAACCTATGGTGTACGTGAATTTCGTACGTAGGGCGCCGGGAAACCCTGATGATGCTGGGGCCTCTATAAGCGGGCAAGCGCAGCCCGAGCCTGAAGATGGCAGCACGGAATGTGCTGCCTCGGAGGAAAGTCTCGTGCCTAATTTTTGTGCCAAATGAGGAGGCGAAAACATGGTGGTCAGCCTGCATCGACTGCCACGAGTATCTATCGGACGAGCCTATCGAGTTGGAGTCCGACGAGGATACCAACCTAAGCTCGGATGGTACCGACGAGGACGCACACCAAGCCGGTAGTCCTTACGTGGCATTGAGACTTGATGATATCGCGGTGTGTTCACTCGTACTGCCTCAAGAAGAAGGTTTCCAGTGGGGGTTTGAAGCCGACACCCTCTTAGTTGGGTAGCACTTTCCGGACAAGGTGGTCGTGCAACAAGCTATAGCGTGGTACGCCTTGTCCATCAATCGTGTGCACCGAGTACACTGGTCTAACCCAGGAAAGTACGTAGTGAAGTGCGTAGTAGAAGGCTGCCCTGGCAAGGTCAGCGCTCACCGAGCAAAGATCTTTGGTTCGGTCTTCACGGTCAAGGAGCTGATCGACCACACTTGCGAGCTCAACGAGCCCCTACGGCAGCATCGGAATGTGACTTCCGTATATGTTGCAAACCTCATCACGCACCTAGTTGAGGCGGACGTGTCTGTTTCCCCCCAAGATGATGATGTCGGAAGTCGTCAATCAGGTTGGCTATCCAGTTAGCTACAGCAAGGTCCGACTAGCCAAGTAGAAGGTCATCGAGACCATGTACGGGACACACGAAGAGGCGTACAACCTTGTGCCGAGATTGCTTCAACAGATTGCCGGATCAAACCCCGGCACGTACATAAACAAGCTTGACTGTGAAGATGCTGGGAAAGGACCCAACCGCTTTATACTGGACCGGGTGCTCTGGGCTTTCGCTCAGGCCATAGGGGGCTTCAAGTTCTACCGTCCCATGCTAATGATGGATGGCACTTTTCTCACAGGGAGGTACAAGGGCACCATCCTCACCGCGATGCGCCCGATGCGAATGACCAGCTTCTCCCGATAGCATTTGCCATTGTGGAGAGCGAGAACACATCTAGCTTGCTGTGGTTCTTAAAGAACGTGAAGAGGGCAGTGGTGGGAGACCGGCCCAACGTCTGCCTAATCACAAACTGCAATGCTGGGTTGTTGGCGGCCATCAACACCATGCAGCGTGGAACGGATCCGTCTCACCAGTGGAACGACGTGCAATCCAGGTGGTGCATGAGGCGTCTTGCATCTAACTTGTTCACGTGGTTCTGCAGTCAGGAACTCATGAAGACGTTCAAGGCATTGTGTCTGCAGAACCAGAGCCGAAAGTTTGAGTCCATTTGGAGAAACCTCGAACACCGGACTACGAGGCATACAAGGGAGTCCATTCTAGAGGGGGAGCAACCCAGTAGTGCCATAAGCTTCTCCGAGTATATTAATAACCACGCTCTTGAATTGGAGAAATGGTCCCTCCTCTATGACACAGACGGTGCGAGGTACGGGATTATGACGACCAACATATCCGAGGTCTACAATAGCGTCCTCAAAGGTGTGCGGTGCCTCCCTATCACCGCGATTGTCCAGGAGACATGGACTCACAATGTTGGTTATTTCGTCAATAGAGCCACCGCAGCCAAACGATAAATGGACGAAGGCAAGCAGTGGTCCGAGAACATGCAGAGGCACATGGACCAGAAGATGGAGAAGACCTGAATGCACGACATCTAGGTGATCGACAGCCTTAGGCGGAAGTACAAGATAAGGTTTTGACAGAAATATATCAACAGTCGTGCCAGGAGGGAAAGGAAACAGGCATGCACCCTGAGTGATGTGGCGACATGCACCTGCAATAAGCTGAAGCTCCTCCATAAGCCATGCTCGCATGTGTACAAGGCGTGTGCGCAAATGAGGCAGATGTCTACGCCATACATCTCTGAGTACTACGACATGCAGCACCTATTCGGTACATGGAGTGAAGAGTTTCACTTGAACGGCTTGGAAATGAACTACAAGGATCTTTAGTCGGACATGGTGCAATGGGGTCCCAACAGGAACTTGAAGAGAATAGGGAAGGGACGACGGCAGACGCGGCACTTCCAAAATGACATGGATGCTAGTCAACGTACCAGTATTAGTCGCACAATCAAGTGCAGGATATGCAAGACCTCTAGGCACTCAATGAAGGACTGTTCCAACAGACCCAGCTGTCCGGTCGTCATTCAGTGTCGTAATGTAATGTTTTTCCGCCTTGTTTGTTATGTACAACGCAAAATTCTATGATACCCAGCTATGGACTCTTCGGTAAACTTCTACGCGAGGATATTGCAGAAGCGCAAGTGGCTTGCACAGAAGAGGAAATATCTACAATACCCAGATTTTTCAATGAAAGACGCTCAAGTACCACCACGTTTTCTGATCCCGTAGTGTGTGTGTGGCGAGCCGACAGAGATTATTCAGTCCACACACCCAGACACCGCCGCCCGGGCATACTACATGTGCGGGCACCACCTCGTAAGCGTTTCTTTCGCACGCATCGATTTTCCTCTCCCTACGTTGAATTCCTTAAATTTTTAACTTCATCCCCACGTAATGGCGGCCCAAGATACGCTACCACTTCTTCCAATGGATCGACGGCCCGGAGATGTACGACAGGGCATTCATCCAGCAGAAGTACATGCTGAATTACTCGATGCGGGCCGAGACCTTCGTGCGGTGGAAATCTTACGTACTGGACCCTGTTGAGGAGGCACCGAAGGAGCCCAGTACTCGCCCGGGCGTAATCCATATCGACAACGTGAGTTATGAAGAATTTACATCCTTGTTACTTTTTCACTGTACAGTGCACTTACATCATAGAATCGCAGGACATTGACAACTTCAACATACCAGCCCAACGTGAAGAGACCCGCGACAAGGGGAAGGGAAAGGCTCATGCGGTTGAGCTCGGCCGCCATAGCGTATCCGGTCGCCCGGGTGTAATCCATATCGACGACGTGAGTTATGAAGAATTTACATCCTTGTTACGTTTTTCACTGTACGGTGCACTTACATCATGGAATCGCAGGACATGGACGACTTCGACACACCAGCCCGACGTAGAGAGTCCGGCAACAAGGGGAAGGGGAAGGCTTCTTTGACCGAGACCGACCGACGTCGAAGCATATCAGGCTGACCAGGTGCACTTCGTATCGAAGACGTGAGTTATATACAATTTGCATCCTTGTTACATTTCTTACTGCACGATCCACTTACATCATGAAATCGCAGGACATAGACAACTTCTACACTCAACGCCACCGTGGGTAGCCCCGAGACAAGGGGCACTCGCTATGGCACCGCGGAGACTAGTTGCACACATCGTTAAATAGGACACTCTTTGTCAAATTATCAGTTTACCGTGGATGATTTGTATTGTACCACAAGCTACATAAGATTGTGCATGAACCAACCGAGGGAAATGTGTGGCATGTAGATCATATAACGATGTACCGTAGCCTTCGAAACGCACACGAGTCGTAGGTTACGGTACATCGTTATATGATCTGCATGCCACGTATTTTCCTCAATTGGTTCGTGCACAACCTTATCTACCATATCGTACAATACAGTATTAAAGAACATCATCCACATTAAACCAATAAATAAACAAAGAGTATCCTATTTGATCGAGTTACATGTGATAATACCCCTCCTCCTTCATCCCAGTTCATGCACAAGTTTATCTAGACTTGGGTATATCCCGTGTTATGCTATTATGTTTGGGTATATTTGTATTCATATTTTGTTTTTCTATATTTGTACGCGTATTTTGGTTATTACGTGTGTACTCCAGTGCCATATTGTATATCGACATCTCCAATGGAGTTGCAATGTAGCTTTTTTTTATATATATTCTAAGTCACATGAAATCATGAAACCTTAATTTTCGAAACCTAAAATTGAAATTTTCGTGACCTAAATCCTAAATTTTCGAGATAATACCAGAACACATATAAAACTGCCGAAACATTACACAATCAAGTCCACTGCGTGAGGACCCTATAAAATAAAATTCATAATTTTTTTAGTTCATTTTCTATATTTATTGATTCATACGAACATGACACTTATACGAAATAGCGATAACAATTCTGAATGAATAAAATTATAGAAAATTTACACAAGCAAGTACACGGTGTCGGGAGGCTCCACAAAAAATTTCATAATTTTTTGAACTTATTTGCTATATTTTAAAATCTCTCCAAATTTCAGCCTAAAACTAACTAACCTAACTAACTACGCACTAATTAAGGGGCTGCTTTGGGTGGCGCATGGCAGGGCGCATGACCACCATGCGCCAGCGGCTGAGGTAGCGGGCAGTGGTCGGCACACGTGTCGGCGGGCGACGTGTTGGCGTACGGTGGCCGTGCGCCAACGCCAGGTGTCGTGCTGGCCAGCGTTGGCGCATGGTGGTCTTACGCTGGTGTTGCTAGATTTGCAAATACTTCCTCTCTGTAGTCTGATCCGCAAATACGCGATAAAAAAGCGTCATATGCCAAAAATTCCTGCCTAGCTAGCCGTATCCCGTATGTCGTGCTCGTATGGGCTACTCTCCAGATGCTGTGCTGTGGTGTGCTGAACGTGGATTCGATCGATGCCGTGGACTCGAGGTGAAGAAGAGGGTAGCTAGCGCTAAACAGATTGCTAATGGTTTATTGGTTATCCAAACTGAGAGCAGACTCGCAGAGTTAAGTTCGTTTCCTCACAAGTACGCTGTGTTTGGATTATGTTCGTAGAGATATGATGCTAGTAGTATAGGATTGGGATCTTATGTATTAAAGGAATCAATGAGAATTACGAGCGATCTCTACCAGCCGATCATACTGAGATCAAATGCTACCGTGTTTCGCTACAGCAGAATCGCTCCGCTACTTTTCCACTATTGCTACAGTGCTACAGGCTGCAGCAAACCTTTGCAGAGGATCCGGGTCCAGTAGTCTAGCAGTTCACTCGGCGCCGTGTTCTCGCCATCATCTCCTCCGCGTTCCAGCCGCGGGTGGTGGGGCCTGGAAGCAGGCAGAGGCGGCAGCGATTCATGGGGCAATTGATGTAGCGGTCTTGATCTTTTTTGACGAGATGGTTGGGTGGATTGGGGCAGCAGGAAAAAAAATCTGTGAGAGGGGGCCTGGGGAGGCCCCTCCTCCTTCACACATCCCCCTGAATCCAGCTCCCCGGGGAGGGCATCCCCCAAAGAATTTCCTTCCGGGGCAGCAGCAGCCAATAACTTCGGCATTCATGCTAGGGAGCACTGTCACACACTCATGCTGGCCTGAATTCACCTCCATGTGGAGTTGTGGACTAGCTGCCATCAAGCCTGACACCTCCATGTTGGATCTTGCAAATAGCACACACCAGTTGCCAGTGCAACCCCTACAAGAGTACAGGTGCTCTGGAAAATTTTGAAGCGCCTTCCTTTCCTCCTCCATTTCAGTAAGACAATTAGCAGGAACATAAAGAACCAAGGTCACAAAAATAATGTTCGTCTCTAGAAACAGGAAACAGGTGGCTAGCAAGTTAGAACAGGATACCAAATTGCCAGCAGGAAGTATAGTACGTTTCAGAAGTATCATACTTTTGAGAGTTCAATGCCGAGAGAACTCAAGGTAATAGGACCAACGTATATAGGGTGGCTGGCAGCAAGCCATCTAATGCAGCCTTAACTTATGCGTACCAGAGACGGCAGGAGCAATGAATCGGCCTATAGGCAGAATATTAAACATGCTGCAGCAGGGTTTGGCATCAAGCTGCTGGCAACGGAAGTAAAAGCAAGACAACCAATTCGGGTGGTTGCTACTTACCAGTACTATCACCCTTGATTTCCCCAAACACCAGGGCTCGGGGATAACTGAATTACTGATCCTCCAGGCCAGCTACACTGTTTCCACAAAGGAAAAAAAACAGTATAAAGACACGACTCGTTTCACTCAGTTAAAAAATAAAGGCGTCTTCAACGTCAACCTCAAAATTCTTGCAACAGCCTAAACCAGGTATATTATTTCCTTCATGATAACTGAACTAAAGTTCTCAACTAAGGCTCTTATACAACAATTATCCTTCCCGGAAAACCAGCATTGACCCCATACGAGAGAATTTACATGTCAGCAAAAAATGAAACGTACATAATGGAAGGGCATTCCCAGCTTGTAAGAACTAGATTCCATGGTAAGAAAAAACTGTGTGTGAACTCAAATTGAAGGCGAGGGGTGAGACTGAAAAACCTAACAATGGCATCCAAAGCTATTATGTATTTCTCTTTGCAAAGATATTTCTTCTACAGAAAGTCACATCCCAACTTGGGCCACTAAAAAGAACATCAGGGCACAAATGTAAAAGGGTAATGGACATAACAAGCCTCCCTTCCTTAGGCTTCTTAATCTTACTTCCGCGAGGGTACGTTTCTCTTCTGAATGTTGAGAATTGGTACCCTAGAACTTCTCCTGGTGAAAATGAATGAACCTGCAAAAAAATGTTAGACAGTTGTCATGACTTATAACAAAAACAGGATTCTACTCTTAGGTACAATGAGCAACAGGAGCACCCCCAGCTGTAAAACTGTAGATTCAAAACTACCCAAAAAAAAGTCGAAGAAATTCCTACTTGTATCATGCAGAGACATGTATACATATGCTTGTTGAATTAGTAGCAATTCCTAGTTTCCTACATTCGAAGCACCTCACAAGCATCAACTGATTTTGGTGATGAGCATTACCATTTGTAGGGTGGGTCCCTCTTATTTAAAAACACAGGAATTTTAACAAAATCAGAGACATTGCTACATCAGTAATTGTAATATTCTGCCCATACCTAAAGTATCATCGTCTAATTCTAGGGTTGCACCGGAATTCTGCTAAAAGTGCTATATGATCCGATGACCATTCAGGTGAAGGAAGAGCTGTGTCTTTTCTCAAGCTATCCTCATCCAGAAGTTCCAGCAATGACTCCACTGTCAACGAATCCGCTGAAATATGAACATGTGTTGCAAAAGGTAAATTTAAAAATATATTCATTATTCTTATTCCAGAACAACAAGGGGATAGCCAAAGTTACAAATACTGCATAGCAACCACTGGAACAAGTTTAAGCACTAACCTGTGTAAAATATGTAATCAATGGTACCAGTGAAATCTCTTGTGCAATTTGTAAAAAGGGGTTCATTTGTTGCAGGGTCCATTCTCCTCCGTTGGTGCTCCAAATCATAACCAACACCAACCATCCTTGCAAATGAAGAGTATGCACTGACCTATAAACAAGCAAAGCCTTCGTTCAGAGCCGTAACCAGAAAAAGGAAGCAGACTGGTAAGAACCACGATAGGTTAACTGTACCAGAGGAAGCTGGTGTGTTAACTTGCTTGCTGGTCGCAAAATTCCAAGAGGGTCTATCGCCAGATCTGGATGCAACTGATCAACTTTGCCCATTGCAAGAAGACCATGTGGAGTACTACATGAATTAAGTGAGTATTTGCCATTTAGAAACTTCACTGTTGAAAGAAAACAACTAGAACACAAACAAAGAAGTCATATTGATATATGTAACAAACCTTCCAGGGGTTGAATTGAAATCTCCACAGACCAACATTGGAATGTCTGCACTCACGGCTATTTTTTCCAATCCTTTTAAGAGGGTGTGAACCTGCAAGAATTCCAGATAACGCAATTTGAATAGTCAGTCCAAGAAAATTTTAAATGTTATGAAATTCTAGGGAACAGAATTAAGATTTGACCTGCCATAGCTTCACATCTTTGAGGTCTTGGTGAACATTCACATGTGTATTTGCCTGCATAGCACAACAAACAATTCAAGAAACAAATAAGACGCCCACGGTACAAAACATGCTATTACAAGAGAACTAAAGCATGAAGACAAGATCGATGCAAATGTTCATATAAGCACAAATAAGTCAAAGGTGGACATGACCTAATATAGTTTATAGACAGGTTAGCTAGTCAAGGCACAACAGAAAAGTTGCAGCAAACCCCCCAATATTTGAAGAATCAAAATAGTCCAAAAAAAAGAGGTGTACAACAACAAATGGATATTCCCATGGATCATTATGAACAGACATAAAACATGCATCTAGTTCTCTCTTTCATAAAATGTATCCTACAACTAGGGGGAAAAACATCACTAACTGCTATGGTGCTCTATTGTATTTTTCTAATTCATGACAGAATTCTACGATGCTACAGGTTCACAAAACCTTGAAAAAAAATCCCTGCATGAAATAACATCCCTCATCTAGACATATGGTTTCTCGAGATAGCTGATTGCCATGATGAAAGTAATTTGGCTATCTTTAAAAGCAGCACAAAAATGGTATTAAGTATTAACAATGCTAACCGCAAAAATAGGCAAGTAATTTCTTACCACACAAAGGAGCTGCCTTTTTCCAGGGTTTTCAGTCCCATGGTTACTGAATTTAGCCTCTAAAACTGCAATCAATGCAATGTTATCCTGCACAGTAGACAAGGATTGGCAAAATGGTACTAATAGAGGTAACAACTGATGGTATAGCACGTAAGATATTTTAAAAATAAATAAATAAATAAATAAATAGGTTGTACCTTAATCAATCGATTTAGAGCCACTTTTCCTTGAGCAGCTGGAATAATTGCATGAGTTAAAGACTGTGCAGCCTTATTGAACTCAACCTACACAGAACAAAGTCCAGAAAGTATTAGATGACGGGTAAAAAGATTAAGAAGACTGCATGGAACCGACAGTAGAGGTACCTCATATTTTTTGACATGTGAAAATTTGTCCCTCCGGAAAAAAGTAGCACATCCATCAATTGCTTGAGGATTCCCTGTGTACACCTGTTACCGAAATTGTTACATAATTAGATAAGACATCATGAAGTTTTTTTATCCAGACACCCAAAAAAAAGACAAACCTCTGTTGTCCTTTTCCTAAAAAGTGCCTGGTATCCATGTTTATCAAGCTCTGGTGCAAAAAAATCTTCGAAGTGATTATTTTGTACCTGGAAACAGTAGTATTTAGATCTTTTCAGAAACATAGACATATCCTGGATTTAGTTTTGTAATAAGGACATGCTACCTATAACAAAGCACAGTTCACATGACAAAAGTAACAGTTGTGAGTTGTCACGTCGATTATATGAGATAAAGAGTTCAAAGGATGATGCAGCACAATAAGCAGCAAAGATGAAACAATTAGAAGCGATTTCAAAAGGTACATGGTATTGTTGGGGGGGATATCCTATTATGCGCCAATGAAGAAAGCAGCTCAACATTATTGCTCTAACTATTGTGATCTAATTACTCACGATGCAGGAATAACATAAGAAAGACTTAGGGACAGTATCATGCAGCTGATTTAATTCCTTGTAATGCAGGAATAGCATAAAAGAGGCTTAAGGACAGTATCATGCAGCAAGTCAGCAACAGAACAATGCTTAGAATTAGAATAAATAAACTCTGATGGTAGTTTATCACAAATTGACTGACAAAAAATCACACCAACGTCTGAAGGTTCTTAAGCTTATTGAATTGAACATATTGGTGCACTTTGGTAACATGAGAAAGAAAAGGAGAGTACAAATAGGCAACATTCAGAGGCTTCTAGTTAAAAAAGAAAAGGAAAAACGATTAACATAGCATACCTCCTGAAGGCAGATGATATCGGCATGGTAACCAATAATTTCACGCAGCAAATTTTGTCTTCTGTAAGCCCATGAAAGTGCCCAAGTTGGGCAATAGCTGTATGTATCACTTGTAGCATATGTATCAGCAAGAATATTGTAGGACAGCACTGTGAATGTCCCAAAAGAAGAATTTTGGCTGTCTAAATCAAAGTGCCCCATTACATCAGCTGCATTCACTGGGATCAGGCGACGCGGAGTGGGGGTTGGAGCTGGAATTACACGGGATGTCATGATTGAAGTTGGAGCTCCCACAGTCGCTCTTGTTTCTGCACCCACAGCTATGCATTCAAATCTTAGGACATGCCCAATATCATCTGAAGTTGGTGTATACGTTCGCGAGCGTCCCACTTCAAACCAAGTTTCACCAGAACTCTTTTCGGTGCCTGTGGGATACACAGGCGTAGGTCCATTATTAACATTTGAGCTCTGTGCAAGATTTGATGTTGAACCAGACAACCCAGCACTCATAACCCCTGAACCACCACTGCCAAATCTGCCAAACAACTCCTCATCTTCAGTTCCATTTTCGTTTAAAGCACTAATAGCACGCTCATGCAAAACCCTATGGTGTTGCCAGGCATCAGAGAAGCACTTAGCAGAGCAATGGTAGCTCTTAGCAACAGGTATTTTTGACTTCAGACACCCAAGACACTGAAGTGTTGCTTGTTCTGTTAGATGTACACTGCAGACAGCGACTCTTCGATCACTTTGTATGCGGTACCTTCAAGGAAGTTAAATCAATATTCACACATGTTATTGTGTAAAAAGTTCATACATATGTTAGCAGAAGAGATAACAATATAGACACCACGAAGAAATATATTATTGCATGTTGCAGCTTAAATATGCAGATTCTGCAATACAGCAGCAGTTGATTCATATATACACTTATGCTTTAAGTAGGTGCAGCTTTTGTCAGCAGAGTTCCCAATACCGTACAAATGACACAACACAAAGAAAGTCTGCTTAATGTCAACAAGACAATAATAGTAGACTATTTAATATCAACAGAACAAAACAATAATAATTTCAATTCAAGATATTGAAAAACAAGAATTTCATCCTATTTTTTGTTACAGCCAACAAAGTAGTGCTTGAGACCATGCAACTCTTTGTGCTGCTGAACATACCAACATATGTTTACTTACTATACTTCTTTTTGCTCAACTTGGCTGTGCATTCTCACCCCAAAAAAGAATTTTCCTATTGCTTCCAATTTAGTGCTTCCTTTTCCTATCAGTATTGGTTGATGTCAGTAACATTCTGGACAACATCATCTTAGAACCAACAAATGCCAATGTTCCTTTTCAGCTGACAGTTCTAAAGCATCCCTCAATACTTGCAATCGTACTATACTAAGCCTACGTGCATTCTATAGGTATACTTCACCTTAAGTGATTCCATTGTTGTTGTTAATATCAGCAACTAGATCCTTAGCCAATTGGAGCTATATAAAAATAAGCTTTTATAGTTAGTTTACACCAAACTTAGATCGAAGGGTTAGGTAAGCCTCGTTCTCAGACGCTTGTCAGCTTACATAATTTACATAGCGTAGGATAAGATCATAAGACACAACAACAGGCCACTTAAAGATAATTCCAGAAGAATAATGAGTAATCTGAAAAAACATAAACAAAGTCCTCCATAACATCACAGTGTTTTTTTGTTTCAAAAGTAATCCTCGCTTATCATCAAATACCCAGAGCAGTGACACACAAGTAAAACCTTGACCATGCTCACATCCATACACATGTGAGCGGTAATGCAGTATTTCAAACTCAAGCAATTTTTTATTCACCCAGAACAGCAGAATACCACTATGAAACCAAATAAATCAGCACAAAAAACTCCATAGATAAACTTTGCAGCATAACATACTATAAGTTTTAGCAATACTTGGGCAACATTCAAAAACAAACATGGTAGACAAGAACTTACAACTATTGAAAAAAATAAAAAATTGACTACTACTACTACTACCAGGCTTCTGAAAGAAAGACTAGGATCATCTCGGGTTAGAAATTTTCGATTGGTTCGTAAGACAAAAGAAATTACAGAAGGGGAAAGGAGCAAAAATACACATCAAGGAAACCAATAGACCAGCAGTAATTAACAGGGTGTCTGGGTGTCTGTTCCAAACAATCTTACGAACTTTAAACATACTTATGCATCTTGATACCTTGACCCAGAATGTTGGAATACCCATACAATGCCTGGTGTAACAACCAAGCAAACTTACCGACAAGCTTCACCAGTTTCAGATTACATTTAACATGATCCATCCAGTTACCCGGTAAAAAAAATTATAATGCCTTTCATGATAATCTAAACTTATATTCTTTAACTTTTTAGTACTTCAGCCATAGCACTCAAGCACTCACCATTCACTACGAATTGTCTCTGTTCCTATAATCACATAGATTAAGCTCAAATCGGCCAATTGCCTTAAGTTTCCAGTTTTCCACCTACTCACTCATCCATTACTCTATTAGTCATCTAGCTATACTTTGGACAAGTCAACATGTTAACATTACCATGGATTACTGATGATGTCACACGTAGGACATTTATATGACTGTACCAGTACAAAATCTGCACAATTTCTACCTCATTAAATTACTGATGATGTTATATGTAGGACATTCATCTCTCAAGGACGAATGACAACACCTCCCATCAAGTATTTGAAGTAACGATGCATCTTAGCATGTAGCAGCCTATTTGCATACTACAGAATTCACTATCACACCCCAACCACGATAGCACATGATCAATCTAATACATGAATCTTCCACACTTCTAACTAGATTGCAAAATGTGCTGCAAATTCTTCAGAGTTCTGTCATGCTCCACTACAATACAATCAAATATTAAAATGATGGAACCCTTGAAAAAAATAGCTAATGGCCGCTTTGCAGCTTCGATGAAGTAAATCATGCTTGCCAGATTACGAAATTGCAATCGTTTAAAGGGTCAGAGGTGAACTACTTACCATTTATACAGCACGAAGTACCCATCCACAGGAGCGGCCTCAGGCACATCGTCGGCGGAGACGCCACCATCGGGGCGCCGTAGGAGCACGTAAGGCGTGATCTCGCAGCCCACGATTGGGATCTCCGACGGGAGGTGCACCCGCAGCACGGTCAGCATCCTTCCTCCCTCCCCTCTCTTCCCGCCCTGCAAAACCCTAGCTTCGACCACACAACCTTCACGCCCGACTCCACCTTCACTTTTGAGCTACAAAGCCTAGATCCCCCACCCCGAGGCGGATCCGCCATCACCTGCCCGCCGCCGCCAGTGTTGCGTTCCCCCTGCCGAGCCGAAGCCTGCGAAGCCGCGCCCGAATCGCGTCAAATATCGCCATGAGGGCGCACAGCTTAAGGAGATCCAGTGGAGTGAGCTTACCGCGTGGGACGATCCGGAGGGTTCTAGAAGCTTCTGGAAGGTTCCGGAGACGTGAGGGAGCGAAATGGAGATGGCTAGGGTTTTGGGCTCGTGGGCGCTGTCTCTCTTCCCTTTCTTCTTTCGCTTGCTCGCCGTGCTGCCTTTTGTTTTTCTTCTTTCTTTTTTCCTTTCTCGATTTCTTATTTGGGTTTGGTAGGACATGTAGATTAGTGGAAACTGAAAATGGTACACGAATCTTACAGTGTAATACTTAAAACACGATTGACATTTATATTACTAATGATTTTTTTATTCAGCCGTCTTTAACTGTCACGAGGTCATTGGCATGCTGGTGCGCTATTGACCCGATGATGGTGCGTTCTCGAGAACTCAATACACGCTGGTGCACACGTTTTATCTTTCCCTAAACACTAGCCAAGTCATTGTGACTCGCTGCAATACACGCCCCCCCCCCTCCCCCTCTCTCTAATGGCGACGTAGTGTTTCTTCTTAGGTGAAAACTGATCGTAGGAATTTAAAACATGTGGTATGAAGCAATGACCATTAGGTCTGCACGATGTTGAGAACTAATCATTTGCACCTTCGAATCTGTATAAATGTTTCTCTTTCTTTTGACTTCTATTAGGATTGCATATATCACTGTTAGCAATACTCACCTTTAGATAGTGCAAGTATAATGGAAGAATACAATAAATTTATAATCTCAGCCCGTCGAAAAAAAGTTGATAATCTCAGCCATGAAAAAAATCCACTACATGATCTATATATTTCTGATCGTAAGAACCACTGTGCAGTAGCGGAACCAGCGGCTTTGGAAAGCCTGGGCAAGCTCGACAGGAAAGGAAAGGAGGCACCGCCATCTACTACTGCATGCTGGCTATGATATTTGCTGTTTCATTGCATATCTGATTATTTTAACACTTAATTTTTGGCTTTCGCCTATGTTCCATCTCTTTTGTACTCCATGGTCATTCCAGGGCGAGACAGCAATCAGGAACATAGATTTGTACCAATGATGGTGTACATTTTGCGGTCGAACCAAATATAAGAATGTGGAAGAGAAGACCAAGCCAAGACAAACCATGCACAGGTTTCGCTGAAACCACACAAAGGCACCAAACGCCCAGCCTGTCTTTGACGTAGATAAATTCTTGAGCAGGGTACAAAGAGAAGCGCGGGAATGCAGGATACGACCTCCTTGATGTGAGCCTATCCCGGTGGTGCTTCCACCTCGCAGCCTTCCCCCGCCATGACGCCGATCGCCTGAGACGCCGTCGCGTTCTCCTTACCACTACTGAGCGACTTGGTCACGCCGTCTAGTAACTTGGCCAGCACCGGGTCCTGCGCCGGCAAGGGCTGCACGCAGCAGATCCGCTCGACGCCGACCTCCGCCCTGCCTCCGGCGAGCGGCCCCTCCGCCCACTCGTCACAATGAGGATGTGGCACAGGGAGGAGGATGGCGCAGGGGAGGACGCTGGTGCGGGGTCGAGCTCGGGTGTAGGGGACCAGCGGGACTCGAGGACGGTACGGCGAGGATGGATTTGGAGAGGAGAGAAGTCGAAGCGGCGGGGACGAGCTCGGGAAAAAAGTGAAGAACTGGAGCGGCGGCCGCACTTAAGTCACCCACTGTTACGCCAAGTATCGGGGCGTGACAAGTCAGCCTTGTCACGCCATGGTATATGGCGTGACAGATGCCACGCAAGCCCTCCACGTTAGCGCGACGGGAGGCCGAGGGCTTGCGTGGCACCTTTGGTCACGCCACTGGAGGTGGCGTGACCAGATGGGTCAGATTTGGAAATAAAGTTTGCGATGGTTTAACTTTAAAATATAATTTAAAAAGGATTAAATAAAAAAAATCATTAGTGGAAACTGAAAATGGTACATGAATCTTACACTGTAATACTTAAAACATTATTGACATTTATATGACTAATATTTTTTTTTATTCAACCGTCTTTAACTGTCACGAGGTCATTGGCATGCTGGTGCCTATTGACCCGACGATGGTGCGTTCTCGAGAACTCAATACACGCTGATGCACACGTTTTATCTTTCACTAAACACTAGCCAAGTCGTCATGACTCGCTGCAATACACGCCTCTCTCTCTCTCTCTAATGGCGACATAGTGTTTCTTCTTAGATGAAAACTGATCGTAGGAATTTAAAACATGTGGTATAAAGCAATGACCATTAGGTCTGCACGATGTTGAGAACTAATCGTCTGCACCTTCGAATCTGTATAAATGTTTCTCTCTTTCGACCTCTATTAGGATTGCATATATCACTGCTAGCAATACTCACCTTTAGATAGTGCAAGTATAATGGAAGAATACAATAAATATATAATCTCAGTTGATAATCTCAGCCACGAAAAAATCCACTACATGATCTATATATTTCTGATCATAAAAACCACCGCGTGATATTACCTTTTATTAAAACACACATCGGGCTGGCTATCGAGTTTAACGAGCTATCATCGAGCTCCATTCGAAATTGATATAGTTCGACTTAAAATTATTTTATTTATTGTTTAAATGATTATTTTAAAAGCGAGCTAACGAACCAAGCATTCAAATTTGACATATTTTAATTTTGACCAGTTAACTAGCAATCAACTCTAATTTGAACCGATAACTTATCGAGCTTTTTTGCCGGCCCTCGACACACACAATATCGTTGTTTTTTAGGGAACAACATCATGGGAGGCGAAAGGCCTCCCGGATACAGCCGGTCCCAATGATCCAATGCCTCAATTAACACCAAAACGAGCTGTATGTGTCCGGAAAGGCCTAGCCCAAAGGGAAGAGGCATATCCTCGAAAGATCGAGCGGGCCATTGTTTGCCCCGCGGGTCGCAGCTGCTGGCCGTCTCCGGTTCCTCGATCTCGGACTGCATTCCTCGCCGTCATCACTCATCAGACTGCATTCCTCGCCGTCATCGATTCCGGCGAAACAGAAGATCTCGACACGGCCCCTGTACCCGTGCCGGTACTTTATCTCCTTCTATTAATGCAATTATTAATGCAACGGAGCGCAAGTCTTTTCGTATGTTCTCGAAAAAATTTAGCTGCCGGCCTTTTAATGGGTGGAATCAACTCGCGACCAACCGCACGGCGATTGCGCCATCGACGAGCGAGCGAGCAGCAATGCGATGCGATGCGTGCGCGCTAGCGCTCGATTGGCACGGCCGGCGATGGCCCACGCCCCCGAGTCATGGCGACCCATGCATGACACGCACCGTACTCAATAATATATTCGGCGCGAGGCGCGCGGAGGACGACGCGTACGTGATATGGGCTAGCCGCTAGCTTTATTTTTGCGTCACTCGATTGATAGTCTAGATACAGTGGGTAGTCGGTCTCGAGCGTTGGCTTCTATCAGATGATGCGCGCGTACGCGGTGTTGAACTTAAGACGTGCGTGTACTTGGTATGCCGGCCTGACTAAGGGTCGATCTGGGCGACTAAGTTCGATCGCAGCGTATTTTGTAAAGTACAGCTTCAGAATTGACTCGGTGTTGTTTGAGTGGTTCAGAATCTGAGCACATAGCTCTCACCTGCGATCGGAAGTCAATCTCCTCTCGTGCATTCCATTTTCTTTATTGTTCCCCTCCCGTTTATTTGCATCAGTTAACTTCGCCAACAGAATGATGCTGTGGTGCAAGTGGAGTGTTCTTACTTTCTCATCTCTTTCTCTTTTACGAAAGATTTAAAGAGTGCGTAATGTGGATAAGTAAGTGGTCGAGCAATCAAGCAGCACAGCACATGCCATGAACTCTCGGAGTCCTACAATAAAAACACCAGGATTGCCTCTCCAAAGTTTCTTTCATTAATGTAAAAAAGTCCATTTACCCCCCAAAAAAACTTTGATCTAAAGTCCGTCCGGCACACGAACTTCAAAACCAGCTATTTAACCCCTAAATTTTGCAATCCCGTCCACTTACCCCCCTAAGCTGGTTTTGAAAGGTGGTTTCACTTATCTGGCACCTTCAGTAGGTAGTTTGGCCAAATGCGATGATATGCTCGCGAAATGAACCGTGGGATCCACATTTTAGTTTAATATTAACCCTAATTAATCACCAATTAATCTCCCTATGGGCCTACATGTTAGCCAAAAAAGCTTTCTTCCTCACCTCCACAGTGAGTGACAAAGCAAGAAACGGGGTAGGTCGTTGGAGCTACTCTGTCAAGCTTGTTGCCGACAAGGGAGGCGACTACGATGACAAGAAAGTGTAAAAAAAGGGAATGCGGCAACAATGGCGAGTTCATGGACGGCGACGGCGCATCAAGAGATGGCCTACGGCGGGGCTGTGTGGTGGTGATGGTGGCAAGGTTAAGGTGGTGGTGCTTATAAAGGGGGCTAAAGCTCCTAGGCCTCATCTATCCCGCCCTCACCTATGTTCTCCTTCCCTCCCATAGGAGTGCCAAAATCCGCGCCACCGCTCGCGGACGTCGCATCAACCTTATTGTTCCTGTCAACATCGATGAGACCTCCCAAAATCATTTGCGTCACATCGTGTTCATGACACTCCTATACATTTGCCCTCAATCAATTTCATGTTTTGTGCACAGTAGCATAATACCACCGTCGTATCCCCCCAAAACAGGCTGAAATGGCCACTGCTGACGTCATTCCTCCTATGGTGAGCTCCAAGCCGATTCATTTATCCTCAAGCACCGCCTAGAATTCCTCTTTCATCCCTAGCCATCTATTTGGGCTCCCTTTCCCAAGTCGCCACCGTCGCATCATCCTTATTCTCCACAGCCGATCAAACACCACCATGCCGCCTCGGAGCTTCCCCGCCCTAAACGTCCGAATCAGTGAGCTCCCCTCTCTCCCTGGATGCTCGTGCGTCCCCCCCCCCCCTCCATTTTCCCTCTCTTCTTCCTTGGTGTTGTTGCCACCTTCTCCCCCAACATCGGCATGCACATGTGCAAGCAAATGCCTTTTGCCTCAAGACGCTCAAAGTTGTGGTCAACTCGCTAGACCCATTGTGCGCATGTGCTCACCACCTCCTCTGTGTGTGTGTGTGTGTGTGTGTGTGTGTGTGTGTGTGTTGATGATGCAACAATAGTATGGGGTGTGGCCACTTATCACGCCACACGAGCAAAACCAACCTGCAAAACCGGATTAGAAAGTTCGGGAGGTCAAATACTTTGTTTTATAGTTGGATTTTTTTCCAAATAATACATTTTTTAATAAAATTACAGAAATAAATGCACATTTAATAAAATTACAAAAACGGGCTTCTGTCGTCGTTTGAAATGGCGACATGCCCCTGTTGCCCACCAAACAGTATTAAATGTCTCTGACGCCATTTGGACTGACGATTTTGAAGCAAATTGCAATTCCAAATGGCGACAGAGACCCTAGTACTCGCTGTCGCTATTGTCGAATGGTGGCAGAAACATAGGTCAGTTATTGCTCCCTCACCGTATATCATTTTAGTAATTGCATTATGTTTAAATGCATATCTTATTGTTTAAGAGGGCGTCAGCACGGCTGGGACGAAGAGTTGCCCACGCATGATGGGGTACAAGTCTTGGACTAGATGGCACTCCCATCCAGGTCTCCGTTGGGGTTTCATAGCTCCATGGTGCGCCTGGACCGAACCAGCCGACACGATAAGGGTTCATGACACCCGCAGAGGTTACTCGGCTCTCTAGGCTAGTTCAGGCGCAGACCCCTTGATGTACCCGCACCAATGCCTGCAGCCACCGCACCGAACGAGGCCATGGGCCACCCGTGGAGTATGCCCGAAGAGGGCAACAACGCTAAAGTGAATAAAAGTTGGTGCAAAATCTCCCACTAAGGCCAGCTCTATAAAGTTCACCCAACCAACTGGACCCATCTCCTTCTCTTTGTCATCTACTTGCAGTTGTCCCCCTCCTATCCTCAGCGCCATGTCTCAGTCATCAAGTTCGATGAACCAAAGAGTTGTGGCGCTAGCGAAATCATTCTCTATTTAATATTTTGTTCTCTTTTTCGAAATAATTTGGTTGCACAAACACTACACTCGTAACAACAGTGTGGGTGCAATTAACCTATAAGGGATTTCTCCACGCAGTCAACATACTCCAGCTTCTTCAAGCACGACAAGATATTACCAAATAACTTAGTAAAATTCTATAAAATTTGAATATGCATTATTTAAGCACGAGTATTTTTTTAGTTATCAAGGTGACCAGGCGCACACTTTTTTCTGACAACCTCGCGCACTTGCCCCAACGCTAACGACTTACTATTGCAGGGAATAAGAGAGGGAGCCAGAGCATTACCACAGAGTTTCACTGTATGCAAGAGTGTTTTGCGACAACATGAATAGTACTATACGGTAGCACTATTGCAACAGTGAAATATTTACTGTAGGCCACACTGTAGTTATTGATATCGACCTTCGATTTTAAGCGGACGTTGGAGATAGGTCCTATTGCCATGCACTGTCATCGAGGGATCCCAGTCCGTAAGAGCATGTACAATGGTGCAAACAGCTGTTGTCTATAGCAACTCTTCATGTCACCTATAGACAACGCTAAAGACAGCTCATACAATGGACTGTGGTGATACAGTCGGCTACAGGATTGTAGACAACACACAATCTTTTAATGTTTTTTTGGTTCTGGTGCTACAGTCAGCTACAGGATTGTAGACATCACATTTCTCTTTCTTTATTCTCTTTCATCCACATCAGCTTAAATCTTATATAGCAAAGGCTATAGACAGATTATGTAAGCCAACTGTACATACATAAGAGCATGTACAATGGGCTTATGTCAGCCGTCTATAGTCATTGCCACATAAGATTTTTCCTGACGTGAATGAAAAAGAATGAATAGAGGGAAAGATGTTGCATACAATCATGTAGTCGACTATAGCACAAGAAACAAAAAAAAGTATTAAAAGATTGTGTGTTCTATAAAGACAACTAAAAAACTGCAAATTGCCTCAGATAATCAGATGAAATTTATCTTTAGTAAGTATCTACAAGTAATATGAAGAGTTGTTATAAATAATAGTTGTTTATATCATTATATATATGTTCTAAGAGAGATGTACCGTTGTAAAGGCGTCATCAGCGTATCTGGTACTGAGCAACCGGATAACTGTCCAAGACAGACAGGGGATGGGAGGCGAGAGATGGTACGGATAGCGCACTGCAGCAGCTGATACTGACCAACCAGATAACTGTCCGAGAGAGACAGGGGATGGGAGGCGAGAGATGGTACGGATAACGCACTGCAGCAGCTGGGATCAGGAGACGAGTGATCTGTCGTAGACCACATGCCGTTGGATCGTAGTTTCGGACGGACGAGATTGACTGAACGAGGCATGGAGTCATGGGGAGAAGTTATGACAATCTCCGTGCTGACTGCTGACGTCATCACGAATTATTGAAGTCAAGACACGAAGGAAGCGACGCAAACCAAAAGCTAATTACCCCTAAGTACTCCAATGCGCCACGTATAAAACGAACATGCATACCATGCAACAGTGTTATATACACTAGCCGAGTGCTAGCTCGTGCATTGCAACAGATTTTAAATAAAACATAAGTCATAAACTTAAAAAACCAATATACATGAGATAATTATCCCTGCAAATAAAAATTTCATATATAATTTATATCCAATCAACAAGCTACATAGAATCTTATCACAAACCATAAACACAAATAATCTATTTATCCACATAAGATCCTTCAAGCATCTTATACATACATGCATATATTCATACACAAAACATCACATCAACTAAAGAATGATAGATGACAGACTCACCACCACCACCATATTCTTTTATAATAGTAAAAATACTCCTCGTGGATACGGAGAGAGGCCCCGAAATTTGATTAGGGAGGGAAGGGACGCAATCTACCGACATGGTTGTTGCTTATGGGTGGTGAAAGCTGAAACCAAACGAATTATTTGGTGCACTATCTACTAGAACTTACTGGGAAAGTAGTAGGGCCCCAGTATCAACTAATCTTTCTAGAGATATATGCTGGGATCTTAGAAGGCGGCAAAACTAGGGGCCACGAAGAAGCCCGTGCTACTACTAACTAGTGAGTAGTAGGCTAGCTAGTAGCTAGCGATGCACCCGTAGTTTTCCAAACGCACGGGCCAACCACCCAAAGCTCTAGCTGGTTACATCCTTGACCCTTCGATGCTTCCAGCTCTATGCACGAAATTTTAGTATATACGTCCTCCGTTCAGAAATGTATGACGTTTTAGTTCATTCGTCCCGATCGATTAAGTGATTATTGTACCGTGTGCTTTCAAGAGCCAACTAATTTTGTTTTGTGAACGTAAGTAGGAGTAGTATGTAAGTACAGTGAGCAATTGACACAGCTTCATCAATTCATGGACACGAAGTGCAGATTACGATGTGGATTCGTCCATACTTTACCGCTCGCCAACCAACCGCTATGTTGTCCTTTCTCATGCACACACACAGCCCGGCTCTCACGTCGCCGCGCCCGCGCTATAAATCCATGCACAAGACTTGCGCACCCACGATACTCGCGGACAGGCACAGCCGCGCGTTCACCTTTGCGATCAAGTGCAATGGCGGTGGCCGGCGGCGTGCCGTTCCCGGCGGTGGACAAGTGCGACGCGTCGTGCCGCGGGGCCCACACCGTCGTGTCGGACCTCGACGGCACACTGCTCCGGTCGCGGAGCGCCTTCCCCTACTACGCGCTCGTCGCCTTCGAGACCGGCGGCGTGCTGCGCCTCGCCCTCCTCCTGCTCCTCGCGCCGCTGGCCGCGGCGCTGTACCACGCGGTATCCGAGCAGGCCGGCGTGCGGGTGCTGGTGTTCGCGGCCACCGCGGGCGCGCGCGTGGCGGACATCGAGTCCGCGGCGCGCGCCGTGCTGCCCAGGTTCTACGCGGCGGACGTGCACCCGGGCGCGTGGCGCGTGTTCGAGGCGTGCGGGCGGAGGTGGGTGGTGACCGCGACCCCGCGGGTGATGGCGGAGCCGTTCCTGCGGGACCACCTCGGCGCGGACGCCGTCGCCGGCACGGAGCTCGCGACGTGGCGCGGGCGCGCCACAGGGTGGGTGGACGCGCGGCGCGGTGTGCTCGTCGGCGAGAGGAAGGCGGAGGCGCTGAGGGAGATGGTCGGCGACGGCGACGCGCCGGAGCTCGGGCTGGGCGACCGGAGGTCCGACTACGCCTTCATGAGCCTTTGCAAGGTCACTGAACCCACTAATCACTACTAGTGTTTGTAGTACTACCTGACGCTAATGCTTTCATGCACTGCCAAAGTTTCAATGCTACCGGTTACTGCTGTGCGTGCCTTGGAAAATCTCAATGGGTTATACATGCACGCCGGCACGAAAGATTCTGTAGTGTTTGACGCTCTTGTAGTCATGGTCGTAGACGAGTGAAAGTGATCGATCACGTACAGTGACTTGGACACTCAGTACGCATCTTATCGTACAGTAGGTGCAGTAATAAGATGAGAATCTGATATGTTTAGACTTTAGAGTCCCCGTCTAGTACTAAGGTCATGTACAATGGGTTTATATCAACTGTCTATAGTCTCTGTCACGTAAGATTTAAGTTGATTGGGTGAAAGAGAATAAAGAGAGAATATGTTTACAATCTCAGAAATGATCAGATCATTAGAACTAAGGAGCAAATGTCTTAGATCCATGAAAGCATTAAAAAATTGTGTTATCTATAAAGATAAGTGAAAAGACAACTCATTGTATGAGCTGTCTTTTGGTGACATGAAGAGTTGCTATAAACCGCAGCTGTCTACACCATTGAACATGCCCTAAGTCGGTACGCCAAATTACTTCTTTCAACATTATGGTCTAACAAATTACTTCTTCAACAGCGTAGCTAAGCCACACGAAATGCGCCTCTAATTATTGTTTGTTCACATGTTTTGCATATGCATCTAGCAGAAGATTTTTTATATCTATTGTTTTTTTTAAAAAGGAACACACACTGCGCGTGCATGCAGTGAGCTCCAGGGAGATGATATTTAACTCCCCAGCAAGGAAATAATTGGGTTGGGTTGATTGGGAGCCAACATATTTAACTCCCCCAGCACGCATCAAACACCAACCTTAATATAGCAGTGCATGTCAAAGCTGGTTGAATAAACACATAGGGAGAAGTCGTTTCCTCGTAACGGTACAAGTAGTAGGAGTAGGTTGTTTGGATCATGACTCACGAGAACGCCGGCTTATCGGTTGCGTCAAGTAGATCTGCCCCTTTTGCGTGCCTTTCTCCTCACAAGTTTAACCTTTTAGGTGCATCCAGTTTACGCCAACTCAAGGGCACAGCTTTTCCAAAGTGTGACCTTACTACGAGCTAGAATACCAGTTTCGTACGGCTTGAATACGTATACGTGTATGTTTATAGTATATTGTGCAAAAATGCATCATCATTAGTCTTCAATGATAACTAGCAAGGTGGCCTGCACCCTTGCGCGGACATCATCATTGTAGGTTGGCAAAATGCAGGTAATTGCGCATAAATATTGCTAATTTTCAATCATGCTAATATAGATGTATTTTGTACTTTTGTTTTCTATTTAACCCTAGATGTCTTCTCTACGTGTGTTTCATATTGTTCATATAGTTGGAAATCAAGAAAAAAAACAATATTTTTTTCATACAAATTCTTTTTCTTCTTGATGATTGAGCGATAGCTTAGTGATGGAGACGTGAGGAACGTCCCACACATCTGGGTTCGATCTCTGAATCGACCCAGTGTGTCTCGCCTAAATAATTTGGGTACACACACATGTGCGGGCACCTATCTGGGTTTGATCCCTAGATCGACCCAGTGTGTCTCGCCTAAATAATTTGGGTACACACGCATATGCGGGCATCCATCTTTCAGCGGCGCCTTAGGGCTTCCAAATTTCTTGCGTGTGTAGGGAACACACACATCTACGCGCATATGTGTGGTGTGTGTCCACCTTGTACCATCTTTTTTACAAAAATCCTTTCTTCGTTTCTATTTTTGTTTTTGTTACCAAAACTCTTCCTTATTTGTGCTTAGAAATACACCCGAGTGATATGTACATGATTTGGGTCCTCTTTTTGTGTTCACTTGTGGTCTATTTAGGCTAAGCAGTATTTATTTTAATTTTCTTATTATCTTTTAATATTAAAATATGTCTATGATCTCTTATATATCTTTTGAGTTTAAATAGATTGTCTAATAACATCTAATGATTACGATTTTTAATCATAAGTTGCGTCCACAAAATTAATGGCCAGATTTCCTTTGAGAATTCCTAGCATGTGTTTATTTTTCTTATAGCATCCAATGGTTATGAGCTATCAATCATAATAAGGATCCACCAAACTAAGGGCCGGATATTTTCCTTTTTTCTTTATAGAATTTCTAAGCTATTTATTCTTTTCTTGGTAGTTGTAAATCAACTATCATCGACTTTTAGTCTATAATATATCTGAGTCGTTATAACTTGGGTCCATGGGATAGATGACTAGATCTTTCTGGTTAACACAGTAGTTTCGTCGGAGTGCCTAATTAGTATAAGTTTATTTTTTTAAAAAAAATGGAATTTAGGTTTCAAATTTGTTTACAAATCATATCTCTAATCATCATTTTATTTTTATTCTGCATGTTTTTGGATCATGCTTGCTGTGGATTTCTTTTTGGTTTTAAGCTGGAATTCATGTAAAAATCATATTTCTATTTTTTTGGTTATAAGCTGGAATTCATGATTAGTATATATAGATAGTTTATTATATCTCTAAGCCAACAATCAAATCTAAGACTCTAAATTAGGATGCACCAGATTAAAGGCAGGATGCTTTGCTTTTTTTTTTTGTGAGAATTTCTAGCATATTTCTTTTTTTTTCTTCTTAGCAACTCTAAAAGAACAATCATCGATTTAGAATTTCTCATAGTTTGGATTGTACTTGACATAGACTCTTTCTTTTAATGCTGTTATAACTCGGGTCAGCCAGATAAATGACTAGATAATTTCTCTAAGTGTAGAATTAGTACATACAGATAGATTATTATATTTCTAACTCAACAATCATACCTAAGCCTTTAAATTAGGACTCACCAAATTAAATGCCACATGTTTTTTTTTGTGAGAATTTCTAGCGTACTTCTCTTTTTTCTAAGAACTCTGAAAAAAAATTCATCGATTTTTAGTTTATACATAATAGATATCGCAAACTCTTAAAGTAATTATAGTAAGAGTAAAACTATTAACGGTGTGACCGCAGGAGGCGTACCTCGTACCGCGGGCGCCGGTGGAGGCCGTGCGCGCGGACAAGCTGCCGAAGCCGATCGTCTTCCACGACGGTCGCCTCGTCCAGCGGCCGACCCCGCTCGCCGCGCTGCTCGCCGTGGTGTGGTTCCCCGTCGGCTTCCTGCTCGCGTGCGTCCGCGTCGCCGCAGGGGCCCTCCTGCCCATGCCGTGGCTCTACCACGCCTTCTGGGCGCTCGGTGTGCGCGTCGTCGTGCGGGGGGCGCCCCCACCGCGCCCCGGCAGGGCCGAGGGCCGCACGGGCGTGCTCTTCGCCTGCTGCCACCGCACCCTCCTCGACGCCATCTTCCTCTCCGTCGCGCTCGGCCGCCCCGTGGCCGCCGTCACCTACTCGCTCTCCCGCCTCTCCGAGTTCCTCTCGCCCATCCGCACCGTCCGCCTCACCCGCGACCGCGCCACCGACGCGGCCACGATCAGCAACCTGCTCGCCGAGGGCGACCTCGCCATCTGCCCCGAGGGGACCACGTGCCGGGAGCCCTTCCTGCTGCGCTTCTCGGCGCTCTTCGCCGAGCTCACCGACGACATCGTCCCGGTCGCGACGGAGTGCCGAATGGGCATGTTCCACGGCACGACGGCGAGGGGCTGGAAGGGGATGGACCCCTTCTACTTCTTCATGAACCCGAGCCCGGTGTACATGGTCACGTTCCTCAACAAGCTGCCGGCCGAGCTCGCATGCGGCGGCGGCGGCAAGTCCAGCCACGAGGTGGCCAACTATGTGCAGAGGCTTATAGCCTCCACGCTCTCCTACGAGTGCACCAGCTTCACTAGGAAGGACAAGTACCGGGCACTCGCCGGCAACGACGGCGTCATCGCCGTAAAGACGGCAAAGAAGGGCATGGGTTGGTAGAGGGAGATGATTAATTTGTAACTTCACTGTCGTGAATTGGGCAACGATTTGTCCTCTGCTCTTGTGGAGAAGTACTAATTGGGAGCTGAAGCCTGAATGTATCACGTAAATTAGAAATGAAAGAAGAAAGACTGAATTGGCAAACCATTGGGTGTCAGAACAAATGTTTTTATTTCGATTGGTCAATTAGGAATCTGCAACTACAATGTACATACATAGCAAGTCTTCCGGCAGAAACCAGGCGAGTCCCTGCTTCCCACCATGTAACCAGGGTTCTTTGCACACTCCCCTGTAGCAGCCCACCTGGGGCGGTGAACATTCTCATCCTCGCATCCACCAGCAGATCTCCGGCGATTGTCGAAGGCTCTCACATGGATCCATTTTGTCGCCGACCACTTCTCGCCTTCTATGACAGGGCAGCTTCCATGCAGGCTATCTGGGTCGATTGTCGCGTTGGGGTGGAGGCTGAAGAACAGCATTGCATCGCCTCCAGATAAAAACCAACATTACGGATGAAAAATGTATAATGAGCTCCACAGTTGCCATGGAGGATACTGTGTAGTGTGTACATATGCAGAGCTACAAGCTTGTTCAAAAACCAAGCTTTGCTGAGATTATCACGGCGAACAAACAAATGTTCCATAATTTAGTCTTCATTGGCAACTGGCAAGTGTCCGCTGTCTTACATATGCAGAGCTATCAGTTTGTTCAAAACCCCAGTTTTGCTGAGATCATCACGGCAAAACATAGCAAATGCTCTCCAGCCGTCCAAGACGAATGCATTGTAACATAACTTTGTCTGCGTTGGCAAGTGTCCACTATGAGCCTGTTTGGAATGGATGTGGCTTTTTTGAAAAGCGACTTTCGGCTGGACTGGAGGGCTGAACAGCTGCAGGACTGAACGGCTAGGCTGAAGAGATTTCGTGTTTGGTTGTCTGACTTTTAGATATGTTGGTTGCAGCTTTCGAGATGAGAAGTGTTTGAAATGCCACTGAGGACAATAATAGCTTATTTGATGCCGTTTAACGTAATTAACAACGTTTAACGACGACTAACGATAATTGATGATTATTAACGACGACTAACGGTAGTTAACGACAAGTGACGATAACTAACGATATTTGACGACAACTAACGGTAGTTAACGACAAGTGACGATAACTAACACAACTAACGGTAGTTAACGACAAGTGATGATAACTAACAACATTTGACGACAACTAACGGTATTTAACGACAAATAAGCTTACAAAGATATTTTATGTTATGAAACAAAGAGCATACTAAGGCCCTACCGCCCTAGAAGTATATGAACATGAAAGATGGGCAACACAACCTAATTTCCTTTAAACCATATTCATTTTGGTTTTGTAGAGTTTTATACATGTACTTCTTTGCTGTATGTAAGGCAGAAGCCAGAACTTTGTTTCTCTTGGTCAAAACATTTGATGGTTTCCTATCAAGAACTGCTGGTTTGTCGCCAGATGAACAAAGTGATAGGATTTGTTCATTGTTTATTTTGCCGCTTGATCTGTTAAACTTAAGGACTATGAGTGCTACATTGCAACAAGCAGTTGATCAGTACAACATCGCAATGAACTCAGATCTCCTTATATTCAGAGAGTTAAGAGGTTCTTGTTCGAAACTCATGAGAATACCATGAGAATGAAAATCTACTATTACAGTGTCATGATCCTGTCATTTTCTTCCACTAAAGCCTCATTCAAGAATTAAATTTAAAATGCTTAAGGTATTTGATCCCATCTTTTGATAAATTTGAGAACTGTTTAGCCTGCGAACTATGAAGACCATTTGGAAGTTTGCGATTATATGGTTGAAGGGCTAGGACCACTGGTCCGTGATCGCAAACAAAATTCGTGGTCAGAGTTGACATTTCCTTTTAAAGTCATTAGTGAGCATTTTAGTTTCTCTTGCTTACCGTGTTACATAAAGCATTGAGATTCCATGCTTTCGAAGTATTGTTAAGGACAACTTGGAGTTCATGATGCTTTATTTTAAGTTCTTTTCAAACCTTCGTGTTTTCAGATGATGGTCAATTTGGAAGTAAGTTTATGTTTTCTGACACACAGATATATGTAAACACGGGATAAATCTTGATGAAGGTGTAGTCATTTCGTCTTTTTTTTAGCCGTCCAATTTTCTTTCCTCCGTTTCTCGACCATCCTTGTGCCTTCGCGCTTGTACAAAGAAAGCCGAGGGAGACACGCGCACGTGGATCCGTTGGAAAGTGATAGAGCTAACAGGGACGGATGGAAGCCAGCAGCCCAACAGCGTACGACTGTCATGTGGCGCGGGGCCAGCCCCACCCTGCCCCACCGGGTGCGGATCCTTCGTTTTCGGCGCGCCATGCGGTGCGCATAGGCCGCCAGTGCATTATAATCCATAGTTGGCGAGGCCAATGGTGCAAATATACACATGAATAACGTTCTTGAGGAATTTTTGCTTTCAAGCATTCTAGAGCAACCAAGGCTTGTCCAAACGGACCTGATCGCAAAGAGGGACCAAAACAAGGACAAGGCATCAAATGAGACACAAAGCTTGCATGCTCAAAAACAGAAGAAATTTTCAGCATCCACAGTTGCTAGCTCCATTCAATCTCTACGACGTGTGTTAACTCTGTTATACATCCGCAAAAATAGCCAATTAACTCCATGCAGTAGGATGCTGTCGAAAGCATTGTCAGAGATATGTACACTTTTGTGATTGTTATAATTTATAAAACAATAATTGAATTGATAGCAGCACTAGACATATTTGGGACTATGAATAGTAACATGATCATCAACTCAAATATATCTATCTCATATATATGCATTAACAAGGCAAAGCCTAGAACAAATATGTTACTAACAGTAGTAGGCATCAACATCATCCTATAACAAATATATAGGAAACAAAGTCTTGCCATATGAAATGTTATCACCGCGACTTACGGAAGATCGCTCCAATGAAGGTCACGGTAGAGTCTGATCTGAAGAAGGCGACGCGTAGAGAAGGAAGCAGTGAGCAGTTGCGAACGCTTCCTAAAAACCTGATTCGCCCCAACCCGTGCAGGATCGCGAGGGACGATGGCTTCGGAGATACTGCTCTCCCCACATCGGTGCACGCCTAGGAAGAGATGGAGTAACCAGGTAGCACACCAACAAGGAACCGGGCAACAGCGTAAAACTGAGTCTGACTATTCTGAGAGACTCTCTCTATTCTAGTTGTGTTTGATCTGAGAGGAGAGATCTTCTTTTATAGAGCCAGAGTTAACAGAAGAAACTGTCGCTATAATGCTGATTAGAAACTGCCGCTATAATGCTAATTAGAAATTATCGTCATAAATGATATTACGTTGTTTTAACCGCGGTTAAGGTGTGCCATAAAAGCCAATTAAAACAGTGTATTTAGTTTTCAGTTTCTGGTCAGTGTGCATGGTTATGAGGTGCAAAAAGAAACTGCAACTCCACAGCCAGCCGGATACAAAATTGCCGAACCATTCACGCGCACGTCCCTCGCGCGCGGGCGAGTGATGGCGTGGCGTGGCGAGGCGAGGCGCGGAGAGGCGAGCGAGCGAGCATGCTCCTTTTGCTTGCTTCAACTAGGTAAGACCAACTTCACCTTATATGTTGGTCTCCTCCCACTTAGACTAGCAATATGGTACTAAACTTTCTACCTTTCAACGTGCATGAGTGGGCCTTTGGGATTTTTCCAGGATTTAATTGAAATATTGTATGAGCCAAGACCAAAATTCCAACAATCCCTCACCAGATCCCAAAAGCACCACGAATTTGCCTATTATTCCAAAGCGTTATTGATATACCAGTTTTTCGGTGGAGACCGATTAAGGTTGAACATCCACCTAGAACCTCAAGCTAAACTCGCCCACAACTACACGATGGACTAAGGATTGAATTGGTAGTTTTGTGTGGACAAGTTTCACCTAAGGCCTTCGCTGATACTTGGCCGCCGATTGCTTACTCCTCGGGTGGAGCATACAGGTCATACTCCTATGTCTCTTCATGAGCTTCTTAGATATCATACACATCTCATGGACTGCGACAAATAGTTGGGCTTATATAGGTGTGTTCCTGTACGAATATCTTGTACAATATTTTGCTGTTAAGCCTCAAAACACATTAAGACAAAGTCATCCTGCCTTACAGTAATTAGAGTACTGCATCTCCAACGGAGTGAGATATAAAGTAATAGTGTACTCTACTGTTACCCAAACAGTTTGTTTTTCCTAATGCCTATTTCACGAGATCTCCAATCACATAGGTTTGGGTTACCACTGTGTGTAACTCACGTGGGTCTCATTCTCATCTCCTTCGATGTTATTTCAATCACATTTCATGACAGTCCCTTTTGTAAAGGGGTTTGCCAAATTTTTAGTTGTTTGGATATAATCCACAGTTGTCGCTCCAGAGTTTCTTAATTTTTCTAACAGACTTCAACCGCCTTTTCACATGTCTTGGGAATTTCATATTATCCTTTGCGCTTGTCACCTTTATGATAACTTTTTGGTTATCACAATACATAAAGATAGCTGCAATTGGTTTTTCAACCACCGGTAAATTCATCAAGAGTTCTCGCAACCATTCTGCCTCAACAGTGGTTGTGTCTAATGCTATGAGTTCTGCCTCCATAGTTGACCTTGTTAGAATGGTATGTTTACAAGACCTCCATGAGACAGCAGCACCGCCTAGAGTGAATACATATCCACTCGTAGCCTTTATCTCATCAGCATCAAAATTCCAATTTTAATCACTATATCCCTCAAGTGCACCAGGATATCCAGTATAATGAATTCCGTAACTTATTGCACCTTTCAAATAGCACATAACCCGCTCAAGTGCACGCCAATAATCATCTCCCAGACTAGCGGTAAGCTGGCTCAATTTGCTTACAACAAAAGAGATATCAAGACGAGTAGCACTAGACAAGTACATGAGTGAACCAATAATCTGAGAGTACCTCAATTGATCCTTTCCTAGTCTTCGATTCTTCCGAAGTATTAGACTATGATCATAGGGTGTTGGAGAGGGCTTGCTTTCCATATAGCCAAAATGACTCAAGACCTTTTCCACATAATGGAATTGCAACAGGGTAATCACATTCTCATCCTTGATCAACTTGATGTTTAAAATAACATCAGCCTCTTATAGATATTTCATGTGAAAACTTTGGGATGGAAATAATTTAATCTCGTTAATCACATCAATGTTTGTTCCAAAGATAAGTATGTCATCTGTGGATATCGTGAGGATATGCCCATGATCTTAGGATGATGAGACAATTGGTAATGGCGTTAGGGTGTGCGGAAACACGCTTCAGCCGAGGTTTCACCATCAGCCTCTGGCGGCCTGGACCGCCATAGGCGATCTGACCGGCCATGCCTCGGTTTGGTTGGTTGTTTTGGGCTGTTGGTCTCGACCGACCAGGTGGCGGTCGATCGGCCAGGTGGCGGCTCTAACTGCCATCACGAGCTCTTCTTCTGACCGGCTACCTTAGGAACTTTGGATTTTGGAGCTGAGCCAAAAATAAAGGGTGTAGGCAAGTGAGAGGGTTCTTCTGCACTAGGTCTCATAATTTTTGGAGCTTCCAGTGAAAAGTTCTATTCATTTGAAATTTTCAGAAAGTTTCGGATTTCCAGGGAGGAAATTTTGGCTAAGTCCCAGGAGGCGGTCTGACCGGTCAACAGGTGGCGGTCAGACCGGCCGTGGGGCGGTCAGACCGGCCAGAAGTGGCGGTCTGACCGGTTGTGGTCTGTTTCGTCGTCCTTCGTGGCGGCGATGTGTTCTTGTTAGGTCAAGTTCATGTTCATCAGTGCTTATGTGTTGCATTGTCTATTGGTGTGCAGGTTGCTTGGTGGTCAATGACGGTCAACAGCGATAATGATCGGGACTAGGCTTGGAGAGCTGAGGTCTAGAACGATCGAGGATGCCGGGTGAGGTTAGAGGACTCAAGCGGGGCGCAGAATGGACAAAGGTAACCGAACGGACGGTTTGGTGCGATTGGTTCAATCAAGCGGCGCGGGGGTCGGTGCAAGTGCCATGGTGGTTCGGTGGGAGCCGGATGGGAGAGACTTGCCGACATGATGAGAGCCGTTGATCAACCTACACGTGGCGAAGCAGGCGATTGCTACGCGAGGATTGGACTCGGTCTTTGAAGAAGGATCGAGAAGGGGGTATTTTGGTTATTGCACCCAAATACCGCCTTTGTGACCTTTGGCTAAACCGCGGAGCGGGACGGTGCTTGGAGAAGCGGTTTAGGTCAAGCAAAGATGGAAACAACGCTTTGAGATGCGTGTGTGTGTTAACTCGTTTGTGTGTTAGGGTTTAACGGGTGCCCTGATGGAATATTCTCTAGATGCTAGCCTCCACTATAAATAGCCTTAAGTGCTGGTTGCACTTGAGACTCTTGGCCATTTAGAGAGACCCTATTGTGTCTTAGGGTTTTAGAGAGAAAGGAGAGCTAGGGTTTTGGAGAGAAAGGGGAGCTAGGGTTTTAGAGAGTGGATTGATCTTGATGCTCACGTCGTGAGTTTTTGTCCTCCGATGGAGTGGCTGTAAACCTGCATCAATCACAAATCAATCCATGCAAGATTTCAAGAAGATGAGTCTCTTTTTGTTCTTGCACTCTATTTTGTGATTTTGAGACTTTCCTTGATTCTCATGTTTTTGCTTGGTTTTTCTTCCTGATCCTGCTTGCTGGGATATGTGGGAACTTATCTAAGATCATCTTGATCATCTATGACCCACGAGCAAGCTTTAGATCATGTTTTCATTTTTGACTCGGTATCGAACCCTCCTTCACTTAAACTGAAAAAGGTCAGAACTTTACCAATGATCTTCACGATCGTTGATTGGAATAGGTTCCTGACATCATAAGGAAGGCGTGTGTCAAGTTTTATGCAGTTTAGAGTCATAGATCAAAAGTTAGATCATTTTGTGACTTTTGCGTCGGGTTGTTTCCCTGTTCATCGTCAGGAGCAGTCAGACCGCTCGGTGCACGCCGGTCAGACCGCCAGACTCATTTAGGGTTTGAGTTTTTTTTGTGTCTTTTGCTTTGGGGTTTTAGGTTGGATGCAACACAAGTCTTCTGCTGTACTTGTTCTTTTATCTTCATAGCTCCCATAGCTATTGAAGTGAAAATCATGTTGAATTCAAACTAGGTAAAAAAAGGATTTGTACTCCTATTCACCCCCCCTCTAGTTGCCTATTTCGGTCCAACATCATCAACATACAAACATAATATTACTCCTTCACCCCTACCATAATGGTAGTATACACATTTATCGACTTTATTTACCGCAAACCCAGTAGATGTCAAAGTTCTATCGAACTTCTCATGTTATAGCTTAGGTGCGTGTTTGTGGCCGTATAAAGATTTCAATAACTTACAGACATTTCCCTCTTGTCCAGGTACTACAAATCTATCAGGCTGATCCATATAAATTTTCTCATCTAACTCTCCATTGAGGAAAACTGTCTTTACGTCCATTTGATGGACAATAAGACCATGTGAAGCAGCCAAATGTAATAGTACTCGAATAGTGGTTGATCTGGCAATAGGTGAGTATGTATCAAAGAAATCCTCACCTTCTTTTCAAGTATAACATTTTGCTACAAGCCGAGCCTTGTACTTTTCGATTGTACCGTCAGGTCTAAGCTTTTTCTTGAACACCCACTTGCATCCAACTGGCTTACAACCAAATAGACGATCGGTGACTTCCCAAGTTCCGTTAGCGATAATGGAATCCATTTCACTACGAACCGCATCCTTCCAGTACTCTGCATCAGGAGATGCATATGCCTCTGAAATAGAATTGGGAACATCATCCACAAGGTACACAATGAAGTCATCACCAAAAGATTTTGCAATCTTTTATCCCTTGCTCCTTCGAGGAGCTACAACATTGTCATCCTCCTCATGCACATGTTCATGTGTGTGTTCAATATACTCAATTGGAGTGGTAGGTCCAGGAATTAAACCATTTGCTTGCTAGAAGAGCTATGTGAATTCTTCATAGGAAATATATTTTCAAAGAAAATAGCATCTCGGGATTTCATTATCATATTGATTGGCATGTCAGATATCCTGGATTGAACAACTAGAAACTTATAGCCTGTACTATGATGAGTATATCCTAGACAGACACAATCCACTGTTTTAGGTTCAAGTTTGCGCTTTTTAGTTATTGAAACATTGATTTTCGCCAAGCACCCCCCAAGTATGCAAATATGAAAGTGATGGTTTTCTCCCTTTCCAACATTCGTACGGAGTTATCTCACTATTTTTAGTGGGGACTCTATTCAGGACATGACACGCAATCAACATAGCCTCCCCCACCATACCTTAGACATACCCGCAGTATCTAACATGGCATTCACCAAGTCAGTCAAAGTGCAGTTTTTTCTTTCGGTAATCCCATTGGATTGGGGCGAATAGGGAGGTGTCTTTTCATGGATAATACTATGTTCCGCACAAAACAGATTGAACTCATTAGAAAAATACTCTCCACCACGATCGGACCTAATTCTTTTAATCTTTCTGTCTAATTGATTCTCAACCTCAACTTTATAAGTTTTAAAGTAGTCTAATGCCTCATCCTTTGTTTTCAATAAATACACATAGTAGTATCTAGTGGCATCATCAATTAAAGTCACGAAATATCTTTTCCCTCCCTTTGTCAATATATCATTCATCTCACACAAGTCTGAATGTATGAGTTCCAATTTTGCTGAATTTCTTCCCTCCACAGCCTTATGAGGCTTTCGAGGTTGCCTTGCTTGCACACAAATTTGGCATTTGGAATTTTTGACCATGGAAAAGTTTGGAATTAAATTTAAACTGGAAAGCCGAGACATACAACCAAAATTTATATGGCATAAACGTGAGTGCCGTATATTAGCCTCACCACCATTTATAGAGTTGTAAATATAGTTCACAACCTTATTACAAAAATCTGAAAGGGAAAAACGGAACAAGCCTCCGTATTCATAGATTTTTCCAATAAGGAGTCCAAATTTTGACACGACTACTTTATTTGACTCAAAGACCAACTTAAACTCATCTCGACATAGAAGGGAACCGCTGACGAGATTCTTATTTATTGTAAGGGCATGTTGCACATTCTTCAAGCGCACGATCTTTCCCGAAGTGAACTCCAGATCTATCGTACCAACACCAAGAACAAAAGCATGTGACTCATTCCCTATTAGGACGGAAGAACCCCGTGCGACCTGGTAAGAAGAAAACATAGATGCATAAACGCATACATGAATATTAGCCCCTGTGTAAATCCACCAACGAGTAGATTGACATGCCGAAAAGACACACGGTAAATTACCATACCCAGATGCTTCGGCCTCGCAAATAATCACATTAGCAGACTTCTTCTGCACATGATGATTTTTCTTGTCCATCCGTTTGCGACATTTCTTGGCCTAATGACTAGTCTCGCCACAAACAAAGCAAGTAATATCCTTTATTTTCACTTTCTTCTTACTGTTGTTGGTCCTTTTGAAGTTGGTGGGCGAAACAACTTTGCCTTTTCCTCTGTCAATATGCTGCATGATGTTTGCTCTAGATTGTCCCTCTTGTACCATTGGTATTACATCCTTTGCCTGAGCCTTCTATTCAACATTAAGACTAGCAACCAGATCCTCGACGGAAATATTTTGCCTCTTGTGTTTCAGAGATATGGCAAAATTCCTCCAGGTTCGAGGTAATTTGGCAATAACGCCTTCAGCCACAAATTTGTCGGGCAATCGACAACCAAGGTGGGCGAGTTTCCACACAGCGAATTGTAGTTCATGAGCCTGCTCGACTACAGAACAATTATCAACCATTTTATAATCATGATATTGCTCCATGACATACAATTCATGTCCAACATCTTAGACAGCGAACTTATGATCGAGTGCATGCCACAGATCCGCAGCGTTGTTCATGTGCATATACACATCACAAAGCTAGTCAGACAACACGCTTAGAATGCACCCAACAAATATTGCCGTAGCCGTGTCATACTCTGTTTGTTGTGCAGCAGTACGAAGTCCTACAGGACCTGGTACCACGACCAAAAATACATTCATAGCCAAGAGCCACAATTTGACCATTGTCTGCCATCTCTTGAAATTTGCACCAGTGAATTTCTCTGGTTTTATTGCCTCGGCAAAACCAGCCATCACAAAGTGTCTATCAGGTTTATGGATTGTTAGAGATATGCGCACTTTTGTGATTTTTATAATTCCTATAACAATAATTGAATCGACAACAGCATATATACTAGGCGTATTTGGGGCTATGAACAAGAACATGATGATCAACTCATATATATATATATATATATATATATATATATATATATATATATATATATCATATATATATGCATTAACAAGGCAAAGCCTAGAACAAATATACTACTAACAAGAGTAGCCATCAACACCATCATATAACAAATATGTTGGAAACAAAGCCTAGTCATATGAAATGTTTTTTTTTTGATGTCCGGGATTTTCCCCATCCGGTCCACATTAAAGAAGAAGAAGCACCCTACTCGCGAGGCGCCCACGTGAGCAGCGCTCAAACCGTGACGGGCTAGAAGCCTAAAGCTCCCCTGTGCCACTGTGCCCCTACACAGTCCTCCACCTGAGCCCCAGCTGTAACACCCTAAATTTCAAAACCTTTTTAGATTTCAAAATAAAATAGAACCATTTGGTTTTGATGAGAACTCAAGCTTAATTTGAGGTTTTGAAGGAGCTTTAGAATGACTAAGACAAGATTAAATTAATTCAAAATTTTAGTTCAGCTGAAGTGGGTTGAGCTTGGTGTTGCCTCCTCTCTTGTATGCTTGCCAGTACTCCCTTCAGCCTATTTCTTTCGCGTTATGTTTGGTTTAGACCTTCTCTGTGGTCTAGACCTCCTCTGTGAAAAAGTGTGGTTTGGACCTCTTCTGTGGCTCAGACCTCCTCATTGTTTGGATGTGCCTATACATCTAGGCCTTCCTTTGGACTTGACTTCTCTAGACCTCTCTTTGTTAACCTTTCATCATTCTCAGTCCTTTTTGGACTTATGCTCATTTGGACTTCCACTTGCTTTGAATCCTTGTAGTGCTCATCTTTTGGGAATCTTCATACCGTAATGGTTGGGTATTGCCGCTATGCGGTACTACCTCCGTTAAGCTCGCGGTCATACCGCTTCAAGTAGGAATCAAGCATTCGAACATGTGCTCTGGAGTTTACTTACCGCTTGGCAGAAAACGGTGCTACCGGGGGTGCAGTAGTACCTCTTCCAATTAGCGGTATTACCATTTTCTGGGGGACCCTCCGATCCAGGCAACAAGCTGAGATTGCTTTGCCATCTTGGGTGGTCCAAATGGCCAAATCATTTTGGCCCGTTCGGTTTAGATCTGGCGGTTCCCGCTTCCTCGCGTTTTCCTCGTTAATGCTCCTCTCCTTTGATTCCATTTTGATCGGTTCAGACCTCCATATGTTAGATCTCGACCGTCCAAACCTCCTCTGATTATATCAGGTCTATCAGGACCCCTTTGAGCTTGCGGTTATACCGCAAATGGGTCCGAAACTACCGCTCTCCGGTCGTTCCGTATCATGAACCCCGGTACTACCGCCAGTCCTTTGGACCTCCTTTGGGGATCTAACAGTTGGGATCTCCCCTTGTCGACCTAGTCCTCAGGACCTCCCTATCTTTAGGACCTCCTAGCACCCAGGAACTCCTAAGTCTTTTGGACCTCCCTCTTGGACCCAACTGTTCAAAAAAAATTTGACTGGCCCCACTTACCAGTCTTACCTATTCTCATTTTCTTCGCCACACTAGTACCTTGTGCATTTAATGCATGTCATGTCGCATTAAATGCAACCCTATACGTGGTGCTTTCTCTGAATGTGGTCACTTAGTGGCACCACTGTTATCTTTCCTTGTCCCCTCCCTTAACAGCATACCTTGTCCATTTCTTTTGTCCTTCACCAAATTGATGGTGACACCTACCTTGCCCTTTATCTACTTTTGACCTATTTTCACACTTGTCTTGACACGCATACTTTTAGTGTTTTCCTTCACTACCTTGACTATAATTAGCCTAGGTAGCTTTCCCTCCTCACTTTTTCCACACTTGGCATTTTGGCTCTAGGTCAGCTACTCTGTGGGGAGCCCTTGCTGGCAAGAACTTCACCAGGGTCCTCCACTGTCGTGTGCCCACCATTGAAGGCTCCACTGGAGCATTGCGTTGGCTTCGACTGCCACCTTTGTTCCACGACCTCCCCTTCATCCATTATTTCTTTATTGGCCCTAGTAAGTCTCTTTGTATAATGATCTATCCTTGTTACCGCCGCCATAATGGGTGGTTGTCCCTTCCAGGACCCTCTCTTCTAGATTTCCTCTGCACTTCTATGGCTTCTATGTGAAAATCACCTCTTTGGTCTTTTTCCAAAACCAACCTCGTTGAACCTCCTTCCAGTAAGTTGGAAACCTCTCCCAAAGAACCTATTCTTAGTATGAAATTCTATTTGTTGTTTGAGTTTTGAGGTACTTTTGGAGCTCTTTTGGATTATTTATTTGAGCCTTGTTTGAACTGGTTCTTTTACCCGTATAGATTGCGAAGACTCCAAGGAGTTTAAGTGCACTAAAGAGGACTCCCAAGTTAGTGAGCAAGGCAAGTTACACCCTTGACCATATTGCACCCGTTACTTCAAATTACTATGTTTTGTTTCAAAGGTATATGCATGCCTACTTTACTAAGTTATTTCAATACCTGTTTTTAAGATGGTAGCTATGCCTAATGTCCATTGTACAGCCACTGTTGACACTGATCCCGTCCATTGTCACCCTAGACAAAAATCTGGTCTTCGCAATAGTGAGAACCAGATGCATTTTTAAAAAAATGTGCTTAGTCTTGCTAGACCAAAACTTTGATTTGGGGAAATTTTACCAACATAACCAACTGCTGTTTAAAGGTTTTAAGCCATGGCATTGGGTTGTCATGGAAACTTCTAAATGCTTTTGAAAAGCAAATGAAAGGAAAAATGGATTTGGACTTGGGCGAATTGGTTGGCTTGGTGGGTGCAATGTTCATGCACGGACTCAATCCTGGGTAAGGTTGAGGTCCAGGGGTTTGTGGTGGTCGTCCAAGTCAGTTGAGCATCGGCCTTTGAGCGTCCCTTTGCTAGGCCTATAATGGGCTATGTCTCATCGTACAACCACATGTCTCCAGAATGGGGCGTGGGACCTGGCCAACTAATTTGCAAAGTTTCACCGTAGTTGTTTCACTTGGATGTGTGGGAGGTCTTTTAGGGCCTATGGTCTTTCATAACCTATGTTTCCCACGGGCGCAAGAGGGGGCCCCGATCCTGCGAATTTGTATCCAATGGAGGCAAAACCTTAGCGAGGAGGGACTGTGGTGGAATGATGCATTGTAAAAGCCTCGTCATGAGCTCTAGACCTCTTACCTTCGGCAGTGAGAGGTGGCATTGACGAATGCCAAACCAACTAGAGAAATCATGTCATGTGGGTAAAGTGTACAACCTCTACAGAGTGAAAACTATTCGAATAGCCGAGTCCACGGTCATGGACATGCTGGCAAAGACCACTCAAAGTTAGACTTGGATTTTGGGTTCAAAAGGTTTAATGAAAAGATTTTGGGATTTCTATCCCATGGGTTGTGGGCAGGGAGCCTTGTGACAGGAGGGTATCCTTCACCATCTTGATGATGAATGTATCCAACTGAAAATTGAGCTTTAGAAAAAGAATTTTATTTATAGTATACCTGCTTTGGAAACTTAGTACTTGTAATTGCAAGAAACTTGGCTTTATGCAAATCAACCATAATATGCCTTCCTTTGAAATACCCATATATGCATGCCATCCTGTTACTCCACGGGTGTGACTTGCGAGCACGGTTGTTGTGCTCACTCTTGCTCAATGCAATCTTTAACAGGAGAAGACTTTAGCAGCGAAGAAGAGGACCAAAGTGATTAGGTTGTGCCCTCCAGTCAGTTGCCTGTGGCGTGCTGATGGATTATCGCCCCTTTTTTGTTCTTTTGTATTTTGTGTTCGGCCCAAGGCCGCTTGTGTAAGAAACTCTGTTGATTATGTTGATAATAAAAACTTGCATTGCGGATGTTACCACTCTTGTTTTGCTGTGAAGAGCTAGATATGATCCTTGGGACTAGCTCATTGTCACAGAGGACATAGGATGATCCCTTGTCTCATGCCCTCCCTTGGGTTTGTCATGGACTTGGGGTGACCCTAGGTCTCTCGGCCACTCCCTGATCTCCTGGTGGTCGTGCAAGGTGTCCTGGGTGGCCTTGTAGGACCTCCTGGGTGAAGACCTCATCTCGGGATTGGTCGGGTGGTACCCTTGAGCGGTCCTTTCGGAGCCTCGAGCGGTACTACCAGATCCCGGTCCTACCGGTGCCTGAAGGGGGGTAATACCGGACCCACTGGGAGATCCAGATGGACTTTCGTGGAATTCCGGTGAACCTCTCGGGTGCCCTAGGGTTGGGTCGTTACACCTGCTCAGGCCACAAATAAACCCCAGGTGAGACACCCCAAAGCCGAGCCCCCAGGCATCGAACTCGGGTGGGCTTCGGCGGACCACGCCGCGCTAGCCAAACAAGCACTGCTCGCTTCTCAGTTATATGAAATGTTATCACCGCGACTTACAGAGGATCGCTCCAACGAAGGTCGCGGTAGAGTTTGATCCGAAAAAGACGACGCGCAAAGAAGGAAACAGTGAGTAGTCGCACGAACGCTTTCTAAAAACCTGATTCGCCTCAATCCGTGCTGGATCACGAGGGACGACGGTTTCGGAGATACTGCTCTCCCCACGTCGGTGCATGCTAAGGAAGGGATGGAGTAGCCAGGTAGCATAATAATAAGGAACCGAGGAATAGCATAAAACTGAGTATGTTTATTCTGAGAGCTTCTCTCTATTCTGGTTGTGTCTGATCTGAGAGGAGATGTCTTATTTTTATAGAGCCGGAGTTAGCATTAGAAACTGCCGCTATAATGCTGATTAGAAACTGCCGTCATAAGTGACATTACACTGTTTTAACCACGGTTAAGGCGTGCCATAAAAGCCAATTGAAACATTGCATTCGGTTTTTGATCAGTGTGCATGGTTATGAGGTGCAAAAAGAAGCTATATCTCCACAGCCAGCCGGACACGAAATCGCCGGACCATTCATGCGCATGTCGCGCGAGCGATGGCGTGGCATGGCGAGCGAGCGAGTGCGCATGTGTTCTCCCTTTTCTTGCTTCAACTAGGTAAGACCAACTCCACCTTATATGTTGGTCTCCTCCCACCTAGACTAGCGATATAGTACTAAACTTTCCACCTTCCACCATGCATAAGTGAGACTTTAGAGTTTTTCTAAGATTTAATTGAAATATTGTACGGACCAAGCCCAAAATTCCAACAAGCATTACAACAAGAAGGCACCAACAGGCTGATTCCAGTGTTGGCTGTTGGCCTATAAAGTGGAAATCACTTCCCTTTGCAATTAACACAATCAGGTGTAAATGTCCAATTGTTACTTCCAAAATTTGATGGCAAGGTGGTACGAGGAACTCCCAAGATATACAAAGAAAACACACATCAGATTAGCAGCTTCACGAGCAAATCATGTCCGCACACAATCGAACCATCCTTGACTTTAACATCGCTGAAATTGAAGGTTCTCGCCAAGTCAGGCACAAGTGGTCTGGATCACCTCGTCGGGAGGGGCTCCGCCGCCTCCCTCTGCCAGCCGACGTGACCTCTTGTTGGCGATGCCGCGGGGCACAATGTGCTTGAGGTACCCCAAGTCAGGATCGATATTGAACGCCAGGCCATGGCACGTAAACCCGTTGGAGATCCTGACCCCGATGGCCCCAATCTTCCTGTCTCCGACCCACAAGCCGGCGCCGCCGGCTGCGCCTTCACGCTGTACAACGCTGCCATCGCGATCATGGCGGACTTGAGCCCCTCGACGTACCTCCGCGCGCCGAGCCTGATGGCAGAGAAGGAGGGTGGCCGTGGGCAAGATCCAGATCTGGATCTGGGCCACGCGAGCGCCGAGGAGGAGGCCGGCGGGGAGGAGGGAGCCATGAAGAAGGTTGGCTGGGGGCTGGCAGGGGGTTTTATGGAGTGACATTCGGAATGGAGGCTACGGGACGTCGCGGAAGCACCCCGCGGGCGGCTTCCGCGTGTTGTAACACGAAACCGCTTCGAAGAAAAACAACAGTAAAAAATCTCTCGTTTGGGTCAGCTTTTGGTTTTTTCGGACGAAAAGCCGAAGCCGAAGCCATTCCAAACGTGCCCTATACCTGCACACTCCCATTTTGAACACTCAGACCATGTGTCGTCTTTAGGCTGTAGCTGCTTGCCCTGTGGGAAAATGATTCCGAAGTCATTGCAAATAAGTCTCAAGGAAACGCTAAAGCTACAAGAGACAGGTAAGTTACCTTGGAGCTGGGGAAGACGGTCTCTCTGCCCATCTTGACATTGGATAGGTACATGAGCACGGTTGCAATTCGATGACCCCCCGGGTCGATAATGTTTACCACAAATGTAGTCGAAATGTGGCTCGTACTTCTCGCCATTCTCATAGCGTAATATTTGGATGGATTCACCATTTTCTGAGCATTTAAGGATAATGAAAAACTACTGTGATCGAAAACAATAGAAAATGCACTCTGCAGAAGGCTGGAGTGAAAATACTAGACATATTTGTAACTACGATCAGCGAGATTATCATCTTAAATACACATATCTCATCTATATGTGCTAACAGGCAAAGCCTAGAGCAAAAAAACTACTAATAGAAGTAGAAATCATCATCATCTCATGACTAATTTCTAGGAAGTAAGACCTAATAATGTCAAGAGATATCACTGCGACTTACAGAGAATAGCTCCGGCGAAGGTCACGGTAGAGTCTGATGTGAAGATGAAGATGCCCAACAGATAACGATGGAAGCCGTGGGCAATCGCGTGAACGTTTCTAAAAAACCTGATTCGCCCCAACCCGTATAGGATCATGAGGGACGTCGGTTTCGGAGACACTGTTCTCCCTCCGACGGTGCTGCAGAAACCACGGTAGTCGCGACCGAGAGAACAGTATGACAGAGTAGTCGAGGTAGAGCATCACAAAGGAACACGACGACAATTCTGGTTCTCTCTCAGATGTCTTTGGATAGAGATGATGTCTCCTCATATAGACGCTCACTTACCCGAAATCGTCTTATCATCCACGTGCATGCCGTGCGGGCGACGGCGAGGCGTACGAACGCACGTGTAATCTTCTTTTGCTTACCTCGACTAGATAAGACCAACTCTACATTATAAGTTAGTCTCTTTCCACATAGACAAACAATATAATACTAAACTTCATATCTTTCACTATGCATAAGTGTATATTTGTGATTTTTTAAAATTTACGAAGAATATTAATTAGGAAAAGCCCATAAACTCCGGCGCAAACCAGAGTTACACGTTTGCTTTCGTTATTGCACTCTTTTAGTTCGACACTTCCACTATGGATACGGTGGATAATCAATAATATAACGTCTGCTATACTAAAGCGAGGATAACACATTTTAATTTGCTTCTTTTTCTGAGAACATATCCGATACTTAACGTTTTAAAGGACATTTAACTTTTGCATGTCCATAATATACCCCGGTTTTTTTTTGGGGGGGGGGGGGTGGGTGGGGCCCGAAAGCTTGGCCTGTTCGGTTGGCCTCCATCAGTGAAAGTGAAAGCATCAACTAGTCAAGCCAACACGTGTCCGGCTGAAAAACCATGCTTATCCACCCTGCGTCCCCTGCTGCTACGGGACCCGATTTCTCAATCCCGTAACCTCGAGTAAGGCCGGCAAAAAGTTCAAATCAAAAAATAATTTGATTACAGTAGTTAATTAGTTAAAATTAAAATGAATCATTTTGGAATAAAAATAAGGTTAATAAGGCTCGGCTTAATAGTGGTTGTTAGCTTGTTTTAAAAATAACAACTTAAACAATAAATAAAATAATTTTAAGTTGAATTATGTTAATTTCGAATGAATATTGACAATAGCCTGTTAAGCTTGATATCGAGCCCACTTGGAAGCGTAACAAAAAAAAAGTAAGAGAGAAAACAAAAGGTGCGAATCTCGAGGCACCTGGGCGCGCGAGATCCCCCTCCATGGCTCTATCCGTGCGGCCGCCACATCCGGATGCCGTTAAACCCTAACTCCTAACCCTCCCCTATTTCTAGGGTTTTAACCCACCACCAACAACACGCCACTCCCTTCCCTCTCATTCCCATCCCATCCCCTTCAACAACAACGCCGCCGCCGCCGAAGCAGCCACCTCGCCGGGAGCGTCGCCGGAGGAAGGAGCCATGGATCGGTACCAGCGGGTGGAGAAGCCGCGGCCCGAGTCCGCCGCCATCAGCGAGAACGAGATCCGCATCACCACCCAGGGCCTCATCCGCAACTACGTCACCTACGCCAGCTCCCTCCTCCAGGTACCGCACCAGTCGCCACTCCCGTAGTCGTCGGCCGTCCACTTCGCTTGCGCGCCTCACTTAGGCGCGGTTTCTCCGACTAGATCTCGCCGCGGCACGTCGAAAACGGCGGTGTTTGGGAGAAGCATCGTGCTTAGGTCCTGATGGAAATGCTCGTTGGCTTGGGACACGCGGCGGTATGGGGCGCACATGTAAGCGAGGGTTTTGGATCGGTGGCACGCGCGTTTTAGAGGAGGTGTGGATTTGGTGCGTGTTGTTCTCTGTGGTCGTTGATTTGCACGCGGCTGACACGGGGATGCATTTAGTCTCGCGATTTGCGGTTTTTCTGTGAGTTTTACGCTCGAAAACATCAAATGTACTGCAAGGTGAGATTCCCCCACCCCCGTTCGTCTGTAAAGGAATGACATTTTGTGGAGGATATATGCATGCTGTGCAGTACATTCTCGTATAGAAGTGAGTAACGAGGGCTGCACATTATGTTATCGCATAGCATTGAGTAATGAGCTAGGATGTCAGGAGGTAATTTTGGTGTGTGTAACATTGTATAGGGATATCCAGGTTCTGGCTAATCTTTTAAAGGTCTTACATGTGCGCTCTGCTCTGTTGCAACACATGGGATATTCCTTCTTGTTGCCCGCTTTAATTATGTAAGATACTTTTGTTAGTGATGTGTACTGTGTAGCGTGCCGGTTACAGATTGGAGATCCACAATACGATAGATTTTGCATGCCTGTCTTGAGTACAATTGGCAAGTGTTATCGTTTTAATGAACTGTCCGTTCTTCTAGTTCTGATTATTGAATTGAGTGGGTTATCACTAAAATGATGCAATCCCGGATGCATACTGCCTGCCATCATGTTTTAATGGCAAAGTCTGACATTCTCTTCTTGTGAACCATTCATCACAAAACCAATAATCGACAGGTTGAGCTCCCACACCCCCACTACCCATCAATTGCCTATAAAAGAAAATGAGATTCAAACCAGTGTCCCTCCTGTCCTCAAGTGCATCAAACCGGTCTCCCTGATAGCCCTTCGCCTGCCTCTAGGTAATCTCATTGCCATAATGCTGCCACCAGGATCTGTTGCATATGCATTTTGCCCAATTGGCTGCTCATGGCCATCCCCATATCCACAAGTTGGCTGCTTTTACCCATATCAACCCTCTTTGCCTTTGTTTTATGTCTACCTCCCCAATTTAACCCCATAGCTATCACTGATCACCATCCTAAGTTCCCTCCAAACAGTAAACAGTTGTTGTAACCCATAGAAACTATACCGTTTGTTAATGGACCGTGGGAGATGTGTTACCGCAACCTAAAGTCTGTTTTTTTGGGTGCTGAGTGTCTCAGATTTGGGGGACAGCAATTTGAACTTTTGCCATTAAAACATGATGGCAGAGGATACACATCCATGTAATCCATATTTTTTTTTATCAAGGAGGATGCATCATGTAACTATCGTAGTATCATTCATTATTCTGTGATATGCTATGCATTTGTACCTGGCTAACTATTATTGCTTACCCAAATCATGTACTGGTATGCATGCTATGAATCTTATAAGCTTTTTGAAGCAGGAAAAACAGGTGAAAGAAATTGTGTTGAAGGCTATGGGACAGGCTATCAGCAAGACAGTGGCTATTGCTGAGATCATAAAGGTTGGTCTGTTATTAGCTCTCTCTTTTAGTTACCATTATTTTGATGTTTGAAAATTGATTCATCTCTATCTAACTGCAGAAAAGGATCCCTGGGTTGCATCAAGATACATCAATCAGTTCAGTCAGCATTACTGATGTATGGGAACCCATTGAGGAAGGCCTTGTACCGTTAAGTTTCACAGAACTATTTTGTTTGCTGATATATTCTTGAATAACCCCTTTGTTCTGTTTTATTTATTTATGTTGTCTTGTGGCAGATTGGAGATGACTCGTCATGTCTCAATGATCTCAATTTCCTTGTCACCTAAGGAGCTTAACAAGAATTCACCTGGGTATTCTGTTTGACATGCTTTATTTTTCAGGATTTATTTTGAAGCATGTACCGAGGCACTAGCTTGGTTCTATGAGTGTAGCAACGATTCTAATATAGACTTTATAAAATATTGTTGTCCTTTTGTAGGTATCAAGCTCCATTGCATGCAGAGCCACTTAAGCCACAAAGATACCAGCAAGCTCAGCAATATCAACAACAACAGCACCAGCCAAGACAAAATCATGGTCAAACAGGTGAATATACAATCAGTTGATGTAAGTTTGTTTATTTGACTAATTGCTAACTTGTTCATCTTGTAATGAAGATTCCTATGGACGTGGCCGTGGTAGAGGCAGAGGGCGAGGAAGGGGCTGGGGTGGTAGGGGAGGGTACGGTGGGTATGATAACAACCAAGGAGGTTATGGTGGATATGGACACCAAGGTGGATATGGACATCAAGGTGGATATGGCAACCAGGGAGGGTACAACCACAACCAAGGTGGCTATGGAGGATATGGTTACAACCAAGGTGGATATGGAGGACATGGTAAGTACTATGATATAATTATTTTTGTTTACTTTTTTTTTTCTTTTTTGGATGCTTTCTGAAGATTGTATACAACTCTATGTATTCTAATAATTTTTTGCCAGAAAATGGTGGCTGGAACTACAACCGGAACAGAGGTGGTGGCGGTGGCGGTGGCGGCGGCCGAGGAAGAGGCAACTGGGGATATGGTGGTATGTATAATCTCAGTAACCTACATTCTGTATATGCATGAGTTATACCTCTTTTCTGTTGGTATCCCACTATTTTCTGCACTTACACCAACTGATTGCAAATCTTAAGTAACAACATTTATGCTGCTGACTGATACCTCCCATATGCCAGAAGTTCTGTGGATACAGTATTACTGTTCTTCTGAACTTGCTAGTCTGTTTTATGTGCACACTGAGTACACCGTGTATTACTGTTCTTCTGAACTTGCTAGTCTGTTTTATGTGCACATTGAGTACACCGTGTATTACTGTTCTTCTGAACTTGCTAGTCTGTTTTATGTGCACACTGTGTATTACTGTTCTTCTGAACTCGCTAGTCTGTTTTATGTGCACACTGAGTACACTGTATGTTTTGATCAGTTACGCCAATAATCTTATTTTGCTTTTTTAGAGCTAATCTGATTTTGTTTGTGTTCCCGGTGAATGTTGGTTATTCATTTTCTCAGAACATGGGTCTTGTGGAAAAAACACTTCCTAAAAATTATTTACATAGCGATGTACCAAGTAAATTCTTAATAATTTTGCTTATTGCTGTATCCTAAGGCCCAATCCACCTGCTTCTTAGCCCCTGTATATGTGTATTGCAATCATTTATCAAGCGTGAACTTTTAATAGAAACGGTGCTTCCCTTGGTCCATGTATATGTGCATTGCAATCATTTATCAAACATGAACCTAGGATAGAAAATGGTGACTGTCACGTCACAAGAAGATGCTTAAAAAAGTATGATATCCTGATTCTTTTCTAAATCGTTTGGGTCATTAATTCAGAAGGGTCTGGGTTTACTTTCGTTGCTCAACTAGTGTAATTGGTCCTTATTTAGATAAAAAAAAAAGGGTTCCAGTGTCATTTTGATGCATAGTGAAGTCTTTAAACAATCAATTGTTCAATCTATCATTGTAGGCCCAGGATATGAACGTGGTGGCAGAGGTGGAGGTGGCCCAGGCGGCAGGGTTTATGCCCGGGGCCGTGGACGGATGGGTGGCGGCCATGGGCGGGGCAACCAAAATTATTAGACCATCCTGTCTTTGGATATGCTAGCCCCCTCGTCGGGTGCTGTATGGCGGGAAAAAAAAGATAAGGGGTGCGTTCTCCATGGAGTGGAACCGAACCTTAGCGCTGTTTCCTTGTGAACAATCGACTAGCCTTCCCAGTTTTTAGCTATATTCACCAATGGTGTCTGTACCATTGCTTCGAATCTGTGGGTTTTTGACAAGAATGTTAAGTTTTTCCTTGGACACCTTTCCTGTATTTAAGAGTGCATTTTTGGATAGTTCATCTGCTTCCATCTTCGCCTTTTGCGATCGCGTGTGATGTGATGATCCTTGTTATTATATGATTGATATGCGTTCAGATGTTATATATATATATATAGTCGTTTGACCCCGGAAAGAAACTGCGCGGCTTACTGTAGAGCGTAAAGGCTAATCCTAAGTCTCGGTTTTCCTCTGAAGCTGTTGGATCTTCGCGTCACTGGGGATACAGTCATACAGACAAACATGTTTAGCTGACTTAAGTATGACACATGAATTGTTTGCTTGTACAAGTGCACAGGCGCTCTGGGTACCGCTGAAGGTGAAACGAAGAGCAGGCACGGCCGCAGCGCCAACTGAAGCAACTGTGAAGTGAAGAGAAAACTCTCCACCTCCAAGCCAGAACCGAAGTGCTCTAGTTCGCGCGCAACCAGGGGGGGGGGAGTAACCGGCCCTGACCGGAAAAAAAATGATCGGTCCGAAAAGTTTCAAATTTAAAATTGTAGCAAAAAATGTTACTGCATGATTGCATTTGAGATTACTTAATGAAATTAAATTGTATCGAATGAAAGAATAACATGAAAGTAGATTGTACTTCAGCACCAAGGTGTTCTCATTATCAAGACGTCCGTGACATCCAACTTCCTTCTTGGCGCTCCTAAGGTATATAAGTAGTTGAACTTTGTCGTGTTGTAATGTTGTATTGATTGATAACTAGAAAATTTGTGTAAAATATAGTTGTTTTCTTGTTCACCGGTAGCCGATCAATTTCGGCTGGTTACTGACCGGTGACCAACGGAGAATTCAAATATTCGTTTGATGAAAATTGGCTGATTTTAAACTAGTAACCGGCGGTAACCGTCCGGAAACCGGTTCCAGAGAAGGTATGATATTTTCTCCATGTCCAGCTCTTTAATGCTGGCGTGCAACTTCAGCTGAAAATCGCACCCAACAAATGTAGAACTCGACAATAGTCGCAAATCTACCCTGAGTGTAGGTAGCTTTGGCGTGTAACGGGTGGAGTAAACACACAACTCAATATTGTAACAATTAACAAAGCAATCTATCACATAAAATTATTTATGGAGAAATCGGGGATTTTTACATATACGAAACACAGGGCAAAAATCACACCATGGTCCATCTCAATCGAGCCCACACCATTGGTTTGATTAAGAACGGCCGTGAAAAAAGTGGTTAAATTGTCGCTTTCCTGAACAATATAAAACATTTTCAACTGGTTACTTAGTTAACACACGAACTTCAAATTAAGCCCCCTACAAATGAACGGCTCGCGGTGTATCCCTGAGCACTCTCTAGTCTATCTCTATCTCTGAGCACTCTCTAGTCTGACCACACTCAGGAAGACTACGGCTGACCTGTAACTCCGCATTCCACAAGCTCTGAGTGCCTCACCTGACATGCCTCTGCCTTAGCCCGATCTTGCTGCATGACCTGATCGGTGTTAAGGGTGTGTTTGGTTGCTTGCATATCCCTAGCCTGTCCCGTACGTGTCATCCAGGCTAGGGCTAGCCAGGCTGAGTGGATGCAAGAGGGGATGTTTGGTTGGTATTTCATTGGATCGAGTTGTCTTTGAGATGTTGTTTGGTTGGCTGCATCAGGAAGTGGACGCATGACTGGATGCAAATTTGGGTTGTTTGGTTGCCTGCATGTGAGAGTGTGTGATCACCTCTTGTGTTGGGAGGTAAGAATACCCCTGTAGTAGTACGTGTTAGTAGGATGAAAAACTGGCTAAGGACTGTGTTATTACAAACAATATATTTAACGATATTTAACAATATTAAACGATATTTGACAACATTTGACAACATTTTACGACATTCAACAATATTTAATAACATTTAACAATATTTAACAACATTTGACGACATTTAACGATATTTGATGACATTTGACGATATTTAACAATATTTGACGATATTTAACGATATTTAACAACATTTGACGACATTTAACAACATTTAACGATATTTGACGACATTTAACGATATTTGATGACATTTGACGACATTTAACAATATTTCACGATATTTAACGGCATTTAACAATATTTAACGACATTTTACGACATTTAACAATATTTGATGACATTTGACGTTATTTAACGATATTTAACAATATTTGACGACATTTAACGATATTGACGAGGCATTGACAATAAGGTTACAATAAGAGTAACCGAACAAATTTCTATAGATGTTGAGACATCCAGAGTTACTTCATAATCATTGTAAACAACTTCTGAGCAAATTTCACTAATCCTCTAGATATCAAGTACACCTTACCAAGTCATAGATTTGGATTCATCTCATTTGGAGTTAGGATGCATTTTCTATGAATTTTCAAAGACATGAAAAAGAGCACAAGTTAAATGCATAAGTAAACTTTTTGGAAATAGTAACATGGTCAAAACCTATTTTACCAGCAAGTTCATTAATAGAGGAAGCCAACAAAGTTGGTATCACTCAAAAAGGGGTTACAGAGAATTACTTATGTATTTTCCAAGTTAAATGAATTTTTAATGCATAAAATAAACCTAAACAGGAATTAAATCCATTCTCATATTTTTTTTCTGGAGCAAAACTAAGCTTAAAACCATTTTTAGAAAAAAATTTAGCTCAAAACAGAATTATCAAATTATATTCCACCCGAAAAGGACTTAAAATGAATTACTTATGCATTTTTAAAGTTAAAGGGAATTTTTGATGTCATGAATAAAGCTAATTTGAAATTAAATGTAATACAACAATTTTCTAGAGCAAAATTAGGCTTAAAAACATTTTTAGATTAAAGTTTAATTAAAACCAGAATTAACAAAATTGAAATCAACCGAAAATGATTTAACATGAATTAGTTATGAATTTTTGAAGTTAAATACAATTTCCAGTTGATAAATAAACCTACCGGGAATTAAAACCAACTTAACCGAGAGGAAAAGGACGTGGCAAAACCTTGGCCGCTGATTAGAAATCGGACGGCCCACGGCGCCCAACGCACAGTAACTTGTGCTCACGAAATGGCAACAATCGGTTGGATCAAGATTGGACGGTTGAGATTGATTTGGAACTATTCACAGTCCGAACGTTCAAATGGAACGTGGGCCGTCGATCTTGAGATGGAGGGCTGAGATCAAGGGGACATTCGGACGGTCCGAACGTTCCCGCGATCTCGGGCGTTGATCAAGTGATGGACGGCTCACAGCGCACGGGACGATCGGAGTGGTCCGAACGTTCACTCCGCTGTGGGTCGCTGATCTTGAATCTAACGGTGCACAACGATTCAAGTTCAAACGGCGCACGGGAGCTGGTTTACACGTGGGGCCCACTGTCAGTGTGACAGAGGCACGCATGCGCGCTCGACTCAAGTGGGTTGGGCTGGACCGCGTGGATTTGGTTCCGGTCGGAGTCGAGTCGGAGTAACAGTGCTTGGGTTTTTGAATTCCATATTTGACCGAGAAGCCATGAGTTTGACTAAGGCTTTAAATATAGTAATAAAATTCTAAAAATTATGAAATTAAACAGAGATGTTTCTGGGATGGTCTAGAACTCAAATAAAATATGAAAACCCACTGTTCAATATTTATTTGTTTAAATTAATTTCAAACCCAACTTAGGTTATTGATTTGAGTTTGAATTTTCTGTGGGTCGACATGAGTTCCAAAAATTTGGGGAAAATTATTTTAATTAAATATAAATAATGTAATATTTGAATAAATTATTCCCAGAAGATTATCACAAGTTTTTATTTCTATTTTTGTTTACAGCTTCCAAAAGAGTTGTAGATAATCTTTGATTCCAAAAACATGTCCAGAAACATTGTCAGATCCATATACATCTAGAAAAACATGTTGATTCATATTCCAAAAACATGTCCATATACATTGTCAGATCCATATACATCTACAAAAACATGTTGATTCACATTCCAAAAACATGTCCATATACATTGTCAGATCCATATACATCTACAAAAACATATTGATTCACATTCCAAAAACATGTCCATATACATTGTCAGATCCATATACATCTACAAAAATATGTTGATAGCACTTCCAGAATTGTAGCACTTCCCACTACCACTTCCAGAATTGTAGCACTTCTGGACCTTGAGTTTGAACTTGCAAACCAACAAGAATTACAGGTTACAGGTTCATTCAGACATGGAAACAATCAGAGAGAAACACCAATAGTGGTCATCAGTTCAAGTCTTTAGAAAAACTAGTGTATGGTTAAGTCAGCTCCAGAATTTCAGCACAAACATGCACTAATACATCCAGATTGCTAGTAATCAATACAGCACATGACAACAATTTTTGGAATCCAAACGATAATATGAAGCAAGAGTGTACACCATAAGTATTAGTTGGAGGTATAATTACACAATTGGAGGGGTTTTAAAGCACCACCTCTGAGATGTTTGTCATCCACAAATAGTTAGTTAGGATTAGTTGGAGGTGTGAGTGGCTAGGTAAGAACTAACCCACATCACACGCCTAGGCTCACTCATTTGGATAAAAATCAGGGCTCCATCAATGTAAAATCTAATACCGTCGTTAACTGACATACTTTGGACAAAGCAGATAAAAATGGCATACTTATTACAAAGCAGATTAAAAATACGACACTACTGCAAATGTGCAACCCATAGCATTAAGCATGTGAACAAAACAACAAAAAGAACCTTAATTAGTTCATCCAAACGTCTATACTGGTATCGAAGGGATTTGTGCTATTGCCTCGAGCTATACAAAGTGTGAACGCCAAAATGCTGCCGATTGGAGTGCTTGTCACCTAAGCACAGTCGATTTCCATTCTTCTCAGGCGTCATCAATAGTCAGAAGGCGTGATAACATCATTGATCTTAAGAATCATCTTCACCACCTGTGTAGCCAGCAAGATCTGCTGCTGCTTGCCGATCAGAGTTTCAAAAACATTCTGTTCTTTCATGTCGTTGGTCCCGACGTCATTGCAGTCAATGCCACAGTAAGGATTGCTCTCCTGGAAAGGTGTTCAGAAATATTGTTACTTCAAATTCAAAATGGACAATATGGCACGAATACTATATACTATAACTAGCTTAAAATCACAATATAAGCATCAAGCACATTAAGTAGTAGATGGAAGGACTACAGAAGCACATGCACTTGTTTGGTTGCCTAAAATGAATTACGAAGCTAATTATATAACAAGCCCAACATACGCTGATCTGATTAACAAGAACAAGGGTCCAGCAACTTTGCAATGGCATCAAGTCATCAACAAGAACTAAGATGAGATGCTGTCAAGAAATCACAAGCTCACAGCTGTTATTAAATAACAGAGTGGTGATAAAGGAATATAGAAAACATAATACCTTCACTTGTTGAGATTCACCATTAGTTCATTGTGAAGATCGTTGATCCTCTGCAGGAGTTCCTTCAAATTGCATCATCAAGGATAGAAGCTCTATCCATCTGTCACAGGAGAACAAAACTGGTGATGAATCAACTACAAATTAACATGAATCCATGCAAACATCATTGGTATTAAGAATACTTTGACATTATTGTTGTGTTGTACTGCTACACTGAAGCATCGACAAAAAGAAAAGACATTCAAATATAATTTCAGAACTGAAATTTACCATGACCACAGATCTGCAAAAGGGGGTGCTTTTGGGATCTAAGTTCAGTGACAATATTCAAGAATTCACCACCAAAATACACCAATTTCAGTGACAGTATCACAATACACTTCTATAGTAAAACTGAACAGTATAGTAGAGATGGAAAGTAGATGATTAAATAACAAAGAAATGGCGGGAGCATTCGTCACCTTGCTGATCTTGGGCACCACAGAGGCACAGAGCACAGCATGTAGAGGCGGTCATTGAGCTTCTTCCTGCGCTGCCGCTCCGCCATGAGGTTCTTGGCCGACATCCCCTTCTTCTTGCCCCTCCCTTTGCCGTTGCTGTTGCCGTTTCCGTTCCCACCACCTGCCCCCGCCGCCACGGCCGCGGCATTCTCCAGCGGGGACGAGACCCCCATGGAGGAGGCGTCCATGCTCTGCTCAATATCGTCCTCCTCGTCCCACCCCATCCCACCGGCGAACGCAGGAGGCGCAGTCGCCCCTCTGGCTAGTGGAGGACCCGAGAGGCGGGAGCGGCTCTGCCGTGCCGCCAAAGACACAGCCGCGCCGCCTCCAGCACTAGGGAGCAGAGCCGCCTCGTCTGCCGGCACCGTCTTGCGCCATCAAGACCGCCACGCGCCCATGCCGCACCGCCGCTTACGCCTCGCCTTCGCCGCCTTCTTGACGGCAGGCGTGCTCACCACCACGCCCGCTCCCTGCCGCGCTCTCCGCCACCGCCTAGGGTTGGGATCGGTAGGGGCGCGAGGTGGCGACGGAGTCGGAGGAGGCGGCGACAAGGGAAGAGGGCTACGGGGCTGAAGGCGGTGCCGCACGGGCGATGTGGCGACGACGCGTGGGAAGGAGGTGACCCTTGAGACTGCTCAGATCAAGCCGGCGCTGCGGACGCAGCCGAGTCGCTTCAGCGCTGATCAGTCGGTTCGCCACCGAGCGAAGCTCGAAATCGGCGTTTCTCTCGGGCCAGGCTCGGAGGATCCATTTGCACGCGCATGGCCTGGCCCGGACCACGGTGCAGGCAACCAAACACAGTAAATCATGCATATATAGATGCGAGCCAGCTGAATACAGGGAACCAAACACATCCAAAAAGATAGATTAAACGCACGGCCATGCCTAGTTGCCTACACAGCACCGGGCGCGGGGGGCCTCATGGCTCGCTCCAGTGCCACGTATTGCGTCACGCGAAGGAGAGCACAATCGTATCAGGCGTCAGCTACTGGACACTGCCCGATGAACATGCCCAACTATGCAGGCCCCGAACGAGGCCAAACCGTTTCCGTGCCACACTGAACCTGGACGGCACCCCGTCCAGGTGCAGCCGCTCGGCCAGATTCATCTGATCGGCTAGCTAGCTCTCCGGCTGGTTGGTTATATTACAGGGACAGCTCTCCTGCCTCGCCATGGTGCCGAACCGTACGGTATCAATCCCGCGCGCCGCAAGAAGCAAGCGGAGATCGGGGGAGGCCAACCATTAGCAAGCTAGAGCTATCTAGCTACCTGGAGAGAAATGGATAAGCTGGTCGGCGTGGCTCAGCCGGCGAGCTCGGCCTCGGCGCCGCCGCACGCCGCGCACAAGATCCCGTCCGGCGACGGGCCGTATGCACGGGCCAAGCACTACCAGGTACGCGTTTCTCGATGAGAAAATGCGTGGTTTCGAAGCCCTCAAATGCATAGTATATCACACGAGGTGACACATAAATTCCTCTCAGAAATCCACACGGCTTGATTTGCGACAATGAAATTCAGTTAGGATGGGGATAGAAGAGTTGCACACAGAGAAAGCAATTTCGTTTCGAAAACAAGTTCGGAGGGTGACGAAACGAACGAAATTACCGAAATTTCGGTGGGTTTTCAAAACGGACGAAATTGGGACTTGAAATTTGATCGAATTTTGTCTAAAGTCAAATTTAAGACGTAATTTGTCTAAATTCAAATATTTCCGAAATTTTTTGAACGAATTATAAAATTTCGGAGGAGGCGAAATCACTTAAATTCCCAAAATTTCGTTGAAATTGTTTTCCCTGGTTGCACATCTGCTCGTTAGATTTCTGCCAACGTACGCGCGCGCGGTTGTTCAATCTATAGGGGCTTAATTTGTTGGCCCCGTCTTGGTTGGATATATCCAGAATTCCCTTGCTACAGCTCGTCCGTTGCCTTGTTGGTTCCTTTGTAATTGTATACACTCGTCGCGGCGTCGCCTGCTTGAAACCAAAACGGTAGAAGAGCCACTACAGCAGGTAGCAGCTAGTCAGTCAGCTTTTGATCATCATACTTTATGCACGTGTCTCGACTCTCGAGTTCATTAATATACTACACGTCTGTTACTCTCTAGTAGTATCAAGCAACAATGCAATTAATATACATATATGGAGAAGTTTTACAGTACATTTTACTGGTAGTATATGGTAGTAGTGTAAATTAAATCTGATCATTGATTTATTAAGAGCATAATAGAATTTTCTTTGTATTTATAATTTTTCATTGCGCTATTATGGACTTTTCCAAATAGAATTAAAAATATTACTCTTGTGCTATGTGATCTCCACGTGGACAATTACAATTCTACCTCTTTGAGATTCTACTACTCATATTACCAGGTGTAGTATAACTAAATCATATAACTAATCCGAATCATTGGATACAAAAGAATAAGCGACCCGTATTAAATTGAGTGTGTCTAAAAGCTCTATATATGGGCAAAGTTAGTTGAGTGGAGTATACCAACAAGTACTAAATATGAACGGGATTAGCCGATACGTGCAATTATCTATTATGGATAAAGCTGGTGGAAAAGGACCTAGACGTGTCGATCGCGTGGTTCGGGGAGGCAATATACACCGGGGACAAGGTGGACAGCGCGCTCAAGGACATGGCGGTCGTGATGAAGCAGCGAGGGTACCTCAACAAGGCCATGGACGCCATCAAGTCGCTGAGGCGCCTCTGCCCCAAGCAGTCTCAGGAATCCCTCGACAACATCCTCCTCGACCTCTACAAGGCATGCATCAACACACACACACACAAAGATTCAACATTGGCATTAGTGGCCGGCTTAACAATGGCGATATATCGATGCTGCTGATCTGGCAGGCGAGTGGCCGGATCAAGGAGGAGATCGAGCTGCTGAAGCAGAAGCTGCGGAAGATCTACCTCGGCGAGACGTTCCACGGCAAGACGACGAAGCGCGCCAGGTCGCACGGCCGCAAGATCCACGTCTCCGTCAAGCAAGAGACCTCGCGCGTTCTCGTAAGTGCATGTTGAAACATACTACTAGTACGCATGCAGTAGCAGTAGTACTTGGTACATGCCTAGCTACACGGCGTTATTAATTAGCCAGTGTACGAGAAGCAACTCGATCTGACGCTTCGCCTGCTCGCCATGCATGCACGTGCAGGGAAACCTGGCGTGGGCGTACATGCAGCAGCGCAACTACATGGCGGCGGAGGTGGTGTACCGGAAGGCGCAGATGATCGACCCGGACGCCAACAAGGCGTGCAACCTCGCGCTCTGCCTCATCGAGCAGTCCCGGCTCGCCGACGCCGAGCTCGTCCTCGCCGACGTGCTCGCGGGGAGGTACCACGCCCGCGAGAACGACAACAAGATCGTCAGGAAGGTGGAGGAGTGGCTGGCCCGGATCAGGGCGGAGATGGGCGGAGTTGGTGTCGACGGCTGCAGCGACGAGAACGCCGTCGAGGACGAGATGGTGGAGCTGCTGGATGGTGTCGTCAGGCAGTGGGCGGCGCCGTATAAGAGGAGCAACAGGAGGCTGCCCGTGTTCGAGGAGATCACTCCTCTCGCCAGAGAGCAGATGGCTTGCTAGAAGCAGAAATAAATACTATGGGAGGCTCCGTGAGACTTTTCTCCACAGCCATCCAGTCGTTAGATATACATTGTAGTGTGTGTGTGGGGGCAGGGGTGATCCGACGAAGACCCTCCCCCATAGAGTAAAGTGTGTAATTAAGTGTGCGTTATGTATCCGATCGTCCTCGTGTATGTAGATGTGTTGCATTGTACAAATGACCAAGTTTATATGTGCATGGTTTGCATATGCATACAAATGTGTACATATATATGTAGCTAGTGCAAGTTGGACCATCATTCCATCTTGATTGGCCATAAGAAAGTACTCCTCAATCACAAAAGAATGTTGTTTTGAACATCGATACAGTCCCTAAAACACAACTTGTAACGCCCCGTGTCATTACTCCGAAGGGTAATTATACTTAAGCAAACGAATTACTATTTGTTTGCTCGATAGAATACCGCTTCAACGAATAGTAAGCCTTATCAGAGTTGACACAGTAGAATAATAAGATAGAAATTGTTCTTTATTACAACAGTTAGCCACGCAGGGCTAAGGTCTTCCATTACACATAGTAATTTATATGTCAAAATAGGACTAAGTCCCCCTCTTGCCTCCATGCTCACTCACCCTCCTAGTTGTCCCATGTGTCAAATAGGACGTCCACCTCACCCTGCTCCTCGTAGTAAGGATCATCGTCTTCTGCGGCCTCATCTGTACCTGCATGGTCCTCATCCCACACGGGATAATTTCCGGCCGGACTAGGATCTACAAAGGAGAATACTAACAAGATTGAGTACAAAAGTACTCAGTAAGCATTAATAGCAAAAGATGCATTGTATGACTATCTCTGTTTGTTATCACATTTTCTATATCATCTCTTTTCTGAAAATAACTCATTAAAACATTAGGTGGCAGATTTTAATACTGAAAACACTACTGGTCACTCGGAGAGAAGATAGGCCCCAAGTGGTTCCTGTAGACTCCAATCCAGGAGATCCGCACGAATTCATGATTTTATTTAGCACTACACAGGCTTTGTACCACTTTACCCATAGTTATTCTGAACTCTCTGTGAACTGGGTCCACCGTATTTCCTTTGATGCAGGTTCGAGATCAGAACACAGAACGTTTTCCAAGTTACACGAATTAATTTCTCCACCCATTACTTTTCGTCGGTGCTGACCTCATCACCCACCGAGTTCAGGTAATGTTGGTTGAGGCAGCTTCTATCCTGCACTCAACACTCCACCTTAGCATTATAGCGCCTTAGATCCCCCACTTCTGGACTTCTCCTACCGGTCTTGGGTTCCTCCATCACAATCACACATATTATTTACCTAATGTGGAGAGCATAGTCACGTAACAAGATAGCATTTTCTGCCCGCCGAAACGGGAAAATGGTTGGTACTGAATTTACGACCTCTAACCGAATAAGAGTTTTGTTTGTTATTATATTTTAACCATATGTAAAGGGTCCCACTTCCTGCCTCATTTTTTACCTGCCACGAGCCCCCTTTACCAGCCATATTATTCTCTTTATCACTTTCCTCTTTCCTTTCTCTGTCATCTTTATCTTAATCATTTCCATCTCAATCATTTAATTTAAATTTTGGAGAAACAATTTTTGATGCAATACATATAATATAGCAATATACGGTTTACATTTAATATAACTATATTTATGGTCAAGAGGATAGCTTGCCTTCGTAAATGCAGGAAAGGTCGGTGTCGACGAATCTCTGATCAGTCACTCCTGTCGATGCTTGTTCTTCCTCTGCAGCGATGCGGCAGTACGAATAATATATAAATAAATACTTAGTTGATTTTGAGTGATATTATGCGTACATAAGTTAGTAGACTCGATTTTGTTAGCCTATTTTAATTTAGTAACACTGTTCGGGTCCCCCGCTAGGTTAGCACTTCCTTAACGACGATCGTTCTACGGTCTACTGGTTTTTGGATTGCTAGCATCTAACTTCGGGTTTTTGCCACACCGCAATTTTAAAAAAAATTACTACACGTATCTGCACGCAACTAAGCCTGTTCAAATTATGTGCGTGAGTTAACTGTCTAAATGTTTCTACGCCGATGCTGTATAATCTAATTAATCTATCACGAATAATTTATTCTCTAAAGCAATCAACTATTCATTTAATCCAGTGGTTTCTAAAGACGATTAATTGCATCAGTTAACCTTAGATAAATATTACAGCTTTTTCATGCATTTAAATTATACAGGTCTCGTTCATGCTTCATTATTCATACACAACTTAAATGATTATCCGGTTGAACGGTTACGTGGCTTATACTATTCGTTGGTCCTATAACTACAAAATACTAGCAATTATTAATTTTATTGCTAACTTTTATTGTTACATACATTAATTAACACAATTTCGTGGAATTTATACCCTTACCCTAACTCTTCTTTATCCCTAATCCTAATTATCTACTCCTAATCTCACCTACACCCTCTCCCCCCCCCAATTCTCCTAAACCCGGCCGACACTCCCTCACTCAAATTTCTTCTCATCCATTCCCTTCCTCCCCCAAATCCTCTTCTCCTCTCCACTCTCTCCTGGTGCTGCCGCTGTTGGCTCCCAGCCCGGATCCCATGGCGTCGCCGATCCCTACCGGCCCAGCTCAACCCGATGCCTCCACCTTCGGTTCCTCTGCGCTTGCCCGGCTCGGCCCTACTGCCGCCGCTGTAACCCGCCAAGACTCTTCTCCACCGGGTCTCGGCAGCGCCTCCTCCATTGCCCGACCACCTTGCTTGGCCTGCGTGCACGGCTCCTCCTCGGTGCCCCGAGTCAGCTCCCTGGTCGATCCCGCTGGGCGCTCGGCTTGGCCTCCCGGGCGCCGGTGCCTTGGCCCCGATTTCCCCCCTTCCACTTCTTTTATGCTCTTTGTTAACTTGATTCTTAGTATTCAAGGTTGATTCAAGCACTTATGCTTGTTGGTTTTTCATATACGCAAGGTCAAGATGATTGATTTGAGGTGGAGGTGGCTACTAGAGGGTGTTTGCTACTGAGGTATGCACTCACTTTAATCCTTCTCTCTACTCCTTCCCTATTGCTCTCGGATGACAGATGATGGCTATTTTGCTACTGAGGGGTGTTCAATACGCAAGAGGAGTTTACCTGATGGGCTGGGATTGTGTCGGTTTTGGGGTCAATGGTCGGCAGTGGTGGCCGGTGGTGGTCGAGGTGGTGATGTCAGCGGTGAGGGTTGGTTGTCCTCCTGTTGGTCCCGGCGTCGCCTTGCTCTTCGGTCTTCCTCCCTGGCTCCCTTCTTCCTCTGAGCTCCTGGTGGAAGTGGAGGGGCTAGCGAAGAGGCAGTGAGTGAGAATGCGTGCGTGGGTGAAGGGAAGGCTCTGGAAGAGCTGGTTGTGCTGCTCGTGAAGATGAGGTGGCCCTGAGGAATAGGAGGGGAAGGCAGAGCGTGCGCAAGGGGGGCTGGCCCGACTGTGCTGGGGTTGTGCTACTCATGCTATGCAGTGAAGGATAGAGGGGAGGGGAATGCAAGGTTTGCGCAAGGGAGGGGCTGGCATGGGCTGCTTGGCTGGGTTACCCTAGACACAGGGGAAGAAATGTACTTGAATAATTCACTGGGTTGCAGCAGCTGCGAAGATAGTTGGGTAAAAAGGCAATGGGCTTTAGCGAATGGTCAAGCGAAGATTTAGGTTGTACCTTGAATTTAGATGATGTAAATTTCTATGTTTTGATTTGTGGTCAAATATTCTTGTAAGATGGTCTGATGGAAATAACTATTGTAATTCAATTACGGTTTTGATTTTTCTGCTTTACCGGTGAATGAAAAAGATTATTGTATTGGATCTTAAGATTAAATGGATAACTAGATGTTGATTTGAGTTCTTTACTGCGAAGCTTGCGAAGGAAGCTCGAATATACTAATGAGTTGATATACGATCAGTTTGCTTAATAACGACCTGACACTACAGTTAGTTTACTGTTAAGACGAAAGTAATTACTGTTAATTGCCGATTACTGCTATTCGATCAGGTCTATGTCGTAGCAAGGCACCAACGGGTGCCTCGCACCCTAGGATCGTCGGGAGTACCGGTGTGCCGTCAAGGATGTTGTACATATGTAAACCTAGTCTGTATAGTGTATTTTAGGCAAATGTACCTAAAATACCCTCTCTCTCTCTCTCTCTCTCTCTCGCCTATGGGGGCAAGAAGGTAAATGTCCCTTCTTGCCCCCTATAAGTAAAGCCCTATGGGTATGTAAGGAGGGGGGGTCCTCATTTTACACACAAGCAATACATACATGTCTTTAGCTCCTCCCTTTGGTCCTTCTCCCAAGACAAAGGGTACGGAGTACCCTCCGTACCCACTGTCTAGTCTTTTAGCTATGACAGTTGGCGCCGTTCGTGTGGACCGAACAAGAAGCTACAAACAAGAGGAGCTGAAGACACCTCCACACTGGCCGAAGCCCCCCCCCCCCTCATCGCAAGAGGAAACAACCTTCGGCCGAAGCCCCAAAACACATCTCGAGCCCCCCACCCAAAAAAACCCGAAGCCCTTGCTGACCCTTCATAGCCCCTTCGTTCCGACGAAGCATACCACCCGAAGCCCCCCGGCGCCCCTTCGTAGCCCCTTCGTTCCGACGAAGCATACCACCCGAAGCCCCCCGGTGCCCCTTCGTAGCCCCTTCATCCAGCCGAAGCAACCTGGAGTAGAGGGAGGAAAAGGAACGAAGGGCATCGGGGACCCTCTCGGGCGTCCACGGCGGTGCCGCCTCACCTCCGGGCGCCCGAGTGAAGCTCCAACCCCCACCACTTGGGGCCTCTTCGCCGACCAGGTGCATCGCCCTCTCTGATTGGCGGAAGCCTCGGCACCCCCTCGCTCGGGCAGACCTCACCACGCGCCCGTGCTCCGCACCTCCGCATCGCACCGGGTACCTCGCGCGTGGCTCCATCATCGCCGCGCCCGAGGCATCCTCGTGCACCCCTTCGCCGGCTCCGATCCGGCCTCAGGCCGCCGTCACCAACTCCCCCTTCATCGGCCCCATCTCGGCCTTGGGACCCGCTTCAGAGCCCTTGCCTTCGGGCCGCCTTGCGCAAGGCCCCCCTGCTAGAGCCCGCCCACATTCGAAGGTCGCCGCCGGCCACCACCCCTATAACAACCCCCTCAGAGTGGGGCAGCTGCGCGCCACCTCCTCGGGCCCGGGACCTTCGCCTCCACCTTCGAGCCGCCTCCGAGGGCTCCGCACGGCCCCTGACGGCTCACAACCACCTTCGGGCCCCCCCGCGTCTCCCCTTCACCACCTCCGACAAGCCTTCGGCGCCGCCTTCATCTCCTTCGTCCGTTGGAGGAGCCTCCTCAGCCCGAAGCCTCGTCACCGAAGCCTCCTTCGAAGCGAGTCGGGCCTCCACATAGCGCCCCTTCGGGGCACCTGAAGCGTGGTCTCCGGAGCCCCTTCACTACCTCCGACAAGCCTCCGGCGCCGCCTTCATCTCCTTCGGCCGCTGGAGGAGCCTCCTCAGCCCAAAGCCTTGTCGCCGGAGCCTCCTTCGGAGCGAGTCAGGCCTCCACACAGCGCCTCTTCAGGGCACCCGAAGCGTCGTCTCCAGAGCCCCTTCACCGTCTCCGCATCTAGGTCGAAGCCGCCGCCTCGGAGGCGCCTCGGCTGCCTCCACCTCTGGCTCTCCTCCGGCCGCCCGAAGCCCCTTCGGAGATTGCACGAGGGTCGCCCCTCTATGCTTCGGTCTGGGGGCGAACTGGTCCTCAACCAAAGACTTTTTGTGCAAAATGGCCTTCGGCCCGCAAAAGAGAGCTGAGGGTGCTTAGTTGCCTTCGGAAAAAAAATCAGGCATGCCCCGATCAAAGATGGCCCTCGGCCCAGGTGCAAAGACCCTCAGCAACCTTCGGCCCACAGGGGCTTCGGCTAAAAAAAAAGTTTTCGGCCGAAGCCCCCGGGTGACGTTTTGAAGCCCCCTCCAGCTCCGGTGCGGCACCGCCTTGGCACACCTCGGCCGCTACCTCGTCCCAGGGCACAACCCCTTCACTCAGACAGCGAACCACGCCAGCCCAGCCCCCTACAGGTTTGCAGCACCCGAGCCTCTGCTTCCTTTGTTTGGTTTACAAGGTAGAGCTTTGGTATTAGTTTGGGAATGGTAAGGCGCCTGGTTAAAAGTCTGGTGCTCCGGCACATATCCTAGTTGCATGTAGGGACTGCGTGGACATGTTCCCTAAATCCTAACATAGCTAAACAATCATAGAGCTTAGGTCAGCTAGCTGTCGCTACCTTTTATTTCAGTTCAGTAAGCCTGTACAAACCAGAGAAGACGCCGCGTAGGGCCCCAAGCTCCGACGCATACTAGCTCGCTCTCCGGAGTGTGTAGTGGAAGCCCACAAGGGTGGCAGTATCAATAAGCCCACCGCTGTGGAAACAAAGACGCCGCGTATGGCCCCGAGCCCTGGCGCACACTAGCTCGCTCTCCGGAGTGTGTAGTGGAAGCCCACAAGGGTGGCAGCATCAATAAGCCCACCACCGTGGCAACAGAGAGGCCGCCTATGGCCCCGAGCCCCGGCGCACACTAGCTCACTCTTCGGAGTGTGTACTGGAAGCCCACAAGGGTGGCAACATCAATAAGCCCACCACCACGGCAACAAAGACGCCGCGTATGGCTCCGAGCCCCGGCGCACACTAGCTCGTTCTCCAGTGTGTGTAGTGGAAGCCCACAAGGGTGGCAGCATCAATAAGCCCACCACCATGGCAACAGAGACGTCGCGTATGGCTCTGAGCCCTGGCGCACACTAGCTCACTCTCCAGAGTGTGTAGTGGAAACCCACAAGGGTGGCAGCATCAATAAGCCCACCACCGTGGAAACAGAGACGCCGCGTATGGCCCTAAGCCCCAGCACACACTAGCTCGCTTTCCGGAGTGTGTAGTGAAAGCTCTCATACGCATATCGCGCTCAAACGCGTATTGCCCTAGTCGCTCCGACGGCCACGCCTCGGCGACTAGGGAGTCTCCCGCCGCGAGGGCCTCGCATCGGCAGAGAGACATCTCACATCGCGCTCAAACGCGCATCGTCCTAGTTGCTCCGACGGCCACGTCTCGGCGACTAGGGAGTCTCCCGCCACGAGGGCCACATCCTGGCGGAGAGACATCTCATATCGCGCTCAAACGTGTATCGCCCTAGTCGCTCCGATGGTCACGCCTCGGCGACTAGAGAGTCTCCCGCTGCGAGGGCCTCGCCCCGACGGAGAGACATCTCACATCGCGCTCAAACGCGCATCGCCCTAGTCGCTTCGACGGCCACGTCTCGACGACTAGGGAGTCTCCCGTCGCGAGGGCCACGCCCCGACGGAGAGACACCTCACATCGCGCTCAAACGCGCATCGCCCTAGTCGCTCCGACGGCCACACCTCGGCGACTAGGGAGTCTCCCGCTGCGAGGGCCTCGCCCCGGCAGAGAGACACCTCACATCGCGCTCAAACGCGCATCGCCCTAGTCGCTCCCACGGCCACGCCTCGGCGACTAGGAAGTATCCCACCGCGAAGGCCTCGCCCCGGCGGAAAGACATGTCAAATCGCGCTCAAACGCGCAGAGCCCTAGTTGCTCCGATGGCCGCGCCTTGATGACTAGCGAGTCTCCCACCTCGAGGCCCTTACCTCGGCGGAGAGACCTCGCATATCGTGCCTATTCGCGTAAGCCCTAGAAAACAAAGCCACCGCGCATGGCATTCGGCCTCGGTGCAAGCCAATACCATCCACAGACATGATTGCCTCGACGAAGATGGCGCGCAAAACTAACCCTAGCACAGCACGGTCCCAAGACCAAAGTGTACCAGGGGCGGGACGGCGTCATCCTCGCCGACGCAACAAAGCATTAGGCCTCCCGGAGCCCTATCTAAAAAGTATGGGGGACGGCGCGAGGCTTCTCCCCCCCCTCGCAAATAAAAAGTGATGGAAATGATAAGTGCTCCCCGGAACCCTATCTAAAAAAACATAGGGGGCGATCCCTCTGCATCCCCCCGCCGAACAGTCCAGTCCCATCACGAATGACGACAAAAGTCAGCAAAGCTCAGGTGGCAAGCTCTCAAGCGAGCCGAATCAAAGAAAGTTGGGGGACGGCGATCGGCTTCGCCTCCCCCTCGCTGGCTTCTGGGCTCTCAAGCGAGCCCAATCAAAGAAAGTTGGGGGACGACGATCGGCTTTGTCTCCCCCTCGCTGGCTTCTGGGCTCTCAAGCGAGCCCAATCAGAGAAAGTTGGGGGACGACGATCGGCTTCGCCTCCCCTTCGCTGGCTTCTGGCCTCTCCAACGAGCCCAATCAAAGAAAGTTGGGGGAGGGCGATCGGCTTCGCCTCCCCATCGCTAGCTTCTGGGATCTCCAACGAGCCCAATCAAAAGAAAGTTGGGGGATGGCGACCGGCTTTGCCTCCCCCTCGCCAACCTCGGAACCTCAGAAGAACCCAGCAGTAACTCAGGCAGACGGATAAAACCCCTTCACGCCCCTCCTAGTCACGACGGCACTTGACTAGGAGCGGCCAAAGGGGGGATGGTACCAGGTCCCTAATAGGAGCATCGCGAACGGTCACACCAAAGAAGCAGTCAAATACGAAGGTAGCAGCGGTTGCCATGGCGCACCACTTCACCCGCACGGGCTCTGCCACTACGCGTCGCCCGCCTCGAGGCCCATGCCTCGGTGGGACGGCTCCCGACGCGCCACCGCCTCGAGACCCATGCCTCGGCGGGGCGGCTCCCGACGCCACCCGCCTCGAGGCCCATGCCTCGACGGGCGGCTCCCGACGGCGCCACCAGACGGCTCACATTACTCACCCCGCCTGTGCCCATGCCTCGGTGGGGCGGCTACACGCCGACTTCTCCAGGGGTATCCCGACTCCCGAGGGGTCGGGGGCGATAGGATTGCGTCCACTCACTCCTGGGGACCGCGGGACCTGTCCTCACGACCTCGAACCACGCAGACAAGGGAGTTGTCGTAGCAAGGCACCAAGGGGTGCCCCGGCACCCTAGGATCGTCGGGAGTACCGATGTGCCGTCAGGGATGTTGTACATATGTAAACCTAGTCTGTATAGTGTATTTTAGGCAAATGTACCTAAAATACCCTCTCTCTCTCTCGCCTAGGGGGGCAAGAAGGTAAATGTCCCTTCTTGCCCCTTATAAGTAAAGCCCCGTGGGCATGTAAGGAGGGGGATCCTCATTTTACACACAAGCAATACATATATGTCTTTGGCTCCTCCCTTTGGTCCTTCTCCTAAGACAAAGGGTACGGAGTACCATCCGTACCCACTGTCTAATCTTTTAGCTACGACAGTCTAAATACTCGGGTTCTCACACAACTTTGACTACTAATTTCTATAGGAATAGATCTATGAAACCTAATAAAATTATACTTCTAGGAAAGTTCTTTTCAAGACAAATTTATACATACCACTTTCATGTGTTCAATCCAAATATTGAAAAATATATCAATGGCTAAAATTTAGAAAGTTTCGCTGCACGTACCCCAAAACGACATTTTTTTGGTGATCGGAGAGAGTAGTAATTAAGCATCAAATAAATGCAATCTAGAATTTTGAATCAGCTCTTTCAGAAAGATACTCTAAGAGCATCTTTAGTGTATTGAACTGATGTCGATTCAAAGTCATGCCACGTAAGTATTATAGGAACTGAGCTTATTTTTCTCCAATGTATTGAACCGATTCATACTAATAACTAGGACCCACGTTACATTAAAAAACCACAAAATGATAATATCATCTCTAATGTAGTTGTTTAATGTTTTGAATCGACTCCTAAAAAGAATCCGATTCCATGCATTTTTTTGTTGGAATCGACCCCTCCAATATATTAAATTGATTTAATGCCTTCTCTCTTTATTGGAACCAACTAAAACACACATTAGAGATGGTCTAAGGCTATTCAAAAGTGATCACCACAGAAGCAAGGACATGAACAATCTCTGCGTGATATTACAGCAAAAACACCTTATCTGAATTACAACAATACTAGTATTATAATGTAGAAAAAACAGTTGGACATCCTGTGCATGCACAGGAGAGGGCTCTATTACATATTGCAAGTCTTGGGTCCAGATATATATACGCTACTAGTAGGATGCCCGTGCGTTGCAACGGAACTCCAAAACTTACAGAAATAATGTTTTCCTTTAACATATAAAGCAAATCAAGCAATTAAAAGATGATTTTAGATCCGGGCATCACATTAGTGCAACACGAGAGAACAAGAACTCTGTACGACAATTCTAGAAATGAACGGTAGAAACAATATTTTCCCATAATTTACTTCAATACATAAATAACTGACATACCATGATGTAAATTAAGTACAAACAAATAGATAAAGTACACATCATACATTAAACAGAAATAGAAACAGAAACAGAAATGTAAAAATGAAGTTCATGCAGCAGCCTTATGGAAGAGACATCCTCATCTCTAGCTTGTCACGTAAAGAGAAGCACATTCTACAAAATGATAAACATAAGTTAAACATCATAAATCTATTGTATATTTGTATATTATATGTAAAGATAAAGAGATGTCAAAAGATTGAGTGACTAACTTACGTTTAATGTACAAACATTCCAGCAAGTGTAGCATTCCTTATGTCAACAGCATTCATGACAAAGTTCCTTACATATCTATCGTGCAGCACTACTTGTCGTAGTTCTGTTTAAAGAGATCATCGATTAAATTATATCATGAAAGAAAGAAGTCCATACAATATTTACATGATCGTTTACCTTCGAGCTGTTGTGCACCAGCAACTTGAGGTCCAAAGAAGAAATTGGAACATCCCATTGTCATCAAGCAACATTTTCAACATTATAGTGTACAAGATTAGTATGTTATAACAATTTGTTGAGTATCAAGAATAAGTTTGAAATAGCTCTACACATACCATAATGACTATTCTTCTTTAGCATTGTCACGGCCAAAACATGGTGGTCTTCACCCGCAAGTCTCCACCGTGTTAGATACCGCACAATTAGCGCATCCCAAACACGCACGAATAGTAAGTTATGGCTAATTCACATAAAACATAGACTCAATAGAAGATATGCAATATAATATAATCTCTTTCAAGAAAGTAGAAACATTATTGTGCTACTCGTACCTGTCATCCATGATGCATAATTCTCTCATCGGTATACGACGTGGGAAGTTGTTGATGTGTTGAATCGGGCCAACGTGTACAACCAAACCGACCACATCTTGACAAAAGTTGCATCAAGTATTATTGTGAGAAATAACAATACAAAAACTCTATTATACGAGAAGATACAATGTGAAAACAGAGATCTTACCAACAATTGACTTATTTGGTTTCTGATAAACCTCTTCAAAATGCGTGAAGTAGGTAGGGAGATCAGAAAACGAAATAAAATTGCTCAACTGCTGAACAGTAGTTTGGTACGTAAACCTTAACTCAAGCTCCTTCCCAAGGAAGCGGAATTCATTGGGATTTGGATCCACGGTTACGGCACGGGCCTCATAACAATTTCCCTCCTCAAGTAGTCTATCAAATCTGTGCACTTGTCTACCGTAGCAAAATGCTTCCATTTTCATGCCCTAATAGAAATGTGGAAATCATATGGTCAATGTATGAAATGACCTTGGTAGAAAAATATTAATAACATGTGTGTCTAATAAATTTTAAAGTAATTATCGGTACATACATTCTCATCGGCAACAATAAACTGACGCATAGGTCCGGACATGACCTCTCGCACAGGGAATTTGTGCACTACGTGCACACAAAAGGACCACGTAAAATGCATGCTGTATACACCCAACTCATGAAAGTGGGTGTATCTACAAAAGAGAAATCATCAACCATATTATTGTATATCCATGTGAAATGTACATTTATTACATGCAAACACGCAAAAATATTAACTGAAACAAAAAAGGAAATATGCATAAAGGTGCATTTGGAAAAACTTACCTAGGCTGGGATGGAGTGGGGGCATCAAACAGAGCATAGACTCTACGAGTGGAAATGTTCCTAACCGACATGATGTTGACATGGCACATCAAACAATTTGTTAGAAAGAAATCTAATACGAGCAAATTCTGTTTTGTAACTTCTGTGCTAAAAACATTCAAACGAGACATATATCTTGACAAGGATGCCAATAGCAAATAACAAAGGATCACATAGAAAATATTTTTATACTTAGACGGTTGTAAGTAAAACAGATCGAATACAAAACTCCGCATTACAATAGTTTGCATGGTTTCTCTTCCAACATGCATACAAACCAAATAAATTCAAGAGAGTACATAAGTCATCTATGACATAAGCACATCTTTATAGACGATATTCTTGGTGACTGTCCTGGCAGATACAAAAGTCATATCCTTTTCCCGTGAAGCGAGTATTCTGATATTGCTCCTAGCGATGGCTTCATGGCGCGACATAGAGTTGTCCATGTGAGAAAACAGACTGGAGGTACACACCAACATTCGGGATAGTTTGGCCTTGCGCCTTATTAATCGTCATAGCAAAACTTAGCCTGATTGGAAACTGCTTTCTCTTGAACTTGAAGGGGAACATTTCATCATCAGATGGGCATAAAGGTATCCGGGGTAGAAAAACCCTCTTCCCGACATGTTGTCCGAGCACTATTTCGGCATCAATAGTGTTCTTTTGAAAGCCTCGGACTACCAATCTCGTCCCGTTACACAATCCATTTACTGGATCCAGGTTCCGTAGCAATATAACAGGGTAGTTAACCTTTAGCTTGAGCACATGGGGAGGCAAACCATTAGGTGTGAGAGAATTCAAGAATTCGGAGGGGTAGTAGTTTTGAGGATCGTCCTCCGCACGATCAAAACTGTGATAGATTATCTCCTCCCCTAGAAATCGATCGATCAACTTCATGTTTATCATATCAACATACTCATTACGCGTTGCTAGAATAGCTCGAGAAGTAATGTAGTCCGGATCGGAGATGTTTGTTTCGGACATTGGGAAGACATACTGTATAAGGTTGTTTATGTCAGACTCCTCACCAGTGTATGGAACACATATCTCATCTGGAAGCTGCACATAATCATCTTCTACGGTTTCTTCGGTGCCATTACCGATTCTCAGAAGGTAATTAGCAAACAACGGATCATTTTGAGCCATCATGTTACGAACAAGCCTTAGCTGTCTCATGCTCTCCCAAAGGTAAGACTTGCGGAGCGTAGCATCAGTTATCTGTGCCCTTGTCCCCTTCCGAACAACAGGTAGCACCTGCCTGAAGTCACCCCCAAACACGACCGTCTTCCCCCCAAAAGGCAAGTCATCAACAAAGAACACGCCCCCGTCATCGCTGTCAATCGTGGCTAGTATCTCGTCATATGCGTACCTCTGCTCAGGGTTGAGAGACGATGCTAGAGATGTTCCCTCTTGGTCTACCTCAATCGTGGACTCCTCGATGATCTCCCTAGCCTCACCACCGATATAGTCGTGGGTCTCATCGATCCTGGGAAGAGGGAACAATGTTATATCCTTCCCCATCGATTGGAGCATATCTCTTATAGCCAACAGTGCCATTTGCTCGACTACACGCGGGCACCCTTGGGAGCGACGAAAGTCATCTGACATTGCTTTCAGGTGCCTATCCCAGAGACCGCGCACATCGCTAGGCTCGCAGTAGACCAATATCGTAGCGAAGAGCCTACGAAGTGCGGACGGCATCTGGAATACTTCGGCCTCATTAAGGCAATCATCAATGCTATTGCCAGCCTCAATAAGACCCTTTCTTTCAGTGGCATCATGAAAGGTCGGGCAAACAACACCGTCCACCGTTCTTAGGTCTTCGAAGGAGGTAGCGCCCGTCACGTGGTTTAGGAGAATCCTAAGATAGTATCGCTCCCTGTCAGCCGGATGTGCGCTCACGATTCTACCAACCTGCGTGCGTTCTTCCCTTGGCTTCCAATACTTCCCGCTAGCCATCCATACAAACGACGCCGGGAAGTCTCTGTACAGGATGCTTCGAGCCCAATCATATTCCTTGTTCGCCTCGAAATATTGTGTCAACATGGTCTTCACTACGCCATTCCGAGAGACTACTTCGTTAAGGTCTCAGACTGCGTTGAACAACACCATGTGCATGTTTGGGAGATGAAGTTGTAGTTGTAACAGACGGAGAGATCTCACTGAGGTCAAAGCTATAGATTCTCCACAATGCTTCCGGCGGGGTGATCCACCTAGAATCTCTGTACTGCTTGATCTCATCCACGTTTATATTGCTATCCTCGTTGACTGAAATCGATGCACGATCATGCCCCTTGTAGATGTACTTGAAGAGGTACTTAACGGCCTTAATGCTTGAGCAAGCCTCGGCGTTGATGTGGCAGTTGTACCTCCTCAATAGATAAGGATTGTATGGCACGACCCACCTGTTGTCCAACATTTGGCCTCGAACCTTTGCACAACGGCCGTCGTCCCTTCTCCTATAAATGGGGTATGAGTCCTTCCCTTGGAGTGTTGTCGCATTGAATGGATGTGGGTAATAGTTCTTGCAACCACCGTCCTGCATGCACACATTCTTAGGGTTCAAGACTCCGCATGGACCATGCATCATGTGCTTTACAACCATCTCGTCTGACTCTGGGTACTTGTGTTTGTCCGGGAGCTCGGCAGATATGACGATTCAGATTGCTTAGGGCATGTCGACTTGTACTCGACTCCATGATCGCAGGAAGTGAGCATGAGGTAGACCCTTTCGGAACTCAACGACGATACATATGCGTACCACTCTACCGAGCATGTGCTCCTTGAAAAGTTGTTTCTTGAGGTCCTCTAGCTTGGCTCTAAATACTCGTGACGACGAGATCGAGGCGATCTGCGGGGTTTGGCGGCCTCAAGCTCTTTGGTAATCTCATCCCGATTGGGGTTGCAAGTCATGGTTAGAAATATGTCAGGCTTTCCATACTTTTGCACCAAGGCCATCGCATCTAGGTATCTTCGTTTCATATCTCTTTTGCCCCCGATAAATGATGCCGGGAGTATGGTTCTTTTTCCTCTCGTGCATCGACCAGGCGCTCTCAAGCATGAATGCTATCTACCACACCCTGGTACAGATCAGCACGTATTTCTTTCTGGTTTCTATCGATGTAGTCTAGCCTTGAACTTTCCACCTTGATGTACATGTCGACTGCGTACTGCTGGAACAGGCGCTTCCCGTGTAGTACAGTGTTGAATATACCACGTCGCATTTGAAACTTATAACAGTAGTAATCTCTAACGGTGACGCATAGCCGACAATTCGTATCTATGGAAAGGGGGGCAAATGTTAGGGTGCACATCAATAGTATTAATGATATAAAACTAATGAATGCATACCACGTATGCCGGATGACTAACCTGGGTTCTGAAGAGTATTATTGCGACGAGACCGTCGTACTACATCCAAGCTGATGCCATCCTTTGGTATCTCGGGATGCCAACCGAGCTCCCCTCTCGGGAAGAATAGAGGGTATGACAAAGGGTCGTAGCATCCAAAATATGATTGGATACCGTATTTCTTGTTATTGTTCCCATAGAGGACTATGCTACGGTCGAAGTGCCTACGTAGATCATTTCCCTCAACCCACACAGCAGCCACCTCCGATGATATTGGCCTGTTATACGTCCGTTGGTCCATCTTCATATCTGTGTTGAGTTCGATTCGGTACTCCTCGAGGTCATCGACTTGGCCCAGACTCCTAAATGTCTGAGCATATGGATTGTCTCGAAGGATGTCGACCAACCCTCTAACAACATCTTGGTCAAGGCTAGGAGAGTGTCGGAACCTATGTTGCAGAGTGGAGTCATTATCATAGAAGTAGAGCTGCAAATGGTCCTGAGTATCGTCGCTCGGACCAAACGAGTGTACATTATGATATATCTGACCATGAGCCCGGAACGTGTACACTCCCGCCCTCATATTGGTGTATTCTTTGTCCAAGCTTACACCAAGGGTGGTGAATGAAAAATGACTATTGAAGTATCGAATGCTGTCCCTGAAATGCTTTGCATCGGCATCTGCGCTCGTGTAGAGCCTCTGTAGATCTACATACGGTTCTGGGTTTACCAGTTTTATTTGACCAAACCGGCAGCAAAACCCCTTTGATTCGTGTTCAAACCTCTTCACGCCGCAGTGATCGCAGTCTCTCTGAGGCTTTAACATATGAGTGATATCAGGAATGTTCTGGTAGACAAGGTCGTGTGGATCAGAGATGTTGGAGCCCACGACAGAGGCATCTACTGATGGATCAAACTGCATATCCCCACCTGAATGATGAATAAAACGAAATGGTATAGTAAAGAGACTATATAGAGAGAACACAAATAGAAAGAAGAGTTGCATGGTATCAATGGCACCTCTTCCAGCAAAGATAAAGTGCTCCCTGTCTTTATGTACTCCATGTCTTTGCGTTGAAGCAAGCGAATCACGACTTGGGGTATTGCGCCTTAATATGTTTTGTTCATTTCGTCGATGGTATTTCGTTTGTTTCTGCTTAGCCGTCATATTTGCATACCGTGCTCTGTCGCGTGCTCTCTTTGCTTCAATCTGCTCTTGTGTCATGATTCTTCGGCGTACATTTCGTTGATCACTTGGTCCATTACTCTGCATTGTAGGGTTTGATGGATTGTGCATATGTGAATCATCATCAACCGTACTTTCAACTGCACCAGAAGAAACAGGGCTAGGTGCATTGCATCTCGCAGCATTTCGTGCGTTTTGGCGATCACGCCTTGCTTGCCTCTGATCAGGGGTCATACTTGCATAGCGTACTCTATCGCGTGCTTGCCTTGCTTCAACATGATCATGCATCATGGTTGCGTTGTGTTCATTCTGTTGATCATGCCTTGGTTGCCCTTCCTCAGGTGTTTGGATCGTGTGACATGGTGCACCATGATCACGCTTTCTACCTAAAGGGTGGTGCATGCATAATTTAAGAAGGGATGAGTAAATGTGCGCACATCGTTAGCAACTATGTGCAAGTAGCAATTTGTACCATTTGAGGTTTCGCCTTGAAATAACGTGGCCCCGGTGAGAACACTTTCAGATTGAATTGCAAATGACAAAGGGGTTTGATGATTTGGCTCAACATCGTCATCTGAAGAAGTAGAACTCATGTTTGTGGTGCCAGGTAGCTCACGTATGAACAACCCTGTTGGGGCACGTGGCACAAAACTGGTCCGAGTTCTCTTCGGTGCAATATGTTCATCCACCACTACATTAAAAATGAAGCATGCAGGATTTCGTTTAGCATCGACGGAATAGAACAAAACAACGAAAGCTAAATGATTTGGCAACATAGCCACCTTCTTTTCCTTTACGTGGTGATTGGTTTGGATGCCGCGACATTTTTTCGAAGATCCTTCCCAATGTGATATACAGAAAAAAAAATGGTGTGACACCTGACTGCTCACTTTATGGGGAACAATTTTGATTGCCAAATTTGTGGTGTACAAATCTGATTTAGCAAAGAAAGACATTCCAGCTTTATCATATATAAGAGATGATAAGGAGAAAGCAAAAGAAATTGTAGAACGGGGAAAATATATATTGTAAGAATAACAAATATGTATAATTGCATTTTGAGGCAAGGATGTTTTTTCACCATTTGATTTGATCAATGTCCAACATCTTGCATGTCACGTATATAACGCATGACTATGTAGCCATGTGGGTTATGTGGTGTCAACACAGTGATTGAAAATTGCTAATAGAGTAATAGGTGCTTGATTTAGTATGTTTCAACGGTTATTGATAGCGCCCCACACTTTCATAGAGAATAGAGAAAGAAATATCATTATATAACCATATGTAAAACTGAAAGCCCTTTCTGGTACCAGAATCTCAGAACATGCACATGTATTAACTCATAAATTAATGGGAAATGTGACCTTACAATGGTTTGCTTCATATATATATAGATATATTAAATTTAACAGTTATTACAAATTCTATTGGTATGGAATTACAGAATCTCTTGGTATGAAATTGTCTGTCCGAACAAAATTCCAAGATACGATCACAGGTGGAGTGTACAACTCATAACAAATTGTACAGTTATTACAGAAAATTATATATACTGGTGATGAAGGTGATATGAGATGGTGCAGAGCAGACAGATGAAAGCCATTTCCAAGCTTGAAGAGCCTCGGGCTTCAAGACAGTGTCAAAATATTGGCTCCAGATCAAAAAGAGACACCTTTCGCCAAGATCTAAACAGAAGATGGATGAATTTGCAGCTGTAGAGGGTGGAAGGGAGTAATAATTCCTCACACAAAGATGAAGACATTTAATGAGTAGCAGTTCATGGTTTGCCTCCCCTGAGGACTCCAAAAATAAGCAGAAGTCTTCTGCTGAATCTCTTATGGAAATCATTTCTGAAAATAAGTTTCATGCTGGGCTTGGTAGAAAGCCTCTAGAAACAACGAAAGATGGCTTTGTTGTTGCCTTAAGGACAAGAGATCATTCAGGTTTCATTGTTCCTTTTCCTGTTTTGTGTTACTCAAAAATGAAGTTTCAAGATTTCATCTCAAAACTGAAGGTGTATAACTTGATAAACGAAGTTTTATGTTTTCTGATAAATGAAGTTTTATGTTTTCCTAAAAGAACCCTCATAACAACAACCCTAATAAATTGACCAGTTTCATGTTTAGGGTTCCGGAAATAAATACTTGGCATTGCTAAAAAATGAAGTTTCAGTGCCAACAGCCTCACAAAGATCATACAATTGATTGGCAACCATATAACGAACACGCCAAGATTTATCCTATAAAAGGAGTATAAGTAGTAGCTCATAAGTGGTACTGCACTTCTAGAACTATAGGTAATTACACAATAAGAAGCAATTCTGAGTAATCCCAACATCTAGCAATTAAAATATATATTAGATAATCTATCAACACCATGTGAATCAATGACAATATGGTACTAAGTATGGGAGTAATGTACACAGGAGAAATTGACAAGGATGAAAAGAAAATGCAATACACAATCTTGGGGTTCCAACAATTTTCCAAGAGCGGCGTAGCCTTCAAATCCCAATAAGCGTGATCTGCAAATAAAGGCCAGTGGTGCAATTAGACACAATGTTGATCACGTTCTCAGTACTTGAAATCTTGACTACAATATGCAAATAAATTATAATACATGTTTAGGATGACATTTTAGAAACAACATATTTATCACACATGACTTCCACAACAAGTGACCTTTGTTGCTGATCTACCATGAAACAATCAATTCAACCCATTTTTTTCTCTACTTTCGTCTATGTACTTCTCAAGAACGTATCATTGTTACTTTTCAAGAATGGATGATGATTAACCAGGCCTCACCATTAAATCTCCAAGATAATACTGAAGTTATATGCTAATTTAGCAACTTACGTGTTTCAAATATATAATTCTCTTTTTGAGTTAGCCTTTGAGATATTCAGATGAGTTAGGTTTCTGAAAGCATATATTTTGTCACCCCTTTTTAGTTTTGCTATGGCAATGGTAGAGTGTTATGAGAGTGAGACTTATGGCCTACCATTCTCTCATCCAAGAATTATGTAGAGACCATAATATCTTCTACTTTGGAAAGGTATATTACAATCATCGTAAGATTTATATCTAAGGTTCACGAAGCAGTCAATAAGGTCATGAGTTAGATAGAGCATTAAAGACTCACAATTTTGATGAAGATCTCGAATATAGGCAATTACCAATTCAACATGTTTACTGGTGAACCATCATTATTAAGCACAATTCTAACTGAGGAAAAACCTATATCTCAATCTGGATTTGCTCTTGATGGTGTTTGCTGATAGTTTGTATCAAGTACAGCAAAGATGCTGGCAAAATTAATCTTTTACACGGTCTTGATTGCTCAATTAGCAAATGTAGCAGTACTAATGAAACAATTGACACAAGGAATTTGCATATCTTGATGCAATGTATACAATTGGATAAACTTGATGCAAGATTAGCTGCAAGCTTACATGAGATCAGTATACACATATTTTATTGTTTTCTCTGACAAAGTCGAGAGTACAAATACAACAGATAAGTTTTTGACATAAATGCTCGGTCATGGACTGAGAAGTATGGTAATCCTATGACTATTGGCGCTAGTGGTTGGAGCTCAGAGATGGTTCGATTACGGTAAAAAAAGCATATGTATTCCATTTCTTTGAGTTCTTGTTCCAATAGTATAAGAAATTTCTCTGGATGTTTTGCTTGAACTTATTTGGGTTCGAAATTTTAGGCACGAACACACAAATGGAGAAATCTGTAACCTTGAATCTTTGCCAAAAGCTTCTAATAAAGATTGCGAAGGAAATACACAATTTGGGTTCTGAAGAGCATTTGCTACTAAAGAACATTTCCCCTCACCAATTTATTTGACATTTTGACATTTACAGTAACAACACGAAATAAAAAAACCACTGCACAATTATTTATCTAGTCTGAGAAGGGACTGCATGTAAAATGATATATCATACCTCTTTTGGTTATTTCTTCAAGGAGCCTTTGCAAAGTGAGAGTTTGCCTCTAGTCAGGTTGAATCTGGAGAAAAAACATAGAAGTGTACATTGATTAGCATCGAATTCAGGAGCATTTGAAGAGTTCAATAAACAGTACAAATTTACGGAGTCAAAACTATCTATCTCAGAAGTCGAACCCTGCATGGGATAATCAAACCACAGGTGGGATGATATACAGATTACCAAAATTCTTACAAGCTAGCCAACAACAACTCCATAAGCTCATCAGCTACCGTGAAAAAACTGGGCATATGTAAAAGTAAGATTCACATAGCACTATATGTTATTACTGTACAATGAACAGAACAAACATATGTGAGCAGATGATCACCAGAAGACATGCTTCATTCTAAAAGAGAGATACACAACTATATGTGTAGATTATCAGCTTCAGACATCATACAGATAGTTCAAGAATTTTTTGTGCCAGCTCTAATTCAGGCAAGGTAGCAGCTTGGTTACCTTCTTTTGTAGCTCAGAAATGGACTCCAGCATAAGATGGCTCTGCAAATACAAATATGTTACACTTGGTCATCAATTGGAAATTATACTTCAGGAATGTACCCAGAAGACATATTTTTTGCAACAGCATGAACCACATTTGCAGATGTAATTCAGACATGATCTGCCTTTCATTTCAGTCCAGTTAGAAATAGAAGAAGAAATTTGAGTAGAGCTTCTAAGTTAAAATTACTACCTTTCTTGATTTGATGTGCTTCAATAAACTCTCCAGCTGCTGCTCAAATTTGTAAAGTAGTAAATAAACTGCACAAACAACAAAGTTCTTCATGCGTATTTTTACTATTTAAAGCATACTAAAAAAGCATACAATATCAGACACTAAATGGAACTATCTTGATGCAGCTGTCTATGATCATAAAGGAACCGCATTTGACAATGTACTAGTTAAAATGTACTGCATGAGAAGGGTACTCCTAATGGCATAATGAAATTACAGTACTATGACACATTGGCACCATAAGTAAAGCTAGAAATATTGCAGGCATTTGTGCAAGCATATTTAACGAATTGAATAGAAGGATGTGAAGTAGTAGTAATACAAACACACATTTGTGCAAGAACCACTTTGATTAAGTAAATTTGACTACAAATGTTACACGGCTTTACCGTGTCGTTGGTAATGAAGGCCACAGCCACAATAATCCAATTAGGCACTAAATGCAAGATCATGGTAGCTATCTCTAAGTTAAATTTCGTTATTATTTAGTAGACTTTTCCAAAGCTATCACACAACCATGCAACACCAAATTAATTAATCACTATTACCAGTTCTCAGGTAGGTTCTTGCATTAGCTCACGATAGGAGACACAATGACCCAGCTTTCGAACTTGAAGTACTTACCCACAGATGCAAACCCCTTCAAGCAAACCACACACAGGCAAGAAATAAGAGAACACCTAGAATGCTTAATTGCTTAACAACCATCTTGATTAAGGCTTCGAATTGTACTTCTACCAAAAGAAATTTAACTTTTGAACCGTGACAAAATTAAACGCATATAACTGCATTGTGGTCATGTGAAAAAGAGCAGCAAAAACTTTGGAGGACTCAATAAAATTAGAAGAGGGCTTGGCTCCTAACTCCTAAGGCTGCATCCTGTTTGCTGGAGTCTCGAAGGATATTTTTTTGGATGTAGAAATGCCCAAAGGACCCAATGGTTTTAGAAGGGATGTGCCTACATATCTGAACTGGTGGAGGTTGAGCAGGTAGTGAGATTAACAATCCATATTGTGGACATGTAGCTTGGCTCGACCCCACAACACCAACAATCTAAAAAAAATACTTACCAACGCATTTCTCTTCACATGACATAATTTACGGTGTTTGACACGAAAAAATTTCTAGCTTTTTCTGAATGTGCAAAATAAATTGAAAGAAAAGGATACAACATCATTTCTGTCAAATTCAACTTCATTATTGGTACTCACCAGTTACCAACTACAAATGGGAATACTAAGATGCCCAAATAGACTGCTTCCTGAAAATCAAATTGATAACTAAACAAGAGTACAGCAAAAACCAGAAAATGGAGCCCCTTAAGATCACTTAGACCTCTCAAGTCTCAATTCAGAACACAAATAGACGATTATGAATTATTCATTGGAGAGCAAATATGGAATCCATTCCACAGTACTAACATACAGTGAATGGTAATTCCCTATGCATGAGGGGTACTAAGATATGCACTGCAATCCTTCATGGCTTCATTGAAGAAAAATCAATCATGCATGTACCATGGGATCTAGAGTAAAGTGCTATCAAGGGAGATAATTAGCGAAATTGAGATAAGCATTCACCTGTGGATTTTCGTGCAGCAGAGAGCAGCAGAGAAAGGGAGATTAAAAGCAGGAGCCGTGAGGTGGAGAAGTGGAAGAAAAAGGAGGAGGAGAAGAGATGTGTAACTTTTGTAGTGTGGAAGTTGCAACCGTTCGTGTGTGCACGATTCTTCGTAGCTTGCAACCGCCGTGAACTGGGCATCTTGAAAAAATGGTCTTCGCGGTCAAGGTGGCAGTTTGGCGTGTGGTGACCACCGCTCGGCTCGCCGCCATCACCGGGAGCTGGATCGGGAGGATGGGAGAGGTGATCGCCATAGGGAGAGGGAGAGGATCGCCATAGGGGAGACCGAGGTTGGCGGTGGGAGGCGAGGCGAGGTGGCTCGGCGGCTTGGGCGCGAGGTTGATGGCGGCTCGGTGGCGGGCTAGGCGAGGTTGAGGAGGCTCGGCGGCGGGTTAGGGCGAGGCGGTGGGCAGGAGGCGAGGTGGTTGGCGGCGAGACCAGCTGGCGGCGGGCGGGAGCGGACGGGGGCGATTATTGCGGCGGCGAGCGAGGGAGCGGCTGAGGCAGTTAGCTGTGAAGGTCGGCCGCTTTTTGTCCGGTTTTAGCGTGTCTTTGGGTCGTGCGTGGGTGGGCGAACGCAGCGGTTTTTCCATCGATTGTGCGAGCACGGGTGGACGATTTGCGGCTGCGCGGGGTAAACTGAGAATTATAGTAGTATAGAGATAGAGAAAAAGAATGTGATCAGCGACAACAAATGACATCAAACTAACGGGTTTCTGGCATCGCGATGTGATGGTACTTCACTATCTACGTGGTAGTTTACTTCGAAACAATATTCTATGTTCCTTTCTTGCCTTTCCTTCTTTTCTTCAGCAACAACATCGGACTGAAGACTGTAGCAGTAGTCGGTGAGGTGAGTTGTATGTTCTGCGCCACCAGTAGTTGAAGTCACGACAAAACTGTCAAGAGGATGAGGAGGATCAGCGCAACGACAATAAAAAAAAAACGATTTTCTCACCACGATCTAGTACCTGATACCAAGTGATCGGGTATTAGATTGTTAGGAAATGCAAACAACGCCGAATCTTAAAAAAATACTCCCACATGTATCAGTATACATAAAATGAAACACCTTTTCAATGTTTTGCATCATTACTCCCTTAACCTCCCAAGCCTTCACTTTTGCAAGCTTGTCAATCGATTTCGACATTTACATATAACTCCAAGATACATAAAAGGTTGAGTAGACATTACATTTTGCCAATGATCCCGAAACAAATAAAAACGGGCTATACGTTATATTCTCTGCATGTAACAGCAATAGATGAGCGTGGTGCTTTCATCGCTAGAGAAATTGTTACAATTCAATTACCATCTAAAAAATATATAATTCAATTTTACCAATTGTTACACTTTCTTTCATGAAAAAAATATAAGCCACAATGATTGGTTAGCTCGCTCCATGTATGGTTTATGCGCTCGCCGGTTAAAATCACCGTGACGGTGAGATGATCGTGAAACGGAAAGGAAACCCATACAAGACAAACATGGCCAGCGAAAACTGCCCGTGCAAGCGCGCCGCCCCTCGCCCAAATCTGATTCCCCCGATGGGCCGAAAGAGGGGACCCCGCACCAAACCCTACTCCTCCTCCCCGCCCCCGGCGCCTCCCGTCGGCATGCGGCGGCGGCGGCGGCGGCGGCGGCGGCGGGGAGGCGACAGCGCCGACGTGCGCGCCGAGTGCGAGAGGGCCCTCAACTGCCTCCAGCGCGGCAGCCACGCGAGGGCGCTGCGGTTCATGAAGGACGCCGTCGCGCGCCACGGGAGGGCTCGCCACTCCTCCTCCGCGCGCACGGCACCGTGCACGCCCGCACCGCCGCGATCCTCGACGACCCGCCGCCCGCGCGCGCCACCACCGGGCGGCGCTCCAGTCGGCCCGCCGCGCCGTCGAGCTCGCGCCGGACTCCGTCGAGCTCGCTCACTTCCACGCCATGCTCCTCTACGCCGCCGCCTCCGACACCCGCGGCTACGAGGACGTGGTCGCCGAGTGCGAGCGCGGGCTCAGCATCGAGGCCCCCTCCGACCCGGCGCCCCACTCCCTCAGGCTGCCCGCCCCCGACGCGGAGCAGGTCCAATCCGAGCTCCGCTCCCTGATCCAGAAGGCCAACCTGGCATCCATCTCCACGTGGGTCAAGACCCTGGGCGGCGGCTCTGGAGAGGATAAGCTTCGGTTGATCCCTGTGCGCCGCCTGGCTGAGGACCCCATGGACCTCCGCCTCCTCCCGGCGGCGCCCGCCCTGCGTCGGCCGAACGAGATCAAGAAGGCCACCAAGACCCCTGACGAGCGCCGCAAGGAGATTGAGGTGCGGGTCGCTGCGATGAGGCTGCTGGAGCAGCAGCAGCACAATGCCGCCGCCATTGCCTCCTCCTCACCGCCACAGCCACTGGGAGACGAGACCCCCTCCTCATCGTCTCAGTCATCAGCGGCCGGACATCGTGCTGACCGGAGAAAAGGTGGGTCAAGAAAGGCAGCAATCTCATCAGCGTCCGACTGCATGGACCAGGTGCGTGCGTTCTGGTGCACGATGCCCGTGGACCGGAGGCTCGCGTTCTTAAACACTAGCATTTCTGAGCTTAAGTCGCACTATGCTGCTGCAATGCATAAGGAGAAAGATGCTACCAGTGCAGCGTCTGTTGTGCTTAATGAGGTGCTAGGGTTTGCCACTAGGACCGGGAAGTGGGAGTTCTGGGCATGTGGCCGGTGTGGGGAGCACTTCACAGGTTTGAAGTCGCACCTGCAGCATGTGTTGCGGGAGCATGTGGGTGTACTATCACCTCAGCTGCAGGCTATGGTGCCACAGGAGATTGATGCTGACTGGGCAGCAATGCTTGTTGGTTCAAGCTGGAGGCCGGTGGATGCTACCGCGGCTCTCAAAGTGCTCGAGGAAGAGCAAGCTGACAATATTGGCCCAGATAGAGACAAGGATTCAATGTCGTCGGACAATTGGAGCACTAAAGACAAATCAGACACATCAGAATCCTCAGCCTCGCCACACAATGAGGAGTGTGATAGTTTTGGAGTGGTGATGAGGGAAGGTGACCGAAAGTGGCCGCCGTCTGATGATGATGAAAGAGTGAAGATTTTGGAGAGGATTCATTCGTTGTTCCAAATCCTTGTGAAGTACAAGAATCTTTCAGTGAGTCATCTGAACAGGGTGATACATTTTGCTATGGAGGAACTCAGGGGGATGCCTTCTGGATCACTGCTGCTTAACCACTCGCTGGATGAGTCGCCGCTCTGCATTTGCTTCTTGGAGGCATCATCACTGCAGAAGGTGCTCAAGTTCTTGCAGGACCTAACGCAGTCCTGTGGACTTAATAGGTCCTCAGAGAAGGATGGAGAACTAGGTGATGTGGATAGTTTCCCGAAAAATCACAATATCCTGGAGAAGGTTACACTAGAATCTGATTCATTGACGCTGATCCTTGATTGCCAAGCATTTGTTGGCAAGTTTGATCCTGAGAGTGTTGATACTGATGCATTCCTTTCATGGTTGTATGCTGGATCTTCAATTGGTGAACAGCTATTGGACTGGAATCGTATGCTTGATGAGAGGTCAAATCAGGGCATGCGGATTCATCAGATGCTTGAGAAGGAGTTCTCCATCTTGCAAAACTTGTGCGAACGGAAGTATGAACAGTTGAGCAATGAGGAGGGTGTGCTTGCTGTGGATACTCTTTTATTTGAAGAGCAAAGGCGAAGGGACCATGTGGGGCGGTGTGCATTTCAAGGATACGAGGAGCTTCTAAAAAAACGGCAGGAGGAGTTGTTAGAGCGCAATGCCGAGGAGCTGTTTAACGGTTGCAGATCTGAGTTAAATGCGATATCTACTATTTTGAAGGAAGTTCACACATCACACTTTGGGTATGATGAAGCCTTTTCTGGCATGACCTTCGACGGGGCAGAAGAAGATGAGTGGAGGTTGCGTGACTTTGTACATCCAAACGATTCTGTGGTACAGTTGGTTGTTTCAAAGCTGAAGGAACAAATTACTATGGAGGTCAGTTCTTCTGGCATTGTATATAAGATCTTCAACATGCAATAACAATATATGTTCTCTTAACTGTTTCACTTGCAGTTTAGCAAGATAGACGCTAGGATTATGCGAAGTGTAGCTGCGATGCAGCAACTGGAACTCAAGCTTGGACCTGCTTCTGTCCTTGATTATCGAACAATTCTCCTTCCCCTTTTGAAATCCTTCTTGCGAGTTTGTATCCTGCGTCTCTATACACACTCGGTTGTTTTAATGCTTTGTGCTCTTGTCCATTTCTTAATTGTGGTTATGGTGTGGTAACTTAGAGCCATTTGGAAGAGCTTGTGGACAAGGATGCCAGAGAGAGATCTGATGCTGTCAGTGAAGCCTTCTTGGCTGAACTTGCTTTAGATGCTAAGAAGAATGCAAACAGAGGGGGTGACACAAAGCAATCCCATGAGAAATTAAAGGACAAGAAAACGAAGGATTCTAGGAGATCTAAGGATCTCAAGGTAGCTGTGCTTTTGAGTTTGATCATATTGTAATGTTGTATGCTCTTGCTGTTCACAAAAAAGGAATTTATTTTCTTGCTATAATGCTTCTAAATGCTTTGTAGGATCTGAGCTTGAGTGATCAATATCTTACTCACCATGACAATGCAGATGAGGAGACATCAGAGCAATCGTAAGTAATGCTTGTACTCCTCCATGTTCTTAGGAATTCACACGTTCTTACTTGCCAAAGAATTTCCGAGTGACACATGTACTCAAGTTACTTATTTCTTTACTGAGTACAATGCACTGTACCTATTTTTTCAGAGAAGTGATTGTGATGCTTTCTTTTCTTTTCTTTTTTTCTGTGTATATCTATAGTTACTCAGTACTACTAATTTAAATCCCAGTCGTCATATGGGTATTTGGTTAGACATCAATATTTAGTCTTGAGAATTTACTTTAGGAAAGAGATTTGGTTACAGAATTACAAGATCTGTTTTGACCCTTGAATGATGTTGTTTCCCAGTTTCCCTGTTGAATATAGTTGACATTTGACTAAGTACAAGGAAATTTAGAAACTTGTAGACCCTTTAATATACTTTCATCTATCTCGAGGTGCCAGCCATCATACCATGGTGGTGCATGCTTTCTTACTGCATGCATCTCCATATGCATTTAGCATTCTATAGCAGTACCTGAAATCACTGTTCATCTCATGGGCTTGTGCTTCTTGAGATCATTGTTCGTATCTTTTATGGACTTCTCATTGGAATATATTGCAGAAGGCTTCTAAATTCCGTAAGTGATTGCATTAGTTTTTTTATTATGTGCAGCATGAATAAAAAGAGGCGGCAATAGAATCATCTTTTCATCAGCATCATTTGTCTTCTTTTGGCTTTAGAACTTTCATGTGTATATGGCTTTAATTTATTCGATCACGGTAAACTTTTGCAGTCAGACGCTTGTTGATTGTGATGACTTTGACTGCAAACTTTCAACAAGTGATGATTACTCAAACGAGCAAGAGGAAGAACTTAGGCATAGAGTACAACTTGAAGCAGAGGAAAGAAAGCTGGAGGAAACTTTGGAGTACCAAAGACGGATAGAGGAGGAGGCAAAGAAGAAGCATCTCGCAGAACAATGTAGAAGTGCTTCTGCAGCCTCTGATATTGGGACAACTGGTGTAAATTTAAATAGGGATCAGGATAACCATCAAAGTGCACCCAATAACTTCTCACCTGCTTATCTTGAAGGCATAAAGTTTGGTGATTTTCGCTTTTCTGAAGTTTCTTTGCTGGAAGAACATTCTAGTTCTAGATTCTGCGGTATGGACCTGCTGCAAAAGATGGAGAGCAATTGTAGGGAGAAACATAATGGGTTGGGCTCTCCTGGGGCACACGCGTTAACCAGCAGTGATGTGGACCTTAGTAAGCCAACATTGAAAATGAACGGAGTTTGGAAAAATGCACAGAATACAAAACTTCCAACTAATCCTACCATCCAAAGTTCTAAGAAAAGTACTAGCCAACCACATAAGAAATACATACAAGGTTGTTAGTTATGACTTGTCCAAATTAGACCTTTTGTTTTAATTCTGTATGTAAGAGCAATGCAAACAATTTATATCTGTTTGTTGTTGCAGGTATGCAAGGCGCTATTCATGATGATGATAGGGCATCTAGTCGACAATATGGTACACCAGCTCCACGATGGAGCAGTTCTGGTAAAGTTGCTGACTTCGCCAATCACAGCTATCAAGATGCAAGGCAAAATGAGCTACATGTGCTCTCTTTGGATGATCCACAGAATGTGCATAAAGCTCTCTCTGCTGGAATAGAGAATTCAAATAATGAGAAAGGTAGCTGTAGTTCAATCTTATCCTTGAGTTTATTCATGTAACCTGATCTTGGTTATTTGTTTTAAATGCTGGTCATAGATGTTGAGGGGCTCTTGAAATCTATTGCACAAAAATTTACATATTAGAGTAGCTTATAATGACATCTACACTGGTTTCAAAAAATAATGACATCTACACACTGGTACCTTTTAAGTGTACCGTATCAAATTGGACCAGCACCACAAATTCACAACGATTCTGGCCTTTTATCGCTGTCTACTTTATTGTACATTAATGTCAAGCATTGCTGGAGTACTTACCATTTAAGTCGAACAAATTGGTAATATGTTTTCTTGCTCTACTGTGATATATAAACACTTTCTGAAATGAATAGTGAATTTCATTTCACAATGTGATCACAAATAAGCTACTATTTTTTTTGAGTGCCTGAGTACAGCTAAAAGTTTGTGAAGCACTAAAATAGATTGAAGTGCCACGCTCATAGTTATTCTGACTTGTGTTATCAAACCATCACAGAGGATTGTCATGGATGACATCCTTGCCCCTTATCATCTAATAGTTATTGAAGTATGTTTAAATACGTCCTTGACCAAGCCACTTGTATCTTTTCTTGTTTACTGTAGCCAATTAGCCATGCCCACATATTACTTCCCATTGTTTCTTTGTTTTCTCTCACCGTGCATTATATCTTGTGGATTCCTAAAAACGAGCTTGTTATAGATGAACAGTATGTTACATATTTCCAAATTGCTCTTTTGATTTGCACATTTTTAAACCTTTTCCTTTCATATCCAGTTGACAGTGGCGCAAACTCATCAGCAACTGTACGCAGCAATGATGATTATGATAAAATGTTCCATGAAGACCTCTTAAAAGCTGTTCACCAAAGCCTTGGTACAGCTTTCTTCTCTCTTCTCAACAAACTCATATCTTGGGCCTTGAAAACAGCTGTGGATATTTCTATTCAACAACTAGTTAGCATCATAAATAACTCTTGTATTGTGTTAAGGTGTTTGTTTATTGCTACAGATGCACAGTTGTGATTTAGATTACACGGAACGTTTGCATTGTTAATTGCACTGTTAATTGCTACAGAAGCCGTCATGTCAACCGCATAATTTGAGTTGTTTATGTTGAGCATTTGCATGTTCATGTCCTATTGCCATTTGCCATAATGAAGAATAATCTGACTATCACCAAAAAACCTAGACGCTTTAGAAAATACAGAACATTAGCTTCAAGATATTGCCAATTTTAAGCCATTTAGTTCATGGAATGTGACTGTAATATCGCCAATTTCTAATGAAGCTGATAAAATCTGCAATTTACAAGGCTATTAAATATTTTCTATGAATGCTGAAATTTGCAATGCTGAAGTATTGTATATAGTTTGACCTCAGAGTCTTGTACGAAGACTGTATGCATGGTTAGGACTTAGGAGAGTATGCCTTTTTGTTCTTTCCATTCCTTCACCTTTACTGTAAATTTCTAGATTGTATGCTGGTCGCTAATACATTAGGTTTTACATAATCATTTCTTTATATAAACATGATGTTATGGTGTTAATTCTTTCTAGTCTCTATGTCAGTTTCTATCTACAAGTGTTATGTTAATAGGATCATTTAGATCTGTGTTATCTTGATCATTTGTAACTTAAATCCTATTTTAAGGTTCTGATACTTCTACTACTGACGTGGCAGTCACTTCAAATGGGAATGAAGTGCATGGGGCTGGCCTTAAAAATGCCGCTGGTGAATACAACTGTTTCTTGAATGTGGTTATCCAGGTAATTGTCTAGACTTGTAAGTTGTAGCGCTTATGCAATTGTGCTTTGTTTTTCACATAATGTTCCTCTATATGCAGTCATTATGGCATTTAAGGCGGTTTCGAGATGAGTTCATTAAAACATCCTCACTGCATAAGCATGTTGAAGATCCTTGTGCTGTCTGTGCATTATATGATATCTTCATTGACTTGAGCAAAGCATCCGAGGGGCATGGAGAAGCTGTTGCACCTACTTCTTTGAGGATCGCTTTGAGCAAATCCTACCCTAACAGCAAATTCTTTCAGGAGGTATATTATTGTCTTCTATCTTTTAGTTGGGGTTTTAGGCACATTTCTACAGCATTTCATTATTCAGATGGTCACTTGATATCTACAATGACCCTTTTGGCAATCTTATATCCATGTTAGTTGACCCTGATCAATATATTTTCATGGCAGGGACAAATGAATGATGCATCCGAGGTATTGGGGGTGATCTTTGAGTGCTTCCATAAGTCGTACACTTCTTGTGCTGACCGCCATGCTAAATCTCATGAGAGCAATTCTATCGGCTCATGGGATTGTACAAACAGTTCTTGCATAGCACACTGTCTTTTTGGAATGGATGTCTATGAACGGATGAACTGCCACAATTGTGGATTGGAGTCTAGACGACTTAAATATACCTCATTTTTCCACAATATCAATGCTAGTTCACTTCGAACTGCAAAGGTTAGTTGTCTTCCTTTGGTTGAATCTCATGATATGTGTTAGTTATACCGTTTCCTTGTTTTCTATTTTCTATGGTTTCTGATATGTTGCAATCGGGATTATGACTTGTTCCATGCTACAGATGATGTGTCCAGATCATTCATTCGATGATCTTTTGAAGACCGTGATAATGAATGACCTGCTAGCGTGTGATCCGGATGTTGGCGGTTGTGGAAAACCAAATCATACACACCACATTCTTTCTAGTTCCCCTCATGTTTTTACACTTGGTAAACTTCTTTCTCTTGGATATATATGTGCATGCAATTAGTCATTTCCAGTCCTGGAAATATTTGATCTTCTAATACTCTCTTAAAATGCATTTATGTAGTGTTTGCCAATGTTCCCCTAGGCGCCGTCTAGGCGCTAGGTGCGGCCCTCCTGCCCAGGCCGCCTAGCCGATTTATCCCGCCTAGGCGGCGATTAGGCGCTAGGCGTTGGTCTGCCGCCCGACTAGCGCCTAGGGAACACTGGTTTGTTTGCATCGTGGTGTAGGATTGCCTGCTTCACACTGCATTAACCATTTTTAATCAAGCAACTGCTATTAAATCTGTTTCCTGCATGATATCCTCTACATTTGTTATCCACTTTTGTGTGTGTGTGCATGTGCCTGAGTACTTGCATGTTCTGTGTGCAATGAGATAATTTATTGACATGGCTCTCCTTACCCGTTAAATTTTTATTTTAGTTTTGGGATGGCAGAACAACAAAGAGAGTGTGGATGACATATCTGCAACTTTGGCTGGTATTTCAACTGAGATAGACATTAGTGTTTTCTATCGTGGTCTAGATCGAGGAAGCAAACATTCTCTGGTGTCAGTGGTATGGCTACAACCCCTTATTTCCATTTTTCACATTTGTTAATGGATATCCGATGGTACTTTTAGTAGCTTCTTTCTTAAACCTTTAGTAAATGTGTTCTGCTTGTAAAATATATCAGGCATGCCATGTAGCAATACAAATATGCACATTATCTTCTCTAGGGCTTTTATTATGTTGGTACTAGGTAGGTATGGAAACTAAAAAAATGACTTTGTTACAGAGATAGTACAATAAATTATCTCCTGTTTGGGTTGCTAGTTTTCGTTTTTTCACAGATTCTGCTGTATCAGCAATAGTGGATGTGCTATTAGCCTATTAAGGAGTTTGCACTTGAACAACCCCAAATGGTTTTCTAGGCTGATAGGATGTGAAGTAGGTATTACTGAAGTGATATTGGTGCGCTAGGCTATACCATGGCCGTGGGTACAAAAGAGCAAGCACTGAGCATATTTCTGTTGCAATTGCAAAACACATATTGTTCAAATCAATTGCAAAAGAAAAAGCATCCAAGAGTACAGAAACCTGTAAATTAAAGTATCTAGTATAATTTCTGTTTTGGTTTTTTTACGCACGCAGGTTTGTTACTACGGGCAGCATTATCATTGCTTTGCTTTTGAGGATGAGCAGTGGGTCATGTATGATGACCAGACTGTTAAGGTGACCAGATATAACCGTACTAAAGTAAACCCTCATTTCTGATTTCACTACCCTAGCTTAGTACGACCTGGCTTTGGTTCTTCCTCGTTTGTGCAGGTTATTGGTAGTTGGGCTGATGTGCTCATTATGTGTGAGAAAGGTCATTTACAACCTCAAGTGCTCTTCTTTGAAGCTGCGAATTAATTATTCTTCATAGACAAAGAGTGTCGTGCCATGGTTAACATGTCTTTCAGTTTCAGATATAAGTTTTTCCCTGTGGTTGTGGAGATCAGAAATAGAATACCAAATTCGTTTTAATCTGTGGGGATAAAGCGGTAATTCAGCAGTTGCACTGATCTGTCAGTTTTGTTGAGCCCCTTCTTAAATAAATGGTCATCTGAGCATACTAGAAAGAGAAAAGCTGGTTTTTTTTTCTTCTTCTTTTGAACTTTGGTATAGTTCTGATCCTAAATCCTGTCAATAAGATTTTTGTTCCTTGGAAGTGGGAGGGTGGCTTGTTCCATCGTGTGCTGCCATTGAGGGGATTGCGGTCATCAAAACTGTTGCTGAATGTGTTGGAAGCTCATCCATATGCATCAATGATGTAGTGACGTACAGAGTTTTTGTGCTTACAATGTGAAGACCGTTATACGAATGTTGCCTGTGTCCATCGGAAGATTTCAGAGGAAAAGATGTGACGCAAACTGTTTTTAGTCGTGGAAAAATGTTGGGAAAGAAGTGTCTTTTGGAATACGGAGCTGACATTGAAAAGATATATTATTCTGAGAAGTTGTAAAGCATCCAAAAGTCACCGTATGTTCACGACGATGAATGCTGAAAATTTTATGGCTTCTGGTTTTCTCGTTTACTCTGGCAACAATTGCTTCAAAAGATGCTATTGTTGCTGCTTTAATTTCCCTGCGATCGTCCATTTTATTTAGCTGCATCCTGCGTGCTGCATTAGGAAAGAAGGGCGTCGAGATATTACACGCCCTTTATCGCGCCAGTAGTAAATTCAAGGAGGAATGACTTGTGAGGCCTTCGCTTTTGAGTTTTGACCCCAGGCACGGTAGCGCACTCTCACGAGTAGTACTCCACTTCCTCTGGTCACAAAGAATATCGATTTGGATTCCGATACTGTCTTCGTAACACAATTTTGGCCACTATTTTTTTTGTAAGAGATTAATAAAACCTAACAAAATTATACTTTTGTATAAGTTATTTTTGAGACAAATTTATATGTTGCTATTTTCATGAGTTGAATTTGAATATTAAAAAGGTATTGATATCTAAACTTTATAAAGCTTGACTGGCATGTACCCTAAGGGTATGTACAATACAATATGTTTATATATGGACACTTATAGAAAGAGAATATAACTACGTCAACAAGTATCTATATAAAAGTTATTTCTTCTAATACAAGCATCTCTTTTGTAGGTGTTTAGATGATTGTATCATCTATTAATTATATGTAGTTACATACATAAGCATCGATGCGAAAAAATAAGTACCTGATCTGTCTTACGTGGCAAAAAAATTTGTTTTTCTTTGATAAACACCTACGTTGTATATGCTCAAAAATAACATTTCTCCATGATCAGAGGGGGTACAAGATTTTCTTTTGAACAAAATCTCACGTAATTTTTTGCAATTTCATCTTAGGGATCACTACCCTCCCTTGGTGAGATTTTTTATTATTTAATCTATTTTTAAAAATATCTTAAAGATAACATTTTCCTAACTTTATTTCCAATTCTGACCATTTGGTCACGCCATAACACGTGGCGTGACAAAAACACTCTGTCACGTCACGTACAATGGCGTGACCAAAGCTACCACAATAGCCCTCCGAGCCAACATTCGTCTGTTTTTGGGTTAAGTCCTATTACGCCAAGAGGGACGGCGTGACAACACTCGTTTGCCACGCCACGGTCCGTGGCATGACAACGTACTTTTGTCATGCCACGCGTTATGGCGTGGTCAGAAGAGTTATAATTGAAAACAAAGTTAAAGAGATGTTATCTTTGCACATATTTTCTTTTATTCAGAAAGAGGAGAAAAGGAAAAGGAAATCTAGGCGCCGTACTACTGCGTATACACTGTTTGTCTGTCCCCGCCCGTGTTACGGTGTTAGAGATAAGATGTCGTCCTCTTGCAAGTGACTTTGGCTCGAAACGGGGCTCTAGGCATGGAGCTCCTGCCGCTCTCTCCACCGCGTGCGCACGCCGCCGCCTTCTCCTGCAGCTCCACTCCTACCTTGTGACTCCACTCCCCTCCGGTCGCTCCGAATAGCCGGGGGCGCCCCCTCCTCACCCGTAGGAACAAGAACTACAACAGTGATGATGGCGACGCCACGGAGCCCAAAGTCATCACCATTGGCCGGCCCGGGAGGGGCAGGCGGCACCTGTAACAGCCCCAAAATAGGGACTGCTAGAATCCTTACAACTGTCCAGGATGTACAGTTGTAAAGTCATGGTTTCACAAGCAAGCAAACGTTTACAACAAAAGCCAGACTTTTATTACAACAGATAGGGCTTAACAGCCAGTTTGAAAGCGGAAGCGGGCATCCAAGCCCGAAAGTAATATAATACACTTGCAAAAGAATGCCAGAACCACAGGCAGCTTGGGCGTAAAAGAGACCCTAATACCAGTAGTCGTCGCAGTCTACTGGTTCTTCTTGTTCATAAGGAACACCTGGATCTTCCCAAAATTCTTCTGTTGATGTTTAAGCAAGAATGAGTACTACTACCATACTCAACAAATTGCATAGGGAATGCTGTTTAATTATATGCTGGGGATATCAAAGGAATGGTACAGTTTTACCAATACAGGTATATGTGAAATGCAAAAGTTGAATTTAAAAGCTTTATACTAAATAAAGACAGTAAAACAGTAATAAATATAGCCACAGGGGTTACAACAACTGAAATTACCAATTAACATCTGTAAAAACCTACTTATGCTTTGTATGTTGGAATCACCCATGAACACAGTTTCATTAACCGGAAGCACGGTGTATTCAAATAACATTGATTTACACTCTGCAAAGTTGCCCAACTTTACCCACACGATATCACCAACTCACATTGACACGCATCATGTTTGCGTACAACTGAGTTAGGATAACAAAGCCTTTTCACTGCTTATCATTTTTAGCTTCTACCCGGTAGGTCTAAATCCATACAGCCCTTGGGAGACCACCGGCCAATAGTGGACTTTGTACCCCGATGCTGACGGGCCCATACTGAATATGAGAACCAATGAAAGTGTCCTTAGAGGCCCACCCCTGTCTCGCCTTTGAAATTGCAAATATTCAATTGGAAGAGTAGTGTACTAAGCTAGGGAGTAATGACCACGCATGTGGTTGAGCAGTTTACTGTGTCTGTTATTTAGCACAAGGTTCTTGTCCTTACTTGTCATCCAGTGAGGCGATGGCCCAACTTTCGGTTGTCCACCTCTAGATCTCAATGATGACTCATTTTACCAAGTATATTGGGTTGTCCAACATTTTGGTCTCAACCCTCAACTTACACCCAAAACCTATTGGCCTAAAGCTAACCTTCCTTAACAGTATTTAGAACAGAGTTTTGCATGACTTTGCGGAATATTTGCTATTATTTTATGTGGACTAAATTGTCAAGGTGAATATGGCCTACAAGAATGGGTGGTTTAATATGTGGGGTTAAGGGTTTATATCTATTCAACATGGCATTCCAAAGTATTATTTCTTTGATGAAATATTTGGCTAAAATAATTTAATGAAGATAATAATATGAATTATATGGAATGTAGGTTCAATATGTTCAAGGTATGCAACTTGCCTCTTTGCTCAAAGTCATCGAACTGTCTCTCACGCCGTCAGTCTCTGTCTGCGAAGTCTGAGCTGGCTCGTCGGCGTCGAAACCTAGCGCAAGACACAAAAACCAATAAAACACTTGGCTCAACAAGGAAAGAGCCCAGAAAATAGATCCAACTACAACAAAAATATAAAAAGAGATAAAGAAATCAACTTAAGGAGGTGAAAGGTTTCAACAGGAGTTGGATATGACTGAACGGAGTTAGGAATGGGTTTTATGAGTTCGAGACGGTCGAAAAGGACATATAATCTAATTTTAGGGTTTTTGATGAATAGTGACCATTTTACTGTTCATACCTATTAATTAGATATAAACAATAATTAATCACTAATCTAGGATTAGGAATAGAAATTAGGGTTTATTGTGCATTTTCGGGATTTTGGAACAGTAAACAAATTTTACTATCTTTGTGAATGTGTTGGTGATATTTAAATGAACGATCTTGGGCTAAGCAAGAAACTAAAATCTTGTCTGAGTTTTGAAATGGGCCAAGCCAATGGCGAACGCCCGAGGCCCACTTTCAAGCGCCTGCCAAAAAGGCCGGGTGAACCTTGGCATCGGCCTTGACCATAAGCGCCTTCTTGGCTGGCTACATGAGGCAAGAAGCGATCTGGCTGGCGGCTTGGCCTGCCGGCGGCACGCATGACAGCGGCGGCGATGAGCATGCGAGAGAGGTCCGCCCCATGTAGGTCTTCTTCCTCTAGGGTTTTGCGTGAGTTTGGTTTATAGGGTTTTGGGTTTTGGGGGTGGCAGCGGCGAGTGCGAGCGGCGGCGCCGGCACAGATCCGGCGGATCTGAGGCCGGAGAGGGTGGGGGAGGGGCTTGGGTGGGTTGGGGTGGCACCAGGTGGGAGGGATTTGAACGGGGAGGGTTTTGGTCTTACGGGGAGGGGAACCGAGGTGGCGGAGGGCTTCTTACCGGCGTCAGGGACGAAGGTGGGGAGGGGGAGAGGTTGGTGCAGGTGATGGAGGCCGAGCGGGGCGGCTTTTATAGCCCCCGCGAGGTGGCATGAACAGGGTGTGGCATGGGCGACGGCAAGGGCGGCGCCTGCAGAGGGGGCGGCGACGTGGTTGGGTGAGGGCATTTGGGCGGTGCCGGACGGAGGGCGGTGGCCGTCTGAGGCGTGGTCGCGTCGCGGTGGCGGCGGCCTCTCACCGGTGCATCCGGGAGGTGGCGCCAGCAATCGCTTTCGGCGCTGGGTTTGCGGTGGGGCGCAGAGTGGCAGGCGCCGATTGAAGGTGAGAGTGAGGTGGCACGGCGAGTGGCGGCAAGACTATCGCGCTTTGGCGCGAAGCGGCGGCAGTGGTGGCGGCGGCTCGCTCCCCATGGCGGCAACGGGGTGGAGATTTGGTGGAAACAGGTCGCGAAGCGCGGGGGAAAGCGGGGAGGAAAAGGAAAAGCGGTTTAGGGTTTGGGTTTTGAATTTGACAAATTTTGCCGAATTTGCTGATTTGGATTTGAAACTGAAATTCAAACTCGAATTCAAACTAATTTGAAATACTTTTGAAATTTTCAGGTGTTTCAGCGCCACAACAAGAAGCAGCAGCAGCTCTCTGCGGACCAAGAAGAAGACGAGGACCAGGACGACGAAGAAGACGAGAGGACGCGATCCGGAGGCGGTGACGAACCGGATGATCTGGCGGGTGGGGGCGTCGGTGGCGCGCCGGCCTGGCGTGGGCTTCTTCCTGTTCTACTACCTCAAGGCGGTGGCGAAGGTGGATGTCTTGACACAGATTCCTTCGGCGTGTCCTTCGTCTTTTTCGTCGTCACGGCGGCGTCGGCTCTGACATCGTCTCCACCAGCTGGGAACCCCGCCAGGGAGGGCTCCCTGCTCGGATGGAACGAGGCGCGCCGCAACTGGCCCGTCTTCTGGAAATCTCTCCGGGGCCGCTCCTCCCCTCCTCCTCACCGGGGATAGGCTACTTAGACCACACTTAATTTCCTCAGTTCATGCTTATTATTTGTTCCCGTACGTAGCTGCAGAGTGTTTTTGTGTTTAATTACTCCATCTTGTATGTACCGTAAGACAACGCTCATAAAGTAATTATATTTTTTCTTCGGTTATCACTCATCAGTCGGCCAATGTGGAATCAGTAATGAAATATCAAAAAAAAAATCGAGTTTTCAAAAAAATTGAATCTTTTTGGTTTAAATTCGGAAACTTTCCCTTTTCGGAATTTCCTTCCCCTTCCCGCTTTCCTTTTTGGGGAATTTCCGTTTTCTCCTCTCGAAAGCGCCTTCTCCCCCGTGCGCCACCCCTTTCTTCCTCGCGACGCCACCGCCTCAACGCCACCGTCTCCTCCTCCGCTTCAGTCAGCCGCGCCACCTCACCTGGCCACCTTGCTTTCTACCACCTTCTCCGCCACTCGCCTCCCAGTACGCTTCAACCGTACCACCACCCACGTTCTTTGTCAATCGCCTCGCCACCTTACTGGCGCCACCACCCCTTCCCCGCCTATAAAAGGGCATCCACAGCTCACATTTACCTCCATCCCCACCTCCAACACCTCCCCACCTGCCATCCCTTCTGACGCCGGCCGGATTTCAAGATTTCGTCGTTGCCTTCCTCTTCCTCTTCGACGACCCGAGGTGAAATTCACTGCCTCTCGTCCTCCCCTCCCTTCCCACCTCCGGCTATGGCATCCCCTCACCTCCCCGATTCTTTCCCCTAGCTTCCCCACCCTCCTTCCTCACCGGAGCACGCCGCCACCATGCTCCTCCTCTACGCCACTCACGGCCGTCGCCACTAAGCCGCCACAACGCCTCCCCCACTCCACCAAGACCACCTTTGTGATCCCCATTGCCCGCTGATGCTCACCGCACCATCCCCCTCCCCCGGGCTGTCGGAGCGCTGTCGGCCTCCCTCTTCCTCTGCTTGGGCGAGCGCACGGGCCTTTTGGCCGTGCGACTCAAGCCGCCTGGGAGCTGGGCCGTTATGGCATAGCCAAATGGGCCGGCAGCCCATCTGAACGTTGGGCTTAGCCCAACACTGTTCCAAAATTTGAAACCTAAACCGGCATGTCACTGCTCAACGAACAACAAACTTCTTTTACTGTTCACCCGAAAACTGGAAACACTGTTCACAAAACGGAAAAATGATTACTGTTCATTAATCGAAAACAGTAAACCCTAATCACTATTCCCTAATCATTTTCATACATGAATAGTAAAAGTGTTATTCCTCGTCCGACACTTTTTCGTCCGAAACCCTAATTTGACATTATATGTCCTTTTCGACCGCTTCGAGCCTGTGAATTCATTTCTCAATTCCGTTTAGCCAAATTAAGCTACAAATAAATTCCTACCACTCCGCTCCACCTTTCTTTGTGTTTCTTTTCCGAATTTCTTTACTTGCATGTTGTTCCTAGCTCATTCCTTGTCGAGCCGAATTTTATTTAGTTTATTTTGTTTCGTGCAAGAAGGCAGGTCGTATTTCTTGATCATTTTGAGTCTATAATTCATATATTTATTATTACTTTTATTATTGTATTTGTGCCAATTACTTTAAATATTCCAATAATACTTTTGATTGCCATGATAAATAGATAAATCCTGTTAACCCACGTACAAACCCACCTAGCACTTGTAGGCCATATTCACTGACAAGTTTAAAATCCTTGTAGGCCATGTTCACCTTGACAAGTTCACATAAAATATTAGCTATATAATTAGCTTTGTCACCATGTGTTTATAAAATCATCAAAAGAGTATTGGCTGTTCGCCAATCATTTTTTAGGAGAGTTGAGGGTTGTGTCCAGGAAGTTGGACAACCCACCCAATAGACTTGTGTTAAATGTGAGTCAAAGGTGAGGCCTGGAGGGTGAACAGCCATGCGTTGGTGTTGGTCCATCGCCTCACTGTGAGACAAGTAAGGACAAGAACCTTGTGCCACAGTAATATACACAGAAAACCGCTAAACCACATGTGTGGTCATTACTCCCTGGTTTAGTACACTGCTCTTCCGATTGAATATCTACAGTATCGAGAATGGGATAGGAGTGGGCCTAAGGAGGCACTCACTGGTCTACACAACGACAGGTGCCGTCAGCATAGGGGTGCAAGATTCACTGTGACCGGTGGAGTCTCCCGAGGGCTGTATGGTCCATAGACCTACCGGATAGAGGCTAAAAATGTTAAGCAGTGAAAATGCTTTGTTATCTCAACTCAGTCACACACTATCGTGTTGCGTGTATATTGTTCTAACAGTATAAGTCTGAGATATCTTGTGGGTAAAGCTGAGCAACTCTGCAGAGTGTATAATTAAAGGTATTTGAATACATCGTGCTTCCGGTTAATAAAGCTGTGTTAATAGGTGATTCCAATACAGAGGCATAAGTAAAATTTTTGTGATGATAAGTTAGTTTGTGCAATTGTTGAGAAACCCCTTAGGTTATTACTTATTATTGTTTTACTGTTTTAAAGATAAAATACTTTAAATACAAAATGCATCCACATATGCCTGTTGTGGTAAAACTGTACCATTCCTTTGATAATCCTAGCATGTAATTAATTAGGATTTCCATATGGCTTGTTGTGTACGGTACTATAACCCATTCTTGCAATATCTGCAAAACATCTACAGAGGAAACCTGGAAAAATGCAGAGGATCATATTAAACAGGATTTTGGTGGACCCACGAATGGTAGCGACTACTGTTATTAGGTCTTGACCGCGCTCAAGCATGCCTGTGGTTTGAAGTTATTTTGTCTTGTATTATATTAACTTTGAGCTTGGATACCCGTGTCAGGTTAAAACTGGCTATTAAGCCTTAATCTTATTTAATAAAAGTCTAGTTTTTGTTGTAATTGGAAGCGTGCTTGAGGCCGCTACTTCTTAATCTTGCACATCCTAGTTGTTTTTGAAGAGCTTAAGAGTCCCAGATTTTGAGGGCATTACAGGTAACACACACCCAAGTTATGTTCCGATGTACTAGTTTAGTAGATTCACTACTCACTACTGTTACTGCTGTAAAAATGACTCAGTACGCCTGCTGTTCGCTTGGTGCTTCGGCAAGGAAACATGAACACCAGTCCGCCGAGCGGCACGTTCGTTTGTGTTTTGCGGTTCACTGGATTCAACGGCATGATTGTGTGTCTGCGATGCTTTGTACCTCAATCCATACGCCCACAAGAAAGGAATAAGTGATTGTTTGTCACTACAAAATAGTGAATTTCATGATTTGACACTGTATGTGTCTATGACATATAAATTCCAGAGTCACATATCATAGACACATAAGGAGTAAATCATGAATTACCGATCTTTGGCAGTGGCAAATGATCAAAACTCCTTCCTAGAAACGCCGGAACGGCCTGCTTACCGCGCGAGCGTACGCGGTCGGCGCAACGGTGCGCAGACGAGTCGAGCTGCCAGGCAAGCTGAACGCGCGCGAGTACACGGCGCGGCACGGCGTGCGCCGTGTGCGTACGTGAGGAGGCGCGGCGCACGGTGCGGATTGGGCTACTCGTGGAGCCGTGGAGCGAAAGCGGGGAGAGTTAACGTTTCATGTGGACCGAGCCGCGCACGGCCGGCCGGGCGGAGCACTAATTGCGGGCGCGGCGCGGCGCGGTGCCGGTGCGCGCGCGGCGGCACACTGTTATGGTTTCCTTGTGACTGGAATGGATGCTCGCGCGTGCGGGCTTTATTGATGCTGAGACCCAGCAGGCCCCGAAAGGCCTGGGATGAAGGCAAATGGGTTAGTTAACAACGGGTGGGCTGCATTGAGTTTGAGAGATTTTGTCCGAAAAGCACACGAACTGATCTGAAATACTCAACTTGGGTTATTGCGCATCCAGCATGTGCAGTGGCCGAAATGGCGTGGTACCGGTGCCAACCAGCTGCTAGCTCTTGATCCGTTCCGAGCTGCTCACAAAATGAAACACCATCTACACGCTTTCAATTCAATGCCCAAATCTATCTGCATAAATCATTCTGGCTCCAGCCACTAACAGCGATCCACAATTAAACCCGATCAATCAAACAACAAAAAAAACGCTCGCGAGATCCAGATCCGTACGCGGCGTCGCCTCGGTCGCATTAACATTGCAAGAAAAGCTAGCTATCAATGTCTCGCGCCCCTCTTCCTTAAAGAAGAAACAGGAGATCCAAGGAAAACAAATGCTACTAGTTCCTCCGTTCCTTCCTTCCCCGCCGCCCGCCGTTGCCCACCACCGACGCAATCGCCATGAGAAGGCACCGAATAAACAATGAGCATAACGAAAAGGATCGGATATGGCGAGTAGTACAAGTGGCGGGTGCGTGGGCCCTTTGGCTTTTCATGTGGCGTTGCCACCGTGCTTATTCGGACACACGCAATACCAGCGGCCGTGCTTCTCGCAGTCAATTAGGGTGTGTTTGGTTGTCTGCATATCCTTAGCTTGATCTGTATAGGTTATTTAAGTTGAACCTAATCAGGCTGAGTGGATACATGCGAACGAGAGAAGTAAGTGTAACCCATGATGCCACCCACATGGGCCTACTTGCTGCATCAATAGAGCCAGGCCGAGGAGCGAAGTGACTTCCAAGCGTTCCCTCGGGCCTGGGCTGAGAGGCACCACTACATTTGCCGAGCAGAGCCACACGATCAGTCAACCAAACAACTCAAAAGTTGAATCCACTGATGCGAGGCAGGCTACGAGCCCCCCACCTCCCTCTTTTCCCACCAACTCCACTACCTGTGCATCGATCGTCTCCAACCCAACCCAACCAAGCGGCATGGCGTAGAGGTATGCAGTTGAGCAGATATCATAGACGCGTGCACTTGCCTCACCGGCAATCTGAAAGTTCCAACCAGAAACGGCATGCTTGAGAAGAAGACCGGATCTGACGATTGATCTTAAGCGAAAACAAATCCCTGAACCCTGATCCAGCCGCGGCGACCAAATCTGTGAAGGCCTGAAAAAGTTGGCGCCGACAAGTGCGGCAGCGCGTGTATCTCCTCATCCCCACTCTCCACATCTCAGTTCTCTCGATCGGCAAGGACCGTTTGCTTGACGCATGCATGTGAATGTGAGCGTGAATCAGTCAGTGTGTGCGACAACGTGATTCGTTCTCTGCAGACACACTGGGCCATCCATGCATGCATCATGCCTGCCTGCGCACGTGAGACCAGTGGTACACTTGAGATTTGACCATTTGTTATGCAATCTGCTGTTGCGCCTGTAATGCGTTACATGCATGTGAGTACAGCTCGTGTAACAACGCAGGAGTAGAATACAAGCGTCTCTGTGAGTGGCCACATGCAGATTTTTTTTTTCCAAATATAACACCTTTTGAACTCGTATTTACAGAAATGACCACGCACGAGCTGTATTTGCATATATAGCATCGTCGTACAGCAACACCTTCCTACGCGCCACGTCAGCCGCAGTGCGGTAACGCCTCCGCCGTCGCCATGTGGCCTCCCCGGCCAGCCCCGCTGCCACATCATCTGTTGCCACACGATGGCCGTGCGGCAATGGCACTGTAACATTTTTTCTTTTTTTTTTAAAAAATCATTTATGCATATTTTTTGTAGGAATTTTTAAATATAGCAAATAGTCTTCCACAATTATGATTTTTTTTTGTGGAGCCTCCTGATATAGTGTATTTGCTTGTGTAATTTTTTCAAAATTTTATCCATTCCGAAAATTCATTTAAGTATACTATTTGTAGGAATTCAAATTATGCCACTACTGCCATAGCGATTACTGCATCTAGAGTGGTCCATGTGGTACTAAACTTAATACATTCCAAATCACATAAAATCATGAAACCATAATTTGTGAAACCTAAAAGTCTAATTTTCGAGACCTAAACCTTTAATTTTCGAGATGTTTTCAGAACATATAAAATTATGAAAAATATTACACAATCAAGTCCACTGTGTAAGGAGCCTTTTAAAAAATTCATAATGTTTGGACCTCATTTTCTATATTAAAAATTTCTACAAACAATATACTTAAATGGATTTTCGAGAAAAATTCAGAACAGATTAAATTTTGAAAAAATTACACAAGCAAGTACACTTTGTCAAAAGGATTTGCAAAAAAAATCATATTTTTTTAGCCTATTTTCTATATTTAAAATTTTATACAAAAAGTATACATAAATGATTTTCTAAAAAAGAAAACAAAATTGCTATAGTGGGTGCGCACGGTGGCCGTGCGGCAACCACTGTAGCATTTTTTTTCTTTTCAGAAGAAAATTTAGAACGGATTAAATTTTAAAAAACATTACACAAATAAGTACACTGTGTCAAGAGACTTCACAAAAAAACATATTTTTTTAATCTATTTGCTATATTAAAAAATTCCTACAAAAATTATGCGTAAATGATTTTTTTTAAAAAAAAGAAAAGGAAAAAATGCTAATGTGCCGTTGTCGCACGGTCACCGTGCGACAACGGGTGACATGGCGGCGGGGCTGGCTGGGAAGGCCACGTGGCGGTGGTCCCGTGGCAACAGTTGCCGCGGTGGCCGTGCGGAAACAGACTGACGTAGTGCACGGGAAGGTGTCGCCGTACGGTGACTGTACGGGGACAATGCTATACGTGTAAATATAACTCGCACATGATATTTTTGCAAATACAGATTTAGTGCGTGGTCATTTCTGCCAATGCGATCCCACATGCATCGTCTCTGTGAGTGGCCACATGCTGGCTTGGGGCTACCTGTCTGATGCGTCTGGGGGCTCCACTGCTCTGCGTGTCCCGTGTGGCGATCAAAAACCTCAGACTCGATCGCTGCATGCATACGCGGTACTGTGACGGCGTGACCCATTTTGACTAGCTTGTCCTATTTACATGACTAGTACTAGTATTATTACCATCTCTCACCCCACTACTCCTGTCAGGGCTTTTTGTTGAAATTATTTCAGTAACACAGTAAATTATATATGATGTGTACATCTATGAGGTCTTTTTAGGATTTTTTTTTGCTAATACAACACATTTTCATCACGTTTGCACAATTGATTACGAGCAAACCATATTTACAAATATAGCACTGTTGACGTATGGCCACCGTGCGCCAACGCCAACGCCGCCGCCACGTGCCTCCCGCGGCTGCAAGGTAGTCAGAGTCGAGATCCCGAGTTGGATCGATTTACCTTCGGTAGGATTGAAATCGTAGTATCGAATCGTAAAATCGCCGATTCTACGAAATTGTAAAAATACACATATTTAATATCTATACTATAAGTTTGTATGATTCTTACATATTTAACATCTATACTATAAGTTTGTATGATTCTTATATGGTTTACCACTTGCATGTTTCTTAAAAGCAGCTAGACATATTCCAGGAATAAAAATAGCTTATCATTATCAAGCTCAAGATTGCTCATGCCATAATATAGATATTTGTACTAGCATTACCACACTGATACAATATTTTGCATGCTCCTTGTTTATTTATAGTTTCATTCTCAGAAATTAATATCAACAAATTTTGCTCTAAAACAAAATATCAACAAAGCCTGGCCTCTAAAAAAATTACAAAAAAAAAGAGCCCTAAGTCTCTACGAGTAGGATCGATAGTGCGATTTGGATCGACAGGCTGTCGTGGGTTCGTAGAATCGTAAGATTCTAAGAATAGGATCGCGATCCTAACTACCTTGCACACCTGTTGGCGCACGGTCACCATGCTCCAACAGCCCTCGGCCTGCCATGTGTCCTAGGTTAGATTAGGGTTAGGCTGAAATTGGTAAGAATTTTAAAATATAGCAAATAAGTTAAAAACATTATGAAATTTTTTTGGAGCCTCTCGACACCATGTACTTGCTTGTGTAAATTTTTCATAATTTTATTCATTCAGAATTTTTATCGCTATTTTGTATAAGTGTTCTGTTTGTGCGAGAACAAAAAAATTAACAGAAAACCATGCCATGTGTTGTTTGCCCAAACATCTAAATGAGTTCCTCCCTCCATTTGCCTTTATTTTCCACCAAAAGCATCAATCACTTATCATCTCGTCACCTCATTGTCTCATCCATCAAATCTTTGCCCCCCCCCCTCCGCGAAATGCATGGCTTAACTAGCACGCTCGGGATAAGGATTCCCTCCCGCAACGGCTATAAATTAGAGCGAGCGAGCGCGATTTTATTTCGCAGTCTCTCGCTCGCTCTTCCACTCGTTCATTTCATTTTGCAGTCGTTCGCTCTCTTGTTCTGTCGATTATATTTTTGGGGACATTTCAACGTTATTAACCGATGTCGTTCGCAGGTAGTTTGATCGTAATTTTTTAATTTACAATGTTTATTAGTTACGAAATAATTAGTAGTAATTAATTAATTAAGTAGTGTACATTAATTTGTAGTGTTAGTTTGGTCGTAAAGTGAAATCAAATAATAAGAAATGCATTCACCAAAGAACAGAGGAGCATAATCTAATTAAGCTAGTTTATCATGTAGCTTATCACCCAGAAAAACTACTCTACAATTTAAAAGCTAGCATGTTTAATTCACAATCTTTTATGGTCATTAGCCACCTTCTCACTAATATTCTCTCTATTCCATGTGTTGCAAGCCATGTCTCTACCAGCGCTTCTGAAACACTTCTACGATGAGGACCACCGGTGCAAGCTGTGGCTCACTGCTGACGCGGATGGCCCTCCGCTCCTAGCGCTTCGGGCGAGGAGGGACTGCTGGACGTTGAACGATCGCTACGTCCCAATTCTCTAGGACACGGGCTTGTTGCCCCTTGTAAGGATGGTCTCCGTCGGACGCCAGTTCATCCTAGACGCTAGCCTGCTGTCAGCACTTGTCGACAAGTGGAGGTCCGAGACGCACACCTTCCACTTCCGGTGGGGTGAGATGACGGTCACCCTGCAGGACGTCTCGCTCTTGACCGGTCTCCTGATCCTGGGTGAGCCGCTTGTTCCGGCCCTCGGTGCAGACCGAAGGCCGGCCGGAGCAGCCATTCGACCAACCTCTCCGAGCATATATGTGGTGTCCCGGGCTTGGCCGATTCGATGAGAGTGCACAAGCGGTGCACCTCACGAGGTCGTTAGGATGCACCTCCTTGCTTATCTTCAATAGCTCTTTGGTTGGGTCCTGTTTCCAACCACAAAGAGTGATTTTTGCTACTCTAGCTTCATCCGCGTCGCTGAGTCTTTGGTTGATGCGGAGGCCGGGCCGATGCCTTAGTATAGTTAGGGATCAGTCGTCATTTGCGCCACATACCAGGGGTTGTGTGACGCTTCGCAGTGCGGCACCGCTGGTACCAACCTGGCCGTCTGCTACGTGCTCCTGCAGTTGTGGAGTTGGGAGCACTTCCTTGTTGGGCAACCGACCATCGAGATAGCAGTGCACCCGTACCCCGTTCTGCATGACCAGGTAGACGGGCCCACCATGGGCTTACGGTGGACTGCTGCCTGTCTGCGTTGGGCTAGCGGAAGAGCGGTGTGGTGCTACTCGTTGTACCACAACGAGTTCGAGTCGTTGCACGAGAGCGACATCATATGGAATCCATGTTATCTACAGTTCGTGTGCACGGTAGCGCTGCACAGACTGTCTGTGCAATGCATCCGAGATGTTTCGCTGTGGACGACGGACCACCACCTGGTGTTCGCACATATGGTAGAGCCTGACCCGCTATGGCACATAATGCAATAGATTGGTGTGTACCAGGTCGTGCCCCCTGAACGGCAGGGCCCTACTGCGAGTTGTACACCTTAGATTCAAACTTCATCCGAGTAATGGTTATAGTTCTTACATCTTCTTTTCTAACACCAATCCTTCCGGAAATGCAGGCGATCGAGACAGGGTGGGCATACTCAGGACTGGCGCTCGGTCTAGCACGAGTGGACTATGGCATGGACGGAAAGGGCGCACTTGGATGTCTTGCATGCCTCGCGTCTGTACGACCCTGAGACGTACGTTGCGTACATGGAGTGGTACATGCCACGGACGCGCACAAGACTCACCATTCCTCCACCAGATTGTTCAGAGCCGGTGACAGAGGAGACGCGCCACCAGAGCCTCCACCGCTCGTTCGATCGCCACAACGCTTCGTGGCCTGACGACGCCGTAAGATAATTACAACCTCTGGTCTAATCATTGATGATATTTGTACTCTTCGTTAATGAACCTGTTACGTATGTCACTGCAGTTGGAGCGGGCGTATCGCGTCCATAGCGCATCGGAGGCCAGCCTCCACAGCCCAGATAGAACCCCGGCGGGATATAAATTTTTTGAAGCACATCTCGGCGGAGATGAAGAAGATAATAAAGAACTTGAGCTGCGGTCGTTTAACGGACGATATCCTGCGCATCGGGCACCAAGTTGGGGGGGGGGGCGTGCTCACCCACTAGGTTACGACGGCCTAGCGAGTCCAGCAGGTGTCGTAGCATTCCCCGTCGGTCATCCGCGGGCCAGGTCGGCGGGGAGGAAAGTCGCTATGTACAAATCTATGTTCAGTTTTTTTGGTTATACCTTACATTCTGCTAATATCATGTCGTTCTCTCGTCGTAGGTCCGTCGGGATAAATCACTTTGGTCGTCCGTACCCAGTACATAGACTGGCGCTCCCCCTCGGTCATCTACACTACACATCCGGGAGGTACGAGGTTCTCAGTTTACGTCCAGAGTGTTTATTTGTACTAACATCGTTCCGTGTTGTAGCCTTTAGTTGGCCGTGGGGGTGACAGCCGTGGGGGTGACGGCCAGTTCACGTCGACTAATGACGACTATACGGGCCTCCCAGCTCCTACCAGGGAGCAGTACATGATGCCAGGGTATGGACAATGGTAGCCATGGTTTGGAGTGTACGCAAGGCAGAGCTCCTTCAAGTTCACTGCCCCACCGTACGTTCAAGGGCAGAGCTCCTCCGGGTTCATTGTCCCACCGTATGTTCAAGGCCAGAGCTCTTTCAGGTATGCGGGAACCCCGTACGTTCAAGGCTAAAGCTCATCCGCGCAACCGGAGTTGCAGGCATCGTACCATCGGAGTGATTTTATAGACTCCGTCGTGGATGAATTCTTCGAAGATGTCCCCCAGGTCGGCCTAGCTCATCACGACGACATGTACACCTACCAGACTCTACTCTAGAGCCTTCCTACTGGTCCACCTCTGCCTCAACGGTCTTTGTACCCCCTCCGAACCGACACACGCTCTCTGGACCGATTGACGTATTCCACGGGTCATGCTCGGCGCAAAACAAGGTTGTGCACGTGGATGCAGCCACAACAAGTAGAGAGCAGTGGCTCAGACGAGTGAGCCATATAGTATCGCGTGTTATGCAATACATATTTTGGTTGTTATGTGTATTGCCATATTTTATATCGACATCTCCAATGGAGTTGCAATGCAGTTTTTTTCTATACATTCCAAGTCACATGAAATCATGAAACCATAATTTTCGAAACATAAAATCGATATTTACACGGCCAAAATCCTAAATTTTTGAGACAATACCAGAACACATATAAAATTGCCGAAACATTACACAATCAAGTCCACTATGTGAGGTGCCTTCAAAATAAAATCCATAATTTTTGGAGCTCATTTTCTACATTTACAAATTCGTACAAACAGGACACTTATGCGAAATAGCGATAAAAATTTTGAATGAATAAAATTATGAAAAATTTACACAACCAAGTACACAGTGTTGGGAGGCTCCACAAAAAGTTCATAATTTTTTTTAACTCATTTACTATATTTTAAAATTCTTAATAATTTCAGCATAACTCTAACCTAACCTAGGACATGTGGTGGGCCGAGGGCTGTTGGCCAAGCTCCAACAGTTGGAGCATGGTGACCGTGTGCCAACAGGTGCTATATTTGTAAATACGGTTTGCTCGTGGTCAATTGTGCAAATACGTGATAAAAATGTGCTGTATTAGCTAAAAATTCGATCACTTGGTATAGTTTGAACAATACGACATACAGAAATGCAGGTGACATGCATCGCATGGCCCAAATTAAACGCTTACGAGTGATCGGCTCGCCGGATGTACGCATGGACCAGCATCCTGGTCTATAGGGTGATAAGATCCATTATTATATTAGGCTGCGTGACCACGTATCCCGACCAGGAAAAACTATATCACGACCAGGAAAAACTATATCAGTGGAGAAATTTTATCAGACCCACCGATATAATCGGTTATTGCCATACCAGATATTCAGTGAAATTTTGGACGGAATTTTTAATTGAATTTTGAATTTTTTAGATGTAAAGATGAAATTTATCTAAATTTTGTATTAAAATTTTAATTTAGATGAAAATTAAAGAAATCAGATTTTTTTTGCTTGGTATAACAATTTATTAGACCTCACTGATAACACCGGTTAATGACAAAATTTCGATGATAGATTTTCCATGTTCCCGACTCGATGGACTCGTCCTGTTGCAAGCCAACACTACTAAATAACACGACGTATATATGAACGACATGCATACTGACACGGAGGCGTAGATACAAATGGCGCAAACATACCGCCCGCGAGACAAAAGATGGTTGGAGTTTGGACTTCGCTTGGTGGATGGCGGACCCATCACGAAAATAGAGGGGCTCATGGGTCCAGTGTTAGACGGATGACTAATATTTCTATATAAAAGCTGGCGGATTCGAGGCTCAGCCAAGCTATCCACGTCGACCCGTTATTGTGGGCCGTCGGATGCTGCGCCGCCCCGCGTCGCGTTCGTTCGATTCGGTTCCTGGTTTGCTTCTTCGGTCTTCACAGCCAGCGACTCCCGCACACATCCTTACTGTTGGCACGCTTCTATCTCCCTCTCCAAGCCCCCGCACGCTTCTATCTCCTCTCCAAGCCCCAACTCCATTAGGTCATCCAATTTCTTCCGCTGCCGTCTCTCCCCGCTCCCCAGCCTGGCCTCCGGTCGCCTCCTCTTGGCCCATACGCCCCTCGCTGGCTTGTCGTCCTATCTTGGCCGCGTCACACCTAGCCGAGCGCCGCCGGGCTCCTGCTGATTAGACCCTCCCCGGCGTTTTCCCCTTCCCCAATTTCTTATGGCGCCGCCTCTCCCCGCTCTCCAGCCTGGCCTCCGATCGCCTCCTCTTGGCCCCTGCGCCCCTCGCCGGCTCGTCGCCCTCCTCTTGGCCACGCTTCCCTTAGCCCAGCGCCGCCGATCTCTTGCTCCCGGCTCAGGCGTGCAGTGGTCGCTTGGCGCCCGAGCTCGACCTCTTGCCTCTAGCCGTTACTTTCTTTGCCTTGTTAGCACCTGGCCGGCCGACCGACCGGCCTTGATCGCCACCGCCTCGGCTCGGCCTCTCGGTTGCTATCTCCGATCCCTTTTCCCCCGATGTCTTTATGCTTGCGCACCGATCACCCCTTGTTGCGATTTAGCCTTGGGTTCGGCCTCCTACCTCTGGCGCCGCCTCCCTCCGGTGGTCCTGTGCCTGGCTCAAGCCCGCGTCGTCTTCGCCTTGCTGCGGTTCGGCCTCGGGTCCACTCCCTGCTGCCGGTTCGGCTTGCCTCGCGCCCGTGGCGGCTCGGCCTGGCGCCGTCATCGCCCCCTCCTCGCGTGCTCGCTACTCGCGCTGGCCCTACATAGGCATAGACCGCGCTCGCTTATGCCCCTGGGGCTTAGTCCATCACCACGTCCGTACTTTTTTCCCCTTTTTATTGATTCGATTGTTAAGGTTTGGAGCTTGATGTATTTACTGATGTGGTTTGTTTGTTGATTTTTGCATGGAGAATGAAAATGGATGTGGATTGAGGCAGGGTGGATATGCTAGCAGTAGGTTGCTATTGTGGTCGTTGTGGCTTCTCTCAGGTAACATCCGCTCTTCCTTGATTCGATTGTTAGGGTTTGGACTTTGGAATTTTGGATGTTTCCTAGACAGGGGATGGTGAGGCTGATACCGAGTGCTGCATTCTTGAGTTAACTTGTTGATGTCCCCCCTTTTGTCACCCAAAGATGTAACCCCAATCGTAACTAGAAAATCATTTTGTTGCCCAAAGATGTAGCCTCAATCGTAACTAGAAAATCATGTCGTCTGTAGGATGGGAATTGCTCTTTTGTGTTCATGCATGTCATATGTGCTTACTTCTTGAGTTGCTAGCTATTATTATTTTGAACTTTTAATTGCTCCTGGCAATGACATATTGACATGTACTTTGAGGTTTGATGCTATCTTTTGGCTTGCCTAGCTGATAGGTGTAGTAATGGCACAACAAATTCAGTTGAAGTGTACATAATTGCATGGCTTTTGGATCTGTGGTTGCGCATCTTTTGCTTTTCACAAAGTTTTATATCTGCATGTGTTCATTCGCTCAGGCCGAATCGCAGTTGGCCTTTTTGTTTGCCTTCTGCCTCTTGCCGTTAGTTCCTTTTGTTCTGGATCTTCATTTCGGTGTCTCTTCCTCCAACCGTGCTTAGTACTTTCGCGTCTAACACTAAATGCCATGTTTGACTTCCCTATAGCTTCTTGTCTTTGCAGGTTCTACGGTATATATTCTTCACAGCAAAATTGCTACCAGGATTTGAGGCTGGAGAACACGCTGCTAGGTGGTAGCCCAACACTACCCCTCAAGGACTACGAATTTGGCTACCCCAAGGTACCCATTTTTTATATTACAAATTAGTATACTGAAATTACTTGTTTTTTTGCTCTCCCCTAGATTAGCCCTCTCTCTTTTTTTCTATTTTTATTTGTGTGCGAGCATTGCTGATAGAGAAGCAACAACACAATAAAGTGATTTGGGCATTAAAAGAGTTACCACAAAATCAAGGTGTGCATTATTCCCCATTATTTCTTTTGCTCTATTGATATTTTTTTTACGTAGCCTTTTCTTCATTGTTTGTAACATATTTCACCATGCTTGTAATTAGGTATGAAACAGGTGACCATATTGGGCATCAACATCACTTATAAGTAACAATTCCAATCGCGAGGCAAGGCCCCAAAACAACAGTCGGGTTAGCAGACACTGCTATCATCATTTGTTGTTAGATTAGCCCAAAAGAGTGTGCAACACTAGAAATCCTTTAGTCACAAGCCACCTAAATAAGCGGTTAGATATAGATTAGTAGCCCACAAAAAAACTGAATTTTGTAACATAGGAACAAAAGATACACCAACTGAAATTATATCAAAATTTCCTCTTTCTGGTGAGATATTCTATATAAATGTACAAGGGGATTGAAAAAATGGGCAACAATTAGACTAAGATTGGTATATATATATATACACACAAGATTGGAGTTAGAGATGGTAGCTGGAGTCCTCATCCAGCCTCAGCATGCTCATTAGATAGACTGATTGAAAGTGTGTCTAGAATACGTGAGTTGCTTAATTTGATTCGATCTATCTCAGATTTGTCATGTGGAGACACTTATGTTTGACTTCAATTTTGTTTGCGAGCTAGGATTGTTCGATTTTGAGGTGATATTCAGGTTCCTAGAGACCAACCAGATTGGTTAGAGCCATGCTATTTACTATGTGTCTTGTGTGTCTCTAATGGAGTTGAAGAATAAGCTAAAGAAAGCTAACAGGATTTTTTAACCCTGGTATAGCTAGGTGAGATTCTTTTCATAAACTGCTGCTTCTATATTACGTGGGTTCTTGGAATTCAGATTATTTTGTAGACTCTGTCTTATTGTAATCAAGGTAATAATACCATCGAATTGAGTTGCACTGGACTGTGGACATCACTGCGTGTAATGCGGCGTTAAGGGTCAACCACACCACATGGTAGAGATCAGTTGTCAAATATTGGAAAGATTGCATGTTTTTCTCTAGTGGTCGATTCTCAGATAGAGCGAGGGGGAAGGGATAGTTTAAGAAAAATATGAAGGATTAAGAGGGTTGGTGAAGTTACATCGAAACAAGTTTACATGCTTCTTTACCAATTATTTCCTTTGATCCCTGCAACCTTTGCCCTATACAAGATCCAGACACTCATGGAAATATCTATTGCAGGATTTATTAGTTTACAGCGATCAACTGCTAATTTTCTATAAGCCTGAGAGTGTCGAATTGAAGATATAAAGATTGGTTTTTTAGTTCCCAGTCAACAAACCTGCTATCCACAATTTCTTAGAGTCTTTTGGTCACTCTTCTATAGGAATTGAGATGCATTCAATTAGTCATCGTATGATCTTTTGCACCATTATTCAAATTTACACGATATGCTAGGTGACAATACAAACTGTTTATAGCATATGGGTGAGTGGATGCATGTTTCAAAGGTTTGACTAATATGAATTCCCACATTCTTTTGGGCATGCTCTAATATGTAGTTGATGTTTGGTGGATTGTGCATTTAGGTGTCTATCCTTCGGGTTGTAGATCCCATATAAAATAACCAATTTATCTTCAAAGGAAACAAATTAATTAATATTTTACTCAATCAATCTAGATATACCGAACTGCTGAAATAAATGGAACTAATGCTTTTTCTCTAGAAAGTCCTTCGACCTTTTTTAAAGCATAATTTTTTGCGGTTATATGCTATATAGTTAGGAACTATGACAACTATGATTTTATCATGTTCCCATACGAATTGCTTATAGTCTATGGGTTAGTAGATGCATATTTCGAAGGTTTGACTAATATGAATTCCCACATTCTTTTGGGCATGCTCTGATGTGTAGTTGATGTTCGGTGAATTGTGCATTTAGGCGTCTATCCTTCAGGTTGTAGATCTCATATAAAATAGGCTTATGATTAACGTTTTACTCAATCATTCGAGATATACCAAACTGCTGAAATGAATGGAACTCATGCTTTTTCTCTAGAAAGTTCTTAGTTAAGCTAATTTAGCTAAAATCCTATGGATTGCGCTGTACCAAATGTGGTGCAGCGCAATCCATAGGATTTTAGCTAAATTAGCTTAACTGAGTTTAGTACTAGAAACCCGCATGTACGCCTCCTCTCTTGAGCTCGCACCATGATTTTTTTTTTCCATTCAAGTAGCCTTACATATATACTATTGATGTTATGTTCATAGGCATTTCATCAAACAACTTTAAGGACACGTTACTTAAGAATTTTAGGATAGCTAGCATAGAAAGCAATCTAGCATACTTTAATATCGAATCACAACAAAACAGCATCAAACAAGAGACAAAAAGCGTATCAATTCACAATGCAGCAAGGAATCACTTATGCAAATCACACCTAATCCTTACCTCCCCATCTCCCCATCAGCGGTCAGCAGCCCAACCTGCACCTACACGCTCCTCGGCCCTCCTGCTCACCGCGGCACTGCGTCCTGTCTCCCTTCTCTGCCACACACGCCCGTCTCGCCGTCGCCGGTGTTGCGGCTAGGGCCTTGGGTGGAGAGGGGCTCTGGCGGTCGGCTGTAGGAAGGGCTGGAGCCCACTTAAGCCCTCCTTGGGTTCGCCGTACGCGTGCTTGGCTTGGCTTGGCTTGGCTGGGAGCGAAAAACGTGAAGATGCATGGAGCACTCCGGATGCAATGCTCGGTCGGTCCCGCCACCAACAAGAAGAAAATGGATTTCCCACAAGGAATCGCCTCTTTTCTCCCTTTAAACTGCATAGCTTTTGCAAAAGGCTCCCTGTGCTTTATTTGCTGGTGTTTTCGTTAGTGGGACGATACATGCGTGGTGCTTCAATGTATCTTGTGATAATGTGATTGGAGTATATATCCCCTCGCAGCTACTGACACCTTAATTGTTATACGCCTACATCGTCGGAGTACGCTGCAAATTCGGCTGTGAAAATGGACCACGCGGACGAGCATGTAGAGAGTAGAGACCTCAGCTGCCTTCGGTGGACTGTGGATTCATAGTAGGTAATTCGCCAAAAATTACTTGACAAAACTGGGAACAACCTCAACGGCATTTCAGATTCATGCTGACTGAATTGAATGGCCTGTCAAGTGTCAACTAATTCACCACCTCTTAGACCTCTAGCTCTAGGCCACGGTTACTGCACAGGATTGCTGTGATCCCTTCATACAAGTCTAACCGTGCAGTAGTAGTACTACTACTACGCTTGCTCCAACGACCCGGCCGGCTCATTTGATATCTTTTCGAAAACATTTAGCAAATGTACTATCCGCACGTCTGAAATGACAAAAATAGTATCACGATAGGTTAGACAGACTTCACGTGTCTCCTATCGCGCTCCACGGTGTGAAAGTGCGCATACCATTCTACAACGAATTGAGAGCGCAGCAGCTGGCTTTCGAGAACTGGAAGCATAGCAAGAGTGCCAATTTTGTCATTTAAAAGACAAGCTAAATAAAAAAAATTCTATGGAAAGGAGATGGGAGTTTTTGGCCGAAATGGTACGGCTCCCCGATGATCTCGTCGTGACGTATTTACAGAAATAACGCTTTCACTATATTGCTACTGCTCGAACTAGTTGTTGAGTCGACACATATCCACTATCGCACGACCACCATATGGTGGAACTAAAACAGCATAGCCGTTGTGCGGTTTTGTCTTGACCGTACGATCACCATCGGTGGTGATATGCGTCAATGTGTGTGTGACTAAATGGCATGCATTGGTTAGGCAAGTACGCTACAATTTTCTTCTTCTACTGGACTGTTTCAACAAACCCTGTACGAGTACGACTCTTTATTAACAACAGCACACCACCGTCTGTGTTCCTTGGTCAACAATAAACTAATCCAATTTTTGCAGTCGAGAATCCAGTCTAACAGCATTGGGCATTAATTAACCCGTCACTGTAACTTCTAGATTAAGGAACGCAGTAGAAAAAAATAGCCCTGCCGGTCGGTCCCAGTATCGGATATTGACGGATACCGATTTTTCCGTATCCTAACTCGTAATTCTATTTCAGAGTTAGCTACGGGTATTAATACGGATTTTTTGAGATACAAACATAGGACGGATATGGACCGGATTTAAACCGGTCACAGATAACTTAACAGATAGCGTACATATAAAGAAAAGATATAACTTTATCAACGAAAATGTTAAATTATACTACTTATTAGAGAATTATTTATCCTACTTAACTACATAAACATAATCAAATATGAATCCATATTATATATGTAGATATCGTGGAGATATGCTAATGATCTTAAGGCGATAATACAATTGACAATGGCGTTAGGGTTTATTGAAACACATGTTTCCGATAAAATTCAGAAACTGTTGGGTTGTAGGCGGTCAGACCGACCAAGGCTTTGGCCAAGAGGCAGGCAGTCAGACCGGCCATCAGCGGCGGTTTGATCGGCCAAAAAGGTGCCTTCGAGTTTAGAGCCAGACAAAAAGTAGAGGGTTTGGGCAAGAGAGATGGTTCTTTTACACTTAGTCTCATAGTTTTTAGAGCTTCGATCCAAAAGTGCCATTCGTTTTATATTTCCAAGGAGGAATTTTGGCTAAGTCCCCATGCTGGGCGGTCTGACCGGTTTTGCCCCGTTCACTGGGTGACTTCACGGCGATGTTCATATGTTAGGTCAATTTCATGGGTTTTAGTGTATATGTGTTGTATGATGCATGTTTTGACTAACGTGAGTCAAGTTGCGAAGAACTTTGTCATTGTTTTACTATCGATCTTACGAATGAATGAATATTTGGGGGGTCTCTTAGAATCAGAAGCACGCAGAGAATGACACATGGATTTTATACAGGTTTAGACCTTCTCTGGAGAGAATAATAACCCTACTCCGGTGCTGTTGTTTTCAGTATGTTATTTACAATCAAGAGGGAGACTAAAACCTAATGTCTTGTGCTCCAGATTGCCTCCCTCTCGATCGCTCTCCTTTTGTCTACCAACTTCATTCTTTATATAATGCATGGATAGTGGCCGTTCCTCCAAGCCAAGAGACGTCTCAATGTTCCAAACAATGAACCTTTGGTGGAGGTTGTTGTCAGAGAGATAACTCCCCCACGTTGTCAGGTAGTTATTGTCAGAGACAAAGGTATAAAACATGCAGTTATTCATATAGAATAGCAGCGTATGTTAACTGCCCCGTATGTTGAACATAATGCATAAGACTCCATAATCGACTGGGCCCACATATCTGTAGCCTTTATCGGTTATAGGGTAGTCGTAACCGACTAGGTTGTAGAGAAACTTAAGACCACATGGTGCTCGTAGAGAAAGCTCATAACTAGGGACGGGTCATAGAAAAGCTTACGACTAGAGACTGGTCGTAGAAAGGCTTATGACTAAGGAGTGGTCATAGAAAGACTTACGACTACTTGGTTAAGCTTATTCCTTATAAACAGTAAGTGGTATACTTGCGAGTAATATAAAGATATTGCTATCTATAATGAGAATTACAGATAAATAACTAAATTAGGATTATTAGATCCTCGTCAAACTTGTTCCTGGGATCGATTTCTTGGTCTATTGTTGCGCAGAAGGTTTGGAGGTCAACGATTATGTTTATGTTGTTAAGTAGGATAAATAATTCTCTATTAGGTAGTACAATTTGACACTTTCGTTGGTGACATTATATCTATTCTTTATATGTACACTACTCGTCAAGTTATTTGTGACCGATTTAAATCCGATCCGCCTTGTGTCCGTATCCCAAAAAATCCATATCCGTATTCGACTCCGAAGTAGAAATATGTGTTATGATACGGAAAAAGCGATATTCGTCCATATCTGATCTGTTTTCATCTTTGATGGGACCGGTAGGGCTATTTTTTTTCCTAGTGCGTTCCTTAATCTAGAAGTTACAGTGATGGGGTAATTAATGCTCAATGCTGTTTGACTGGATTCTCGACTGCAAAACTTGGATTAGTTTATTGTTGACCAAGGAACACAGACGGTGGTGTGCTGTTGTAAATAAAGAGTTGTACTCGTACAGGGTTTGTTGAAACAGTCCAGTAGAAGAAGAAAACTGTAGTGTACTCACCTAACCAATGCATGCCACTGCGGTGCATTTTTGGCTCCACTGCAGGGTGACCGTGTGGTTTTGGTTTCACCGTACGGTGATAGTGCGATAGTGAGTACATGTCGGCTCAATAGCTAGTCCGTGTGGTGGAAACACTATTTCTGTAAATACGTCACGATGAGAGCCATTTGCGCTAAAACGTCGGGAAACCGTGCCATTTCGTCCGAAAACTCCTATCTCCCTTCCATCGAGTTTTTTTTTTCCAATTTAGCTTGTCTTTTAAATGACAAAATTGGCACTCTTGCTATGCTTCTGGTTCTCGAAAGCCACCTACTGCGCTCTCAATTTGCTGTAGAATGGTATGCGTACTTTTACATCATGGAGCACAATAGGAAGCACGTGAAACCTATCTAACCTATCATAATGCTATTATTGCCATTTCAGACGTGTGGAGAGTACATTTGCTAAATGTTCTCGAAAAGACATCAAATGAGTAGGCCGGGTTGTTGGAGCAAGCGTGGTAGTACTACTACTACTGCTCAGTTAGATTTGTATGAAAGGATGAATTTTTTTAAATAATCTATTTTTATTCGAAATTACATAAATAATGCCGGTTATTTTTTTTACAGAAATAATCTCTAGTCGCCGTACGGTTTGGCGAGTTGGACTAGTCGCCCAACCGCCGCGCGACACATCTCCAAGTCGCTCAATGGAAGGGCGACTAGAGCGTGACTAGACCTAGTCGCCAAAGTGGGGTGCGACATGTGTTGGAATCGCGCATTTGTAGAGCGAGTTAGACAAAGTCGCGCAGTGCTTGAGCGACTTAGGTCAAGTCGCATAGTGGGCGATTTTAGCTAATAAACCTCCTCACCTGCAAATCCAATTGGAACAATTGTGTTAAAATGATATTACATTCTGTAGGTATGACATTTAGCAAATCGTATTGTATGATGTTATTTTTTTAAAAGATAAAAGTGTGGTGACAACGTTGGCTGGTCTGTTTGTTATTTTTGTAGAATATCAAGGGTACGAAATTTGTCAGACTCGCAATAACATTTTGTGATCGTCGTATATTGTTGTAGTGCGCTAAATTTCTGTAGAATTTTGTGAGGACGATTGAAATAATAATGAGTTGTAAGTAGAAAGGTAAGTGATATTATGATTCGCCAGGGAATAACACGGGGCGACAGGTGGCTGGAGGCCCCATTTTTTTTGTGGATTGATAACATTTGATAGTTCAACGTATATATCCTTCACAAACAATATTTTCAGACCTTGCCCAGAAGTGATACATGTTGTTGGATGTCTTTATAATGATGCTAGGAATAACACAGAAGAATCAAATGCGAAAAGACGAGGAGATTTGATGTTGCGAATTAAATTAGACTTTATAACGAAGCTGGGAATAACATGACGCATAGGGTTTGGTTACGTGGATAACAAACAACATCATACACGATGCAACAAACCGAAGTACTCCTATGATACATGTGCACCTTTTTGGAATGGAAATATATTCGACCTTTGACGGGGGACTAGTACAGAATGGTCCAACCTACTGCGTGGACCGGGGCCATTTTCCCTTCCTTACTAGGTCGGCGTTGAACTCCTCGCCGGCCTCTTTGGCCAAGTTAGCCGCGTCATGCCCGCGAACCGGATGTGGCACACAACGGCTCGTGCGGTGCTGCGCGTCGACTAACCGGTTCAACAGACCGAAATGCCAGTCCGAACCACTATGGTTGTGAGCCATACATGCAAATTAAGAAATTAAAAGCATTCATATTAATTAAGCATTTAAATTATATTCCAATGACAAATAAATCATATTTGATATGTTCTTAGTGGCACCTAAACACTTTGCTCGAACACAGTGGTAATACATATACAATTTCATCAAACCCACGTGGTAAACACATAATTTTCCCTACAAAAGGCTATATTACGTTAACACCTGTACCGGCTGCTATGGATTGTGAAATCTTTAAAACATCATCGTTACTATGAATATTTATAATAGGTGAAGCTTTCAGGAAAAAAAAACAAAATTTCACATGTTTAAGAATCCTACGTGTTGGGAACCATGTATCTGTGATTCCTTAATCCAACCAAAACTATGAAGTAAATGTTATCAATTCTTTATTGTGCAAATAAATACGTATATTTAACATTCTATAAACTAGCATTTGCGAATGCACAGGTTATCGACATGTTTATATAATAGAAAAGTAATATGTTATCATTCATCTAGCCCAATGCGCAATTAGCGCGAAGAGCGGAATAGTACAACTAAATTTATTTTCACCGACTCATTTTTTCCTTCATACGAACTTCTAAACTACTTGTATTAATCATGCTATCTCTAAACATTTGCTAACAACAGGTCACTACACACGATGTTGCTCGCTAACCTACCATGGTTACTAATTGATCATGCTATCTCTAAATATTTGCTAACAATATATCACTACACATGATGTTGCTTGCTAACCTACCATGGTTTCAAAAATACACTTGTACAAGATAATACTACAAGCTCATCGTCCTAGTCGTCGATACGAAGCGAATAACCTCTTTTTCCTCCTCCTCCTCTTCCTCTCCTCTTTTTTCCCTCTCCCTCTCTTTCTCCTCTCTTTCTTTCCTTTCTTCTCTTCTCGGCTCGGTTCGCTCGCTGGAATGGCGACTGTTCGGCCGCGCGCGAGTTTTATAACCACCCCAAGTTGTCATACGATTGGACGACTTGGGTCCAGCTTCGACCTATTCGCTATACCGTATGGCGACTCTGTCCAAGTCGTCATTCTATCAAGCGACGATGCCTCGAACTATTAAATCGCCGTTCCATTGAGCGACTTGGATATGTGTCGCGCGACGGTTGGACGATTTTCCTGAGTCGCCAAATCGTACGGGAATTAGAGATTATTTCTGTAAAAAAAATTAACCGGTATTATTTCCGTAATTCTGAATAAAACATAGAATATTTTTTAAAAAATTCGTGAAAGGATCACAGCAATCCTGTGCAGTAACGGTGGCCTAGAGCTAGAGGTCGTTAATTAGCCGACACTTGACGGGCCATTCAATTCAATCGGCATGAATCTGAAACGCCGTTGAGGTTATTCCCAGTTTTGTCAAGTATGTTTTGGCGAATTACCTGCTATGAATCTACAGTCCACCGAAGGCAACTGAGGTCTCTACTCTCTACATGCTCATCCGCGTGGTCCATTTTCACAGCCGAATTTGCAGCGTACTCCGACGATCTAGGCGTATAACAATTAAGGTGTCAGTAGCTGCGAGGGGATATATACTCCAATCACATTATCACAAGATACATTGAAGCACCAAGCATGTATCGTCCCACTAACGAAAACACCAGCAAATAAAGCACATGGAGCCCTTTTTAAAAGCTATGCAGTTTAAAGGGGGAAAAGAGGCGATTCCTTGCGGGAAATCTATGATTTTTTAAAATAATCATTATTTTATTATGAAATACAAACTCAAGTCGTCTAACGGTGGAGTGATAAAGAATTATTTCTGTAAAAAAATAGTATATTACTGTATTCCAGAATAAAATAATAATTACTTTAAAAAAAAAGGGAAATCCATCGTCTTCTTGTTGGTGGCGGGAGTCATTTGCGCCATTTCTACGAATAACCATTTTCGCTAAAACCTCGAGGAACCGTGTCAGTTCGGCCAAAAGTTTGAACTGTTCCTACTTCCCCTGCTCCCCCGGTCCCCCCTGCCCCCACACGTACACACGGCTACAGTCTCTTTTCAAACCACCTCTTCTCTCTCTAGTCAGAGAGAGAGAGAGAGCGTCATTATAATGGATATAGTAACGCCATAGGCCAAAAGCTCCACTGAGCTGCTACACTCCCACTGTCACTCCTCCCAAGAACCTAGAAAAAGAATCCTAGAATCCAAGTAAGGCATCCCCAACAAAAACAGGGGGAGGGGGGAGCACCGGAGCAGTAGGAGGTGGTGGAGGGGAAGACCAGTGAAGACCACGCGACACACATTCGCTCAAGGCACAGCACAAGTGTGTGCGCGCGCCTGTGTGGTCTTCCTCTTCTACCACTCTACCACATTCTTGAGGCGGGGAGTGATGGGGCGGCGGTGGCCGGCTGCCATGCTGGGCTGCGCAGTGGCGGTGGCCGTGCTGGCGGCCGCCGTGGAATGCGCTGTGACGTACGACAAGAAGGCGGTGCTGATCAACGGGCAGAGGAGGATTCTCTTCTCCGGATCCATACATTACCCCAGGAGCACCCCTGATGTAACCCATTCTTCACCCCCCACCCCCCCTGATGTGGAGTTTCTTTGGAGCGTTTTTTGGTGTGGTTGGCGGTTTCTTGGTGGAGATGTCATGAAAAGTGAAATGCATCTTACTTAGTTGTAAGTTTTTCTTTCGGAGTCAGTTTTCTTGAGATCTTTTTCCGAAAAAGAGAAGACTTATGAGATTTTCTTGAAATGATGTTATTTTTGTTCTTCTCCTGCTACCATTTTTGGGATTTTTGTTGCTCTGCATTGAGAATAATATATCTAGGATTAATTGGTTTTTGGCGTATCTTTTCGAATCTTTTGGTGTTGTACTGATTGTCTCTTATATCTACATAGATTGGTTTTTGGCGTATCTTTTCGAATCTTTTGGTGTTGTACTGATTGTCTCTTGGTGTTTTTTCATCAGATGTGGGAAGGGCTCATTCAGAAGGCTAAAGATGGAGGCTTGGATGTGATCCAGACATATGTCTTTTGGAATGGCCATGAACCAACTCCTGGAAATGTATGGAATTTACACTTAGCTCTCCTTTGTTTACCCCATTCTTAACTATTATGGCTTATAGGAATTTCAACGGTATTTTCTCGCTTCGTGCAGTACAATTTTGAGGAGAGGTACAATTTGGTCAGGTTCATTAAGAGCGTCCAAAAGGCCGGGCTGTTTGTACATCTCCGCATCGGTCCCTACATTTGTGGGGAGTGGAATTTTGGGTATACCTCAGTTCCTAAAATCAGCATAGTAAAAATGGACTCTAATTTACTCAACTTCTACTATTTCCAGTTTGGTGTATGTGTATGTTTTACTTTTGTCACTTGACTTGTATCGCCATGCAATTTTGTAGCGGCTTTCCGGTTTGGTTGAAGTATGTACCCGGCATCAGCTTCAGGACAGACAATGAACCTTTCAAGGTCCGTGGAAGTCTACAACATTTCTTGATCTTATTAGAGATGCAGTTTTTTTAATTAATGTTTGTGACATTGCGTTTTGCTTTGCAGATGGCAATGCAGGGTTTCACCGAGAAAATTGTGGAGATGATGAAGAGTGAAGAACTCTTTGCTTCCCAAGGTGGCCCTATTATCCTCTCTCAGGCAAGTAAAAACATTTTCTTCACCTTGGATGCAAAAGTTTTATATGATATGGTTGTTTTCTGTGTATGGAGATATGTGCCTTGCACAACATGGTAAAATGCTTCAAGAAATTGTTCTTTCATGACATGTAAGACTATTCATTTCTTTCTTGCAAGTGCTCTGCTACTTTCTGTTTTTACTCCTGGTACAAATCTGAAACTAGCAATCTAGCATTGGTTGGATAGTGATATCTAGCTAGATTAAGGCACAATGATAGAAATTTGTTAACACGATTCATCTAATCATCACTTTTTTCCCGGTTGCTCATGGTGTTGGCTGTTGTTATTTGGAGTGCAGATTGAGAATGAGTATGGGCCAGAAGGAAAAGAGTTTGGGGCCGCTGGCCAGTCATATATCAACTGGGCGGCTAAGATGGCTGTGGGATTGGACACCGGTGTGCCGTGGGTGATGTGCAAGGAGGATGACGCACCAGATCCAGTGGTACGATAATCTTGCTCCATATCGACTTATTTACAGTCAACGGGTGTCAGATGTGGCAAATTGATGGTTATTTTGCCTCTTATATTCGTGTAGAAGTCGAACATTAAATTTTCTGTTGAATATGTTCATTTGGTTAGTTATATAATTTGTAATAAGGATTCAGAATATGTTGGTGCATGTTTCTGTGGGTTCAGTGCAGGTTATAACCAACCATAAGGGATTACATTTAGTGTTCTAGGCTTCTAGCACATTTGGTTCCTGCTTGTATACGCAATATAATACAGTTGTTTTATAACCAAAATCATCAAATCAGTTCCAATAATAATAATTTGGACTGTGTTAAATGACTATCATGGCGTATGCTATATCTCATCTCTTTCGTAGAACAAATTGTTGAATACATTTAACTTTTGTTCTTTAAACAGATAAATGCATGCAATGGTTTCTACTGTGATGCATTTTCTCCTAACAAGCCTTACAAGCCTATGATGTGGACTGAAGCTTGGAGTGGTTGGTAAGTTTTTTTTGGGTGGAGAAGATCCAATTTCTTGTCAAAATATAGCAGCTGCAATTTTCATTGATGTGGCTCACATCTTTATCATTAGGATTTTGTTGATTCTTAGTGGTTGTCAGTACAATTGCATTAATATGCACAATAATTCAGGTTTACTGAATTTGGTGGGACCATCCGTCAACGACCAGTCGAAGATCTTGCATTTGGTGTTGCTCGCTTCGTTCAAAAGGGTGGTTCTTTTATCAACTACTACATGGTATGACAGAAAAAAGTTACATATATGTATGCTTATTAATCAGTTGTCTCAAAGGTTCCTGAGGGGATATTTTCATGGTTTTTTTTCTCAACAAAGTATCATGGAGGAACAAATTTTGGGCGCACCGCTGGAGGTCCCTTCATCACCACGAGCTATGACTATGATGCTCCACTTGATGAATATGGTAAGTTTAAAAGGAAACAAATCAACATCTTTTTTGTACAGAGCATGATCTTTAAGTGCTGTTATCAGTATAATCCACTTCTGTCTCAATTATTTGTCTATATTTTAAACATAACAGTGACTTTTCAGACATAAATATTGGTTTTTTTTTTATAAAAAAAATCAAGATGGCTACACCATTCTTACTCAAACTATGCTTTGTTACTATCAGGACTTGTAAGGGAACCAAAGTACGGCCATCTTAAAGAACTCCACAGAGCTGTTAAGTTATGCGAGCAGGCTTTGGTTTCTGTTGATTCGGCCGTGACTTCCCTTGGAAGTATGCAAGAGGTCTGTCTTGATTGCCCTTTCCCCTCAATGAAGTATATATCATATATGGCTTGATGTGTCATTTACATATAATACCTATACTTCAGGCCCATGTCTTCCGATCTCCATCTGGTTGTGCAGCTTTCCTTGCGAACTACAATTCTAACTCTTATGCAAAAGTTGTATTCAACAATGAGCACTACAGCCTTCCACCTTGGTCAATCAGCATCCTTCCTGATTGCAAAAATGTTGTTTTTAACACTGCAACGGTAAGTTTGACTTGTGCTTATCCCAGTATGGCATGATGTCACTCTCTGGTCTTTTTTTCAATCCACTATATGATGAGTTTGCATAGCTGGTTCAAACTGTTACCATCTCTACAGGTTGGCGTTCAGACATCTCAAATGCAAATGTGGGCAGATGGGGCCTCTTCAATGATGTGGGAGAGGTATGATGAGGAGGTTGATTCATTGGCAGCTGCTCCGCTGCTCACCACAACTGGTCTACTTGAGCAGATTAACGTCACGAGAGACACCAGTGATTATCTCTGGTACATCACCAGGTAATGCTGCGTCATAAGTTGCAAATCTTTAAATCTCAATACGCACAAAGTTTAATTATCTGGGATATGAGGTCCCTTTTCTTTGTATAACTTTTCTTCGTTTCCTGTTTATGAAAGATCGAGCGACGCTGTCCTTCACGCTAAATCTCATTATGCATAAAAGTAATTATTATGTCTGAAAATCTTTTATTACCTTTTACAGTGTGGATGTAAACCCATCTGAAAAGTTTCTACAAGGTGGCAAACCTCTGTCTCTCTCTGTGCAGTCTGCTGGCCATACCTTGCATATCTTTATCAATGGACAGCTCCAAGGTTTTCTACTTGAAAAGGCTCTCCTGTTTTGTGGAAACTGAGTAGTGAACAAAATAATTTTAATTCTGTTGTAGGTTCTGCTTATGGAACCAGGGAAGATCGGAGAATCTCATATAATGGCAATGCTAACCTTCGTGCTGGTACTAACAAAATCGCACTGCTGAGTGTTGCTTGTGGACTGCCGGTTCGTTCTCTCGACGCTGCATGAATTTACACAAGCTTACAGCTAATAATCTAGCGTATGACTGATTATTCTTCAACTGCAATATAGAATGTTGGAGTGCATTATGAGACATGGAATACTGGTGTTGTTGGTCCTGTCGTGCTTCACGGGTTGGACGAAGGTTCGCGAGATCTGACATGGCAGACTTGGTCCTATCAGGTATATTCAGCATCCAGTAACTTCTTTGTTGATGAATTAATATTAAAGTAAGAAAGAAGGTAAATGTACCATTCTCCATGCTAGGTTGGCCTGAAAGGTGAACAGATGAATCTGAACTCCTTAGAAGGCTCGGGCTCGGTTGAATGGATGCAAGGATCATTGTTAGCACAAAACAAACAGCCATTGGCATGGTATAGGGTATGAAGAATTAATCTTGCCATAACCATTTAGCTGATTACTATATTTCGAAGCCCAATCTTACTATAGTTCGTTTTCATAGGCATACTTTGATACTCCCAGTGGTGATGAGCCACTGGCTCTGGATATGGGTAGCATGGGTAAGGGCCAAATCTGGATAAATGGACAAAGCATTGGACGATACTGGACAGCATATGCAAATGGGGACTGCAAAGCTTGCAGTTACACTGGGACATACCGGGCACCCAAGTGTCAAGCAGGTTGCGGTCAGCCCACACAGCGTTGGTAAGAAACATTTGCAACAACATTTGAATTTCATGACTACCACCTCTTGCCTTATCTTTTGTAGTATTGAAAATCATACTTTACTGCTTGATATCTATCTCCTTTTTCCTTCTCCTTTAAATCTGGGTCGTTCAATTTCAATTTTTTTTGTGGTTCTATGCTCTTGTTAGTGAAACATTGGTAACTAAAAGGTTCAAACTGTTATTTGCAGGTATCATGTGCCAAGATCCTGGTTGCAACCAACTAGAAATCTATTAGTAGTTTTCGAGGAACTTGGTGGGGATTCTTCGAAGATTGCCCTTGTGAAGAGGTCAGTCTCAAGTGTCTGTGCTGATGTATCTGAGTATCATCCAAATATCAAGAACTGGCAGATCGAGAGCTACGGGGAGCCTGAGTTCCACAGGCCGAAGGTGCATTTAAGATGTGCACCTGGGCAGTCCATTTGTGCCATCAAATTTGCAAGCTTTGGGACACCTCTGGGGACTTGCGGAAATTTCCAGCAAGGGGATTGCCATTCAGCTAACTCACACACTGTTCTTGAGAAGGTTAGTTTACCGTTTTGGTTATTTCAGACTACTTGAATGCTTGTCCTGTAAAATAATACTCGCATCATACAGTGTGCCCTGTTTGGAACACAGGATTTTGCAGGAAACAATATAATTCTGGCAGCAATTCTACAAAATTCCCGCATTCACAATGTTATGCTGCTCACTGATTTTTACTGTGTTCATTTTAACAGAAATGCATTGGGCAACAAAGATGTGTCGTCACCATCTCCCCAAACAACTTTGGTGGAGATCCCTGCCCAAATGTGATGAAAAGGGTGGCAGTTGAGGCGATATGTTCTCCCGGTGCATAGGCAACTTCTTTGACAAGACCAATTTAAATACGTCGTGAAAACAGTGGCCTTGTGTTGTGCTTGATCAAACACAGTGAAAGTGATGCAGAGGAGAGTTAATTGTAAAGTATCGACTTCAAGTAGATGTGTCTGGAGGATTAGAAGGTCATTTCTAGCATTCGTTCAGATTTCAGATTAGGATTGGTACTCTACCGCATATCCATGAATTGTTCAAAGCGACCAATTGCTAATTGAAGTTGGTCCCGGGAATGGAGTGTAGGGAGAGTAAAGGCAAAAGTTTGATGTATTCTTTTGCGTGTGTTAGTATGCGTGTTGTCTCATCTTTCTTGAAAGGAAGAAAGATGCAGGTGAATTGTGCATGTACAAGATGCAGGTGAATTGTGCATGTACCCTTGTGTTGGACTACTGCTGATCTGAGGAACCTTTTAATTGTGCAATGAGCATGAATATGCCGCTGATCACTTGCTCGAGTTATATCCCCACGGTGGGAAAAAAGTTGCAAACTTATCTTCTCTTCTGATAAACCATACGATTCGTGCGCTGAAGCCTGAAGGAGTTTTATGCGATGTACCGATAAATAAAGCACTGTCAAATGGCTTCATCGTGAAAGCAGTAGTCTTCTGATCGTATAAAAAGTCGGGAACATAGTAATCATATCACTGTTTTATTCATACTAGTTTCTTGTCTGAAGAAATGTGAATGATGTTACAGACAGCATTGGATACTTTGTCACCAATTCAGCCACCAATCTTGCAGAAATCGGTGCCAGACAGCTCCACGATTGACGAAATATTGTCCTGAATGGCATAACATGGAGCTTGCTCCTACCGGACCTAATGACCACTGGAATTATTGACACTGGAGGGCTAGCATGTAGGCATGCAGCAATAGCTCCAACAGTAGAGAAACAAAGCAATAATTACGCATTACCATATATGAGCATTCCCGGTGCACAACACAAATGATTATGCTGAAGAATTACCAGGAACATCAAAACGACGAGGCAAAGAAACAGGCATGCGTCTAGAGCTGTATGCAGTAGTAGTGTACCTCACCTCGCAGCAATCATTCAGCGAGGTAGTGTTCAATCCAATATCACGGACTAGACAGAGGCAAGCAATATATACTCACCGAAGCGACCAAAAACCAAACACCATTACTCGTTGAATGTTCTGAATGCTGGTTTGGCATCTGCACAAAGAACAGTGTAAAATGCATGAAAAGAAAACGAAGAAACCTAATGAGAAAAAGTCGAAACGCAAAGCTGTCGATGACAAAACATCCTGACAGAAGGCTGGCGTAGGGTGCGTCCTTTTGTGCTGCAAATCTGCAGTGCGTATGCAATAATAACACGAGCGTCGTTTTGACGATGTGCTCCCTTCTTTGGCGTCTTGGCTGGACTGGGATGCGATCACGGTTACCAACGCCCATTCCGTCTGATCTCCGGACGGGAATCCTATCCTAATGAAGTGGCCACGCGCAAGCACACATTTTGTACTCTCGTCTTTTTGTCGGCGTGAGTTTGATGCATTGTTTAGTTGGAGATAATGTACGTGTTCTCACTCCTACAGTTGTACAGCTGTATTGCATACTCTGCTTCCTGTGCATTTGCCGTTTGGGGGCTGGTGTCAGTATCACCGTGTCAGATAGTCGGACAATGTCACTGTTCCTTCGTCTTGTACTTTATTTTAGTAGAAGTTTTAGGTACATTCTATATTCTAGTAAGTACACGATGACGACGATAGTATAAATTAAATCTAACCATTAATTTGTTAAAGGTGTAATAAATTTTTCTTTGTATTTATAATTTTCTCGTTAGAGTATCGTGGAATTTTTCATCTAGGGTTGAAAATATTACTATTGTGCAACACATGTGCAATTACAGTCTTAGGAGTCCTGCCCTCCTAAGACTATACTACTCATACTACCAGCTGTAGTATAACTAAATCCTAACTAATCTAAATTATTGCATAAAAAAGAAGAATGAACGGTGCGTATTAAATTTATTAAATTGAGTGTACCTAAAATAAACTCTATTTTAGAGGAGTGTCACTATTCCTTGGTCTAGAGCTGTTCAGGCCTTCGTGGACAATCCGGCCTGTGCCGGCTTTGGCCCATTTTGCCTTTCTTGGTTAGGTTTGTTGTTGGGTCCAGCGTGCTAGGCCGGACTTGGACTCGATTTGGTTTTCATGGACTCTAGTCATAAGTAAAGAGTAAGTTGTGTATTATATCCTTCGTGTCCACGGATTATTTACCGCAGAAAGTAGAAATTTCATCGAGAATAGTGCAAAAGATTTCCGCATGCAGCTCGCAACTCATGCACGTGTAGCGAAAAGGGTGGACAAGAAACGTTAATACGCATGCTGTTTGCACGGAGCAGCAAAACATGTACCTCGCGCTTGAGCCACCATCCACGGGAAGGGAGTGACGCAGATGCTGACGCAGACGCACGCCACCGACTCCACCGTGGGATCGCTCGGTCGCCGCATATATGCATCCGAACGACGCCCGCGAAAAGGCGCAAGCCCGCCACAGCACCGAGCCGCAAGCGGGAGTTTTTTTTCCCTTAAATGTCACGGTTAGCGCTGTTATTTACTAAAAAGTGATTGTTGTCGTGGTGTAATGTCATTTTTTTGCACCACAAACGTCCTGATGTGCGATACGTGTTCTACACCGTTTCTCTCACGCACAGATGCCACCTCTACCGTTGCCTGGAGGCTCGGACGCATCTTCGCCGTTCCCTGGTGGCCCGAACGGCTCTCCGCACGCCACGTCGTCGCCTGCCGCGTGTCCCGTGCCAAGTTGCCCCGCCGCCATAGCCCCTGGCCCAGACGGCCTTGCACGCGCCATGTGGCGCCGCCACGCGTCCGCGGACTAAGTCGCCCGACGTCGTGCCCTCCTGGCCCGGACGGCCCTGCACACGCCATGTGGCCACCCTACCGTGCGACTCAGTGCCCCTATACGGCGTAGCATCTACCTCAGTTGCGCACACGCTTTGTACACATACGAGCATAGCTTGTGCAGTAGCTTCGGCTTGTTGCAGGTGCATGTAGCCACATCACCCAAGATGCATGCATATTTTCTTTCCCCCTAGTATGACTGTTGACATATTTTTGCCTTAGCCTGATCTCGTACTTCCTCCTGAGGCCATCGATCATCTAGATGTCGTGCATACGGGCCTTCTACATCTTCTGGTCTATATACCTCTGCATGTTCTCGGACCGCTGCTCCCCTTCTTCCAGTTGTCGCCTCGCTGTAGTGGCTCTATTGACAAAGTAATCGACCGTGCAAGTCCACGTCTCCTCAATGATTGCGGTGATAGGGAGGAACCACACACTTTTCAGCATACTGTTGTACACCTCGAACATATTGATCGTCATAATTCCGTACATCACACCGTCTATGTCATAGAGCATGTACTATTTCTCCAACTCAGGAGCGTGGAGATTAATCCACTGCGTGAAAGTTATGGTGCTCCTGGATTGTCCGCTCGTGGCCTGCTATCCCTCCTGTGCCTCTAGAGGGGACTCTCTTGTATGCCTCGTAGTTCAATGTTTGAGGTCTATCCAGATGGACTCAAACTTCTGTCTTTGGTTCTGCATGCACAATGCCTTGAACGTCTTCATTAGTTCCTGACTGCGGAACCATATGAAGAAGTTTGATGAAAGATGCCTCATGCACCACCTGGTTGGATTAAGTACATGTTTCGTCCCTCAACTATACCCGATGATTAATTTTCGTCCCTCTAATTAAAAACCAGATATAATGCGCCTCCAAGTTTACATACCGAGCAAAGCAAGTCCCTCCGTGCGTTCGACAGCGGTTTGGGCCGACGTGGATGCCACGCTGACGCTGAGTCGGTCCTACGACTGGACTAGACAGCGACTCGGTCCAGTCATATGCCCTCACCTGGTCGCCCTCGCACTCGGTCACTCTCTCTCGCTCTCGCTCTCTCTCGGCGGCGACTAGGGTTTGGTGGCCGGCAGCGACCGAAGCTCCCTGCCCATGGCCGCCTCGCTCTCATGCCGGCTGTCCTCCCCGACGAGGAATCTGCAGAGTCCCCTCCCGAGCTCCCCGCGCGCAGATTTCCCCCTCGCTGGAGGCTGCGCTATGGCCAGCTTAGGGAGCTCGAGTTCGTTGGCCACTAGAGGAAGCTCAAGGTCGGTGGCATGTGCTGCACCCTCCGTTGGCACAGTTTATGTGGCTTCCACATCGCCGATTCCGTACAGAGAGCGACAACTGGAGTACGCTCCGACGGTTCATTACCACTGCGGGGAGAAGGCTGGTCGGTGGATCTTGTGGAGCAACTCTAACCCAGCACGGAGGTACATGACATGCACGCGAGCTCGGGTAAGTATTTTTCGCCAATTTGCTGTTATTTTGGTTTGTGGAGGCTCTGCTGATTTGTGAATCTTAATTGAAGGCTGGAGGCTACAAGTTTTGGGCATGGTACAACGATGAACCAACCCCCTTCTTGAGGCAGGTAGTATTGTACTTGCGCGACACTGTTAGGGCGTTGAGGAAGGAGAACTGTGAGCTTAGGGCGTTAAGGAACCAGAACAATGTACAAGATTTGAGTGTGGCCGAGTCCAGGCATGGAGAACGTGATGTAGCAGTTGTTGGACTCGCTGGTAGGGTAGCATAGCTGGAGAAAGAGAGGAGATTTTTTTTTGTCTTGCTTGTTGTTTTTGTAACGATGCTAGTTAGAGTTGTGATTAGGGAATGTAATTGACCCTGTGCCGCAATCTACTATGTAATTGAACCTGTGTTGCTCTGAATTTGTCCAGTTTAGTTGGTGCTGTCTAATATTGCTGCTTCTTTGATTTGGTTTAAGCAAATTGTAGTGCTTTAACAAATCAGTAAGCGAGTAAACTCCATTTCATGTGCTGTCATGTACTACTATGTTGGTTTTGAACGAGTGATGCATCTGGTGTTGCTCTGAAGTTGTCCAATTGTGTGTCACATTTGTGCAGTGATGCTTCTGTTGGTTCTGAATCAGTGATGCTTCTGGTTGGAATAGGACATGCAAATTTTTTTTGTTTGTGACATTTGGCCAATGAAGATATGAAGAAATGGAACTCAAAGATATTTATAGTGATTTTCCTCATTAACAGCAAAAATTGTGTTCAGAGCACAGTTTTTGGCAATGATGATTAATGTTGACACAAACTACTAAAGACACAATGTGTTTTCAATCTATCTATACATCAACACTAACAGAACCAAGGATCATGTTTTTAATTATACGCAAGCACCATGATTGACAATTAACATGGACCCAGTCATGTATTACATGATTGCAACATGGTATCATGGCTGATACCCTGAACCCGAGGACATGCATAAATGAGAAGGATCAGCACTACTGCAAACAGATAAACAACATATCGATTAGAACAAACTGAATAACTGTCAGCTGACATTGGTTCTCAGAAATAAACAACATATTGATTGGTTCTCAGAAATAAACATCATAACTGTCAGCCCACAAGGCACAAGTTGAAAAGATTACATAACACTAGGATCCCATAACACTAACTGACTACTACAAACAGAATAACTGACAGCCCACAAGGCACAAGTTTTGAGATTACATAGCACCATGCTGATGGACATTACAAGCCACTAGTCTGGCAAATCCATTAGAACATCACTGATTAGTTGGCATACCCAAAAGCTTTGCAAGATTTGAACTATAACTTTGCTTCTTCTTGGTTGGAGTCAGTTTCTTCCTTTGTTGAAAGGCTGGTTCTTGGGCTGCAGCTTGACCAGAAGCAGAACCCGAAGTCACCTGGATGTTCACACTTGATTTTACACTCGCAAACGCCACACTTGCCTCCAAGTTCATAGTGCCAGTACCACCATGTTGTGTAGTGACTTTAGCAGTAGCAGAGGTTTTGATGATCCTCTGATTTGGCATACCAGGCTGTAGCAGAATCACCATGTTCAGTTAGAGGTTTGTAGTTTGCAAGTGCAAAGAATATAAATGAAGATATGAAATTTTGGAATACATCTACATTCTGAATAGTTGTGTCTGTCCTCTCTGAGTACAATACTCCTAACCTAGTGCAACTCTTTTTGGATGGAGGTGGTGTGTTCACTGAATTAGACATGGCCTTTCTCTTAGTCATGTTAGAACAGCTCTGTTGTGATGGAGGAATCACAACCTGCAATGTCAGATGTGCTTAAACTATGTACTTTTGTACCAACTTAGGAAATACATGAAATGAATGAATTTATTACCAGGGGAACAGGATCAGTTGGTGCAGAATTGCCAACACTTGCACAATGACCTTGTTGATCCTGGCTGGGACCTGATGTTTCCTGTGATTAGCCATGTCTCCTCTCACAGCTAGACCTATTATGGCCAATTCCCTTGCAAAGCCTGAACCTAATGATTGTGCTAATCTTGGACATTCTCACTGTCATCATCTCCTCCTTGTCCCCTTGACTCATCAATGGCCACAAAATGCCCAGCCTTGTACCTCTTTTTGTTCTGAGCAGCTTTCTCATCATCCTCTGAGGTCTCAACATCTCTCGAGAGGTAGTCACTGCAAGTCTTGTAGTCAGCCTTTGCCTTCCCCTTCATATCAGGCAATGTATTATAGAACTTCTGCTTGCAGGCAATATCCTTCGCAATATCAGCTGGTGACACCTTAATCACCTCCACCTCTTTGCAAGCATCTACTGCCTCATCATCATCTGTGTGCAGCCAAGCTTCACTCTCGTCTTCCCAATCACTGACTTCATCTCCTTTGTCACCCACACCATCACCATATGAGCCAACATCATCATCAACTCCCACTGTCTCAACAAATATATCCACAACACCCCCATCAGTTATACAGTCAGCCATGGTCTGGCAATCCTTATCATCTGTTAGCACCCTCAATCCATTCTTCAATACTTTCCCAGGAAACAGCCAGTGCATGAGTACCAACTCCACATCCTCACAATGGTCCTTCAAATGGTCTTGGACCTCCGACAGCGACAACTTATCCCGATCTATGTAAGACATGCCCTCTCTTCCTTCGCAATAATGCAATCTCTTCCCATCATCAAAGAAATCCCCACTGAAATGGAACCTAACAGCTAGCTTGTCCAAGTTATCCAATGCTAAATCAGAGTAATCGCAATAAATCACCACTGTGATATACCTACATGCAAAATAACACCAACCATTACCCTAAGAATAGCACTAATCGAAGTAGCTCCACCAAACAACCAGAGTAATTGCGCCAGATCTAGGATTGAAGAACTCACCTTTAGCTCTGTTCTTGTTCACCGCCGCATCCTATCCGCTGGGATCTGGGGATTTCTTGTTGCCGCGGACCAAGGGTCGGCGCAGCCTCCAGCGAGGGGGGAATCTGCGCGTGGGGAGCTTGGTCGGGGAGGACTGCCGGTGTGAGAGCGAGGCGGCCAGGGGCAGGGAGCTTCGGTCACCGCCGGCCACCAAACTACGAACCCTAAATCGCCGTCGGCCACCAAACCCTAGTCGCCGCCGAGAGAGAGTGAGAGTGAGCGAGAGCGACCAAGTGCGAGGGCGACTGAGTGCGAGGATATGACCGGACTGATTCAAGTCGCTGTCTGGTTTGGTCGTAGGACCGACTCAGCGCCAGCGTGGCATCCACGTCGGCCCAAACCACCGTCGAACGCACGGAGGGACTTGCTTTGCCCGGTATGTAAACTTGGAGGCGCATTATATCTGGTTTTTAAGTAGAGGGACGAAAATTAATCATCGGGTATAGTTGAGGGGCATCCACCTGGTTTCCACATCGTTCCACTGGTGAGGGGGTTCCGTTCTATTCTTCGTGGTGTTCAGAGCCGACAACAATCCAGCATTGCGGTTTGTGATAAGACATATGTTGGGCCTGTTTCCCACAACCACCTACTTCACATTCGCCAGGAACCACAATCAACTTAATGTGTTATCATTCTCTACAATTGCAAAAGCAACCGGGAGAAGCTGGTCATTTGTGTCGGTCGCCACTGTGGTGAGAATGGTGCCCTTGTACCTCCCCGTGGGGAAAGTGCCATCCATCTTGAAGCCCTCTATGACCTGGGCGAAAGCCTAGAATACCCGGTTCAGTATGAAATAGTTGGGGCCTCCATCAGTATGTTCACTTTCAACCTTGTTTATGTACGTGCGGGGATTTGCTTCGATAATGTGGGGAAGTATTCTCGACACAATGTTGTACGCATCTTCGTATGTCCGATATATGGACTCGATCACTTTCTGTTTGGCTCATCGGACGTTGCTATAGCTGACTGGATAACTAACCATGTTGGCGACTTCTGACATTAGTATCTTGGGAGAGACGGATACGTCCTCCGCAACCAGGTGGCTGATGAGGCTTGCCACATATGCGAAAGTCACATTCCGTTGCTGCTACTGCGGCTCGATAAGCTCGCAAGTGTGGTTGGTCACTGCCTTTTTCGTGAAGACCGAGTCAAAGAACTTTGCTCTGTGAGTGCTAACCTTGCTAGGGCAGCCTTCTACTACATACTTCACTCCGTAATGTCCTTGGTTAGACCGGCGCACCCGGTACACACGGCTGATGGACAAGGCGTACCGTGCTATTACTTGTTGCACGTCTGCCTTGCTAGGGAAGTGCTGCCTAACTAAGAGTGTGTCAGCATCAAACCCCCATGGGACCTTTCTTCTTGCAACAGTATGAGCGACCACACTGCGATATCATCAAGTCTAGATGCCATGTAAGGCACCTCCGATGACAATTTCGTCTGTCGGACCACCACCTGGGTTGAGTCCTCCTTGCTGTCATCCGAGCCTAGGTCGGCATCCTCGTCAGACTCCAACTCGAGAGGTTGGTCCGGTAGATACTCATGACAGTCAATGAGGGCTGACCACCATAGTCCTGCTCCCTCATTTTGCATAAAATTATGCGCAAGTCTTCTCTTGTAGACTTCCTCCAAAACAACACATTTCGTGCTATCGTCTTCAAGCTTCGCCTGCGGTTGCCCGCTTCCTGATGCACCAGCATCATCATCAAGGTTTTCCGGCGCCCTGCGTACAAAATTCATGTACACCATCGGCTTCTCGTATATCGCCGCCTTGGGCTGAGAAGCAATCTGTATGTACTGGCCCCATGCTACGCTTTCATTCACCTTGACTAGCTCCCATACGCCCTGCCCTTCCCTACTCGTGTAGGTGATCAGTTCGATGACAAGTTTCTTCGTTATGGGCTCCGTGTCGAACTCTCTCCGAATGCAGCTCCTAAGCTCGTGAATATTCATCGCATCGAGCCCCTCCGCCCAGGCCACCTTGTACTGGCATCTCGACAGGTCCAACCCATCGGGTCCGACCCGTACGAGACCGTCATCATAAAACACTACCAACTCTTACATATTCAAAATTACACAAACCACAACAACCCGATTCACGATTACACAATATAACAAACAGGTATGTAATTACAACTAATTAATTTATTGTACATGATTATTTACATGGGACTATTTCTTCAATTACCACTAATTAAATAGGACTAAACTAATAAATACTAATTAAATCTTGATTTATTTGCCACTAATTACCTATGACACAAATAATTACAACATATTATGTACAAGTAGGCAATTAAATGCGAGTAATTGAATACAAATAATTAATTAATTAGCAACAATTTGACTACTTATCAATAAACTACTTACGAGTAATTCATTACATCTAAGTAATTCCCATTGAATTAATTATGATGAATTAGTTAGGACTAATTAAATATGCATAATTAATTATGTTTATTTAATTACCACTAATTAACTACAAGTCATTACTTACCAACAAATTAATTATGGCCATGTAAATTCGACCACTTAATTTGCACTAATGTAATTACCACTAATAAACTATGCGAAATTTAATTATAATTTATTAATTATGACTAATTAATTAATTAATACTTCATTTTCAGCGATTAATTATGGCTAATTAACTACAAGTATTTAATTACAACTACTTTAATTACCACTTATAAACTATGGGTTAATTACTACTAACTAACCATGACTAATAAATTATCACTAATTAACTACGACTGAAATAATTACAACTAAAGCATAGTAAATAATTTTTCCTTCCCTTTATGTCGACCTCACGATACTTATACGGTTGTAAGCACTGCTGTAAGCACTATTTACTTCGCAGCGTAATCTGAACAAAGTTTTAGTTCAATTCTCTCTGTTCTTAGTGACGAACGCGAGAATGAGAATAAATTCTAGAAGAGAGTGAGAGCGAGCATAGCGCTGGTTTTTATAGGTACGCAAAGGCGTTTCGCGCCGACCGCGAGGCAACGAGGCATAATCCCGCATCCAGTGCACTGTGATTTGGCATGTATGCGGATGGAGGTAGTGAGGTGATGGATGAGACGGGGAACGCAAGACAAGAGAGAGCGACCGAGGGGAACGCAACGGCGCGCACGGTTCGGGGCCGGGCACTCTTGCCGTCGATCCAAGCCAACCGCTCGTTCTTCTCCAGCCGTCGTGCCAAAACCACCGCAACCCGCAGCTGCGTACCGAGGGAGGAAGCACTAGCAGTAGCAGCACATGTGTGATGTACTGATGTGTGCGTTACTTGTACCCCCAGCTCCACGGCCGGCGCTGGGCCGTATCCCCTGCACTGCGTCCGCACCGCACGCACCCACAAAGTTTGTGGGGGCCCCGCCCTGTGGACGCACGTACGACCGTCATGCCGACCGTGCACGCACCGGCTCGCTCCAACTCCAAGTACATTTAACATCACCTCAATCCCCACACATGGGTTGTCCACGTACCTGCCTCCGCGCTGCCTGCGCGGTCCGCGAAATTGACCCGTCGCCGCCTCCTCCCTCCGCTCGCTCGCATGGCATGGGGAGCCATGTGTCTGGATCCGCCGCCCATGCAGTGCCCCGCCTTTCTGCTCTACACGTAGCGCCGGTGTGCGGCTGCCACGATGTTAGTAGATTTACGGGGCGAAGCAATTATTGCCGATCTGCGTGTATTGTTCATCCGACGCTGTGACGGACGCGTGTTTGAGCCGAGCGTGCGTGAGATCTTTCGGAACTCCATCGGCAGGCAAAGCGACGCGTGCCGACGCTTTGCGGAAAGTACGAAGTCTTTACAGAAAGCGCAGAGAAAAACGGGGGAAAAGGCGGGGAGGATGCTGGACGCCAGAATAAAGACGCTGGCTAGATAGATACTGTTGTCTCTCTCTCTCGGCGTCCTCGGCTCTCCTCTCTCACGTTTACTTCTGAGCAAAAGCTCAACAATCTTTCGCTGCTTTTGCAACGCTGCGTAGTGTGAAGCCGGTCGCTCACGTTTACAAGAAGACTGTGGAACTGCAAGTCGATGACTGCAGCAACCTGCATATGCACGAGAAACAGCTTCCTTGCACATGAGCCAGCCGTACGTACAGAGCTAAAACAATGGCTAGTAAAATTCAAGCGAGCACAAGATCGGTTATATATGTTGCTACTTGGTTCTAAAAAAAGTTATGTTGCTACTCTGGGGGCAGGATGAATTAGACCTTTCTGCTATATATGGTCAATGTTTAATTATCTGCTTATTTTACCATCTGAATACAATCAGGATTTCTGCGGCACATGAATAGAATCATTGGCCACTGACGAACGATGACACGTATATACAACAGTGGCTGAAACTCGGTTGGGCCCCAATAGCTAGCATCCTCCAACTGCAAAACTGCCTCGAAACAAGTCAGAAAAAAGATGACAAGAAAAACAATAATGCAACTATAGAAGCTGGGGTGATGACAATCTAGACAGGTTAGGTATCGGGCTTGATCACCAGACAAGAAAAAACAATGCAACTATAGAAGCTGGGGTGACGACAATCTAGACAGGTTAGGTAACGGGCTTGATCACCAGCTGATGGCATTATCCGGGCGCGTTTCACGTGACTTGACGTGAAAATTATTACGCTTTATCCTCGTTTGGTAGAGAACCATTTCCGAACGCAACGGAAGACAATTTCTTAGGGGTTCGTCACTCTACACCACAAGATACAGTTTTGATTTCTTTTAAAGATCAACAGTCCAATTCTTGTTTGCTATTATGATTTTTTTCCTCATTCTTAAGTGATTCAGTCTGCCACTAACTACTAGTAGCTAATAAGAGGTACATGCATGCTGCTTGTTATCCCCACCTAGGCTTAGTACTATTGAGCTAGTTGCACTGCAACTGCATTCATTTGCCTAAGAACGTTAATTAAACTTTTGTCCGACTGAATGTCCGTCTCGCGTGAAGCTGCCACTTGTTATTCGGATATCTCCTTGCTTTGAGCTAGTTGCACCGCAATTGCATTCATTTGCCTAGGAACGTTAATTACACTTTTGTCCGACTCAATGTCCGTCTTGCGTGAAGCTGCCACTTGTTATTCGGATATCTCTTGCTTCCTTTCTCATCTTTTCGTTCGATATGACAGTTTCCTGTTTGCGCCTATGATTGGTCACATAGTCGTGTCAATGGCCCTGAACAGCCTCTCTTCTATGGACTGGTCTTGAACAGTCTCTGAAAGCACCGGGAGTTTCTTCTCTATTATCCTACAGCATTTCTCAAATCGTGAGAAACTACTATTCACCATCCTTGAAAAGACACTGACTGATCATGCGACGGCACGGCGAGCTAGTCCCTGTTAGATATGTATTTAGTCTAGGGTGTTCATTGTATATTTTTAACCTCGTATATATTATATATTGACCATTTGGCCTATTAAAATAGATAACAAGCCTCATTCTAACATGTTATCAGAGCAAGGATAGGGTTAGGGTTTCCCGCCGCTGCCGTTGCTCGAGCGGGTACTTGTCCAGCACAGAGTCCAGCAATTTCTTGACGAGAGCATCTTCCTCTAGGGAATTACAGAGTCCATTGAATTTGCTTGCCATGGCACTGATTTTCTTGGCAAACTCATCAATGGATTCGGTCTGCTTCATCCGCAGGGCTTCGAATTCACTCTTCAAAGTCTGCACTCTTGCCTTCTTCACTCGATCAGCACCGAGGTATCGCGTCTTCAGACTCTCCCACGCCTCCTTTGCCGTCTTCTTCTTGGCAATTTGCAGCACCGCGTCCTTTGGAACGTCCTAGAAGACACACGCCAGTGCCATCTTATCCTTCTTCCTCTCCACGGTCTCCCCGGCCACAGGTTCAATGGCATCCCAGACGCCCTGGGCTTCCATGAACACTTCCACCTTGATCGCCCAAGTGGAATAGTTTGAGGAATTTAGCATTGGATAATGCACTGAGACACCACCCTCTCTCACCGCCTGCTGCGTGGTATTTGCCATCGGTTCCAATCGTAGGTACTTGGGCATGTATTGAGAACCTACTCTGATACCAAGTGTAGGGGATCAAACTCAGGAAATATGCCCAAGAACCACAGATCAACACACGAGCAACTCAATTGAGGAAATGGGCAGAGGAGGAAAACAACAGGACACTAGTGGGGTAATTTTCGGTTCCTTTATTGTTCTTCGTAAAAGGTTTAGATTACAACTACAGACTTAACTGAAAACTACTGAACTCTGAATTTCTTTATAGAAAAACCAATTGACGCACGCAGCTCACGCTACACCCGGCGCAATCCGCTTGAATCAGACTCTACTAACGCATAACTTAGACCAAAATAGCAGGACATGCTAAACTGCACGATTACAAAACAAACAAACACACACAACTGAAAAACTTTTAGAACTGGTCTGACGGGAACCAACCGAAAACAGAATCAGTCCACCGTGACTGACCCAAATCAGTTGTCATAGTCAGTCCGATTTAAGCTTATTTTCCAACATAGCATGCCTGTGTCCATCTCTATGGATGTGGCGGAGCTATCGATGACACAGCTTATGTGGGAGCGCCTCCGAGCTCACTACCAGCCGACGAGTCATGCTATGTACCTTTCAGTTGTGCACCAGACGTATTATCTTCAGCAGCTCAATGCCACTGTGGATGACTTCTACCACCAGCTGTCTGAGGTGTGGCGTCAGTTGGACTCTTTGGGGCTAGATGTCTGCCGGACCTGTCCCTGTTGTGTGCGGCTCCATGCTCACCATAAGACTCATCGTCTCTATGACTTCCTGATGCATTTTCAGCCTAAGTTTGAGACTGTGCGTGCTCAGCTCCTGACTCGCCACCTATGCCCGAGCTTGGTGGAGGCTCTCACGGGTGTGCGTGCTGAGGAGGCTGCTTCTTCAGCACCGACTGTGATGCCTCCTCCAGCTCCCAACGCACCAGTAGTTGCTGCCTCTACTGCGGGTCTCCACTGCACCTATTGCCAGTGTGACGGCCACAAGTATCAGGACTGCTATAAGCGGAGGAGGGACTAGGGTCGTCGGGGTGGACTCCTCGAAGGGCTCTTGAGGGTTCTCCTACTAAGGAGCTGGCGCCTCTCGCCAGGGCTCCTTTGGTGACACCACTCAGTAGCTTCTCACACTGCTCTAGCGCCTCGGTGTCGGTTCGTCCTCAGACTCGTCAGGTTCTGCTCGTTTGGCTCTTGCTTCTCAGCAGTCTTCCTCGCCTCCGCCGCCTCCCTCGTTAGGTATCTTGTCTCTGTGGGTCTTAGACTCTGGTGCTTCCTTTCATATGACACCAGATTCTACCCACCTCACTTTCGTTTATTTTACAGCTTTTTCTTCCACTGTTCAGACTGCAGATGGTACCTCTTTTTCTGTTGCAGGCCGAGGCACCCTTTCCACTTCTTGTTTTTATGTTCCTGCAATTTCGCATGTTCCTCAGCTTACTATGTAGCTTATGTCAGCTGGTCGGATCATTGATCATGACTGTAGTGTTATTCTTGAGTCTGACTCTTGTTGTGTTCAGAACCGCTGCACGGGGACTCTACTTGGTACTGGCCCTCGATATCATGATTCGCAGCGTCTTTGAGAGCTCGACTGGCTTCATCTTCCTTCCGTTAACTCCACCAGCTCGTCATCATTCCAACATCCCCAATCACCTAATTCCAACGATGGTCTGACATAATTGAGGTCGCAATCAAAGCAAGGCGGACAAGCTGAGGACTATCACACACAGCTAGCTGGCCATTAAGGTCTTTAAACAATTCTGTTGGTTTCAGAGGAGAGACATGTAAGGAGCCTACAACGGCGTTGGGTGGCATAGGCCAATCTGAACGAGATGCGCTGCAGCCAGTGTGAAGCTTCTCCATTTCAAGAACCGATATATCTGTTAGCTGTAGGTGATCCAATCTGATGGGATGTCTATAACTAAATGTGATATGGCCTGTGTTTCTTGAAAAATAAGGAATGTGAACTTCACATTTCTATCTCTTATGGGTTGCCCTCTAAAATAGAGTGCATTGTGTCTCACATCTCCATGAATACAGTTGGGAATGATTAATCTAAATGCGATATGACCTATGTTTCTTGAAACATAAGGATTGTGAACTTCACATTTCTATCTCTTATGGGTTGGCCTCTAAAACAGAGTACAACAGATTTTTTTAAATAATCATTATTTTATTTGGAAATACAGTAATATGCCTGTTTTCTTTTTACAGAAATAATACTCTGTCGCTACACTGTTGGGCGACTTGGGTCTAGTCGCTCAACCATTGGGCGACTGATCCAAGTTGCCCAACCGTCGAGCGACACATAGCGTTATCGCCCAACAGTGGAGCGACTGTCGCTTCAGCTCCTGATCGTTAAAGCGTTGAGCGACTTACAACCCCTAGTCGCTCAACGGTTGAGCGACTAGGGGTTTATATCTCGCGTGCGCGGCGCCATCGCCATTTCTCTTCATCGGGCAGAACCAGAGGCGAGGAAAAGAAAAAAAAAAGAGAAGGAGAGAGGAAGAGGAAAAGATAAGAAGGGAGGAGAGGAGAGGAGAGGGAGGGAAAGAGAGGAGGAGAGGTCTGCTCATCTACGACGGGGAGTCTCCTGCATTTCTTTGTAGATTTGTTTTCAAACCCATGGTAGGCTAGCAAATAGTGTAGTCGTAAATAGATTAGCAAATAGGTTAGCATATAGTGTAGTCATAAATAGTGTAGGTTAGCAAATAGTGTGGTCGTAAATAGGTTAGCAAATATGTTAGCATATAGTGTAGTCATAAATAGTGTAGATTAGCAAATAGTGTAGTCGTATATGTTAGATTAGTCATAAATAGTGTAGGCTAGTAACTGAAATCATTAGATGTGTAGTCGTAAATAGTATATGTTAGCAAATAGTGTAGTTGTAAATAGGTTATCAAATATGTTAGCATATAGTGTAGTCGTAAATAGTGTAGGTTAGCAAATAGTGTAGTCGTAAATAGGTTAGCAGATAGAGTAGTCGTAAATAGTGTAGGTTAGCAACTAAAATCATTAGATGTGTAGTGGCATTTTGTTAATAAGTGAAAATAGTGTAGTCGTAGGTTAGCAACTAAAACCACAGTCGGTATGTCATATTATTGATAGTTGTAAATAGTGTAGTCGTAGACTTAACGCGAATATAGCTGTTAATAGTCGTAATGCGGCTGTGGATATACCCTAACCCGAACCGTAACATCTTAACCCCATACCCTAACTCTAACCCCTAAACCCTAAAAACGTAAACCCTAAAACCGAAATGCGGCTATGGCTATATATGTTGAGGAATATGCGGTTTATGGAAGAATACAACTAAATTTTTGGAATTACCACTAATTGTGTCGTAATTGCTAACTTGAAATTGATTTGCAGGTATGGCTCGCGACCTAGGTGGTTTGGACTAGCCTTATGGCCTGCTGGACCGGCGCATCGACGCACAGCACCACGTCAGCCGTCGTGTCCCGCATCCTCAGGGTGGGGACGAGGCAACTGACTTGGGGGTGGTCCGTACGCGGACACCTGACGGGCATGGAGACTAGACTCACGCTGGACAGACATGTTTGTCTGCCAAATGTGGCACTTCTCATTATCATATGTACGTGCTATGTACTTACTTCTTTGTGCTTTGCTGGCAGAGCGAGGCCGGCCTTCTACCTCTCGCTCGGATGGTGAAGGTCACCGACGAGGACGGCGCTTCGGTTGAGGACGATGGGGAGGTCGAGGTTGGCCCGGAGCGGTCACGACAGTTCCCATTTGATTGGTCGTTGCTGATAGCTCTGGTGGACCAGTAGCGACCCGAGACGCACACCTTCCACCTCCCATTCGGGGAGATGGCCCCCACTCTGGAAGATGTCGCGGTGCTGCTCGGCCTGCCTATCGCGGAAGCCACTACGTCCTCGCCGGATGCGCTTGTCGAATGGCGCGATGACCTGCTGGGCAGGTTTCACGGGGTTCTTCCAACCGAGACCGCGCCAGTGTTCTACCACTTTGCGACACGATAGAGTCATGGCTTGCACCTGAGGTGGCTTTCGCAGTTCCGGGTACGTATGCGATCCATTTTCAGTTTTTTGCGATGCACTATCCTTGCCCTATGACTGGCTTACTAAATTTTCATTTGTGGACAGGTTGAGCGGATGGCCCCGAAGCCCAGCGATCACTAGGTGTCGCGGCACCTCGAGGCGTACTTGTTGTGGTTGCGACGGTGGCCACGTCGACGCCTACGCCAAGACTGCCACATCCTGCAGCCTAGCCAGCGCCTGCACGTGGCCCACCAGTGCCTGACCAGGCTGGAGTGTCAAGTTGGGCACGTGGCTATCCACCCCCGCCGCCGCCGGGCCAGGCCGAAGTGTCAGGGTTAGCGCGTGGCTATCCACCCCCGCCAGTGCCTGACCAGGCTGGAGTGTCAGGCTAGACACGTGGCTACCCACCCCCACCTCTGCCGGGCCAGGCCGGAGTGTCAGGGTTGGCGCGTGGATACCCACCCCGCCATCGTTCCTGGATTCCTACCCGACAGCGCCAGGGCAATCACTACTACAAAAAGGCTAATACTGGACGCCTCATCACAGATGGTTGATCAAAATCGCTCAGATTACATGTAATCACGCATAATTTTGGTTTAGAGACCGTCGTATTCTTGGGTTGCGCTAAAAACGTCTCGTGAAGAGGTAATATCACAGACGGTTCATGTTAAAAACCGTATGTAAAGTATCACAGACAGTTCTTGTTAATAATCGTCTATGATAATTCTACATATCACATACGGTTTTCAACAAAGAACCGTCTGTGAAACATCACAGACGGTTCTTAACAATAACCATATGTGATATTACCACATATCACAGACGGTTTTTTGTTATAACCGTCTGTGATAATATCGCTACAGCCTAATGCGTTTTCTTCTTCGTCGCCATCCGCTTCGGCTCCCCGATGCGTCTCTTCGTCGCATCGATCCGTTTCGGCTCCCCGATGCGTCTCTTCGTCTCACGCTCCGAATTTATACATTATTTTATAAAAAGGATCATCTGCCATCGAAGATGATCATCCGCACATACTTATAAAAAAACAGAAATGGCTGCCTCTTTCTTGTCGCCGGCATTGATGGCCTACACGCCGCCTTCATGCGAGCACCTCTCTCAGACGTTGAACCGTGTTGCGGAAGAACACTGTTTCAACAGTGTCTTCACTCCTACGTCGGCCGAGAATTTGCCGGAGCAGGTGATGGCCACCTTCTGTTGTCTTGACATCCTCCTCCGCCATGTCTTCTGGGTGATCTCCCACTTTCAACGAGTTTACCGCGTCATCGATGTGGTCCTCCAAAATGATGTTGCACGTCTTAAGGAGGCTTGCCGTCACTTAGACTGCGTAATCGAGGCGACAGGCGACCAGGCCGAGACCCCTTAAGTAAGGAAAGAGAGCCTATGGGCTCAATGCTTCTTGGTTTAACAGTTTGAGAGTCTTTGAGAGACACTCGAACGAGCGTGTCAGCGGGTGGAAACATTTCAGGCTTCGTTCGCTGATGATTAGGAACCGTCCGATGCCGACGTCGTCGCCTATGAAGTATTGAAGACGGAGATAGCAGCCTACCTTCGCCACTAGAAAAACTTTGTTTAATTATAGGTTTATACTTTTTTTTAATATTTTTGTAAGCGACTGGCCACGCTGTTTGGCCATATGAAAATTCCAAAATGAAAAAAAAAAGTTTGGAGGTGAAGTTAATTACTATATGAATTATATGTTGAATTATTACTATATATATATATATATATATATATATATATATATATATATATATATATAGGTAAAGCAAATTTTCAAATATTTAAATGACAAAATTGACATATAAACATGTAATTTCTTCATGTCATGTAAGTGTATATACAAGATAAATATACTTGAGAAAAAACCATATCACAGACGGTTCCATTATAGAACCGTCTGTGATAATTATCACTGACAGTTCCATAATAGAACCGTCTGTGATAAGTCTCTTTATTAGAAGGAGCCCGGCCGCTAGGGTTTGCGCTCGCCCTAACTCGTCACTCCCCAGCGCCGCTAGGGTTTGCGCTCGCCCTAACTCGTCACTCCCTAGCGCATTTACTCTTGTCCGTTCCCCTCCCCACCTCGACGCCGCCGCCCGACCCCGTCGCCATCGCCGCAGGTTGTGACACCACTCTGCACTGCACAAGATCATATGATAGTCGTAGTGTCTTGTGCAGTGTCAGGGTCGTGCCACAACTACGGTGACGCCGCCACCCTGCGTGTCGCCTGCGCCGCCATGGCTTGGTTCTCCTGCTCGACCTCCTGCGCTCGGGCCCTGGCGGGGCTTTGCTTTCCCCATCCTCTCTCTATTCTCCTCTAAATCTGTTGGCTTAATGTCTTTTGTTGAGTTTGATTTTTATGCTTGAGCCTTAAGTTGTGTCCTGATGTTTGTGTGATTTATGCAAGGTGAAGGAGATGGATGAGGGTTGTGCTAGTGGTGGGGTCGTCGCCGTGGTTGCGTTGTACTGAGGTATCACCCTACCTTACTCCCTCTCTGTCTCTACCCCCTTGCTCTGTGATGAAAATGGCTAGTGCTCTGCGATGGATGCCGAGGGCTACTACTAGTGTGGTGGGTTTGGACACCCTTGGTCTTGTTGTCTTACTGATGAATTGCTCAATGATGTCAATAGTCTTATGCTGTCTCTCGCCATTCATTTCACCTTTATGCGTATGCTTGTGTTCATGCTTAGGTCAAGTTCTCCTACCTCTTGCGTCCAGTCGTCCTACCATTCCATTCATAATCTCTTCTCTATAAAGTCTCCAGCGTTGGTACTTGTGCCATTAAAAGCAAGCATCATATATATATATATATATATATATATATATATATATATATATATATATATATATATATATATATATATATATATATATATATATATATATATATTATATAGTCCTGGCCACTTTAGGAAGTTAGTCCATGACATGAGAAGGATGAGACAATATCCACGGGCAACCTCATTGAGCCCCTGCAAGTTTAAAAAGTATAGATGCAAGGAGAGCGTCAGGACATCCAATTACATGGATGTTATCGATAGGTAATTGAACGTCGCTATGTTGAGAAAGTGACGTTGATCTTGTAGTACTCCATTGGGAAGTGGCATCATCTATCGACAACCAACAATTCTTGAGCATGTAATTGTCTTTAAACCCAACAAGAACACCAAGCAACAAGTTTAGAATTCTTTTGAAATATGAGAATGGTAGCTTGGTGTTCTTGTTAGGTTTAAAGACGATTACATGCTCAAAATGGTTAGTTGTCGATACATGATGCCACTTCCCACCGAATACCAAGGCCCACGCCACTTTCGAATTCCTAGGTCCAATTACCTATCGACAACATCTAGGTAATTGGATGTCCTGACGCTCTCCTTGCATCCGTACTTTTTAAACTTGCAGGGGCTCAATGAGGTTGCCAGTGGCTACTGTCTCATCTTTCTCATGCTGTGTGGACGACCCCCCCAAAGTGGCTGAGAGACTACGAACAATATATATATGATGTCGGATTTAATGGCACAAGCAACCACTGCTTGGGGCTTTATAGAGATAAGTACTTATCACAGACGGTTTCAGCCACAAACCGTCTGTGATATATACTTATCACAGACGGTTCTCAGTTAATAACCGTCTGTGAAAGTATGCATCACAGACGGTTGAAAACCATCTGTGATGACCTCATATCATTACTAACCCATAAACTCAGACGGCTCACAAAATCGTCTATGATGACTTTTTGAACCGTCTGTGAATACTTTTTTTGTAGTAGTGAATATCCGTTCCTCCCCGACGGTGGGTACGGCGGGCATGACTATTGGGCGTGCACCATGGACCACACTAAAGGTACGTTTCATCTCGTCAGGTTTGTTTCGGACCATCATATAGCCCACGTATAAACATAATTTGTCCTGCAGGTTTCGCGCCCCAACCGGGAGTTCAGCTCTCCCCGCACGAGGACGTGGACGTCTTCTTCGCGGAAGACCCGGGGGAGGTCAAGGGAGCACCTTAGCCCCCACCCGTTGAGGTTCTTTCCGGGTCGTAGCTCGACGGTGCCCCAGTGGGCACTCAGGCCATGGTGGAGCCGACCCCACAGGCCTTGGGACCACGGGTCAATAGGGCACCTGACCGCTTCACCCCATCGGGGCCCCGACACCCCACGCTAAAGAAGCCCAAGAGGGGCTGTACGGGCGGGCACGGACGGGGGGTGGGACGTGGCAACGACAGAGGAGGTGCTGCGGGTGGTGTAATGGGCGGCTAGTAGGGGGTCTTCGTTGTGCGAGGAGAACTCAACTATTATTCTAGCCTCGTGTTTCTATATTTCTTTTTTGTAGTACAACTATTACTATGCAAGCCTCGTGTACAACTATTATTATGTTTGGCTCGTGTTTCGATATCTCTTTTTTGCGTACACACCATGACCACAGGCAGCCTGTAATGAAATCACACCACTATTCTGCTTCCCGTTACGCCGTAACCACGTCTCTTTGCAAGAATCACTTACCTTCCTACGTACGACTCATTGCTACCTCAATCGTCCTAAAAAAATTCTTCAGAAATTATCCACAATACTACATTATACGACGATCACAAAATGTTATTCGAGTCTAACAGATTTCGTATCATTGAGAATCTGCAAAAATCACAAAAGGACCAACCAACCTTGTCATCGCCCCTTTATTTCCAAAAAAAATTAACAACCTACAAACAAGATTTTCTAAATTTATTACCTACGAAAATTGCTATTTATTCTTCCACAATTATTTCCATTGGATTATTAAAAAAATTAATGTTATTATTTTAAATCGCCCATTGGTGGAGTGATAAGTGGACTAGTCGCTACACCGTTAAGCGAATATTCTACGTCGCTCAACCACAGAGCGACGAGTCCACGTGTCGCTGGACCGTTGGACGACTGATCCAAGTCGCCTTGTGGTTGAGTGATTAGACCCAAGTCGCCCAACTGTGGAGTGACATAGTATTATTCCTGTAAAATATAAAAAGACAGATATATTATTGTATTTTCGAATAAAATAATAATTATTTAAAAAAAATTCGAGTACAACATGCCTTACATCTCCATGGTTACAATTAGGAATGATTGGTATGTACTAAACAATGCTGTCATATCTTCGCTTATAGGAGAAAGAACAAACCCAAAATCCTAAAATTGGACCAAATATCACATTAAATTACTTGAACTTTGAAATCACTGGCAACAGCTCACTCAAAACTATGAATACCATTCTTCAATAATAATAATAATATGAAGATCAGTATCATCACATTGAATAAAGTTGTAGTAATCCATTGAAGACTCTTTAGTTTGATTCTCCAGCCTATAGTAACTAGAATTCTGGGTAATGCAAGCAGATACTGTATCAAAAAATAAATGGGACGTGACCTATGTTACCTGATAATAAAAGCATGATAATGACATTCATCATAATTTTCTAATAGCTTGAAAGAAATCAAACCGCACGAAGCAACTGAAATTACTAAAGTTATTTGGAATTTTCTGAACAATATAGCTGCGACACATTCACTCAAAACTATGAACAATCAGAGTCTTGAGACACATTAGATTTAACCATTCGATCCTAGGAACAGAGATAGGAGCATACGCATTGATTATCAATTATACTCGACTGTTCATCAAATTTTCGCCAAATCCCGTCTCTTCGAAATTGGTCCGCGTGTCAGTCAGCCGAATTCATGATTGGAGGGGACCATGAAGACACTTGTCCTTGCACATCACTACCACATGCCCAATTTCAAATGCAAGTGTTGCCACCAAACTGAAATAAAGGGGAGCATTAGTTATGTGGTGTTAGGGTCCTCCAGTGCACTTTTAACTGGAAACGAAAAGAAAGGAGATTTGGGCATGCAAATAAATCAAAAAATATAGGTTGTCCATGTAGGTTGCACTTCGTGTTGTGAGATGTCAGCATCCTTCCCTATGCACTTGCTTAGGAGCATATCTGATGATCAGTTGAGAGATATGGGAGGTTCAGAAGGGAAAGAGTTTAGGTCTACCAACTGGTGGTTAGGAGACTAATACATCTTAACAGATGCCATCACCTACTCCGAGTTGTCGGCCTCCTATCAATCAAGACCTCCGGGAGAATCACCTAAAAATGGCAAGTAGGGAGCTTTTCAGGTAAAAACACACCAAGCGAGAACTGAAATGGACATACTTTTCTGTGCACTGAGTGTCTGAGTAAACTAACTGAGCTAGCTGCTCAACAAGCACGGTGCAAGGTCATTCAAAATGGCATACCTTTCTAAAGAAGCGTAAAAATGAGAGTTTTGTAGAATGACTCTTGTTTTATGCTGCTCTCAATGGATGAACTGAGCCAATCCATTGACCAATTAACATTATCCGATTGTTCAAAATAAACCTTTGCATGTAAAAGCATCTACTGCAGAGGTAGTAAAATATCTGCAAATACAAGATCTTAGTTCCATGTATAAACTAAAATGCGTGTATTGCATGTTTAGATAGCCTATCAGTCAAGACAGCAACTTCTGCACTCGCACAATCTCAGCCGTCCAATTTCATGAGGCCTGAACGTGCTGCAGTTGATGAAAAATTCCAATGGATCCACGAGCTGAAACCTATGCGAGAAAATGAATAAGAGAAAGAGATAGAGAGGAATAAGCGAAAGGAAACAACCAAAATGGTGGTGGGGTTTCTTTAGGATTTGCAGGGAGATAGTGTTAGGCAGCCCTTATTGGTGGCAGGAGTATATTATTGCTCAAGGAAGGAGTGAGGAGTTACAACAACTCTAGCCTAGAGAGGGAACCAAAAGAGAAAATAACAAAAAGAATAGATACAGTTCAGTTCTTGTTGTTCTAATCTTCTCTCTTCTTGCTAATTCTTTTTAGAATCCTTGAGATCGCCTCTGTGCCAGTTCTGGGTGGTTTCTGTCATAACATAACACCAAGAACTCTTGCTCTTGCTTGCTGGTCTCAAAGTCAGTTCATGCAGAGGTATAGCCATATCAAGCTTACGTTGTTGTTTGCATCCATCAATTTGTCTCTGATTCTGTGAACAACAGGTTTCTTTTAGCTTTCTTGGTGTCTGTATGAATCCTTGGTGTTAGCTTCTTGCTTGCTGAGCTTTCTGTTTCTAGTTAGCTCCTTGTGGTTGGTGGGTGCACCAACTGAATAGATTGCTTCTTTTTTTAGTTTATTCTTGTTTGATTTGGTTTCTGAATTGCTCAAGTAGTAGCGAGTGTTCTTCGAAATCGGGCTTAATTTCTCTGAAGTCAAGTCTTGAGTTGATATTTCTGGAAGTGTGAGTTGATATTTCTGGAAGTGTTTACCCATGTAATTTACTGCAGAAATTAAGGCCTTTTTTTTTCCTTTCATAGGTACTGATTTGGACTGCTGTTTTCCTCAAATTATATGCTGAGTTCATCAAATGACTGAAAGGGTTCTATTTCTTTCTATGTGCAGGTACTGTGAAAGCCTTGGGAATTGTATTGCAGAAAGTGCAGTAATCTGAAGTTTGTTGTCCCAGGTAGATAGATACCCTTGAATAGATACCCTTGAATTCTGTTGGATTCATTCTATCCTTTCCGAATTAACTTCAGTTTTTTTCTCCCCTTTGAGAATCCAATTTACTCCAGTTGTAATAGCTTTACTCGCCCTGTTGAAGTAATTCTTCACTTCTCTTGAAATTTTCTGAATGAATTTGCTGTTATTGTTGCCTACTGGACTCGTCACGTTTCGGACTAATTCAGTACATTATGTCGATGCAACCATATGTTTTACCCCTATTTTCTTTCCTTTTTTCATTGAAATGGATGAGTCAAGTATCAAAGTTCTAGATGACAATTCGTTGGATTTGCGAAGGAACAATCTTTTCCTTAGCGCCAATTGTATGAAGTTAATATGATACCTACCTATAATTAGATTCTAGTACTTCTGCAACCTGAACTCATCTTCTGATGATACTAAGCGGTTAAGACGATTCGCTAACAGTTTTGAATTCTTCATTTTCTTTTTGCACAGTTCGAATTTTGAAGACAAATATTGAATCTTTCCAGCTTTGATAATACCCTTCTGATGACAAACACCATTACTACCTCTCATCCTTGTAATGATCCACAGGCCGGCCTCTTCTTCTGCTTCTGAAGAGGATGGCCACATTCTTCTCCACTTCCACCAACCTCACCGCCGCCGGCGACATGTCGTTCCACCACTACCCTCCCTCGTCTAATCCCTACCCGGACTCATCAACCGGCGGTCTGATCCCTCTCCCTGCAATTATCGCGTCGCAGAGTCGCATTGCGCATGGCGACTGCAGAGACGAGCCGACGGCGTTCATGAGCACGAGGGAACGACCGACTGACAGCGCCGAAATCGGCCTGCAGACGCATCTGCTCATGGCAAACGGCCACGCAAACGCCTCGACGACGCAGCATCATCAGGGGCTATCACTTAGCCTTGGCACGCAAGTGCCGGTGTCTCTTTACCAGTACCGTCCGTCCGGCATGGCTGCTGCCTCCTTGCTCAGCCCGAGCCAGTCGACGATGGCGAGCAGAAACGCGCAAACCAATGTCTACGTTCAGAATTCCAGGTATCTGAAGGCGGCACGCGAGCTGCTGGACGAGGTGGTCAATGTCCGGGACGCGACAAAGAGGAAGGGAGACAAGAACCAGGGGAAGGATTCCGGCGAGTGCAAGGTCGACACCGACAAGAGCGAGGACAAGGCAGGGTCCATCCAGCAGGAGCACGAGGGCAATTCTTCCGCCGAGCTTTCGCCGTCGGAGAGGCAGGATCTTCAGAACAAAGTGACGGCGCTGGTGGCCATCCTCGATCAGGTAATGTATACGTGTTCATCTCGCTTGCGGTTTTGTCACTGAATTTGATGGTTACATGGTGCATGACTGCATGCTGTGCGACGGTTTTAAAAACCGACTTGACATAATGGAGGTTGCATTTTGGCGCCAGGTTGATCGAAGGTACAGGCACTACCACCACCAAATGCAGATCGTCATGTCGTCCTTCGACGCGGTGGCCGGCGCCGGCGCGGCGAAGCCTTACACGGTGCTCGCCCTGCAGACGATCTCCCGCCACTTCCGGTCGCTGCGGGACGCCATCGGCGCGCAGGTGCAGTCCGCGCGCCGGAGCCTCGGCGAGCAGGACACCTCAGCCCAGGGCGGCGGGTTCTCCCGTCTGCGCTACATCGACCAGCAGCTGCGGCAGCAGCGCGCCATGCAGCAGTTCGGCATGATGCAGCAGCCGCAGCACGCCTGGCGCCCCCAGCGCGGCCTCCCGGAGTCCGCCGTCTCCGTCCTCCGCGCCTGGCTCTTCGAGCATTTCCTCCAACCGTAAGAACCAAACACCTTCGTCGTGCATAACCAAACATATGTCACTCTACCCCTCACCATTGCTCCATGAATCCAATACGCAGGTATCCGAAAGATTCGGAGAAGCTGATGCTTGCGAGGCAGACCGGCTTGTCCAGGGGACAGGTGAGACTGAAGAGCTAGCTCGTCATGTGTGAACTGCCATGATTCCATACCGCTTCAAGAAAAGAATGTCAAGTCCTTGTATATTAAGCTGCGCGCCTTCACGTACGTAGGTATCGAACTGGTTCATCAACGCGCGGGTTCGACTGTGGAAGCCGATGATCGAGGAGATGTACAAGGAGGAATTCGGCGGGGAGATGGACTCCAACTCGTCGTCGGAGAACGCCGGCAAGGGCAAGGACGAGGCGGTATCTACGGAGGACCGTAACGAGTTCCAGAGCCCGTCCAGCGCCGCAAAGAACGCCGGCGCGAGCCAGCTCAACCCGTTCAAGTCGGAGGCGATGGCCAGCATGGACTCCGGCGGCGTCGGCCTGTCCAGCCTCGACGTCGGCGCCATGGGCGCGTACGCGACAAGCCTCAACCTGAACCACCATGGGCCGGGCGGCGGCAGAGGCAGCAGCAGCCTCCTGCAGGACGCGCTCGCGCACCACGGCGGCGACGCGAGGTTCGTGGCATACGGCGACATGGCCGACCTCGGCGGCTACGACGGCGGCAGCGTGTCGCTGACGTTGGGCCTGCAGCACTGCAACAACGCCGGCCCCGTCCCAGCCGAGCAGCAGGACTTGCTGTACGGCAGCGCCGACGACTTCGAGTTCATGAACGGCTCCGACGACCGGCAGCGGTTTGGCTCGTCGCAGCTGCTGCACGATTTTGTCGTGTGAGATGTGCGGCGCAGCATGGAATAACGCAGGCGGCGTCAGAAGCCTGGGCCGGCCGGCCGGCGCCGCCGCAGGCATACAGTGCATGGTACACGGTTTTAAGCAAAGTATATACACCGGTGTGGTAATTGGTAAGTGAAGTAGGGCGAGGGGTGTATAGCTTGCCGTAAAGATAGATTGGTATTTTCTGCTAGCTTGCAGATTTCTCCCCTGATCGATGATGTCCTGATGTGTTGGTCCAATTAGACCTCAGTACTCCTTGGCTTTCTTGGAAACTGTAGGCACATATGTTTAGTGTTTTGTACCAGTTGTTCAGCTCTAATCAACGCAGATACAAGGTGTGCGGCTTCTGTAATTGTTCATGTTTCCTAGTACACGTTCATGATTTGGAGCTCATGGCTAAAATAACTTGGCTGCGTGGCCAAATAGCAAAAATAATCCCCTCCTCCACGCGAACGAAATGACAAAAATAACACACGTACCGCGCCATGCTCAAAGTCCACGGCAGGGACCTACCGCGCGATAAGCCACGTGGCGGCCTCCCATTCGACGGCTGCCGGCCTGCCGCGTCCCCACCGTGCGGCAGGTGGTGTCGGGACCCAAATATGCAAATCTGGATTCTCTGTGTATAATGCACTAGTCCAGGATCACACTAGTGCACACAGTGTCAACATATATGAATATCGTTCCACAGAAGACGAATATAAGAATAAGGGAAACACTATAGATCCTACATCCGATACGATTCATATATCGGACGCTCACCTCACCCACCTCGTCTTAATGACTCCACCTACCCGCACTTAACCTTTCTATCTATTCCCCCATTGACACCCCCATTCATCCACATTCCCCCACCATCCTTCCACTCTCTCTCATTCTCAACTTCTCCCCCAAATTCTGCTCCTAAACCTTACGCTGCCGCCGCCACTCTTAGAGCTCGCGATTCCTCCCAAACCTGTTGCTTCCGATCTAAGCATGTCCGCCCCCTCCAAGTGCCGCCACGACGCCCCTGATCATCGCAATTCCTCCCAACTCCAAGCAACCACTGATGACTCACTCCTCCGCCGCCTTGTCCTCCTCTGATGGGGCCACGGTCGCCTCTGCCTCGGCGTCGTCTTCCTATGTGTTGCCACGCAGCGCCCATTTCTTCGTGCGCGCCACTGACTCGAAGACCATCACGATGCACGCGGGGTGGGATGACACCGTCGGCGTGCTACTCGGCCACCTCGCCGTCTGCTGCTACGACGGCGACCTGCGCCTCCTCTACGGGGGAAGGCAGCTCGAGCCGGAGGCCACCATTGCCGCGCTCCGACTCCTGGCGGACTCCATGCTGCACCTCGCCTCCCGCCTCCGCTCCTCCCCACACCCCGAGGCGTGTAGCTCGCGTTGCACATCGCTGGCGCGGAGTCCTAGGCCGCCTCTACCGCTACCGTTGCCTTCTCTCTCGACAAAATGTTCTATGTAAGTTGGAGTTGCATTTGATTGTTGCTTTTTTGAACTTTTTTCATATATGTTGTGACTATTGAAAAAAAAAATATTGCGACCCGTTGAAAAAAATGTTGCGACCCGTTGAAAAAAATTGCTACTCGTGAAAAAAATGTTGGGACCCGTTGACAAAAATGTTGCGCTGTTGGAAAAAATGTTGCACCCATTTTTTCCCTGTGTTGCATGGAATTTTCCATTGTGTTTGGTCTTTTTCCAGATGTTGCAACAATTTTTGATTTGAGATGTTGCATCGTGAAAAAAATTGTTGCAATGTTCTTTGCTCTGGGTTGTATCCGTACGGTGGGAAGCTTCCCACCGTACGTCCGAGCCATAGTTGCACCCTAAGAATAAACGAATAATTTGATTAACAAATAACGGTTGTGACCTTATGGTCGAGTTTACATCTATCAAGCCACGCAAGGCTGGCACTAAATAAAGAAACGATAACGGAACGAAAGCAACTCCAGTAGAAACCCATCAACTCGCCACATGCAACCGACTGGGATCAAGACCTAGTGATCACCATCCTCGTATAGCCCCTCCTCAAAAGCAGGCGAAGATTCCTCAACTTCAGCTAAATGATTATAGCAAGAATGGGTACTCCGAGTACACAACAAGTTGTACCACATAATGTGATTATAGATGATGGTTTATTCCAAAGATTCTATGGTTATTTTGCAATAAAGCAGCATTTGCAATTGAATACAAATAATAGATTGAAAACGTATGTAATAGCCTCATTTTAAATAAATAGTAATTATAAGAATTTCATAAGCATACATGACATTTTGAATCTTTTGCACAAATGGTTGCATTTGAAAACAACAACTTCAAGTCAAATTTAAAACTTGAAAAGAAACTCCAAAAGCAAAATTAAGTTAATGCTTGTAAATGAACTCTGGAAAACAATTTAATAAAATACTAGATTAATTATCTTGAATTAATATAATTTTTCTCAATTTTTTGGAGATCAGTTTGGCATTAAGAAAAATCTATGTTCATTATTTAAACCAATTCAGTTAAGGATTTTAAATTAAGTATTTAAAACATGAACAGTGAGTTTTTCAAATTTATATGGGATCTATATCATCCCAATATCATCCCTAAAAATTTTTAGATTTTTTTATAAATTTATTTGATATTTTTAACCCACTGGTCAAACTTTTGAAGTTTGAATTTAATCCGGTCAACCAATCCAGCTCGACCAAACCCATTCAGACCGACTAACTCAAACAACCGCTTGACTTGGCTAGACCCAACCGAGAGCGCTTTGGACCGACCGAGAGAAACATTTGGACCGATCGAGAAACTTTCGGACCGACCGAAGAAATCTTCGAACCGACCGAGAAAACTAATGGACTTGGCCCAACCAAACTCGTTCACATGTGCCAGCCCAACCGCGCCGCTTCGTCGTTTTCACTGATGACCCGGACCCACTCATCAGCCTCTCTATTCTCTCGTCTTCTCCGCGCCGTTTTCGTCGTGCCAACGCCACGCAAGCCGAGAGCGAGGTGGCGTCGCATCCGCATTTTTTCATGCATGCATCACCACTTGGCTTCACCGTTGATGATGATGCCTACTCTGGTGCTGCCACGGGTGGCCGTCGTCGTTTTCTCCGTCGAAGAATGCCATCAAAACTCCATCGTTTCATCCTCGGCCGAGTAGACAAGCCAGCATTTTCTTCCCCCTCACTAAGGCAAATTCTTCGTTCTCTATGCCATTCTTCTTCTCCTTGCTTGTCGTTCTCATTTATGCTAAGCCGGATCTCTTTTGTGTAGCATAGCATCGGGAACGGGAGCTTGTCTTTTGTCGGTCTAGAGCGCACTCGGAGCGCCGCCGTCGTGTATTTCTTCGCTAGAGTGAGCTCCTTCGTAATTCATGTGTGTCATATCTTGTCTTTAGATATAAGGAGCAAAACATCTCAATCAATTTGTCTTTTGATTCGTAGGGTTATCGGGAATTTGGATTTCCTCTATCTCCAGTCAACTTCGGTTCTTTCATTCTCATTTCTAATCTGGTAAGCCATTGCTCCATCCTTTCTTTTCATAGCATCCATGAGCTATATTTAAGCTTTTCCGACAATTCATTCCGCTTGATTTTGTCTAGGTCATCTTGTCCACGTAAGGATCTCATCGCCGCCGCTCAGTCCTCGTCGCCGGTGAACCATAGATCTTCTCCGGTCATCTCCTAAGCTCAGGTAGCATATTTATGCCTCATAGGAGCATAAGCAAGCATTTGTTCGCTTCCTGCGCCGTCGAATTTGATGGTTTCGGTTGAGCCAGCTAGCCGCCGGGCAAGCACGCAGGCGCAAGGTGCTCTGTTGTCGGATTATCGACAACTGTAGCACGTGTTTAACCGTAACCATTATCTGATTAGCATTAAAGCATTATTTAGTTTTTGGTTTAATGCTGTAACATTTCACTGACTTGTGGGCCATGTGGTTGGATAAGTGATGGAGTAAATTTGGGTAGTATGTTTTCCTTTAAGGGACACGTATTTCTTACTCGGTTCAAACCTAAAGTATGTCTTTTTAATTGAAAGGCGTATTTCAAAGAATACGTTTTCGGCGTCGCTTCGGCTGGGACTGAGTCAAGGATGACCAATTCAACACTTGACTTGGGGCCCCGCATGTAAGCGACAGTGGCTAGGTTCAGCGGAGTATAAAAAGTATTAGTTACGTTTCAAATCCCGAAATGGTTTATTTCTGCATTGAAAATAGTTTAAACTTCAAAAATTCATAAGTAATTCATTTTAACTCCAAATCAAGTGAAATCAATTTTGTTAGTTATGATTTTTAATGTACTTTAGTCTGGAGTAACTCTCACACATGTATCTATTATAGAAAAATTTAATAATTAAATTAATTGCACATTAAAAACTTTAACCTTGTAAAATTCATAGAAAATACAAATGAACTCCTAATGAACTAAAATTTTCACCTAAATTCATCTAAAAGCAGAACCTCACTATTGTGAATTTAACATGCACTTTTTAGTATTTTGGCATTTTGATATTTTTCTCGGTGTTCATTTATTATCGCTCTTTCTAGATTCTGAACTGCCCGACGCGAGTGAATATATCTCTGAGTCTCCTGAGATTGAACAAGTGGAATATCATCAAGGCAAGCATCCTCTTGCATTATTTTGATCCCAGTTTTGGTAATTTAGTATTTTGAAATGCAATGATAATTGCGTGTATGCTATTTTGTTATATCAATACTTTGTGAGTCTAGTTAGTTATATCCTAATCATTGTGGCTTACCCTTAATCAGTTCATACACTTATGCTTAAGATAGAAATCATGTGATAGAATATATGGTCTTTATGTGAATGCTTAGCCATGCAAGTCAGTAGATCGGTAGTTTGGTTGACAAGATTATCTTGTTAATCATGGGAGACACTGAGCCAATTTTAAATTTTGTTTCTTTGTTCAGATTATTGAAACTGAGGTTTAAGTCTAAAATTGTCTATTAAAACATGGTTTAGATCTGGACAAGTGATTGATAGTGAGGGTGCCTTCATACACGAGAATTGGGTAATGTGGTAGTCTTGTTCGGATCACTAAGGACCGAACTTTGAGCTATCATACCAAGAACTACTCGTACTTCCACACGTTGGATTGGGGCCGGTTTGGTCAAGTAGGGGGAGAATTTTATTGGATTGGAACACAGGTGGTGTGAGGACATATGTGTTTGATCATATGTTCATAGGGATCCGATTGCAATTTAATATGTGCGAGTGAGCACAGTTTTAAATTTCTATTCATTGGGCCAGCATTCCCAACACAACTTGCATGCCTTGGTTAGCGGTTCTATCAGTAGCTTGTACTAAGCGGGATTCGTTGCGCATGGGTGTTTCAACTCAATAAAGTGTTCTTGCTAAAAAGTATCAAATCTCGATCTACCCGGCCGACATACCAAAGGAAGTGTGTCATTATCAAGAGGCTTACGGGCTGGTCAAGTCGTGTGGGTAAAGATGTACACCCCTGCAGGGTTAAAACTATTTGAATATCCGTGTCCCCAGCTATGGACAATACTTGGTTTTGATAGACATCATCGTTAGACTCTGAAATAAAAATTGACATGGGTATAACTTGGTATCGACATGAATGGTTTTTCTTGCATGTTAGCTTGTCAAAGTGGACAGCCACTTTGATATGTTTGATTTATGATTATATCAAAGTTACTTGATGTTTTTAGCCCAAATTTTGATTACAAAATGGCCTTTGTAAATTAGAGAGTGTAGGAATAAAACTTATCGCTTTATGCAAAACTAATGCTAATATAGCCTTCCTTTGGACAACCTCTAGCATGTATATTCTCTAATCCATTGAATAGGTTCTATCATACACCTTTTATTAGTTTGTGTAAGTCTTGCGAGTACCTTCTGTACTCAAACAGATTGACCACTTGTTGCAGGTGATGGCGAATATGCTTACGATCCATCCGTTAGCGTGGAATATGGCGACGCTAACGAATGATGTTGTTTCTACCTCCACTCAGTTGCCTTCGGGTGTTGGGCACACTTGGTGGTATCTTTTGGTGTTTATATTGTTTCCGCTACGTACTTTTGTGTTTTAGTTGACCGTTGGTCACATGTATAACTTATGAACTTAAATCCTAGTCTTGTAAATTGCAGTTAACAATGTAAGACTTGTGTATGACTGTGTACAATGTTGTTTAGGATATGTGCACATTAGCCATTGATCTTGGGAGCTAATGCGAGACACATATCTGGGGACTTGAAATCGGGCTCATTCCCTGTTAAGAGTTGTGCCTTCGGTGTAATCTCTTTACTTGAAACAGATTCGATTTCAGGGGTCCCCACAACATAATTCAGAACAAATAATATTAATAATTTTAACAAGTATTTTCACAAAGCTTCCATACCAAATCATTTTCTTTCACACAACTGCATAAGTTTCCCCACACAGCTGTCCCTTCCCATTGGTTTTTATGAAAATCTACCCCTCGTGTGAAATCCTCGAGCATATCCATAACAGCGAACGTGGCTATTCAAATAGATTAATTAACACTCTGTAGAGGTTATACACTTTACCCACACGATATAACCAGTGTATAGCTAGCACCAATCATAATAAAACCTTTTAGAAGTTTCATCTCAACAATTGACTCTCCCGATGTGCAATAAAGTCGACCCCAACCTAATTCGCTGGTCCAATGCACACCGTTGAACCTGGAAGCGGTGAACCGTCCATCGATGTAACTTTCAGAGTAGTTAGCACTTTCGCCCATCACTAAACCTACTACGTGAGTAGTCAATGTCAAAACTCCATATCTTACTAAATTAGGCCTGTCCCACTCCAGGCACGTGGTTGTATAGTTGTGGCTCAGTTCAATAGCGCATAAAGTTAAGTCCTTAATTGACCAAGATGAGAATGCCCAAATTCTACTGTAACCACAATTCACATTTCCCAATCACAAGTCCATTATACCACCAATCCTTTTCACTCACCTCAGTCTAAATCTTTTTCTCACCATGTTGGTAAAGTGCATCACATGCCATCAACGAGTAACAACATACAGAACACAATCTTTTCATAACATGTTCCATAATCAATTAGTCAAGTTTATATCTTGCAACTCAAAGTGATATCAATGACACGTTGTAAGGCTAAGCAGACTATTCGCGTCTAACCAACCCACATTGGTGCTATGATAATACAACTAATAATTAATCAAGCTAGGGTGACAAAAGATCATGGTAATACAATATGCAAAGTGAATATAATCAAATGGGTGAATAGCTAATCCTAAAAACATTTAAATAATTACTTAAACTAAAATGCAATAATTTGAATCAATGTAGTTTTGGAAAACTAGGTTCAACATGGTCAAAGGAACAACTTGCCCTAGAACAAGTCTAGGTACTGGTCTTGAGCTTGATCAATTCCTCCTTCCTCAAAAGCTCCCGAAGTATCAACATCTACTCGCAAACGAAAGTGAAAATCAAATAAATACAAAACAGAGTAATAAATAAACTCTAAAAATTAAATAAAAATATCAAGAAGGTACAACTTGAATTTATATGAATTTATAAACTTGAATGAGTTCAATCGGAGTTCGTACGAGGAAGATCGAGCTCTCGGAAGATTTAAATCTAAGAAAAAGATAAAGGAATTACTATTTTGAATTTTTAGAATTTTCTTTCTAAAGGAAATCTCGAAATATTGCATCAGCATGACGTCATCAATGATTTCAAAATTAAAAGAAAATCCAAAAAAAAAAAACAAAGGCCGGCAGGTGGGACCCTATGTCTATGGACCAAGTCTATATATTTAGTCTACTGGTCTATGGCTCACGAGTCTATGGCAATATGGATCTAACATATGGGACCCATATGGCAGTGGCTAGGTTCACGGTAGACTAGGTTTAACTGGGTTTAGGGCTAGGGTTTTGGTACGGGTTTGGATGGGTTTGTCACGTGGCCACCACACATGGGCGGCGATAGGGGGGGTGCCCATGGTGCACGGCCACCCCCAAAAATAAATGAAATTTTTTTCTAACTAGGTATAAGCACTCAGTAGTTGGGCACTTAGGCTGGCCATTTCAACAATTCAGCTCACCAGGCCACCAACCAGAGCAAGTCGTCAGGCACTAAGGCAGTGAGGCACCCGCACCTACCTAAGTCATTGTACAATCGATCACAGAGAGTACTATCACAAAGACTAGTTGTACAAGCTAGTGAAGGCTTTTGGCATCTGTTATGCCGAAACATTTCTGTTCTTGGCACAGTCTTTTGTTCCTGTCATGGTGTCATCTTGGCTAGCTACAATTGCCAACTGAAATAATCACTTCCTGATGCACACCTGTAGAGTACCAGTAATTTATCTCTGGGTACAATCATGGGCGGAGCCAGTAGGGGTGCCTGGACACATCAAAAAATCAAAAAACATTTACAGGGATCAGTTCTGCATTTGGGCCATATTCATAGTACTTCTTGGTGTGCACTCTCTTGGAAGCTCATCTCATAACCCACGGCCCGCTCATGCCTCGACCAGCCCATAGCCATCTCATCACTCACGAGCCCACATCTATCTCTATCTCCAATACTACAACTCCTCCCCAATTTGATTCCTCTGACTCGTGCGGTCGGCCTTGAAGAGGAGCGATGGGCGTGGCACCGGTGTGGGAGTAGCAAGCAAGCGATGGCTGACGCTCTTGACTAAGAACAATGGTTTTGCAGGTGCGCATGGAGCAACTTCCATTTTTCTCACATTCATATTATTATATATGCAAGTCATTTTCCAAATTGATTACTATAGTAATGACATGTGAAAAGATACTAGTAGACAATTTTCTCTGTTCTTTTTTCTTGATGTTTTTTACTTCTAACAGGCAAATTACTGGCTTCGTTGGGTGATGCGTAGTTTGAACCAGTGAAAACTTTTTCGGCGAAATTTCGGTGGTTACCAGCAAAAATCGGATCTACTGAGAATTTCCAACCGGCCAAAAAATCTCGGATTTGTTATTTTTTTTTACAAATATAAAGAAAGTTTGTAACCATATGCAAACACAAGAGTGCATGTGCCGTGGTGGAAACACCCTTAGTCTTGAAGAGGTTGGTTCTCGGTTCGAACCTTGGCTATGCATTTCTATCACTAGGCTCCGAAATTTTTTCCCAACTGATAGCTTTTTCCCTGGTTTGAACTAATCATACCTGGCGTTACTTTATGTGTGCACCCCCAACACTAAATTCCTGGCTCCGCCACTGCCACCACACGGTGATGACGAGGATGACACAAAGGCAACGGGGTGACATGGGGCTGAGGTGGCATGCCACGGTGGCTCTACAGTGGCAGAGGCTCTGAGCCCGATGGGTTCCAGTGAACGATGACTCTCCAGCGACGACAAAGGTTCGAATCTAGGCAAAGGCAACACGGGGAATATGATGACGCGATTGATTTGTGTCGGAGATGACCACAACAGCGGCGGCGGCAAGGAGTTGGGCGGCGAAGCAGCTCGACTTGCGGTGGTGACGGTGACTCGGGCTTCCTCTGGGGATGTAAGCGTGCGCATCATGTAGAACGCGAGGAGGCGATCTCGTTTTCGACGATAAAGAGGGCGAAGGCTCACCGGTAGCGGCACAATCCAATGAAGAAATCTTCGGTGGCCGTAGACTTCTCTGGCTCGATTCGGCGAGAAGGAGACGACGTCGGGTCCAGCGGCTAGGGCAAACGGGAGAGGAGGATGGGGCAATGATTTTGACGCAAGTGCGGGGGTTTAAATAGGGTCGGAGAGGGAGAATCCAGGACGGAGATGACGACGGTTTCGTGTGCGAGATGGACACGGGCAGCTCTCCAGGTTGAAGATGACATTGACGTGGCGGCACGGATCTGATAGGGCGGGGCTACTCGGCAGTGAGAGGAGGAGAGGAAAGGCGGCTGGGTTGCGGTGAAAGGAGAAGGCCGGGGAAATTAGGTTGGGCTTCAGAAGAAATGGGTCGGGGCTAAAAAGATTAGGCCCGAATGATTTCCCGAGATTTTAAATAGATTTTGTATTTTAGAAAGGAAAAAGTCCAGTTTACTCACTCCAACTATCAGAAAAGTTTGGTTTCCTCCATGAACTACAAAACTGGATATTTAACCCCCCAAACTTGTCAAATCCGGTCATTTAACCCCTCAGACCAGTTTCAAGTGGTGGTTTTGCTGATGTGGCAGTGGTTTTGCCACGTGGACATCCACGTCACTCTTCTTAATCTCTATCTCCCTTCGTCCAAAGAACCTCTCCGTGTGGCCAGGGCTGAGGCGGTCAGAGGTTCCCGCCTAGGTGCCGCCGACGATCGCCGGCGTCCCATGGGGTGATGCCGAGGGCGCAGCTCGCACCAAGTTCACCACCAAGCGAAGCGGCGGATCACGGAGGCTGTTGGAAAGCCTCGGTGGTGCTGCGGCTCACGATGAGGCCATCGTCGACGAGTGGTGCCGCGACATCAGCGTCGGCAAGGGCGTCTTCAAGGTCTGGATGCACAACAACAAGCACAACTACCTCAGCGGCCACAACGCCCACTGCAACGCTTCCTCGTCCGCCGCCTTAGTCGCCACTACCGCCACTGCCCCTGCCGCCGCCTGCTCCCATCCGTGGGGCCCAACCGTCATTCCCTGTAAACACACGCGCACGCAGAGGGAGATAGAACCATAGTGCAGAGAAGCAGAGGAGGAGGGAAACCGGCGGTTCGTGCGGCGCTCAACACCGGCGGAGGAGGCGACGGAAGTTGCCATGTGTGGGCAAGATGGCATCGGGAGGCCGAGGCGATCCTGGGGGTCTTGGCGGCGTAGCTCTAGGCGATTAATGATGGGCTAGAGGTGGCGTGGCACGGCGGCGGCGGCGGCAGGGCCATCATGGCAACGCGCCAGAGGGGAGGAGTGGAGGAGAAGGGGCACGCATGAGCACTGGCAAGTGGAGGAGCTCATCCCGGTGTGACGGGGGGGCCGAGGGCGGTGTGGTGGCTGGCGGCTGAGCCCGAGCCGCACGATGGTAGCGACCAAAGCGCTTGTCGTCGCAGCGCCATGATGGTCGGAGGTAGAGGGTCCCATGGAAGGCGTGGCGTCTTGGCGGCGGCGGCGGAGAGCTAGGAAGGATGTTGAGGAGGAGAAGGTGATCTGGCGGCCAGGGGTGTCGTGGCAAGGGAAGATGGAGCGGCGTGGATGGATTGGAACGGGAGAAGACGAAGGGAGGAAGACGCGGTCTGCGGCGAAGCGAAACTGCGTGGAGGCGGTGAGGGAGGTGGAGAAGATGAGGTGGAAGGAGGAGGTGTCGGGGTAGGGTGAGGTGAGGGCGAGCCGAGGACGGGTCGGCGTTAGCGGCGAGGAGAAGGGATGGGGCGGCGGGTCAAAGACGGTGGAGGCGAGGCGGACGCGAGGGCGCTGGTATCGAGATGTCCTCGAGTCGCACACGGAAGGGTGAGGAGCGCAGAGGCGTGGATGGTGGAGACGGCGAAGTCGAGGTAGAAGGCGAGGGCGTCTTGCGCAGAATCGGCCGGGCGCCGCTGATGTAGGAGTGGGGATCCACCGGCGCCATGGTTGCTTGACACCGGTATTGGTCTGCCCAACATCGCGCGTCGCCGGTTCATCAAGAGTCGGGGTGCCGGAGATTTGAGGAGGAAGAGGGGGAGACGGGGAGGAGGAAGAGAAGAAGGGAGGAATATTCAAAAATGGGAGCCAGGTGAGGAGCTGGCACGCTGATGGGGACAAATGAGAGGCCATGTGGGAAAAACCACCCTTCAAAGCGGCTTGAGGTGTTTTTTATCCGGATTTTGCAAGTTTGGGGGTTAAATAACCGGTTTTGTAGTTCAGTGGGAACGGACTTTTCGATAGTTGAGGGAGTAAATCGGACTTATTCCTTTTAGAAATACCAGAAATTCCAAATAGCAAATGAACTCGAAAAGATTCCAGAAAAATCTAAAAAATATTTCCAAGCACAAAGAACTCAAATAAAATAGTTTTAGAATTAATTGATGTACAGATTAATCATATTAAATTGTTTTAACATTTAAAAGTCCATTTAATCTTGATTAACTTCAAATAAATTTTGGTGAATTTTTCTAAAGGACTAAACTACTCCAAAGTTTTGAAACTCAGAAAAATGGGATGTTACAAGTGGCCTACCACATGCCCACCGAGCAACAGGTGGCGTGGACAAGCCACCTGCCGCGCATGGGGGCGCGGCAGGCCTCCTACCGTGCATTTTGAGCGCGACAGGGGTGCTATTTTTGCCATATCGTTGGAAGTGTAACATCCCAATTTTTTAAAGTTGAGAGGAGAATACTATTCAAGTTAATTGTTGGTTTGATTTATATAATAAAATTTTGAAGTCTTGACTAAACGATCATGCTAACTATGGTTACATCCTACAGTCGATATGGATCTGATACCACCGCTGTCGGGACCCCGAGTACACAACCTCAGGACCCTTTGTGTATTCTGAACTAGTCCCATGATCAGTAGCTAGCTCACACAGTTGCAACATTGGTGTAATCATATCCACACAACCAAACTAAAGATGAAGCAGACAAATTAGTATTATTTAGCAAAAAGACCTTATGATCAAGTCTTACAACATTCGCCACGCAGGGCTTAGCAACAAAAGATAGCTTGCAGCGGAAACCAAACAACTGGTGGAGGTCACCCAATATGCCCATCGGCAATCGAGTGGAGGACGCGACCTAATTCGCATAGTCTTCAAAGTAGTCTTCTTCGTAGAACTCGGTGCTTCCTGGTTCTTCTTCAGCGACTGATCAACCAGAGGGCATAAAGCCGTGAGTACTTTGAATGTACTCAGCAAGTCGTAGAGAAATGTATGCAAGTAATATTCATGCAAGGTTTGACAAGGATAGCTTTATGGCTATTTTGTAGAAAGCGATATTTGACATTAAATACAGTAAGTAGATTGTAAAGCATAATTTAAAAGATTAATACATATGTAATCAATTTTCTTTGAAACGACTAGTGAACACCCTGTTCACTTCCCAACCATCAACCACAACCATCTACTAGATTCGAACAACCCATTCCAATATTTTGACAAAAGTCTACCCCTTGCGTGAAATCACCAGGCATGTCCATAACCGGGGACACGGCTATTCGAATAGTTTTACACTCTACAGAGGTTGTACAGCTTGACCCACAAGACACGAATTCTCTAGTTTGTTCGGCATATATCTATGCCACCGCTCACTTCCTTAGGTAAGCAATCTAGAGCACGTGACAAGGCATTTACAAAGTTCTATTTTGACTCGGTTCTGCCCGCTAAGGTTTTGCCGTTCGGGCCCCCTCTTGCGCCGTTCCCAACCAAGACAGAACCGAACCAAAATATTGCTAATTTGTCAGCTAGGTCTATCCCAGTCTAGACATGTGGTTGTACGGTTAAGGCCCAGATCAATGGTTCAAGGTTAAGTCCTTAGTTGGCTGCTCAGACGAGACGTTTCCGCATTCCAAGTGTGCTTGCGCACCCACCTTTACAACCGCCCACTCGTCCGAGCATAAATCAATTTCGTTCAACCCGGCCAAATGACAGCCCTTGCCAGGGCACAACATCTTTTATCAATAGTGGCTCCGCCACGGTTCCATAATTCCTTTAGTCAAATTCAATCATTCTTGAGTATATGATCATGAACCTATCGTATAACTAAAGCATGGCTAAGCATAATACGGTACCCATGTTGGTATTTCAATAATGTCCAACTAATAATTAACCATCCTAAGGTGTCCAAGGATTTATGTCATTCGAGGGTACATGTCATTCACAAATTATCAAGGAGGCGTAATAGCAATTAGGTATTTAACTAATTCCCGAAACCATTTATTATAAAATTAGCAACACACATTTATATCAAACAATATACTTTTATAAATATGGGTTCAATATGATCAAAGGTATATGACTTGCCTTCGTTGAAGAGTAGAGGTGCTTCAGTCGTCGGGTCTGCGAATTCGTCCGAAACACCAGAATCTATACTTGTGAACAAAGATAAATAAATAAAATAACTCCAAATAAAACTCAAATAAATACTAAATTAATACTAATAGGAATATAATGAATTTAGATGAATTTAGAAATTTGAATCACTCGAATCGGAGTTCGAATGAGGAAGTTATGGCCTTCGGAAGTTTGAAATAGCATAAAATGGTAAACGAATTGGATTTTTGGAATTTCCGAAATTATTTTTAATCCCGAAAATGGATGAGCCGCTCACTGGTGGGTCCGTGGCTTTATCTTGGGTGCCACGCATGCGTGTTTCTGTAGCGCCGCGCCACGTCAGCGAGGAGGTGGAGCCACATCGGCGTCAGCGAGGAGGTGGAGCCACGTCGGCGACAACGACGACGCAGTGTTGAAGCGGCTTCGCTGGCGCGCTTCCAGCCGGGCAAGCCCGATGCGAGGAGGCAACGAGGAGAGGGGAACGCGGCCATGGTCTGTGTAGCGATCTCGAGGACACGGCAGCAAGGGGAGGCCGACGGCGAAGACGAAGAGCGGCGGAGGCGGCGACTCGAAGGCGGCGACGGGGTCCTAGTGGCCTCCGGGAGGAGTGAGAGTGCGCACCCGGTGCGCCGCGACGAGGCGGTGCCGGCAGTGAGATCGACGGGGTCGGAGGAGGCTTGACGGCGGTGGTTGGAGCTCAAAATACGGCGAGCTCGAAGGGAGAGAGGGGAAGTGAGGTGAGGGGAAAGAGAGAGGAGAGGGAGAGGCACACGAGGCGCGCTTTTATAGGAGGTGGGGATGAGCGAAGTGGCGGTTCAACGGGGCAGGAGCGTACGAGGAGGTCTGCGGAGCTTGTGTGCTCCGCGGATGCCGCGCGGAGGGGACGGGGCAAGGGAGGGGGAGACGCGGTGGCAGCAGGTGCGGTGGAGCACGCTGCCTTCAATGCGCGTGACAGCAGCGATGCGATGGGGCCAGGCGGCAAAGCGCGCCGCAAAAACGTCGCAAGACGCCATGTCGTCCCAACGGCGAAGCGGGAGGAGGAGACGACGCGCGTCGGCGGTGACAGGCGGACCAGGCGAGGCGGAGAGAGAGAGATGGTGCGGCGGAGAAGGGCGTGGTGCAAGGCAGAATGGGCCAACGTGGGGCTCATGAGGAAGCAGAGAAATGGTAGAAGGATTCGCCCAAGTGAATAGGAAGGAGATTAAGGGGATTTTCGAATTTAGAAAATACCAGAAAAGCAAAAACCTTTTTAGAAAATAGGTAAAGCAGTCCAAAAATTCAAGAAAAATTCACAGAGATCTCTTGAATTATTTAGAACTTAATAAAAATATTTTCAGCTTAACTTTTGCTTTTAATTTTTGCAAATAATTATTTTTGACTTAGGGCAAAAGGAAAAACCAAATTTAAAATCCAACAAAACTCAACTAAACCAACTTGAATTAGTTGAAGTTTTAATTAATTCAAATTAAATTTCTTTTAAAATCCTAAATTAAAATTTAAGCTTTAGCGAATTAATAAAACCAAATGGTTAATTTTTAAAGTTTTGAAAATTTTCAAAAAGCCCAGAAAATAGGGATGTTACAAACCTATACCCCTTAAAGGGAATCTCGACCCCGAGATTCAAGCTGACTAGAGAATAGGTGGGGAAACTCAGCCTTGAGGTCCTCTTCACGCTCCCAGGTGGCTTCTTCTTCGGTGTGATTGCTCTACTGGACTTTGTAGAAATGGAGGATCTTGCTTCTTGTCACACGCTCGGATACTTCCAAGATCTTGATGGGTTGCTCCTTGTAGGTTAGATCTTCTTGCAGGTCAACTGTTTCTAACGGCATCTGCTCTTCTGGCACACGCAGGCACTTCTTCAGTTGAGACACATGAAAGACATCATGCACCCCTGACAACTGAGGTGGGAGCTCTAACTTGTAAGCAACTTCTCCTCTTCTGGCTAAGACTGGAAAGGGTCCGATGTATCTTGGTGCGAGCTTCCCACTTATTCTGAAGCGACGCATTCTTTTGAGAGGTGAGACCTTCAAGTACACATGATCCCCAGGTACACAGGCTAAATCCCAGCGACGGTTATCAACATAACTTTTCTGTCGAGTCTGCGCTATTTTTAGCTTTTCTCTGATTGACCTAACTTGATCTTCGGCCTCCTTCAAAATATCTGGCCCAAGTACTTGCCCTTCGCCTAATTCAGTCCAATACAAAGGTGTTCCGCACTTTCTTCCGTAAAAGGACCTCAAACGGGGACATCTGCAGACTTGATTGATGACTGTTATTGTATAAAAACTCTGCATAAGGTAGCATTTGGTCCCAGCTGGTCTGGTTCTCTAGAGCACATGCTCTTAACATATCTTCTAAAATTTGATTTACCCTTTCTGTTTTGACCATTTGTCTGAGGATGGTAGGCTGTACTGAAATTCAGATTAGTGCCCATGACATTGTGCAGTTTCTGCCAAAATCTTGAGGTGAACTGTGATCCCCGATCTGACACGATCTTCTTTGGTACACCATGCTGGAACACTATTTTGGCCATGTATAATTCTGCTAGTCTGTCTCCTGAATAGGTGGGCTTGACTGGGATAAAGTGAGCAACTTTAGTTAAGCGATCTACAATTACCCAGATAGAATCATAACCAGACTTGGTTCTCGGCAATCCGGTTTTTGTTCAGAACCATCTGTGGTTACTAAATATCACCGACGGTTCTTGTTCAGAACCGTCTGTGATACTTCACAAACGGTTTTCAACATGAAAACAGAGTAAGGCATTTCAAGTCATGGTAAAATCAGGGAGATACTTATCACAGACGGTTTTTGTTCAGAACCGTCTGTGATGAGGACGGGAAGTCACAGACGGTTCATGTTGAAAACCGTCTGTGCTATTACTAAATATCACAGACAGTTCTTATTCAGAACCATCTGTGATACTTCACAGACGATTTTCAACATAAAAACAGAGTAAGGCATTTCAAGTCATGGTAAAATCAGGGAGATACTTATCATAGACGGTTTTTGTTCGGAACCGTCTATGATGAGGACGGGAAGTCACAGACGGTTCATGTTGTTCAGAACCGTCTGTGATACTTCACAGACAACAGATGGTTTTCAACATGAACCGTCTATGATATTACTTTTTCATAAATGGTTTTTAGCGCAGCCAGTAATACAGACGGTCGCTAAACCAAAACCGTCTGTGATTGTATTTAATACAGACGGTTTTGGTTAACCGTCTGTGATGAGGTGTCCAGTATTAGCCTTTTGTAGTAGTGGGTAAGAGACACTCATTAAGGGTTTATGCCCATGCCCGCCTCCTCCTTCAAGACGTCTGTCATACCTGTCGCCGATATCCCCTGTTCATGATCTTTGTGCCTCGACAACACCTTTGGAATTTCCGGCGCTGTGACTACTCTAGGAATTCCCGGATGGGATGCGAAGGGCCTAGTGAACCATTTTATTTAGTTCATGTGGTGATTGATGGACATCGTAAAAGGGGGCAACTTTGATCGTGCATTTGAGCTAATGAGTAAGATGATGCATGAAAACTTTCTGGGACAGCGGCATGACAGAGTGTTTTTGCCATGCCGCGAACCCTTAGTGAACCGTTTGTTTCCCTTCCTAACAAATGACGGTATGATTTCATGTGACTTGGAACATGAGAAGTTTAGTACCACATGAAATGACGGCAGGATTTCATGTTCACCCTAGATAGTAATAGTAGTAGTATTACTCCAATCGAGCCCGTATGAGGCCAACTTAACACCTAAAAAGCCTTAATTGTCAGAGTTTCTAACCCCTCGGAGCAAACAGTGTGTTGCCCGTATGGTGGACGTGCGGCAGGGGCTGCTATAGTGCCTTGCCGCATGGTGGCCGTGTGGTAAGTGCTTTTTTTTTTAAAAAAGAAAAAAACGTCACCGCACGACAGTGAGCGACGTGCCAGCCGGGGAGGCCCTACCGTACGGCCACCGTGCGGCAGGGGGCTATTTTTGTAAAAAAAAAGTTTTGGGCACTGCCATTTCTGCAAATACGAGGTGAGAAGTCGCTATTTCGGCCAAAAATTCAAGCAGCTTCTGAAAGAGATAACAGATTGTGTAAGAACTTTGCCTTTACCCCGTCGTTGATATCAATTCCGCGTATGATGGAAGCAATCTTCCTATCGGCAACGTTTCCATTTTTCTCACAGAAGTTCTTGACATGTTTTAAGCATGGATGAAGAGAAGCAGCATTGCATTTTGAACGTTTCTCAAATTTATTTAGTCCCACCAAACCCTTAATGATCTCTTCCTGTTTAGTCCCACCAAACTGTGAAGTCCACAAGTCCAGGTAGCTCCTCCAAAAGCTCACCTTGGTAATAGTGGAGTACATTTGCAGTTAGCTCGCGTAGTGTAACAGCCCCAAAACAGGGACTGCTAGAATCCTTACAACTGTCTAGGATGTATAGTTGTAAAGTCGTGGTTTCGCAAGCAAGCAAACGTTTACAATAAAAGACAGACTTTTTATTACAACAGATAGGGCTTAACAGCCAGTTTGAAAGAGGAAGCGGGCATCCAAGCCCGAAAGTAATATAATACACTTGCAAAAGAATGCCAGAACCACAGGCAACTTGGGCGTAAAAGAGACCCTAGTACCAGTAGTCGTCAAAGTCTACTGGTTCTTCCTGCTCATAAAGAACACCTAGATCTTCCCAAAATTCTTCTGTTGATTAAGCAAGAATGAGTACTACTACCGTACTCAACAAATTGCATAGGGAATGCTGTTTAATTATATGCTGGGAATATCAAAGGAATGGTACAGTTTTACCAATACAGGTATATGTGGAATGCAATAGTTGAATTTAAAAGCTTTATACTAAATAAAGACAGTAAAACAGTAATAAATATAGCCACAGGGGTTACAACATCTGAAATTACCAATTAACATCTGTAAAAATCTTCTTATGCTTTGTATGTTGGAATCACCCATGAACACAGCTTCATTAACTGGAAGCACGGTGTATTCGAATAACATTGATTTACACTCTGCAGAGTTGCCCAACTTTACCCACACGATATCTCTAACGCACATTGACACGCATCATGTTTGCGTACAACTGACTTAGGATAACAAAGTCTTTTCACTGCTTATCCTTTTTAGCCTCTACCCAGTAGGTCTAAATCCATACCCTCGGAGACCATCGCCAAGAGTGGACTTTGTACCCGATGTTGACGGGCCCATACTGAATTCGAGAACCAATGATCGTCCTAGAGGCCCACCTGCCTCGCCTTTGAAATTGCAGATATTCAATTGGAAGAGTAGTGTACTAAGCTAGGGAGTAATGACCACGCATGTGTTTGAGCGGTTTACTGTGTCTGTTACTTAGTACAAGGTTCTTGTCTTTACTTGTCATCCAGTGAGGCGATGGCCCAACTTTTGGTTGTCCACCTCTAGATCTCATTGATGACTCATTTTACCAAGTATATTGGGTTGTCCAACATTTTGGTCTCAACCCTCAACTCACACCCAAAACCTATTGGCCTAAAGCCAACCTTCCTTAACAGTATTTAGAACAGAGTTTTGCATGACTTTGCGGAATATTTGCTATTATTTTATGTGGACTAAATTGTCAAGGTGAATATGGCCTACAAGAATAGGTGGTTTGATATGTGGGGTGAAGGGTTTTTATCTATTCAACATGGCATTCCAAAGTATTATTTCTTTGATGAAATAATTGGCTAAAATATTTTAATGAAGATAATTGTATGAATTATATGGCATGTAGGTTCAATATGTTCAAGGAATGCAACTTGCCTCCTTGCTCAAAGTCCTCGAACTGTCTTGCTACGTCTGTGTCCTGTCCTGCGAAGTCCTGAGCTGGCTCGTCGGCGTTGAAACCTAGCGCAAGACACAAAAACCAATAAAACACTTGGCTCGACAAGGAATGAGCCCAGAAAATAGATCCAACTACAACAAAAAGAGAAAAAGAGAAAAAAAAATCAACTTAAAGAGGTAAAGGTTTTAACAGGAGTTGGATATGGCTGAACGGAGTTAGGAATGGGCTTTATGAGCTCAAGACGGTCAGAATGGATATATAATCTCAAGTTAGGGTTTTCGATGAATAGTGACCATTTTACTGTTCATACCTATTAATTAGATATAAACAATAATTAATCACTAATCTAGGTTTAGGAACAGAAATTAGGGTTTAATGTGCATTTTCTGGATTTTGGAAACAGTAATAATTTTATTGTCTTTGTGAGCAATGTTGGGTGATATTTAAATGAACAAGATCTTGGGCTAAACAAGAAACTAAAATCTTGTGCGGTGTTTTGGAAATGGGCCGAGCCCAACAATGAACGCCCGAGGCCCACTCGGCAAGACGACCTAAAGGCAGGTGTAAGGGCCGCTGGCCTTGATATAGCGCCCTCTTGGCGCTTGTGGCGCCTAGGCAACGCGTTTCGGCAAGCTCGGGCAAGGTGGCCGCAAGTCACCATGACCGGCGACAGCGACGCAAGCGGAGGAAGGGCGGCGCGAGGAAGGCTCCGCCCCAGGTAGGTCTTCTTCACTTGGGTTTTGCGCTATTTTGCATGAGTTTGGTTTCTAGGGTTTCGGGTTTTGGGGGTGGCGGTGGCGAGTGCGAGCGGCGGCGCCGGCACAGATCCGGCGGATTTGAGGCCGGAGAGGGTGGGGGAGGGGCTCGGGAGGGTTGGGGTGGCACCGGGTAGGAGGGATTTGAACGGGGAGGGTTTTGGTCTTACGGGGAGGGGAACCGAGGTGGCGGAGGGCTTCTTGCCGGCGTCGGGGACGAAGGTGGGGAGGGAGAGAAGTTGGTGCGGGTGATGGAGGCCGAGCGGGGCGGCTTTTATAGCCCCCACGAGGCGGTGTGAGCAGGGTGTGGCATGGGCGACGACCGCAGAGGGGGGGCGACGTGGTTGGGTGAGGGAGGTTGGGCGGTGCCGGACAGAGGGGCGGCGGTACGGGAGGGGCGTGGGTCGCGTTGCGGTGGCGGCGGCCCTCTCACTGGAGCAATCCGGGAGGTGGCACCGCAATCGCTCGGGGCGCGGGGGTGCAGAGTGGGCGGCGACTTGGGGCAGGCACCGCATTGAAGGCGAGAGGGAGGTGGCGTGGGCGAGGTGGCGCGACTGTCGCGGCTTGGCGCGAGCGCGCCGAGGCGGTGGCGGCCTCGCTCCCCCATAGCGACGCGCGGCCGAGTGCCAGGGTGGAGGCGGCTTCGAGCTGGGGCGTGACCGGGAGGGGAAAGCGGGGAGGGGGAAGGGAAAGCGGGTTTAGGGTTGGGATTTTGAGTTTGACGAATTTTGCCGAATTTGATTTTGAAACTGAGATTCAAACTTGAACTCAAAACTAATTTGAATTGTTGAAATTTTCAGGTGTTTCACGTAGATTCTGGATAATCATCACTCTCATTTTATCGTTTGCATCCTTCTGAAGGTTTTTTTTCAACCAAATCATAAAAGTACTTATGCGAGATGTTCTTTGGCCGTGCATTCTTCCCCAACATGTCCACCTTGCTTAGTATGCGCTTGACTATTGCACGAGATCTCTCCATCTTCAAGAATCTGGGTCGGACAAGGTTCAAAATGTTGAAAATCTCACTTACGTGATTCTGAAACAAGGTTCCTGAGAGCACCACTTTTCGAGGAGTCTGGATATTTGCAAGTGAAGTGAGCAAGTCAGTTTCCTCATTTCTCGGGAGTGTGGCCTTCATCTAGTATGACAAGGCTTGGGACCTTCGGCAACTTGTCTTGGCACATCAGGGCTTCTATATCAGAAGTGTGATCAGAAGCTATGCATGCAAATTGCTGGTAGCCCAGCAACAGTACGCTTCTGTTGTCTTCCCACAAGTTCAAAACTTGAATTGTTCAGACCGGTTATCAGCTTTGGAGGAGTAGAAGTCATACAAAGGAGTGTCCTCAACTTGCCAACGGAGAAATTCGGTTCTCCGTGTTGCCAGAATGCCCTTTGGAAGAATAATCAATGGCCTTCCAGCAGGGTATCTGGCCAGGAAGCTTTGGACGAAACTAATTAGCATAAAGGTCTTTCCAGAACCTGGTGCATGTGCTAGAATACAGCCTCCAGGGTTGTTTTCATCTGCCAAGTTCTTGATCAAGAAATTGAAACCTTCCACTTGGTGAGGTTTCATCTGTTGTGAATGGTGAGGGTGGATTGATAGAGAATCAGGGACCACTTCGAGAATAGCTCCTAAAGGATTGACATTTGCATCCAGATCACTACAGTTTCTGTGTTCTGAGCGGTATGGTCTGTACTGCTTGCGCTGTTGCATGCAAGAGAAAATGAGAAATGTGGTTCCACCAATTTGGAAAATAAAAGGGAGGAATTGTTCTTTTTAAAATTTGCCTGTTTGTATGAGGAGGAATGGAGGATTGGGGTAGGATTTATTTAGCTTAAATTTGAATTAGTTCCCAACAAAATCCTCCTCGTCCAAATAGGAACGAGAAATGGCAGTTCAAAAACAACAATCAACTGCATTCATTACATATTAAAAAAAGATTCCAATGGGTGCTCGTATAGGAAAATCTGTTTCATCTGTAGATCACTAAGGACATAATAACTGCTGAAGAAAATTATGAACGGTTGCATTCAACATTAATCAGCAACGAGGTGATTGGCAGGAAGTACTATAACTAGTTGATATTGTGATGCCAAATGGAGTTGTGTACTGCTATCAAGTAATTTTGAAATTATCATACTTTGAATACTTTCAGTAATTACCAGTAAATTAAACTAATTTGGATCAGAAATTCCATACCTTTTTCCACTGGTACTCAAAAATATTCTCAACACGGCACACAATGCCCAAATCATCTTTCATCAGGAAGCCAAGATGACATTCATTCTCCGCTTCTTCACAAGTATTCTTCTCTGATGGAACAATACTACGATCACTTCCAATGGTCTGGTGAAGTAAATTAAGTTGGTGAGACTCTCGATAAGAAGCAAGTAATGGCAAACAATAAACAAACAAAAGAAGTAAAGGAACATTATCTATTATATTATTAAAGCGATAGAAAAAGAAGACACCACGTTCGCTCCGCTCTTAAGGGGTAGAAATTTTCACGTTAATCGGTGGAAAAGATAAATATATGCACCATTGATTATGGTGGGTCCAAATTATAACAATATAGATTAAACGAAAGAGTCCATGTCTAGTACAATATAGAAATAAGAGTCCATCTCAAGTACAATACAAAAATAACTGAAATTCGAATAAAAAATAAAATAAAATAAGTAATTTAATTTTGATACGAATTTCTAAGTAAAATCACTAGATAAACATAATTTGCAATATTTTTTTAAAAAATAGTAATTGGTATACTGAATTCCAACAAAAAACTAGAATTCGGGATAAAAAATAGCAAAATGATATCAATACTAATTCCAAAGTAAAATCACCAATAATCGTAATTTTAATATATATATATATATATATATATATATATATATATATATATATCAATTGGATTAGTATACTAATTCCAACAAAAAATAATTAAAATTTGCAATTTGATTTCCATATGAATTCAAAGTAAAATGCTTAAATAAATAAAATTCGAATAAAAAACACCACAAATTTGATTTCCATACTAATTCCTAAGTAAAATCCTAAATAAATATAACTCGAATAAAAACTAAACCAAAAATAGCAATTGGATTAGTATACTAATTTCAACAAAAAATTGATTTTGGAATAAAAAATAAAATTATCATTTTGATTTCGATACGAATTCCGAAGTAAAATCCATAAATAATTGTAATTCGGCATAAAAATTAACAATTGGATTAGTTTACGAATTCCAACAAAAAATAATTGAAATTAGGGACAACAAATAAAATAAATTTTGCAATTTGATTTCCATACGAATTTCAAAGTAAAATATCTTAATAACTAAAATTTCGAATAAATTAAATATAAGTTATAATGAGAATATCGTGAATGGTGTCGGAGGAGACCACGAAAGAGTGCAATAGCATCGATATGTCCTACAGGAAGACATTGATCCACAAGGAAGCAAATAGTCGAGGCAACGACGACAAAGATGAGAACAATTCTATACTACTCATCTTAGCTGTTTGACAAGGACAATGTCGTGTTGCTCGCTGGAGCCGTTGAAGAGAAAGACCGGAGTCAAAGGAGCCAAGTGCTGTGATGATGAATGGTGAGCATCGGCGTTGTTGATGAAGTCAATGGCCAAAGAAACTCGATAATGGGGGAAGACATAGCAGCGAGGAGATGAAGCTTTAGATTAAAGACGAGCTATCGACAATATGTGATCATCGGGTAGCTAGGAGCGTGCCATCGTTGGTGAGTGACATGGTGTCACCGGCGATGGCGAGAAGATTCTCCCTATCATTAGACAACGACTAAGACAAATATACCAGCATTAGTGAAGATGGGAGGTCATCGCAGTTAGTAAGGAAGCCACATCGTTGAGTTGGACAATGTCGAAGAAAATGAGTGACCGATATGAGAGAAGAAGATATCGAGCATGTATAACATCGTGCATGTGTATATACATGCATGCATCCTACGAATATAAGCATGAGCGTACAGAAACAAAGGAGCAAAGAGCTCGGAGTAGAGATAGCGCAACGGTAAGGAATAGGCTTGGGGCCACTAGAGAGAGCACGACGGGTGTCCTGGCAGGGATCGACGATATTTGCACACATATACGTGTAGATGTCACAACGGTCATCATTAAGTGATAATTAGAGAGAAGTAGAAGATAACTATGTGGTAGAGTATTGCATTAGAAGAGGTAGCAGCTGAGAGATATCAATCAAGAATTGGGCTTGCTCTTGGAGGTTGAAGCAAAAAAAATGTGGCGGAGAGAAGAGATAGAAGACACATAGTTCAGTGGGGGCAACCAACGTAAAGGCAAATAAGTTCAATGTAGGTCGCTCATGGTGCATCGGTGTATACATGGGAAAGGTGCTCTAATACCATGTAAACTAATAAGATAATTTTGTTACACACATAATCAATGTATTGCTTGAGATTAACAGAGGTACATGTGCATGCAAACATTTTGGAAAAGAGTTAAGGGCATGCTGCTACATGATGCATACATAATAGAGAGTGGTTAACTTATTATACTCATGATTTTCTTCCACCAACCTCACACTTCAATTACTTTACTCAACTTGCATTTTTCTTCAAACTTCTATTGCCATTTTCTAATGTTTATGATATCTAAAAAATCTAAATAGCTACAAAATATGTAAACATATTCTGAAGCATCTAAGTTATATCATTTGTCACTACAAACTTTAAAACAAATCTTGCACGGGCCACCCCACTAGTTTAAAAGAATTCAGTAGTAGGATGATGGTAAAGCATCAAAATTTATGTGAAAAAGAATTGGAGACAAATGCAAACCTTGTTTGACAACCAGATCATGTGCTCTAGCTTTATGCTTTTAAGTACTAAATGAAAAAAAGAGGGGGGGTGGGGGGAGGGGCATAACTGACCTCTGACTTATATGCAGAAGACAACAATCAAAACTTTTTTTTTCATAGTACATAAAATAATAGACAGAGAAATGCTACTCAACCGTAGGCCTATACAATAACTATTCTAACGTATGGGGCTTATCCAGTGAGAACCATCTCCTCAGTGTGGGCATGAAAACGGAAAACCATCATCAAATTATCATGAAATAGTTATAAAAGAAAATAAGGGAGCTAGGCACTAAAGTAGCCTACCATCATACAAATATTGATTTCTAAATTGATCCAAGAAGCAACAAAAATAAGAGATCAAGAGACAATAGTAATAAAATGAGTGAATTGAATACATTAGACATGCCAATGCAACCGACATGTCCCTCCAAAGATCTTCCAGCTCATCAACTGGGCTGCCATTGTCATATTGATTATTATTTCCATTCACCGGTGATTCACTTTGTATGACTTCGCAAGATACTTCATAAGAATCAACAACAGAGATGTTGTCTTTCTCAACGGTCCCTTTTCTTTGGACATTTTCACCTTCTCCTTCCTTTTTTCTTTCCTCCTCATGAGGACTCTAGTGAAATGCAAGAGAATGAACAATACTCAGAGAAACAATTGAATTTGTCAACCTAAACACTGTGATTAAAAGAATCAATACTATATCTCATAAGATGAACTAAATCAATCTAGTTATTTTTATTAAAAAATCTGAGTAGGCATATTATATGACAAAAATGATGAAACTAAAACCACAATTCTTTCTATCTCAAAAAAGCAAAACCAAGATATTCAAATATTACAAACTTATTCCTGTAACAGAACTGATTACAAATTTCCTTAAGGGTTTGTTTGGATATTAGGGAAAGGAAACCCAGAGAATATTTCCCCTAGGGGGTATTTTGAAGGCAGGTGGAATCCCCCTCAAACCCCTAGGGCAATTTCCCACCTAGGGAAATATTCCTTGCCACCATTTGGAAGCCAACGGGATAAAAATCCCTACAATAAAAAAAATTCAAAAAACCTCAGAAAAATCAGGGGAAATCAGAAATATTCAGAAAAACAGAAACTTTGGGCACATGCATGCTCAAGATGCTACATGTAGTAGCAGTTCCTCAAAATGAACGATTCATGTGTCCTCGGTTTAATTGATTGATATATACTGATTACAAAACTACAAGAAACTACAACTCATCCTGAGCAAAATCCGCATCCATCATTCACCAAAGCTACAATGTACACACATGGTCTTAGACCTCAAAACATTAGCTGCATAACAAAATTTTTTCTCTCTAACGTAATTCTCCACAATCCAGATTTCCCAACGAGAAGAAAGTAAACCTTCTACAAGTTTTGGACCCACAATAATCCATTTGATAAAAATCAGTAACAATTGCGAAATTGTACAAAACAACGAGCAATTTTCTAACTACGCACACTTCGCTCAACTAGCAGCAGCCACTCGAACCAGTGGCATCCCGCGACTAGGAAATCGTCGGCTCTCCATGAGGTCTCAGTTGAAGTGAATCACCTCAAGAAACAAAATTTAAGATTACCAAACCATGCATGTCTCAGTTGAAGTGAATCACCTCAAGAAACAAAATTTAAGATTACCAAACCATGCATGAATTATTCGCTAAGGCTCGATCAGCAAAAGCAGCAACAACAAGCAGAGCGCAACCATAATTCAGGACACGAAACAAATTGAGCGACGCGCGCGGGGGGAACGGATTGCGTACCGTGATGTCGGAGTAATCGAGCTTGGAGTCCGATGCCTTCCTCGACTTGGCCAAGCCCGAGCTCGCCTACACCCAGAGTCCAACACAAAATTGCATCAGAAACTAGGGCCAAGCCAATCTTAAATTGCAAACCAATCTTACTTTCATGGTGACCCAGGAAGCAATTTATTTAGAATTGCTGATATCGAAGTAAAATTTTGTCACCCAAAAATCATCCAGAACTAGAATTTCAGAGATATCACCAGCAAGTAGAAATTATTTGCATTGTAGCTAACCTCTTGAGCATAAATTAGATACGGTTCTCTTAGTTTTACAAACTTAGTGATAAGCCTATTTTCCTTTACCACTAATCAAATCATTAGAATTAGTTCAGACTGAATGAAAGAAAGAGTGGATATCTATGTCAATGTCCAAAGAGGATTCAAGAACTCGACATGTAGATCCTTCAATTTAAGCATGAATTAAAAACAAAGTAGACCTCTAGAAATTGAGAAACGTTAAGAAACAAAATCTTGAAGGAAACTGCTCCAAGAACACAACTTCTCCAAGAAACAGAGTCAATAAATATAGACTGCAAGAAACAAAAGAATGCATTCTGGTTGAATGTGCAAACTCCTCATTATGGCCAACCCAGTGCTAGTCGTCACTACAGCGCCCGTCGTGGCGTTCATCGGCTCTTGCAAGGTGGGGATGTGAGCGTTGGGCACGGCTATCCTCAGAAGCATGCTGACGGTGACAATGGACACGATGGAGCACGGCGGGGGCAGGCAGGCAGTGAACTGCAAGATCCAAGAGGGGATCGAGGTCATCCTTGGTGAAGCCAACATCAAGAGGAGGGGGACAACGAGGTGTTCGGGACCAAGGTAGCATTGTGGATCTGGAGGAGGTATCGGCAGCGAGGCCGCGTGGAGGCGTAGGTGGCCTCAGGAGGGAAGCATACGCAAAATTGCGATGGGGAGGAAGGTGGCGTTGTGTCGCTCGAGAAGACGGGGAAAAAATTCGCATGTGGGGAGGTGAGTTTCTTTGTCCCTGTGGAATGGGGTGGATCGAGCCGAGAAAATCTCGACCCTGCTCATCCAAATGTCGGTCCGCGCCGGTCCGTGGAATTTTCCCCCGTGGCGGAAACCCACGTGGGTTGTGCTGGGAGACCGGCCGGGATTTGGGTTCCCAAACAAGCCCTTAGATAAAGACTATTGAGGCTATCAAGATAAGGATACTGATTACACATTTAGGCATAAATGTGAAAAATGCTCAGTGATTGCCACTAGTTTTCTGAAGAACTCGATATAGACAAAAGATGATTAAACCATATTGATTAACATTTCTAATGCTAACAGCCAAGCAAGCCTCATTGTTAATGTTTATGTTGTGATGTCCTTGCTCGATCAGTTGTTGCGGCTCTGAAGTACTATGGCCATCAAATAAAGCTATTTTCTTGGGCTTCAAACATAGTTGACATCTAGTCAATAATAAGTAAATTTAAGACAATATAATAAATCATACTAGCATAAGTTTAGACAAACTTGATACTGTTAAGGCTCATAAAAGCTATTTGCCGACCATGGAAATAAGAATGCGCAGTAAAAAATAATATGCATAAAATACCTTAAATCTTAAATGCATTGAGAAGCATATACTTTCATCATGAGTTGAGCGCACCTCATTATCAAAAACGTTGTCAATGGCCATGCTCTCCTTTCCTTGCTTAACTACAAATTGTGCTTCAAAAATGCTATTCTCGTTATCCAGTGTAACATCCCCATTTTCGATCGATGAATAGTAACTCTCTGTTTGCCGTTTTGGTTTTCAAACTTATTTCATTTATGGTGTATTTGCAAAATTCTCTAGCATTTAACCCCATTTCAAATTTCCTGATTCAAATATCAAATTGAATCCCGGTTCAAAATTTTCCTTTCCCCTCTCTTGGGCTCAGCCCAACTCCTCTTCTTGGGCTTGGCCCATTTCTCCTCCCTTCTCGGCCCAGTTGGCCCAAATGCCGCCTTGGTCCGTCGGCGTGCGCTGGTCGCCACTGCCTTTCGCTTGCTCGCTCATGTCACCAAGACTGCCTCGCCTCCAAAGTCGCCGCTCCTGTCACCCTGACGCCAGCGTCGCCCCGCCATGGCCCATGCCATGTCGAGTGCCCGTGAGTGCGCCAAAGCCCGCTCTCGCCCCGTCCTGTCGCCAGCGCCGCTCCCACCTGCCTGCCCTAACCTTAAGTCGTCGCCGTGCATGCGCCAGAGCTCCAGCTCCCCTGCCATCCCACAAGCTCACCTCGCTCGGTCACCTCTAGCATCGCTCCACCAGAGCGCCCATGCCGCCCTCGGGACCATGGGCCACCTCCGCGCCCCCAACGGCTCTCCCCTCTTCTCCTTCGGCTACAAGAGAGCCCAGAGTCCCCTCTAGTTTCCCCACTTCACTCCCATCGCCCCTCGGTAAGCCTCCACCGAAGAATCGCCTGGGATTGGTTGTCTTCCTCCCCTCTGGCCGAATCACCCTTTACGGTGCCATTTGAGCTCCTCCGTGCCTCAGTCCAATTGCCGGCACCAAGAGCACCTCATCAATGTCCCGAAGACACCCCCAAGTCGCCTCGAGCATCTTCTCCCTCTCCGGCAAGCTTCCCCACATCGCCCACCTCGCCACCGCCACGGTTGACAACAGCAAGCCACCTCGAGCTTCTCCGAGCTTTGTTCTTGCTTTCGGTAAGCTCCATGGACCGCCATGATGCTCGTGCTCCCCTTCCCCAACTCAAAGCACCACCGGTCGCCCGCCGCTGCGGGCCGTGCCCTTCTTGGTCGCCGCTTTGGCGTGCCACCGGCTCCGCCAAGATATACGCGTGTTCACCGCACTGGCTACCCATTCCTGTGTTTGGCCACCACCATCGAGGTCACTTATGCCGCGACGAAGCGAGCCTGCCTCCTCGTTTCGCCGGAACAAAGGATCGGCTGATCAGGCGCTTAACCACCCCCTAATCACTATCGGAGGTTAAGACAAAGCAAGTACTTAGCCGATTAATTGATGCCTTAAATGTCGCATTGAGGCGCTACCGTGTGGACTCGAGGGGAATATTAATGGCAACATTAAACAAAAACCTGTTTCCCCCCTTCGGCTGATAATGGGCCCCGCATCAGTAAACCCTTCCCCCTGGTGGACTGTGCGCTGGTGGTCTTGGCCCATGTGCTGTGTGGTGGACCAGGTCAGTGTTGCAGGTGGGCTCACATGTTAGAGGGACATTTTCTCTCTCCCTCTTTATTTTCTTGATTTTAATTCAAATCTAACTTTGGAAACTCTGTTCTTCTATGTTATAACTCTGATTTAAGTGAAATTTGTCTAAATTCAAGATCTTACTAATGGTAGTGGTCGTGTTTAATTTGGAGTTTATTTATTATTTCTTGTGTATTTATTTGTTCTCTTTGCTTGTTTGTTCTTTTCCAGCACTTTCGTCCGCGTAGAGTTCAAAGAAGCGAGAGATCTCTATTTCGATCAAGCACAAGACTTCCAAGACTCTCTTGCTTTTAACCCAGGCGATTCGATACTTTGATCATTTTGAGCCTATATTCTATGCAAATTATATTCCTTTAAATTACCAAAATTGCATACTTTAATTCTTTAAGCAAATATATGTTAAATCTTAAGTTAGTTAAGTACCCATTTGATAATTAATTAATTATTATGTCATCCATTGACAATTGGATCCATTATTCCATATCACCCTAGTAGTTATGTGGTAAATTACTAGTTATATGTTGTACTTAAGCGACATGCTAGTCTTGCTTAAGTACCAAGGATTAAATGCCCTAATTGTCATCTCTTAAAATATGAAATTGTTTTGGGCAGCTATTGGAGGTACATGACTGGAGTATTTGAGATAAATCTGGTTTTACTCCTCAAAACCCTAATAAATTACTATTACCACATCTGGACAGGTGGCATGGTGGTGGGTGCTGATGTAACACGAGAATGTGTGGAATGAGGTATGAACCGCCCAGATGACCTTAAGAACTTAATCTTGTCATAGCCTCCTATTGTAAAACAAGTACAACCACAAATCTGTAAAGTACAATTTGGCTTAGTAAATTTATTGAACCCTCAAAGTCATCTCGCTGAAGGGGATCGAGGTAGTACAAGCGTTGGACATGTTCCAGCTTGAATGAGACACCGATGTAAGGTGAAGTTGCCAGCTGCGCTAGTCGTTATGGTGTAAACCAGCTGCGCTATCGTTGTAGTGAACATCTCGCACAACTTACAGGGCCCATCGCGTGTGGAAGTAGCCCATATGGGTGAGATGACGGGAAGGGCAAGATAATTTGAAAAATTACTGTGATGATCTCTCAACTACATGACCAAGAAATCATGTGGGGCAATGAGTTGATTATCTCTTGTGGGTAAAGTGTACAGTCTCTGCAGAGTATAAACTGTTTAAACAGTCATGTCTACAATCAAAGGCAGATATGAGAACTTACTAGAGTTAGTTCTATTTCAAAAACCTTTGTGGATGGGATAAAAACTTGTCAGACTGATGTAACCCTGATTTTGGATTTTCCCTAGGTCGTCGTGCTCAGTGATGCTAAATGGTGGAGGTAACCACAATATAAAATAAGCATAAGGTGGAGGTAACATCTACTATTATTTAATATTGCACAATTATTCTCTTTGATAAAATGCAATTTGGTTAAAGTGCTAAGTGTTAGGAATTTATAATTATGATAATTGAAAATATTGTTTTAGCAAATAAAAGAACCCGAACCACCCTTGTTAAGCTTTGCATGTATATTATTGCATCTTGTGTGTTGACTCGCGAGCACGGAAGTTGTGCTCATTCTTGCTCTTTCCCACCAAACCCTCAGAACCCACAGATCATAGAGATTACGCCTGCTACGAGGATCTCGAAGTCTATGGACAAGGAAACGATGAAGAGTAGTCTTGTTCTAGTAGTCTAGGTCTCGCCTGAGTCTAGCCGGCTCAGTCAGTGCTTGCATACAACCAATATTATCTTAATCCTTGAGTAATATCTATCGTACACGAGACACCCCAGTCGCTTGCCTGTGGAGAGATGTGCTCTACCCCTTCTGTTTCCGCTGTCGTTTTCGTTACTTTTGTAATGTAATCATTTGGTCTGTTCGGCCCTTATTGTAAAACTCTACCCGACGTGGTCTATGTCACTCTGATGTTTGTAATATATTGGATGATTTAGTTCACCACGTGTATGGTTTGATTCAGTAATGTATCCTGTGGGCGCTATCTACTGATCCAAAGAATAGCGCAGTGTTTTTACAGAGAATTTAGATTTGTGAAATCCGAGTCCAACATCCAACATGATGATTTCCTGGCGTTGACCAGGCTGCTCAGGGAGCAAGCATTCTTGGATATAATTGGCATTTTGCTTAGAACCAGATGAATTTTCATTTCCAAAGGATTTAACTCTGTCCTTGTCATCAGAATCTACTAAAAAATTTGTTGCGTCAACCCCAATATTGTGTACATTGGCAAGGGTATGATCTCCAACATTGTTCGCATCCAGGTCGATGATATTATCAGACCTAAAATTGCTCCCATTTTGTCCAGCGCTGTGTAATCTTGCATATGATGACTTGAGCGCTGGACTGGCATAACATAAGGCAGCTGGATAGTTACTTCTTGCAGTTTTTCTAGGGTGCTGATAAGTTCACGCCTCTTAATATTGATTGCTTTGTAATCTTTAGTGGCACTCCCATATAGTGGTGGGTATTAGGCCGTACCGTGCTGGCCCGCCTCACCTCCAGTCAGGTCTAGACACGGTCCAAAGCTCGTTGTGTCGGGACCATACCGTGCCGGCCCGCCTCGCCTCCAGTCAGGTCCAGACACGGCCCAAAGCTCGTTGTGCCGGGGCTATACCGTGCCGGCCCAAGCCCATCCCTAAGTAACTATAGACACCTAGGAAGACGACAGCAGCCGCCGCCTAGGAAGACAAAGACACTTGTGCGTCATCTACACCTGCTCCCCCCTCGCCATAGTCTCCTCCTCCTCCTAGACACCGATGAAGAACTTCGCCCACCTCGGTTGCGCCACGCGCTTGCGAAGGGGATGAGAAGGACAACGACGAGAAGGTGGCTGGAGGGAGGGCAGCGGGTGGTGGCGTGTGGGGAGGGAGAGGGAGGGCGGCGGCGTGTGGGGAGGGAGAGGGAGGGAGGTGGCTGGAGGAGTGGAGGGAGAGGGCGGACGGCGGCGCGTGGGGAGGGAGAGGGAGGGAGGGCGGCGATCGACGGTGCGTGGGGAGGGAGGCGGCTGGAGCTGGAGGGAGGGGAATCAGGGAATGTGATTAGGGATTGGGAATTTGGGAGCCGGGGTTCGGGAGAAGGGGTTGGGGATGGGGGTTGGGGGAGGCCGAGACGGATGTTGGGTTAGGCCGGGTGGCAGAGGGGGGTTATTGGTTGGGCCAAGCCGGGATGGAGGAGTGATTGGGCTAGAACAGAAAGGTTAGACCTATTTCGTACCGGGCAGGCCCAAGTACGGTCCAACAGACCGTGTCGTGCCGCCCAACGGACCGTATACTCAGGCCCAGCTTGGCCCGCCGTTCGTGCCGTGCCAGTCCGGCCCACCACGTGTCGTACCATGCCGTACTTAGACCGTACCGTGCCGATCGGATCTCGGACTAGCCCGAAAAAGCACGATCCAAGTCCCAGCTCTACTCCCATACTTCAAGTCATTGAGTTGCTCGAGAAACTGAAGATGGATACATCTGTTACGACCGATAATGCTTGACTGGGACCGGGTGCTTGGCGAGCTATCGTGCCCATGTTCATGCTTCCGCCTTTTGTAGCTAGCAGGATACATCCTTCGGAACAAAAGGAAATAATCATTAAATGAATAAGAAGCACATAATGCATGTATGCTCCAAAAAAAAAATCGGAGCGGGTGGAAGAAAGTTTTTAAATTGTTCCCTTAACTAGTGCACAGAGCGAATTGAAATTTTCAAACCTTTCAATTTTCACAACCGCTTTGTATATATATATATGAAAAATATTATCTACTCTCAGGTGTAGTTACTCCCTCTCCATCCACCATGTAATCCTTGATGAGATATGTGCGTCATTCTAAGTCTAACGGGCTTGTAAATAACAGATGGGGAGATACCGATCCAATACTTGTATTTGGCGTTTAAGCACTGGCTAACAAATTCGTAAACCGACCAGCTAGCTTGGAGATCTTTCCGGGAGTTTAGATTTTTTTTAGTTGTATTCAACCGACCAAATCTCCAATCGAGGATTAATCTCTGGCTAACTAGCCATCTCAACCCACTAGCACCGTGGAGTTCTGGTAGCAAGTGTAGCAGCGTGTCGCCAGTGATTATATCGGAGGTCATCGTAGGCCTTGGTGATGTGGTAGCCGCGTGTCGCCGGCGAAACGACCAGAGCTAACCGGGTCTCCATTTGGAAGAGCAAGGTATGTTCATATTTATCTCACAGATTCCTGCTAGTTGATTTGTTCGTGCTAATTGAATTGTTTGTATCATTTAACTGATTTATCTCACAGCAAGCATAAGGTATTCCTGCGACATAGCCCTTGCCGTCTACACCGTTCATTCACCTAGCTACATGCCTCCTCGAGCCGGAGATCACTTTCAACTTTGCACTCGTGAAGAAAATTATCATTGATAACAAATAAAGCAAATGAACATTGCTGTGCAAATTCAAGAAACAAATAAACAATTTCATCACAAATTAAGTAAACCCCCCCCCCCCCGGCGTTATAATCCAGCTATTCTGGTTTGAAATTCATATATCAAAATGGCAAACACAGCAACAACGGGTATTGGTTTTGCTTCAGAAAAGAACACCATGATCAAGATTCAAAAGCTCAGCCAAATGCAACCATCTCAGACCGAGAAACAACAAGTGGAAAGGGAGCGAGAGATTGTCACGAAATGTGGCTGCTTGCAACTCCCAGAAGCACCCGCAGTGACCAATTTGTACACCAAAACTTAGCGATTTGACCTAGGGGCACCAACGCTACAATAAAACTCAAACTTGATGCGATTTTCCTAACTCACACTTCAAGAAACCAATCAAAATGGGCCCAAGAACCAGGAAACCGTCCGGTACGTTTGCCAGGTCAGAATTCTAAGAAAATAATTTGCATTGATCGGCCCAAATGGCACCGGTCAGAAACCCCGAACCCAAGAACAGCACAAAACAGCGCATAGACAAGGAAATGCGTAAAAAGACCACACAAAAAAAATAGATGAGCGATGAAAGAGGGCAAGAAAAAAATTACTTGAGGAGAAACAAAGGAATCTGAAGAAAAGATTTACCCAACTTTTGGTGCATGGGAGACTGAAAGAGGTGCAGTGTGCAGTGTGCAGTGTGCAGTGTGCTTTCTTAAGTACTACAAATGTTGAGTAGTGACCCCAGTCAACTTTTTCTACTGAAGTTACGTGTCAGTACGACCAGTTAGACGGGACCCACTTTGGTGGGCCATATATGTCATTGAGGAATTAAGACGGGTATCGCTCAGGCTCGTCAATTCCGTCCCGTTCCGGCCGGAATGGCCGGAAGATATCGTTTCGGCGAGCAAAACGGCACAGGGTGGGCTTCATTTCGTACCGACCACAATTCCGGCCATTTCATGCGGAATTTAGCATTCCATTGATTCTGCTGCCGAGGCAAAATTGCACAAGAAAAAAAAGAAAAGAAGAGTTGTATGGGCCTTAGTGTTCTATTGGCTTGGTAGTTGGGCTGGAAAAAAAGAAAAGAAGAGTTGCAAAGGGACGGAATTTAGCGCTCTATTGGCTTGGTAGTTCGGCTGAATTATGGGCCTTGTACACCGGAATGGACCGATTATATATTTATAAATATACATATATTACTATATTAAACTCCGAAACGGTACATCAAAATGCATCGATACTGGCACATTTCATTTCAAGAGAGAAACCGGAATGACCTCCGGAATAGAATAGGCAAGTTTGGTATCACTAAATAAGAATTGACTAGTCAAGCTTACCTGGAAAGATCTGATGAACGATTTGCCTTCCTGTCCTGCAGAGCATTTTTGTGTGAACTGTGAAGTGAACGTGGGGTGGTGTTTGGACTGTGGGATACGTTGAGTGGGAATGGAAAATGTTGGGAAGGATGATTTCAATAGTGTTTGGTACTAGAAAATGAGATGGTGTTTTGTTCTGTACCCTAACATGCCAAGCCAAATATTGGTAATGTTTAGGCATTTTGGCCTCCATTTGGTTGGTGACCAAAATTTGGTATGCCCCATAGATTTAATAAGGTTTGGCAAGGTTTTAGGGTAAAACATGGGTAATAAAATTAGTGACTAAGGGCCTGGTTCTTGACCCTAGTTAGCTATACCAAAATTTTGGTAATGCCGAAACTCAGGCAATACTAAAACCTGGGCAAAAAAAAATGTTGTTTGGATCGTAGCCATATCAATTCACGGGCAATGCTAAAATTAATGCGTTTGGATTGTAACCATACCAAAATTTGCCAAAAATGTGAGTATGACACGTGGGGCCCACATGACATATATTCTTTTTTGCACCAAAATATGCCAACATTGGTCTTGTTTTGTTGATAAAATGACAAGGAACACAACGGTTCAAACGGATCACAAATCGATACTCGGTTTAGGAAATACGATCATTTGAAATTGATTAATTCATTTAACTAAGCAATCAATGCACCAGCCTCATCCTATAATGATCTGCCACCTGTCTTGTCCCAGGGATTACTGCACACCGAACCAAAATGTGGGTAGGCGTTTTGGCCGGCTGCGAGACGCCAGAGAAATGAGAAGAAAAAATAGGGCGTGCCAAATTGTTTTGAGGGTAATACCAAATATTGGAATTGAACCAAACACTGGCCAAATTTTAGGGCATTACCAAAATTTTGGTTTGGCACATTATGGTAATGAACCAAACAGCCCCTAAAATTTTGGTAACTTTCCTCTCTATGTCATGTGGGTCAAAACATGGGCTAGCCAAAATTTGGCTTATCCCGGTTTTGATCATTGTTTGATTTGCTACAAAATATTTTGGTAATACCAAAATTTGGTAACGTTCCTTGGTACAGAACAGGTCCGAAGGGAGGGCAGGTTTTGGAGGTGGGAACAGGCGAAATTACCCATCGTCCCGTCATCTAATTCGCCGCCCATCGAAGGCCCGTCGAGTGCTGGTCTGTCACGCCTCCACCAAGCATGCTGGACGAGGGTGAAGGCGGCCACAGTGGAAATGACAAAACATTCAAAAAGCAAATGAATTCAGTTTTCCCATCTCTTTCGTCTTCGATTCTCATCTCCTACTTTCCCCAACTCTATGATTTCTACTACAAAATCCTATTGAAGTTTGTGAGAACCGATCGGTGACAATCGGGACACCATAATTTGGTATTAGAGACATTCCTCGCCTCCGTTGCGCGTTCGGTAGCCTGAAGAGAAGGTGTGCACGACGGTGCCACCAAAGACCAACGTGCAAACTCGCTAAGTACTCACGGCGAAGGACGATCAGGCGAAGCAAATGCACGAGAAACTCTCGGAGATCCTGGCGTGGTTCGACCACCATGCGATGCAGATCGACAAACTGGGACAAGATATGCAGAAGCTTGGGCAGCAAGTGGAGATCACACAAGAGGCATTGATGAAGTAAAGAAGAAGCAAACGGAGTGGAATCCGGCTCCACAACCACCGCATCCACCTCCTTTGCTGCCTATACAGCCATCGGCATCACACATAGGCCTACCGCCAGAAGGGGGCCTGATGCCCACTAGGACTACCTCAGGTATGTTGACTAATCTTCGACCACCGCTGCTTGCGCAACCCCTACTCCAAATCCCACCTACCAAGTGATGACTGCCCCAGCCACAGTCGTAGATGAAGAGAGATTTTCCAGGCCGCCTTGGCATGATTTTCCAAAGTTTCAAGGAGAGAACCCAATGTTATGGTTAGATCAATGTCAGACTTATTTTGAGATGTACCATGTGCCTTAACACAATGGGTCTCCACGGCGACGCTATACATGGAAGGACATGCTGCTCTTTGGTTACAAGCTTTCAAGAGACATCATGTACTTATGGGATGGGATATGTTTTGTCAAGCTATTGAGGATGAGTTTGGTCTGGATGAATATGATGTGCAGATGAATTGGTTGTTGTTGCTCAAACAAACAGGACCAGTAGCAGAATATCATATGGCGTTTGAAGCATGTATGTATCACCTGCTGGCCTTGTACACAACGCTAAACAATAATTTGTTTTTGTAACTCAATTTGTGATTAGGTTGAGGGATGACATCCGAGCGGCAGTACGCTTGCAGGCTCCCACTTGTGTGGCTAGAGCAGTTGTACTGGCACGCATTTAGGAAGAAGAGATTGAGGCCACCCGACCAAAACATCGAGCCAGTACCATGGTGAAGACGTATCATCCCTCGATACATGCACCTCCGACAGCAACCGCTCCAGCAGGACGAATAGAGGGTCCAAAGCGCCCCCATGACTAATGAATTGTGGCGTGAGCGTTTGTTAAAATAGTATCGACGTTCCAATGGTCTTTGTTTTAGATGTGGGGGCAAGTACATTAAGGACCATTAGTGCAAGAAACCTGTTCAATTGTTGACAATTGAGATGGGAGAATTTGGAGAACTGTTATCAGAAGACACCCTAACTGCATTGGAAGGAGGCGATGTGCCAGCTCAAACACAACCTCAACAGGAATGTTTCAGACTATCTGTCCATGTTGTATCTGGCACTGAGGAAGTTGAGACAGTACGGCTTCGAGTATTGATGGGGAATTAGATCATGTTGTTATTGGTCGATTTAGGTAGCACTCATAGTTTTGTCAACAAAGCATTTGTCCATTGTGCTCACAGCAAAACAGAAGACATTTTTGTTGTTTCTGTCAGAATTGCAAATGGGGAAACTATGCAATGCACTAGCCACGTACCTCAGTTGACTTGGTGGATACTAGGGGTAACTTTTAAAATTGACATGCACATTCTGGACTTAGGGGCATATGACGCAATTTTGGGCATGGATTAGTAGGAACAATTCAGTCCCATGGACTGTCATTAGACAAATAAAATGATGTCATTTGACTATGAAGGGCGCCGGGTTTGTTTACTAGGAGTCCGACCTTTTCAGCTAAATCACCTGTCTGAAATATCTTTGGATCAGCTACAAAAATGGTACAAAGGGAATGATGTTTGGGCTTTTGCTATTGTGCAGACTCAACCACTGGCAGTGTCTGAAGACAACTCAGAGTAGTTGACTGTAGCAGTTCAGAATTTACTTAACAAATATCAGGATGTGTTTGTTGAACCCAAAACATTGCCACCCCATCGTCAATATGATCATGCGATTACTTTGCAACCTAGTGCACATCCAGTCAACTCTCGACCATACCGTTATTCTCCGCTTCAAAAGGACGAGATTGAATGTCAAGTGGCTGAAATGCTAGACATAGGGTTAATTAAACCAAGCATGAGCCCGTATGCTTCTCCGGTGCTGTTAGTTCAGAAAAAAGATGGAGGATGGCGATTTTGCATTGATTACCATCGTCTGAATACATTTACGGTGGAAAACAAGTTTCCTCTTCTAGTTATTGATGAGCTCCTTGATGAAATCGCCGGCACCAAATTTTTCTCCAAGTTGGACTTACGAGCGGGTTACCATCAGATCCGGATGCGTCCTGAAGATGAGGAAAAGACAGCGTTTAAAACACATCATGGACATTTCCAATTCAGGGTTATGCCATTTGGGCTATCCAATGCGCCAACAACTTTTCAATGTTTGATGAACTCTATGTTTGCGCCATACATTCGTAAGTTTGTGATTGTCTTTTTAGATGATTTTATGGTATATAGCCATGATTTGCAGGAGCATCTCACTCACTTGCAGTTGGTGCTAGACATTTTGCGAAGCAACACCTTGTATGCCAAACTCTCCAAGTGCTCCTTTGCCAGATAGAGCATTAAGTACCTGGGCCACATCATGTCCCACACTGGAGTCGCAACTGATATTGACAAAACATCGGTCATGGAGAATTGGCCGCAACCGACCACTATGACTGAATTACGAGGCTTCCTTGGTCTCACTGGTTATTACCAAAAATTTGTGTGTCATTATGGTATTATGGCGAAGCCCTTGACTAATCTCCTGAAGAATAAGGGATTCGAATGGACACCTATGGCTTCTCAGGCTTTTGAGCAATTGAAACATGCCATGGTTAGTACGTCAATCTTAGCATTTCTAGATTTCCGTCTGCCTTTTGCTGTCAAAACTGATGCTTGCAACACTGGTGTAGGAGCAGTTCTTATGCAGAATGGACATCCCATTGCATATTTGAGCAAAGCTTTGGGTGTGAACAATCAGCGGTTATCTATATACGAGAAGGAGTTTTTGGCTGTCATGATGGCCATTGATCGGTGGCGAGCTTACTTATAGCGTGCTCCCTTTCTCATTCTAACCGACCATAAAAGTTTGTGTCACCTTGAAGATCAATATTTGACTTCAGATTTACAACGCAAAGCGATGTCCAAGCTGGTTGGCCTTTAGTTTAAATTCCAATACAAAGGAGGTATCGACAGTGATGCTGCTGATGCCTTATCACGCGTCAGTCATTTATTCACCCTTCAGGCAATATCTGTCTATCAACTAGTTTGGGTGCAAGAAGTCCTCAATTCGTATGAAATGGATTTGTGAGCCTAGGAATTGCTCACTCGTTTATCAGTAAACAGTCCCGATGAGAAGGGGTTTGCTCTGGAGCATGGCTTGATTAAATACAAAGGTAAAATTTGGATTGGTTCTAATACAGCTTTGCAGACTAAACTCATCAGTGCTCTGCATGATAGTGCCATTAGAGGACACTCCGGCATTCAGGCGACATATCATCGAGTCAAGAAATTGTTCTTTTGGTCGGGTCTCAAGATGGCTGTAGATAATTTTATTAAGCAATGCCTTATCTGCCAACAAGCTAAAAACACCAATATGAAACCATTGGGATTTTTACAACCACTATATGTTCCTAACGGTTCTTGGTAGGATCTCACCATGGATTTCATCGACGGCCTTCCCAAATCTAAAGGATATGATGTCATCATGGTCATTGTTGATCGTCTCACCAAATATGCACATTTTGTACATCTCAAACACCCCTTCTCAGCAGTACAGGTGGCTCGCGCATTTCTGGAACAAGTGGTCAGATTACATGGTGTGCCTCACTTGATTGTCTCTGATCGGGACAAAATCTTCACCAGTGCATTTTGGAAGGAATTGTTTGCCGCGGTGGGAACACGACTGCTGTACAGCACAACATATCATCCACATACGGACAGTCAAAGTGAGTGTGTGAATCAATGTTTGGAGATGTATCTCCGTTGTGCAGTGCATGATTGCCCTCGTCAATGGAAGAAATGGCTTGCAATGGCTGAATTTTGGTATAACTCCAATTTTTATTCTGTTCTGGGGTGTGCTTGCAATGGCTGAATTTTGGTATAACTCCAATTTTCATTCTGTTCTAGGGTGTTCTCCTTTCAAAGTGCTTTATGGTGTGGAGCCCAATTTTGGTGCAATGTCGAACAACATTTCAACTTCTAGTGCCGAGGTTGATGAAGTGGTTCGGGACCGGCAAGCTTATATTGACATGTTGCGAAATCAACTGACGAAGGCTCAACACCGGATGAAAACTCAAACTGACAAACAATGCAGTGAACGACAATTCCAATTGGGAGACCGGGTATTGCTAAAATTACATCCCTATGCTCAGCATTCTATGGTTAATCGCCCATATCCGAAATTAGCCTTTAAGTATTTCAGTCCATTTGTGGTACTGGAGAAGATTGGGGAAGTCACTTACAAGTTGGAATTACTTGCTAATTCTTTGATTCATCCGGTCTTCCATGTTTCTTAGTTGAAGACTTGTACTCCAAGTCATGTCCCTGTGTTTTCTGAGTTACCGAAGACAGTGGATCTTACTACTGGAGCTCCCTAGCCAGCTGAGATTTTGGATCGTCGTTTGGTTAAGAAAGGCAATTCGGCCATACCACAAATTCTGGTCAAACGGTTGACCATTCCGGCTGCTTCAGCGACCTGGGAGGATTACTATGTGCTGAAACAGCGCTTTCCGTCCACACGCATTTGGGAACTAGTGTTGTCTCGCCTCCACCAAGCATGCTGGACGAGGGTGAAGGTGACCACGGTGAAAACGACAAAACATTCAGAAAACAAATGAATTCAGTTTTTCCATCTCTTTTGTCTCCGATTCTCATCTGATGCTTTTCCCCAACTCTATGATTTTCTACTACAAAATCCTATTGAAGTTTGTGAGAACCGATGGCGACGATCGGGACACCACATGGTCGTCGACGCCCGCGTGTCCAAATTTCATTTATCGTAATCCACACCCAAACCCACCTCAACATTTGCCATCTCATAAGTCATATCCCACTCCCGAACACACCTTACATATCCCACAGTCCAAACACCACCTGGGTGATTAGAAACTGGATGACTGGGATCTGAAGTTGTAGACAAAGAGGAGAGAGAGAGAGAGAGACGAACAAATTAAACTTGGATTTGTTGGAGCTAGCCACTGAAGTACATGAATCCGAAAATGTATGACACTTGTTGTTGGCCTCATAAAATAGCACTGGGCTCACTTTCTGCAACCGACAACCAGATGCATGCTAGAACGATATCTTGCTTAACGATTTTTTTTTTATATAGAAACAAAGGCCCAAAGAAACCGCTAGTGTTCGAAATAGCAGTTTACGCCCAGCATTACATCACAACATACCGCAGACCAGGATGCACACATAACCGTTCTTTCTTCACATATCATTGGGATGATTAACAGAACTAGGCTACACAGACATAGCAGCACCCTGCTGCAACAAGACGGCACCAAACTGAAAACAAAAACATGCAAGAACTCTCTAAGTCTTCGACAGCATCGAGCAATTCCCAGAGAAACTACCCCGGTTGCTTGGCATTGCCATCCACGCACTGCCGCCGCTGCCGCTCGATCTTGCGATGGTACCACTCGCGCCACATCGGGTTCATGGCCTTGTTCCTGTGCATCTCGACGAACCTCGTCACCAGCTTCTCGCCGCCAGCATTAATGGCCTCCTCCCCGATCTGGAACGCCCGGCAAATGAAGAACTCGAGAATCATGTCTGACAAGTCCCTCAAGTTGGAGTGGTACACTGCCCTCAGGAACGTGGCGTACTTGGCCTCGTACGTGCCGTCGCGGATGATGCCGCAGATGTCAATGGCGCCTTTCGTCGTCTGGCACCGGCGCAGGAACTGGCACTCCACGCCGTAGAACGCCGGCCCGAAGTTGATACGGGCGCTGTCGCCGTGGTACGCGATGGCCACGCGGTCCTGCGCGAGCGCGGCCTCGTGCTCGTGCTGGAAGGTGCCGATCAAGCGGAAGGTCTTCAGTTCGGGGTCAAACACGTGCGCCGTCCACCGGCCCATGGGGTTTTGGTGCACCCCGTGGTACCGACGTGACGGCATCAGCCGTGGCGGGCCTGCCGCCGTCTGCACCTGTGGTGGCAAAGGAGCGGCGGCCCCGGGAGCAGAGGTCGTAAGCAGTGGCACGCCGATCGTAGGCGCTGCTTGCGTGCGTGGCAACGGCACGGAAGCTGGATTCGCGGCCGGAGCGGAAGCCCCCAGAGGAGTAGTAGAGCTCGTCAGCGGTGGCACGCCGTCCGTAGGCGCTGCCTGCGTGCTTGGCAACGGTGCGTGACGCTTCGCGGGCAGAACGGCGGCTGCAAACGGCGCTTGACGTTTCGCGGGCGGAACGGCAGCTACCATTGTACAGGAGCTCGTCGGAACGGCCGGCAGCGTTGCTGTCGGCGCTCTCTGCATGTGTGGCAATGGCGCATGCCGCTTCGGGGGCGAAAGTGTGGCTCCAAACGGCGCTTGACGCTTCGCGGCCGGAACGGCATCCCCAAATGTACAAGAGCTCATCGGAACGGCCGGAAACGTTGCTGTCTGTGCTCCCCGCATGCGTGGCAACGGTGCATGAGGCATCGCAGTCGAAAAGGCGGCACCAATTGCTCGAGAGCTCGTCGAGCCGGCCGGCACCCTTGCTATCGGCGCTCCCTGCTGCATGCCTGGCAATGGCGCGTGAGGCATCGTGGTCGGAAAGGCGGCCCCAATTGTACGAGAGTTCGTCGGTGCGGCCGGCACCCTTGCTATCGGAGCTAGCTGGGTGCTTGGCAGCGGCGTGTGATGCTTCGCGGGTGGAACGGCAGCTCGCATTGTACAATAGCTCGTCGGAACGGCCGGCACCCTTTCCATTGGCGGTTCCGGCATTTTCGGAGTCGGTAGTGGAGCACTAAAGCACATCGGCCGTGCCACGCCGGCCGTCAGTGCTCCCTGTGGCATGCGTGTGAAAGACGCGGGAGGCTTCGCCGCCGGCTCGCCGGCACCGGGAGTAGAGCACTTCGTCATGTTGCAGCCTCGGTTAGCGGAAAGGACTTGCTGTGAGGCGGTGTACGAGTTTGCAAAGCTGCGTTGGCTATTTAAAGACGCCGCAAGTCCGAGTCGGATTGGACAAGTTTGGCGATCTTGGTCGGAGTCGCATCCAAAGACAGGTAATTATTATGGATAATGATACGTGCTCTGGACGCATACGACGCTTGGGTGCGCTTCGGAGCCCACTCTAATCACTCATTCCTCGATCGCAAAATTAACTAGCGTATAGTTTCAACCTTATCTATTTCCCGTCTCTGCCTTCCTTTTTCTTTAATCACCCCTGTAGCTTCTCCTCATCCGGTGGATCGCTAGTTGTTGGAGTTCATCGTCCGGGAGCGAACCGTCGGAGCCATACTGCTCCTCTCTCGCTCGCCGTCGGTTCCTGTGATATCCAATTGGAGCTCCAACCTGTCACGTCTTGGCCCGCTCAACCTCGCCGAGCTGGTGCAGGAGCGTGGCCACGCCGGACGTGCTCTCCACGCTGGTGTCGGCATCGTCCGTGTCAACGTAGTAGGAGGGAAAGAACGAGGAGGGCACCACCATGGTGGAGGACGCCGTCTTTATTTCTGCTCTCCTTGTCGCCGTTGTGGTCGTGGTGGTGCTAGACATTGTGGTAGCAGTACTGTCGTAGTCGGACACCAAGGGGTGCTCCGCACTCTAGGGTCGTCAGGAATACCAGTGTGCCATCAGGGATACTGTACATATATAAATCTTATCGGTATAGTGCAATTAGGCAAATGTACCTAAAGTGCCCTCTCTCTATCTATATATTATGGGGGCAAGAAGGTAAATGTCCCCTCTTGCCCCCTATAAATAAAGCCCCAAGGGCATGTAAGAAGGGGGCTTAGCCTTATGATCTCATTCACACTCACAATGCAATACAACTCATACATGTGTGTCTTCGGCTCCTCCCCCTTTCGGTCTTCTCTCAAGACAAAGGGTACGTTGTACCCATTATCTAGCTTTTTCTTGCTACGACAAATACCTGTGCTCATGTGAAGAGACTATAGAGAGGTACGACGATTGCAACATGTTCGAGCAACTATTGCAATACTTTGAACAAACACTTCCAACAAATAGTGTTTTTCATTGTTGTGATGTTGCATCAAATGTTGTGGCAAGATATTTTTTTATTTATTGCACAAAAGTAAATTTTTTGTTGCGGTATGAATGTCTATTTGTTGCACGAGGAATCCGTGATTGGTGCTTTGAATTGCGAGTTTGTTGTATTTTTGTTACATCAAACGAGGGATTTTGTTGTAGTCATACTAAATAATTGTTGCACCTCATCAATTTTTGTTGCATCTGATCGGATGACTAACATGATCATTTAAATCAGATCTGACGGTACATAGCAGCGTTGTGCCTAATTATTATTTCTTCGAGACTTGCAATCGATATCGGATTCCGAGTAGGATCTGGACAGACCTGGCCAAATGGGCGGCCCGACCCAGCCCGGCATGGGCACGACCGGGTACAGCCCATCTAGGCATGACCCATTCCGGCCCGGCTATTAGATGGGTCGTGCCATGCCGACCCACATACCGGGGAGGCGGCCCAGGCACGACCCATTAGAGTTTCGTGCAGTGTCAGGCCTACACGAGCCCGTTTTGCCTATCGGGCCAAGTCTGGCCCGTTTGGCCCGATAGAAGAAACAAATCCAAAAAAATTAGAAAAATGTATAGAATTCAAAAGTAGACATGAAAATTGAAAAAAAATGAGACAATCATATTGAAAATGTAATAAAGAGCTTTATTAATGTCCAACTGACTGCCGCGTTAAAACTTTCGCCAAGTAAAAACTCAAAATGAGAAAACCTTGGCAAAGGACAAAGAGTACAACCTATAGCTCTACCATTCTACATACATGATACATCCTTATTCTATGTGTCGGTATCATTATCTAAGTACAGATTTTTGAACACCTCCGACAACTCTGTATTTTTCACAAAGTGTTGTGTTCGTGAATCAGCTTATTCCTAGTCCTTCATAGATAGAAGTATCTCCACCATCTCACTTGTGAGACTTGTTCTTCTCTCCTCCAATATTCTTCCACATGGACTGAAAGCAGACTCGGAGGAAACCGTCGAGACAGGAACAGTTAACACATCACGTGCAAGTATGGATAGCACAAGATATGTTAACTTATGTGATTGCCACCATTGCAAGATTTCAAAGCCTTCTGAGTTGAAATCCATCGTATCACTGTTCAGATAGGTGGATAGTTCCCCGCTCCTTGTGGGTCTTGACTGAGCAAACTGCAGTGTAGAAGAAGAAGAAGATCTGGGCCTGGAGGAAGAGGCACCGAAGATCTTGCCCCACATATTTATCTTGCTACTTGAGACGGGGCTACTGGAGGTCGTTGCGAGCGGATTCTTTGAACTTATTTTCATATATTTGGTAAACCTCGTATAACCAAGAACGAATTTCTGCAAAATAGTCAATATAGTCTAGCTCTGTAGCATTACTAAGAAGTTCAAGTACACTACCAAATGCATCAAGTTTGCCCCTAGGATCTAAAAGAAATGCAAATGCATGTAGGTAAGGGATTTCTCTCCAATATTTTAGGTATTTAGATTTCACAGAAACAATAACATCACATAAAACTATGTCATTTTCATACATTTTCAATTGAATAGCAATCTGTAAAATAGTATGCACGATTATAGGAGATGTTGGATGGTACACAGTGGGCAAAGCAACAGTGGCCTCATAAAAAATTTCTAAAAACCATAGTATCTTCTCAGCAATGAACCAATGTTACTCAGTCAATGGTATACTACCGTTAGAGCTTTGATAGTGTGTTTGAATAAAAACAGAAAAAGTGCTCTTACATGGTAAAAGACTCTTAAGCATAAGGTAAGTAGAGTTCCACCTTACCTCCATGTCCAAACCAAACTTTCTTGGATGTATACCCATCGTCTTGCAGAAGTTCTTATATTGTGCTATTCTTACGTTAGAATTATTCAAGAAAGAAATCGCATCGCGAAAGGTTTTAATATACAGACTCAACCTCTTCAAACCACATTTGACTATTGTTGATAATATGACAAGCGCATTGTTGATGTAGCAAGAAGGAATCGATGTATGTACTCAATACTGGAGTAAGAATGTCCATGGCCCTAGAGTTTGAAGCGGCGTTGTCTAAAATAATTGAGAATATTTTGTCTGTAAGACAAAAGTATTCCACGACTTTGATGAGACAGTTCGCAATATTCTCACCCGTGTGTGCTACATCAATTAATTTCAAACCTATAATCATTTTCTCTATTACTCAGTCATCATTAACATAATGTGTAAACATACTAAGATAATCCTCCCTAGCTCGACCACTTCATATATCCGAGGTCAGGGCCACCAAAAATGTGCACGTAGTAAATAGTTCCTTTATTTTATTACGATGTTCATTGTAGTATTTTATTAGATCACTATTTGTTGTTTGTCTAGAAACGGAAGAAAATCTAGGATTATGCGCAGTCCTAATGTAATTTTAGAAAGAAGCAGACTCGCCAAAGCCTAACAGTAAATCCCCAAAAGCAATTAAATGACAGAGAGATTGGCGGGCTACTTGAGGATCGTAGTCCCAGCTATGTACCGTACCGTCGGGGTTGTATTGCAGCTGTGTCTGCCCCATCACCAATCCTTGCTTTTCCTTACATCTTGTAACATGTCTAAGCAAGTGTCTCGTTCCACCTGTAGACTTTGCAGACAATTCATTGTGATAAATTTTACAAATAGCATATAGTACCTCATTTCCCGCTACGTCTTGCTTGGTTGTCCTGTCGAAATTCTCCCACACTCCCGATGTAGATAGTCTCGGCCTCTTTGCTCCGGTTGCTGTGGAGCCTAATGCTGTCATGGAGCCTAATGACGGAACTCCGCCTTGTTCTTTCGGTGAAACTTTCGGTTGGCTTGAGACAGCCATAACCGCCTCCATGGATGCAATTTCCTCTGGTGAAAGTCCATAATCACCAAGAGCAAAGCTATCGTAAAGATTGTCCATAACGAAAACTACAAAATCGAAACTAACGCTATTACTACTTTCATCTTAGCATAACAAGAACTAACAATAAAGGTATTACAAAAATAGTATTGTACCTCTTTCGCTGACTTGCAGGCGAAAATTGAATTTTCCAAATTTTGGCATAATTTTTTTTGAAATTTTCCAAATTAGCTCAACACGGATTTGAATTTGCACAACACAATTTCAAAGAGAGAATAGAGAATGAAAGGGTGCTAAATGAGGGAGGGGGGTATGGTAGCTATTTATAGGAAAAATTTTAGGTTTTTTTTGATTTTTTTGCTATTTTTTAGACCCAAATGATCAAAAATGGTCACAGAAAGGTCAAAATGACCATAACGATTGATTTTCGTCGGGCCATGCTATGCCAGGCACGACCTACGAGCCTGCTTGCCCAGCCTGCTCCGCTGCCCGCCCCCTTCTTCTACCCTAGCCCCTGCCCGTGCGTGCCGTGTGTGGCACTAGGCAGTGCCTCACTGCCGCCCCTCCACGGCTCCGCCTCACTCGGTCCCTCCGTGCCGGCCTGCAGCCTGCACCACCGTCGCCTCCCTCCGCGGCGCTCCACCTCCTCACATCCCTCAGCGCTGGCGTCGCCTTCTCACCTTCCTCAGCCACTCAGCGTCGGCTCCACCTCCATCAGCACCTGTGCCGCCTCCTCACGGCTCTCCTCCCACAGCGCCTCCTCCCCCCACGGGCTCTTCTCCTCCCGACTCCCCTTTGCCTGCCTCTCCTCACGAGATCACGACCTCACCTCCTTTAGCTCCGGTGTCTCCTCATGGCCTCTCCTCCCCCTGCGCCGGCGCTGCCCGCTAGCACCCACGCACCGCTTGCCTCGCCTCCTCTCCTCCCACTCTGGCGCTCCCATCCTCGTCTCCTCCCGGCTTGGCGGCTCCTAGTCCCTTCGCCTCTCGGGCCTCGGCCTTGGCACCTCCTCCTCGCGGCCTTACTCGGTCACCACCCGGCACCTTCCTCCACGCTGGTGCCGCCCCTGGCCTCACGCCCTCACCTCCCTCCAGCGCTCGGGCCAGATGGACCGTAACGGGCCTTCCATGCTCATGCCGTGCCTGACATGGTCCGACACTATTCTTGCCGTGCCGGGTCAGCCCACCGTGTCTGGATGACGGCCCAAGCACGACACAGGCTATCGTGCTAAGTTGACACGGCCCATAAACAATGTGGGCCGAGTCTACAGTACCATACCTCGGACAGACCCGGTAGGCACGGTCTATTTAACCCGCTCTAGATCCGGACACCGCGTCCATGTAGACTAGAGTTACCGGCCTGAAGGCGTAACCCTGGCTTGAATACGGGTTTGTTGGTTTGCAATACCTTCTAGGCTCTATCTCGAAGGAGTCGCTCCAAATCGCACAGTACACTCGAATCCACCGTTGCTACTCGCTAATGGCGATTCCTCGTCCCCTCTCTCGCCTTCCCGCCGCCACCGCAACCACCAAACGCTTGACTGCAACCCTCGCCGTCGCCCTCGACGGGAGCGGCGCAAGGCCCTCAACGGTCGCCCTAGCTGCCGCCGCGACGGCCGCCGCCGCCGCCGGCCGTGCCTCCGAATGCCAGTCCCTCCTCCTCCGCATGTCGCGCCGACGTGGCGCCTCCCGCCGCGAGATCGTCTCCTCCCTCCTTGCCTCGTCCCCCACCCCGCAGCCGCAGGTGTTCGACCTACTCATCCGCACCTACACCCAGTCCCGCAAGCCCCGCGAGGCCTTCGAGGCCTTCCGCCTCCTCCTCCACCACCGCGTCCCCATCCCAGCCGCCGCCTCCAACGCCCTTCTCGCCGCTCTCTCCCGCGCTGGATGGCCCCACCTCACCGCGGACGCCTACCGCCTCATCCTATCCTCCAACTCTGAGGTAAACAACTACACGCTTAACATCATGGTCCACAACTACTGTAAAACCCTTGAGTTCGATAAGGTTGTCACTGTCATGTCCGAAATGGAGAAGAGATGCGTGTTTCCGGATATGGTTACACATAATGTGATGATTGATGCCAGATTTCGCGCCGGGGATGTTGAGGCAGCGATGGCATTGGTCGACTCGATGGTTAACAAGGGGCTAAAGCCTGGGATTGTGACGTATAATTCGGTGTTGAAGGGGCTGTGTAGGGATGGAAGATGGAATAAAGCGAGGGAGGTGTTCAGGGCAATGGACAAGTGTGTGGTGGCGCCGGACATCCGGAGCTTTAATATTTTGATTGGGGGATATTGTAGAATTGGGGAGGTTGAGGAGGCAGTGAAGTTTTACAATGAGATGCGGCGGCGTGGACTTACACCAGATGTGGTGAGCTTTAGTTGCTTGATTGGGTTGTTCGCAAGGAGGGGGAAGATGGACCATGCAACGGTGTACTTGAGGGAGATGAGGGGTTTGGGTTGATGCCTGACGGTGTGATTTACACAATGGTCATAGGTGGGTTTTGTCGGGCTGGTTCAATGGCGGAGGCTCTGAGAGTTAGGGATGAGATGGTTGACTGTGGATGTTTGCCAGATGTGGTAACTTACAATACCTTGTTGAATGGGCTTTGTAAAGAGCGCAGGTTGTTCGATGCAGAAGAGCTTCTGAGTGAGATGAGGGAGAGAGAGGTTCCACCGGATTTATGTACCTTCACAACTTTAATTCATGGGTATTGTAGGGAGGGTAATGTAGAGAAGGCATCACAAATTTTTGACACTATGTTGCACCAGAGTTTGAGGCCAGACATTGTCACATACAACACTTTGCTTGATGGAATGTGCAGACAGGGTGATCTGGCAAAAGCTAATGAGTTATGGGATGATATGCATTCTCGAGAAATCTTCCCAAATCATGTTACCTACAGCATCCTGATAGACAGCCACTGTGAGAAGGGACAAGTGGAAGATGCATTAGGTTTTTTGGATGAAATGGTAAATAAGGGTGTTTTGCCAAACATCATGACTTATAATTCCATTATTAAGGGTTATTGCCGGTCCGGAAATGTATCAAAGGGGCAACAGTTTTTACAAAAGATGAGGCATGAAAAGGTGCTGCCTGATTTAATTACTTACAACACCCTAATCCATGGTTATGTTAAAGAAGAAAAGATGCATGAAGCTTTTAATTTGCTTAACATAATGGAGAAGGAAAAGGTTCAACCAGATGCTGTCACGTATAATATGCTCATAAATGGGTTTTCTGTACAAGGTAACGTGCAAGAAGCTGGTTGGGTTTTCAAGAAAATGGGTGCTAGAGGAATCGAACCAGATAGATATACATACATGTCCATGATAAATGGTCATGTTGCTGCTGGCAACTCGAAGGAGGCATTTCAGCTTCACGATGAGATGCTTCAAAGAGGGCTTGCTCCTGACGACAAATTCTGAGGGTTATTATTTTCTGCCATGTTGGATTCTATGATGTCATGGTTAATTTAAGAAAGAGAAATGCAGACATTGTGCAGTTTGTTAGCATTTTTGGAATTCTCTCTCCAACAGATATTTGTGGACTTGAAGGTGAGTATGAGAAATTTTACCATTCAGCCTTGAAACATCATCTAGTTTATGCACACTACCCTTCTACTCATCGATCAGCCATGGTATATGATGCCTACTTGACTAGTTTGAATATGACTTAAAGATGAATGTTATCCACTTATCCTTTATCTGACCAACCAACAAGATATCTATTATGTACAAGTATCTGTTCTCCTGATATGAATGGCGCTTGATTGAGATTATTTTGCTAGTTTATGCATTTTGTCCCTCTAGATGGTTTGCGATTTGGTACCATCACACTGACTGTTGTAATTTTCCGTGGGCATCTGTCTAAATTTTGTGGAAGCTTTTCCCATCGGGTAGCTAAGTCTCTTTAGGGAAATAAAAAAGTTCCACATAAGTGATCTTTGTGGGAGTGCTTTCTTCACCAAGATCGGGGAATATTCTGTTAGGAAGTGTGCTTCTGTTTTCTGGGCACTGGAGGAATCTAGTGTATCTTGAATTTCTCAGGTACTTTGTTTCTTCCCCATATTTTCTTTTCTTTTCTTGACAGGAAATAGTAGGGAGTATTTCCTATCTTCTACCAATGGAATTGCCTTTTTAGATAGGTCTTGGTGCTGTAGTAGTAAAGTGTCTAGTCCTTGAACTTGGTGATCAGAACCACTTTTCAGATCAGTGTGTGAGGGCTCAATTTGGCAAAACTTTTCTGCAGTTGCTGAACAGCGTATTGCCAGCCAATTGCATTTTTTGGCACCATCTTTTTTTGAGAGTGGCACCATCTATTGTTATAGTTACTGCAACCTTATCTACAGTCAATTAATTGTTCCCTGTTCAGGGCACCAGAAAATAATAGGAACACCGCTGAAACTCTTGTAAGGAGGACCGAGTGTTACAAATGTGGGGTATCTCACCCTAATCAAGGTGGTGTTGGGAATAATAGATCTGCTGAAGGAAGTCAAGGTAGAGAAAGGGAAAGAGGAAAAGGAAGAGGAAGAGGTGGCCCTAGGGCCAATGCAGCAATGACAGAGGAGAAGACCGCACAGTCGGAGAAGTGGCAGACGGGAGAAGAGAATTAGGACTGGAGTCAGGCGTAATGAGCTATGGTAGATGTCGAGGTGGTGGAGGCTGAGACTGGGGGCGTGTGGGCAGAGGTGGAGGCCGGGGGTGGTTGGGGGCATATGGGTAGAGGAGGAGGTTGAGGTCAGGGTAGTTGGTAGATGGTGGAGATGGACTTGGTGATGTCCCCAGTGGTATTGTTGATTGAGCAACTTTTTGGTCTTTATGATGGTATTAGCTATAGAGTCGATGGTAGGTTTGATAAGGTGTTAGATTCTAGTAATAATGTTGCAATATGTAATAAGATAGACATGATTGTCTTCTTGTACCCATCTTGAGGGGGAGTGTTGGAGAGTTAGTATTAAAGTTTAATAAGATTCCAAGTCGTGTGCGAATCAGATTGTAATATTTAGCACTACTATAAGTAAATGACGTGTGGTTCCTAAGGGACACACAATTATTCCCCAAAATTCATCATAACTTATCAGAGCTTAAGGTCATTTTCATAAGATATATTTCCTTTACTCTGATAGGTTGCATTGGTGGATGTGATGATGTACTCAAAGATTTTACAGAGAGAAATAGATTTGGAAGTCATAACCAGACTACAACACCAGGTTTTGGATGCTTGTCCTTGCTCTCTATTTCATGTATGTGCCAAATGTTGTGCTCATCTTTTTGTAGTGCTGGATAAAGATCTAGTATGTGGGGGTGATTGCAATCTTATGCTTAATTTCTTAACCGGGGTTTCCCTAAAAAAAAACTTAAACAGGCTTGCTTTGTTGGCCCAATCTTATTTTGTCTCCATGTTTTGCTTACTGAACACATGAATGTAAGGTCCATTGCATAAAAGAGACTTATTTTATGATCATATTACTTCACAGCAAGAGGCCAGAACCAGACTCTGTCATGGTCCGACATTACTGTTCATGCATGAACAGTAACCGCCCGCAATTATTAGGAAAGATTTATTATTTTGGAATCTATCTAGTAGGTGTTTGGTATTATCTATTAGTTAGGCAAGTTATTATTAGATTGGATTGTTCGAGATAAGTTTCCTTATAGATTATTTCTTAGAGGTCAAGTCGGGTCATCCCTATAAAAGGGATAGCATGTATCCATTACCAAGAAAGCAAGCAAGAAGAATTAATAGTCTCCCTTCCAAGGTTCTATCATCCCAGTCTATAGTCTAATCTCTCATCCCACCAAGCCGACGCTGTCCGGACTTCTTCCTGGCGGTGTTTACCCTGTAATGATCTAAGATTCATTACATTTGGTATCAGAGCCAACACCATGATTTCTGCTGCCGAGAATTTCAAAGCCATGAGGGCCACTCTCAACGAGATGAGCGCCGGCGTAGACGACATGAAGGCCATCTTGGTAGACATGATGGCTATGGTGGTCAAGCTGATGGAAAAGGAGAAGAAGAATGCACGGGCAGCAGCTACTGCACGATCTGCGCCACCGGAGGCGTCTTTGATTTCGCTGGTGACTTTCGCATCGTCGACTTCGCTGCCCGTGATTGCACCAATGGTGCCCTCGTCGAGGAACAAGGCCGCTGCACAACGACTGTCTTCTCCACGTGCCCCGTTGACATCGTGCCTTCGTAAGTGTGGGGCGTGGCAAGTGTCAGGACCACGACGACGTTGCGCTGCTGCCCTGCGTAGCTTGTCCATGCCACCAACGCTTCCTGCAAAGTCAAGACACGCCAAGGGGCTGCAGTCATCGTTGCTGTCTATTGGAGCGTTGTGGACCATCTTCCATGCAATGTTCCGCTGGTGTCACGACCTCTCGTCAACATGGGGTCTCCTAGGGTTTCAGCCATAGTCGCCACCACAGCTCGAGGACGAGCTATCGCGAAAGGAGGGGAGTAGTGTCATGGGTGGGGGTAATGTTCATGTGTGTGAACAGTACCATGATACTGTAGCATTACGATTATGGGGGGATTGCATTCCTCAGTAAGAATATCTATTTCCTTAAATAATTGATTAGTTTCCTTATATAGAGATTAGGTAATTGGAAAGGTTATCTATTAGTTAGGAGGATTATCTATTAGTTAGGAAGGTTATCTATTAGTTAGGAAGGTGCCTTCCTTCACCTAGCGCCGTTCTATGTCAAGGCGTCGCCGTCCGACCTCCCTTTGACGGATGTTTACCCCTTGTTGTGCTAGTTCATTACATTTGGTATCAGAGCGGTCGATCCCTTCTCATGAGTTTTGCTACCATGGTTATGACGACAGATCAGACCATCAGACCTGCCGTCGAGTCGTTGGCAATGATAAAGGCTAACGCTAATAAAATGGCCATGAGTACCAACGACAATGACAAGAAAATGGCGGCCATCTTTCTTGACATGTATGCTACTTTGGAGAAGATAATTGTGGCGACGACAGCGAAGCCTCCCACGGCGGCGACGATGCCTTCTACAGAGGTGGTGACGCCTTTCACGGCGTTGGCGGAGCTATCTCCAGCAACTGCGGTATTGCACCAAGAGGTGGTGGCTACGCTATTTCCAGCAGCTACAACGTCGTATAAGGAGGCGATGGCAACGCTACCTCTGGCCGACATAGAGAAGATGATTGTAGTGGTGTCGGAGCCCGCCGCGGCGCTGCCAGGGTTGTTGCCATGCTTGCCACAGCGACCTGTGAGTTTGCCGCAACCATGCGTGGAGGCAATGATCTCCAAAGAGTCATGTAGCCATCGCAACCTCTCATCAATATGGGGTCTCTTAGGGCTTCAATCATGGTCGCCACCACAGCTCGAGGACGAGCTGTCGCGAAAGAAGAAGAGTAGTTGTAATGGGCCGACATTACTGTTCACGTGTTACTGTTCACACGTGAACAGTACCACCCGCAATTATTAGGAAAGATTTATTATTTAGGAATATATCTATTAGATGTTTGGTATTATCTATTAGTTAGGCAAGTTATTATTAGATTGGATTATTCGAGATAAGTTCCTTATAGATTATTGGAAGAAGTCCATTCTACCCCCTCAAGTATCGACGTGCGGACACCTAACCCCCTGAAAAAAAACCGGCCCTTTGACACCCCGAAGTTGCAAAACCGGATAACGTGCCCTCTGGTGCTTTCGTGCGGTGGCTTTCTTGATGTGGCGTCCGGTCGAGCGGTTTCGCCGGAGGGAGCCGATGTGGCGTTTTCCTCCATTTCTTCTCTTCCTCATCTCCTTCCTCTCCATTTCTCCTTCCTCTCTCCGCCACAATCACAAGACCCATTCCAACCCAAATCCCCAACCTTCTAGGGCCACCTCCGCCTCGTCGCCTCTCACCACCCCCACTTGCCACGGCAAGCGCCTCCTCTGTCGCCCCCTCTTCCTCCTCCTTTCCTTCGCCTCCTTGCCTTGTGGCCAGAGCCCTCCGCCGCGCGGCCTCCTCCGCAGCGTCGAGGAGGCAGCCTTGGCGTCCATGCCTGGCCGTAGCCACCATTGCGATCGGCGATCGGCTCCCGAACGCGATGTTTCTCTCCTACTTTGACTCCCTCACGGAATCAAGAAACGATGACGGTCGGCAAGAAGGTGGTCTGTTCGCGATCTCGGCGCGTTCATGCCACTTGCACCCGAAGCACCTCACGGGGTTCGTGGCCAAAGGCCGGGAGCTCGCGCCAGGGGTGAACCGTGGCTGCGTCTCCGTCAGCAGCGCTGTTCGTGATCTTGCGCGTGGAAGGAGAGCTCGGGCGTCGGCGACGAGTCTTCTTCTTTGTCGGGACGGGAGCGGGGCGTCTCCGTCAGCAGCAGCGTTCGTGATCTTGGCGTGGAAGGAGAGCTCGGGCGGCGACGAGTCTTCTTCTTGCCGACGGAGCGGGCCGACGCATACGCCATGGGCGTGGAGCTGACTGTCGGACAAGCGGTGGGGCTCGGCGTCGCGGTCGCGGCTAGGAGCGCGACCAAGAGAGGCGACAGAGCCGGTGGTGGCGACAGACCAAAACGACGACCGGAGGCTACTGGGGAGGCGGCGCTAGAAGGGAAAAACGCCGACAAGAAATGGAGAGAGAAGCAATGGAGGAAAAGAGAGAAGCTGTGGGCTCACTTACAAGTGGGTCCAAGTGCCAAAAAACCAGCTTTCACTTAGTGACCTGGCGAAACCGCTCTGACCGGACACCACATGGGCAAAACCACCGCATCTAAACAAATGGGGAGGCACGTTGTCCGATTTTGCAACTTAGGGGGGTCAAAGGGCCGATTTTTTTTTCAGGGGGTTCGGTGTCCGCACGTCGATACTTGAGGGGGTAGAATGGACTTCTTCCTAAATTATTTCTTAGAGGTCAAGTCGGGTCGTCCCTATAAAAGGGATAGCATGTATCTATTATCAAGGAAGCAAGCAAGAAGAATTAATCTAGTCTCCCTTCTAAGGTTCTATCATCTCAGTCTATAGTCTAATCTCTTATCCCACCAAACCGACACCGTCCAGCCTTCTTTCTAGCGGTGTTTACCCCGTAATGATCTAATATTCTTTACAGACTCCAAGAGGTGTAACTCCAAGAGGTGTAAGGCAGGACAATTTACTAACGAGAACAAGAGGTGTAAGGCAGGAGGCTTCAAGGCAGGACAATTTACTAAGGAGCACACACCTGTTGTGAATCCCCAAGGTTTCCGTTCGACTCACCCAAAACTCAAGAAATGCTTCAGGTATCTGAATTACTAATTCCCTATTCATATGCAAAGCTGGTGACTTAATCTTAGTTATTTTCAGATGCAGGTCAAGTGCTGTGCACTACACGCGGAGAACCCTGCATATCACGAATTGCTAATACAGAGGCTATCAGGGGGAGGTAGTTCTATAAATGTCAAGATACTTCATGCGGTTTCTTTGCGTATGTGATATTTTGAACCCCTTTATTGTACAATATCTTGTTTTGGCAGCTTGCCAGCACGTCCTACGTGCTGGCGGGGCTTTCACCGTTGAAGCTACTGATGGGATTGCTGCAACAAACCATTAAAGCAGCCAAGTGAGTGTAGGCAATGGTGATAAGAATCTGGATGGTAGTCTACCTAGGAGTCCTGTGCATGCTCATGTGATTCTGGAAGCCAACAACAACAGCCGAAATCGTTTCAACAATGCAACCATTGTTGATCAGGCAGCAAGTGGGAGCCCAACCATTGTTATTGTCAGATTGCAAACTTCAATAAACTTGTTAATGCCTCAAAAGTCATAAAGAAAGATGTCTCAAAGTTTCAGCGTTGCTCTCCAACAGAGTTTCTACAACAATCTACTCTATATGTTTGTAGTTCAGCACCTCTCCTTTCGTTGTTGTATAGGCTTTCGATACAATAAAAAACTAATGCGGATCTGGTTTTGATGTCCCATTTGTTCCTTTTGCAAGATTTGACTGTGGGGTGTACACAATGACATACTCCCTCCCTTTTAATTTATTTGACGCTCACTAGTTAGTTTTTGCCTTGTTGAACGTCATTTATAATCGAACGGAGGGAGTATATGGAGAATTGGGATCGGAAGACCCTTGAGCCATTTTTGTCGGTAATAGCTTTTCGTTTTTGTTATTTTCTTCATTGTTAATGCAGAAAAGCATCCCTTAATACCGCAAGGTTTTCACATCAAAGCTGATAAAGTCCTCACTCAATGTAATCGATTCAAATTTTGCACTCAGTGGGAGGGAAGCACATGGAGGGGAAATGAGTTGATACCATACCTCAAAGTCAAATTTAGATGCAGCATAGATGTAGAATTTTAGGGGCTGTTTGGTTAATGGCCCTAATGAACCAGACTAAAATTTGGCATGCCCAAAAACTTGGACAAAGCTAAAATTTGGCAAAATAAAAGTTGTTTGGATTTCGGCCAAGCCAAATTTTGGTGTTACCAAAATTTTGGTAAGCGATTTGCTCACCCTCAGATTGCCCGCGTGTGACATTGAATTTCGTTGACGTTACCAAATTTTTGTTGGCATTGCTAAATATTAGTAGCAAACCAAATGATAGCCAATTTTCATTAGCGTTACCAAAATTTGGTTTAGTTCACGTTGGTTACAAGCCAAACATGCCCTTCTTTTTTGTGTGGGGGAAACAAGGTTGATGTTATCTCTTTTTGCAACCATGATATGATATATCTTGTAATCAGAAGTGGTTGGAGTAAACTATTGCTAGTTGGTGGTGACAAGTGTGAATGTGTTTTAACACATCGCTCTTTTTTGTGTGTAAACGCTACCTCGGTTTTAGCTATGTGAAACTAATGATGCATTTGACCATGTCAATAAAAAATTCTGATTGTACCAACTATCATGCTTAGTTTGTGCATTTCTCTGGCTATCGTGTGTCTCTCTACAAGTAATATATGTAATTATTGCATGCTTGGTTTCATAATGTTGTACTACCTCCGGATTTTAATGTTTGATGCTAGCTAGTGAGAGGATAAACTGCACAACATCAATTATTTAGGAACGGAGGGAGTATCTCATATTACCAGATGTTGCACTAATATTAATGTAAGCAAACCACAAATATGATAAACCATTGATTCCCTGCAGTTCCATCTTGATATTAAGTGAATTAAACCCGTTATTGCCAACTATTGATGCATCTCCTAACAATCGTCCTCAATAATGTATTTTTTCTAGCTACAATATGTGTGCTTGTCAATGTTGCAAGTGTTATTTGTAATTGTTGCAAGCACATGTTGATAATGTTGCACATAATGTTACAATATGTTGCACTTAAACTAATGAATTGTTGCACTGAAGTAATACATCAAAACAAGCTAAATTTTCATGAAACCATTGAGTTGATACAACCTAGAGTCCAAATTACCCATTGAACTCCAAAACCGTCTGATTTGCACTCTCAAACTCATAATACCATGTGAATCCACCCCCTCGGGCCGAAAACAGGTGGTTTTGGGCCACGCTGGCATCCACGTGGGGCGGTTTCGCCACGTCGTCTTCTTCTACATCCACACGCAAGCAGTGTAGGCATCGGAGCACTTCTTGGTTTCTTTATTGGGCAAGATGGGGAGGGTGAAAGCGATCTTTGGCCTTGCTTCCTCGCCGAGCGCTTGAAGCTCAAGTCCCGCCGACAAGCTCGCCAGTTGCTCCATCGGCGGCGCGGGCGACCTCTACACCACGCAGCTTTGCTCTTTTATTGCTTAAAGTCGCCATTGCCACCTTCCTTCCATCCCTTTTCGCTGCTTTGTCCGGACTCAGCGGCGAGGCGGCTGGCCGGATTAGCGAGCAAGCGAGGAGGTGGTGGTGGTGGGAAATGGAGGGGAGGGTGTTGAGCGTGACACTGGCCGACTAGCTCGTCGCGGTGGGGGCCTACCCCTGCGGTGGGTCCGGCAGGGTTGGGCAACCTCCGTGACCTGCTCAAGCTGCGCGACGAGGATGACCTCGTTGCTGGTCGTCGGGCGGCAGTCACCCTCGTGTCCACCATGGCTGCCAAAAAGCGTAGCTCGTCTTCGTCGCCGTCGACCTCAGCAGCGGCTGTGGCGGCAGTGGCACGTACCCTCCTCGACGTCATCCGCGACAACTAGCCTTCGACCTCATCCGCCGCCGCCGCGGCGGCAGCGGAGCTAACGCCGGTGCGGTGACCCTCTTGTCTGTCATGCGGTGTCCTGCCCACGCCACGAGCAACCTCCCCGCGTTGACCGCCACGGAGGTCGCGCCGCCTCCGCAGCGCCGCAGAGTCGTGTCGGCGGATGAGGAGCATGGGGAGAGGTGTCCTGATGGTCTTCTTTGGAAGCGACGGAGAGGCGATGGAGCGCGGGCGCCGCGCCACTGACGCGAAAGCAGAGTTGGTGGCGGCGCAGCATTGGGGGTGGAAGACGGCGAGTCGGAGGTGGGTAAAGGGGTGGCGGCGGCGGATCTTCTTTGTGTGTGCATGGCGCGGGCCAAGGGCACGGCCTTCATCCGTCTTGATCACACCTTCGCCGCACTCGCTACCGCGAAGCTCCTCGCCGGCGGCGGCATTGCCCTCGAGCTCCTCGATCCGTCGCCGGTGATTTACCGCACACCGCCCTTGGCGAGCCTGACGTTGACTAACTTGCCCTTGGCGACGTCATCTGGCCACGTCAGATCATTTGATGATTTGGATGCCACATTAGTCCGAAACCAGCTAGTATTGGGTTGGGGGGTGGGGGTGATCTGGTATTGGTAGTTCAAGAGTGTAAAGTAAACAATTTTGTAGTTCAGAGTATTTTTTGGACTCAGTCGATAGTTCAGGGGTGTAATATGGACTTATTCCTATTTTTAAAGGCCAATGTTTCATGCCACTAATGGATGCACATTCTTCTAACTTTTTTTATTTATGAAAACACAACAATGTTCTTTTTTGTTTCGACATGGAAGAACATTAACAAATATTAATGAACTAGAACATACAAGAGATGAGTAGCTACAAGCATTGGTTCAACATAAATATCCATGGTGACAATGTTGCATAAGTACATGTTTAAGTAAGTGATGTGTTACAGTAGGCGAATGTGTATATAAACCTACAACCTTAACTTTGTATCGCGATAGGCTTTATCTGCCAAATAGGTTTCTTGGTGATTTGTATCATAAATCTTGATGAGCTCCAAGTAACGACACTTCTACACATTGTGAGTATCCTCATTGCAGTATGAACAATGAATCTTGGTCTTTTGCCTTTTATTCGTATCAATTGCCTTTTCAATGGGTGATTTCCTCTGCTGTGATTTCTTCAATGGATGCCCTTTGCGTGCAGACCTAGGTGGGTTTCGCACCAACCCAGAAGTAGAGGCTTTTGCATCATCTTGTGGATTGCTTGTTGTAGCAACCAACACCGCTAGGTTACTGATAGCATTTGAAACTATTTTGTATGTTTCTTCGTTCAAGCATGCATCGGATGCTAGATCTGTCATCTTTCTGCATAGCGAGTTAAACCTTAGGTTGTTTGTTGGTGGCACTCCAATGGATGGGCCTTGACCTGAATGATGCTCTGGTATCTTTGTAGTTGCTTGCTGGGACCATCTTTTCAGCAAGTATTGTTGAGGTATTTGTTGCAAATTGAGTTGTGCCATCACTTTTAGAATGTGCGCACATAGAAGCCTGTCCATCTCAAACATGTTGCAGCTACATAAATATGTACATACATCTTCATGAACTGAAACTCTGAAAGTTTTTTTTTTTGGGGGGGGGGGGGTTCATACTCGGCACAACTAGTGCGAATACTTGACCGGGCTCCTCAAGTAATAGAAGGCGTTGTTTGCATCAGTAGCTCTTGAAACTTGTAGAAAACACTTATTGTGTAGAACTTGAATGCTTGTTTCTCCAAATTGTAACCTATCAAATTGATTTCCTACCATTTTTTCGCTATACGTGCATTGTTGATTTGAGAAAGAAAAAATTGTTTCATGTGTTAATTAGTAAGAAAAGGTACATGGACCACAACAGCGGGTCTGATGTTTCGCCCTTGAAGATGTCACCATCTTCTCTGTCAAGCATAGTATCCATGATGTATTTATACTGATTAACAAATGTCCAAACCGAGTTGTGAGGGTGAACGAGTGTCTTGAAGATGCATTTAATCCTTCAGATCTGCCAGTCGTGCTAGTGAAAGGGAAGAAATTTTTTCTAAAACACGCCTGGGCCCATGTGTGCCTTGAGTTCCACATGTTCTGCGAGTGTTGATTGTCATGCAAGCCATACTTTTGCAACATCTCCTGCTATGAGCTCTCAAATTCGTCAATAGTTTTCGACAGATTCACACATCTATGCAGATCATCAGAAAATCCTGGTTTAGTTGAGAGCAACTTTGCAAGCTTCTCTTGAGCCTTTGGCATAACGTATTATTTGCAACATCTATGGATGGCATATGTGAACACTTGGGCTATCGCTGCTTTCATTGCTTTATCTTGATATATCATTATATAGATTGGGGCTGGCCATTCATTGCTAGCTTCCAGGTTTCAAACAACCATACAAATATTTCAGTTGTTTCACTAGGGATTAGTGCACAAAGGAGGATGGTTTGCATGTGATTTTTTTACTCCAACAAACGGTGTAAATGACATATCGTAGCGATTAGTCATGAATGTTGTGTCAAAGAAGATGCAATCCCTGAAGCTCTGGTACAGTGCCATGGTTCTTCCATCAACCCAAAACAAAGCTTCCACGGTCTGATTTTTATCCAGTTTGACTGCATAGAAAAACGAGGGGCTCTCGCCTTGCATTTTTTGGAAATACTCGATGGTAACAGTCATATCCTTGAAAGTTATAAGACCTTGCATTAGATTTATCCTTAAGTTGTAAACATCTTTCTCCGTGAAAGTGAGGTTCCGAATCCCACCATGCACGTCACCAAGCAGCACCATTATGTGTGAGGTGGATAGGGCTCGAAACAAGCTGAGCCGAGCTAGGCTTGCCCAAGCTTGTTTCAACAGTAGGCTTGGCTTGTTTGCATCGCGAGCCAGAAGGGCGGCTCGGCTCGTACGGTGGCTCGAGCCGGCTCGCGAGCCTTCACGAGCTAGGGCTCATGGCTCGGCTCAGTGGCTTAGAGCCAGAAACTAGCCACTCAGCCAGAGAGCTCAATTTGCAACCAAAGGTCCAGAGAGCTCAATCTGCCGAGAGGGAGGGACCAAGAACAGCCAAACACAGCTAGAGCCCAGAGACTAGAGCTCATTTTCTCAAAGAAATGCATGACAAAATCATAAGTTTACATTTAATCATTCAACATAATCAATTTACTCAATTTATGTCATGGCATAACAGTCCATCCATCCTCTTTGATCTTCCTTGAGACACGGTACCATCTTCTGTCAAAGTCGCAGCTTGTTCATCATCATTTGAACTTAAAGAATGCACCAAAATATGTCCTTGTTCCCCCTCCTCATCAGATGGTAGACCAAGGTGATCATCATCAGCCATTTCCTCCCAATCTGCATACTCGCTCGACGAATCTAAAACAATCAATATATAAATATATGAGTTATGACTTACGAGTTACGAACATATGAATATATGAGAGCAAAATCAGACATCAATATACATCAATTCACCATAACAAGTTTCATGTAATGGTTTCAATTCACCAGAAGGCTAGAACAACCTAATTCAATTCCAATCAATTGATGTCTGCTGGCTTGTTTCAACAGACATCATCAAGCACCAACAGACAATCAGACATCAAGTTTTTTCTAATATGTTGCACATCTTGACAGAGACAGACACACATCACCGACTAAACAAAAATTCTGGAACACACATCAAGCATAAACACACATCACCGAGCATCAACAAACATCTTGACATCAAGCATCAACACACATCGTCAAAAATTCTAGAACACACATCACCGAGCATCAACAGACATCAAGCATCAACACACATCAATTACCGAGTCTGCCGGTTCGCTGAGTTCAGGAGGCGGCTGGGAGCTGAGGAGGTGGCCACCGGTCGCATGCTCGCCTGCTAGTGCCGAGGCGGAGGCCCCAACATCAGCTGACTTCTTCCCTCGCACATGAGCACGAGACTCTACGCTCCGTTGGCGATCCATGGAAGTCGCATTGAGCCTGGAGGAGTGGGGGGGGGGAGCACAGGCCGAGGTGGACCACGGGGCGGCGACTTAGAGGCACGGGGGAAGCACAATGGGAGCGGGGCAGCGCGGTGGGGATTGGGAGGTTTGGGCGGCGGCGTAGAGGGGATCGAGAGGCTTGGGCGGCGACGCAGAGGGGATCGGGAGGGAGGAATCCAGGAAGGGATCGAAAGGAGTGGAGGTTAGAAGTTCAGATGCTGGAGTGACTGAACGTTTGGACAAGCCGAACTGCCGAAGGAAACGTTCGAACAAGCCGAACGTAGCAAGGATGATATAATCATATAAATGAAACCCAACAACTGAGATTGTTTCATACCGGTCCAGCCTAAGATCCATGGCCATAATAAATCAGAGAAGTTGCCGTTAGTTGTCTGTTATTTTCATTTACCATGAACAGTTATTATTGCTGGTTAAGCTCTGACAAGAGCTGTAATTTCGTTTTACCCTTTCGGAATAGTTCTATACTCTTATAACCTGAGAAATGGAATGAGAAAGGCATAATGTCAATATTCCAAACTTTAGATAGTTCGTAGTTGTAGCGTTTTTGTACACTTTCCCCTTAATCTTTCGAATCGAGGGATTTGACAATAGTAGCATGTGGAGACGTGGAGTCCTCTAGCTAGGGGCCTAGGGCAAGGCTGGCTGTACTGGGCTTCATGGCCGTGGGCCACTCCCGTGTGAGCCAAACGAGCCACCGAGCGGCTTGAGCTTGGCTTGGTTTTTTGACGAGCCAGAAGGGCAGTTCAGCTCGGCTCGAAAAAACACGAGCCTGAGCTGAGCTGGCTCGAGCTCGTTACGAGCCGAGCCGGCTCGCGAGCCACAAGCTTTTTTTCTAGCCCTAGAGGTGGAGATGTCCCTATCGTGCAAAGTCTTCAAGAACTCAAAATCCTCCGAAGAGATGCGGTGGTGTGACCAGTAGAACCTTATCCTTGCAACACATTTCATCACGGGATGCGTGTGCTCCTCTTGCATAACAATAATTTACCATATGCCAACCCTTAGCCCTACAACCATGTGTGCTTTGCAGTCAAACTTTGTCACTGTTTCGTTTCCTTGTTCTAATAGTGTTGACAGCAGAAACATCCTTCTTCTTGCTTCTCTTTTGTTTTGGAATCTCATTTGTTGAGCTACCAACTAAATTGCTTGCAGAGTTTTCGCCATCTTCTTCCGGCTTTCTTGCACGTGAGCATTCAATTTCCATCCTAAACATCTAATTTGCCACCTTGCTGATTCTTGAGCATGCTATCCTAATGCCAAAACCAACCTTGTGTGCATAATCTTGAGCACACAACAGCTTCCTCTAGATCACCAAATTCTTATTCCCCAACATGCACCGTAGTGTAGTCATCGTCATCTCCAAATTTTAGCGCTACAACTTGTTCGGTATCGAGCTCTGCATCTTCCTGGACAAAAAAATGTTGGCAACACTTGTAATCTTTGTTACACTAGCATAATCAAATTGTTGCATCGCGATATAACAGGGGACATCGAATCCAACTATACTAATGTGCATCAATCCGTATGCCTTGCAAGCTATAATGTCAATTTTGTTCACACATATTTTTTGTTGCACCATGTTTATTGCTATGTTTCAGATATGATTCATGCTAATCAAAGGGGTCTAGGGTTAGCACATACCAGTAATGGGATTTTGTAGCTCGAACGAACACCATCGAGTGACGAATTTGCAGCAGGATCCATCCGCGGGAGCTCCTAATACGCTCCATGGTTGTTACTGGTGGTACTCGCCGTGTTGGGCGCCATCAGATTAGTAGAAGTTTGTTGGGGCCCTCGATTGAACGAATTTGTTGCAATGATTGGAGACGGAGGCCTTACAAACGGATAATTTGGTGGGGGAAATCGATTTTACAGATCAGATGAGCCATTGGGATGAATTTGGCGAAGAAATTTCGAATCCCGTGGGTGACAACGAAGAACTCGCCCGACGAGCTCGCTCAAGGGGGAGAATCCTTTTTGTTGCTGTTGGGATGCGTTGTGTTGCATAAATGCCCTTTTGCTTGTTGCGGGGGGTAAGAAGTGGGATCAGACGACTGAAGCCCATCGCACTTGATCCAACGGCAAATCAGGGTGTACGGCGCTAGCACTCGGATAGTATATTTGGACGTTAGTCGTTTCCTTTTTTTTTAATTTCGTACTAAACTCTTGGGTTAATAAATTGGTTGTTGCTAACCTCCGTCACTTCTGTCAATGGTAAGCTAATAAAGGCTTGCATCAAGTTAATAGTCGAGGAATTCGATGAGAAAAGAAAAGGTTTTTTTAAAAATAATAATATCAAAAGCTGTGTATTCTAGTCTGAGTAGTCTATGCATTTTTCTTTCTTTGGCCTGAGACACTCTGCAATGCAGGTGGGAAGATGAGTTGGAGAATGTGGTGCCGAGGGGCCGTGGGCGTGGCGCGCGGTAGCAGCAGGCAGGCATCTGCATCTGCAGGGCGAGAGGCGGTTGGCAAGGGCGAGGCAGGAGGGGCAGGGGCCGGAACGCGAACACGGATGGCATGCTGTTCGTTTCAGCGACGGGCGAGCCCGTGCACGGCTGCCGCTTCATCTGCGGCGACCCTTCACACTTCGCCAACGCCTGCCCGAACCGCGGGAGAGAGTTATTACCGAATCGTTCGCGACGATTGTACCGATTTTCAGCGTTGGCAAGGTATGCTTCATCGTTGTTAATATGCATTAGTACTTAGTTTCAAGTACGAGGCGAATAGGTTTTTAGGTGCATGATGGCTAGGGGTGGGCGTGGATCGGGGCGGTTCGATCCGGAGCTGCCCCGTGCAGTCCACGTCCGTAGGCATGGATAATGGTTCGATCCATTGGCTTAAGATCAAATAACCTAGTGCTCCATTGGTTCTTATGGATCGCACCGTTGAAACAAAGAAGTGAAACACCAACCCAAAATCCTTTCAGCTCAAGAACACATATGATTAACACGGTATAACACAAACTTGGTTGAAACAAAGAAGCCAACTCCAGAGCAAAATCGCACATCATGCCACCGTTGCAATTGAAACGGAAATGCCATTTTCATACCAAGAACACAGGACACCTAATAAATGACACCAACCACCTCACCATTCTTCTCAGTAATAACGTCGAACAAATGGTGTGCGTGTGCGTGTGCGTGTGCAAGCACGGTACATCTTGGAACAGGAAGCAGTACGTCTGTACCAAAGATGAACAAATGGCGATGGCCGCCTGCTTGTCCAGACTCCACCAGCCTCGCTGAGTCGACCCGTGCCTCCAGCCAGCTCCCGCTCCCGCTCCGCATCACGCGTGCCAGGGACGCAACCGAGGACATGGCGTCGGCGGCGAGGGCGGTCGCAACCCGCTTCTTGTTCTCCTCCTCGATGTTGTCAGACGCGGCGAGCATGGCAAGTACCCGCACGGCCTCCTCGACGGCGGCATCCGCCTCCCTCTGCCGGAGCACCGACGCCACGGTCTCCGCGGCACCGTCGGCCCTCGCCAGCGCGTTCTTGTCGAATTCGTCGACGTCGTCGTCGGAGAGGAAGACCGCGAGCTTGTGGAGCGTGGGAAAGGGATCCGCGCCGAGGGCGGTGACCCGGCGAAGGAGCTCTGCGGTGGTGGCTGCCGGGGAGGGGCCGACAGCAAAGGGCGCGGGAGCATGGTGGTCGATCTAGCGGCGGCGGGGTGGAGGGAATCCCAGCCTGGCCGTCTGGGGGATAGAGGGACTGGGGAGAGGAGGCTTACGCGATCGGTTCAATCCGATAGATCCAACGGAGCTTTTAGGTTACGGGACTTTGGTTCCTCTGGCCCATTTGGTTCGAACCGGTGGCCCATTTGGCCGAATGTTTTGGAATGGATCGGCGCTCCATTGGGCTGCCCTGCCCCACTCCCACCCCTAATGATGGCTAGTTTATGGTAAAGCGTGTTAGTGATGTTCTAGATAACTCCCCAAAAATGTAGGTATTAGACTGATGTCAATTCAGAGCATGTGACTGTCCTTCTCAGAAACTGTTAGGTGAAATAGACTGCACACCCATAAAGGCGTAAGCCAATGTGCAATGTCAATTCAGAACCTGCACCAAAGACTTTCAAACACGTCCTGGGGATTGTAATGCGAGACGGAAAGGCACTTGCTCAAACGTCAAGTTGAAAAAAAAAAATGCTGCAAACCGAATGCTTCCATGAGATGATCAAATGATGGTACCTTCGGAATGCCCCGTGGTGAGCCGCGATACACGTATCTTGTAAAGTTCTTCCAATAGCTGTAACCCTCATTACTCCTGAGGAATCTTTAGTCAAACGTTTAGCGGAAAAAATGGATCATGCTACCACTCTTTTCCTTGCCCTATTACCATAAAGCCACTATTTTCGTTGGGTCGCTTTCTTGATGTAGGACTAGAGCTATCACTACATGCTATGGTTATCTACTCTTTGTTTACTGTGCATCACATCACTATCGCTGGATCACCACTCGCGAGAATAAACCCAACGCGCAAAAGGCAATAGGCTTCCAGTTGATCAGGTTGCTCAAATGCTGCTTGAGCGTTGAGAGCAAGGTAGATGATGAGCCAAGCTGTTAGGTACTACCGTTTGTTTACGTAGGAATGGACAATTTTAAATCAAATCTATGTATGCTGTTTTGGTTGACACCACTTGTCGTTTTTGAAGTCAAAAGTTATAGAAAGTTAAAGTACCCCTTAAGATAAAATTTTTCTTGTGGTATCTTTGTAGATGAGTTACTCTGACTAAGAATAATTTATTAAAACATAACTGGAGAGGTGACACAACCAGGCTGTTTTTGTGATCACAAGAAGACTATACAATATTTGTTTTTTTGATTGTCACTTTGCCCGTTTTGCTTGGCGCATAGTTCAAGTTGCTTTCAATCTTATCAGACCTAATACTGTTGGGAATATCTTCAAGAACTGGTTAGTAGGTCTTACTTCAGATTTAAAAGTAGATATTTTGGTGGGGGCGGCTGCACTTTGCTGGTCTATCTGGTTGTGCCGTAATGATGTCGTTTTCGACAAGAAAGTTATTGACCATCCTCTGCAGGTTATATTTAGATATATCTATTAGATCCACTCTTGGTCAGCTCTGCAATGCCAAGGAAGGAGGGGGACCTTGGTAGCTGGGAGCAAAACATTGGAGATCATTACAAGAGAGATCTTCAACAAGCATGGGTGGAAGCTATTTAATAAGATTCGAGATATTTCAAGCACTTCTATGTCTTTGTTTATTTTCATAAGGTTGTTTACTTTTTTTTATAGCTTTTGTTTTGCCATTGGTTTATGTTTTGGCGGTGTTTGTTTTGCTGCTTCATTATGATTTATGGGGCGATTGCTTCACCTGGTTAAGAATATTTCGGATACATAGGTCGGGAGATGTTTTCTCTTCGCTTATCTAAAAAAAGGTACTACCGTTTGTTTGCACTGTGTGATCATTCTGGTGTAGTCGTTCTAACCAGCTTGAACACTTAATTTTGAATAGTCAATAACAGTGTCGTAGCAGTGCCTTATCTCTAGGGTTGCCGGGAATACCTAGTATGTCCTAGGGAATATAAACATGTACATAGACTAAACATATAGTTATACTCACCAGAATGTACTAAAATACCTCCTCTATACATTATAAGAGAAGGATAAGAAGGAAAATGTTCATTCCCCCTCTCCTATATATATTGCCTCATGGGCATATAAGAGGGGTGCTCTCTCTCTCATTCTCTCATGCAAGACTTAATATATACTTCTCGTACCTTCGGCTCCTCCCACTGCTTGTTTCCCTCGTGACAAAGGGTAGTCTCGTTGCTACGACAAACATAATTCTTTTTAAAAAGAAGAAAAGAAAAGAGAGTTTTCCCTTAGATGAAACTTAACTTTTGCTTAAACTATTGAGTGAAACTAGAACATAAAGGAGGGGAATATATATGAGAGGCTGTGCATCGCCGACCTAGTAGCTAGTACTAGACTACTAGTAGCATATACATGCTGCTACGTACATTGCTACTAATATACCTTTGTTACTATACATTCCTCTGCATGTTACTATAAGCTGCTATGATTATGTGTGCCAAAAGAGGCCTTAAGTTGCTTATTACTCTCTTCTCTTCAGTCGCAAATACATATCGTTTTGGGATACGTGCAGTCAAGCTTTTGAAACTTAACTGTTAATATCTTTTTAAATATTTAAATTGAACACATGAAAATCATAGGCATAGTTTTGTCTTGAAAAACACTTTCATAATATTATAACTAGCAGTTTGGCCCACGTATTTACGTGGTTAAATTTGTTTTAAAGTTTATAGTGATATAACTTAGATGGTTAAGAATATATTTACATATCTTGTAGGCTATTTAAAATTTTAAGATATCATAAATATTAGAAATAACAATAGAAGCTTAAAGGAAAATACAACTTGAGAAATGTAATTGAAGTATGAACTTTGATGGAATAAAATCATCGAGAATAATAAGTTGTTAGGGTTCTTAGAAATGTAACAACTCTGCATCATGTATGGATCATGTAGCTGTATGCTCATACTCTTTCTTCATTAGTTACTCTTTTTCAAAATGTATGCATGCACATGTACTTCTATTTAATATCAAGAAATACATTGATTAGAGTACCTTGTTCACGCATACATCATTGTACCATGGGCAACCTATCTTGAACTTATCTTCTCTCACACGTTGACCGCCCTAGACGAACCACACATCTTCTATCTCTTCTTGCCACCATATCTTTTCTGCTTCAACCTCCAACAACAAGCCCAATTATGATCAACCCTGCTCAGTTGCTACCCCTTCCAATACAATGCTCTACCACATAGCTATCTTCTACTTCTCTCCAATTATTGCTTAATGTCGACTGTTGCGACATCAACATCCACACATGCGCAACGGTTGCCGATCCTTGCTAGGGACACTCATCACGCTCTCTCTGGTGGCCCCCAAGCCTATTCCTTATGGCTGCACCATCTCTACTTCGAGCCCTTTGCTCCTCTGCTTCTGTACTCCCGTGCTTCTATCCATACAGATGCATGATTCTCCTGTGTCGGTCGCTCCTCTTCTTCAACGTTAGCCAACTCAATGATGTGGCTTCCTCACTAACCGTGGTGATCTCTCATCTTCACTGATGTTAGCATCTCTGCTTTAGTCATTATCTAATGATATAGAAAATCTTTTCGCCATCGCCAGTGACGTTGTGTCCCTCACCAACGATGGTACACTCCTAGCTACCCAATAGCCCCATATCATCTATAGCTCATCTTCAATGCAAAGCTTAATCTGCTAGGGGTTCCCCATCATTGAGTTTCTTTTACCACTGACTTCTTCAACAACATTGACGCTCACCACTTGTCGTCATGGCCCTTGGCTCCTTTCGACTTTGGCCTTTCCCTTCAACATCTCCGGCAACCAACACGACACTATCCTCATCTCCGCCATTGCCACCTCGTCTCTTTGCTTCCTCGTGGGTCGATGTCTTATTGCAATAACACTCTTTCGTGGTCTCCTCCAGCACCATTCGTGATATCCTCATTATAGCTTTTATTTTTACTCAAAATTTTAGTTATTTTTATTTGAGTTCATATGCAAATCAAGTTGCTAATTTTATTTAATTTATTCCAAATTTTAGTTATTTATGGATTTTACTTTGTAATTCATCCGAAATCAAATTGTAATTTTTTAATTTCAAATTTCAATTACTTTTGTTAGAATTAGGTATACTGACTAGTTTTTCTTTAATTTTTATTCCAAATTACAGCTACTTAGGATTTACTTGAATTCATATCAAAATTAAATTTCTAATTTATTTTATTTTTTATTCAAAATTCTAGTTATTTTTTGTTGGAATTTGTATACAAATCCAATTGCTAATTTTGGTTCAATTTTTATTCCGTGTTATATTTATTTTGGGACTTTACTTGGGAATTCTTATGGAAATCAAATTTCTAATTTTATTTTATTTTTTATTCTGAATTTCAGTTATTTTTGGATTGTATTTGACATCAACTCTTTCTTTTAATCTAGACCGTTATAATCTAGACCCATAACAAGTGACGGTCTTTTTCCACCGATTAATGTAGGCATTTATAGCCCTTGAGGGCTGCACATTTGCATGGCTAGCCTTCGTAGTAGTTTTTCCTTAAAAAAATGCTAACAAATACAGTTAAGATCAAATCTATCTAACAAACTTCGTTCTACGAAACATTTATATCTCTAGAAGACACAGTTTGTATTAAATTTTGAAAAATAAGAAAGGAGATGGTCCAATAGCACTATATCATTGTTTGGTACTTCTATAATTACTATTGTAAATTTGACGATTCAATTGGAGTTTGTATAGATAATGGAAAGAGTAAGAACACTCAAATATGTTTACTTTTGAAGGAATGGAAGAGCACAGCCTAAAAATGATTTGTGAATATTCCTAATTATCACAAAATATTCCTTGCCGCCTCTTCCATTCTTATGTATGTCGCCTCTTTCTTGTCTTGCTTCATACACGACATAAAGCGCGTTTCTTTATTCTCATGCTTTCTTGATGATGAATGTTGAGGCAACCATTATCTCAGCTATCGTTCACATGTAATCACACCTACAAAAGTGTACACAACCTCTATCAGAGCAGGTGAGATCCTACGTGTACCCCTTCGTTCTTCTTGTTCGATTGCTTCCATGGCTTCTTAGCCTCTCTTTCAACTCTGGTTAGTCGGACATCAAGTTGCTTCTTCTGTTGCCATGCTTCTTGCTCTATCTTGCACAACCTTCCTAAGATGCGGTCACACGAGCTTCTTCTCTCTGTTGCTACTCTTGCTTGCATTTCTCTTTTCCATTGAGGGTGGTGGATCTACACGATTTGTTTTGCCTTCGGTTGCGTTCTAGGACGAACAAAATGTCGAACCGGAGCAACCATAGTGTGACATTAGTGCTGGTCGATCCTCGAAGATTTCAAGCACGCCCTTACTACACCTCGCTACCCATCATGTGTCCTTGTCCCAACACATCTTCCACACACGAGGCGCTCAAAATCAAATGTCTCATGGGAGGAAGTAGTCACCACGCAATGGATTAGAGCAAAATTTATGATTAATAGGGAAGAAATCACATGATTAGCACCAAATTAAATCAGATCGTCGTAAGCCCGAAACTCTTCATGGCTGCCACACCCGCCGCCTCTGGATCTCGTAGACTTGTCAAGGGCGCCTCGCTGGATCCCATCGCCTCACAACACGACCTTCATCGACAAAGCTAATCAGTGTCATGTGGCTGGTGCCAAGCATGTTGGAGTCGTGCATGCAGTTGGAGGAGCAACATCGAGAGGCCAGCTAGAGCTTGTCCTTGAGTTGTGCTTCCGCTCGATCAAAGCAAGGGAAGAGAGTCCGTCGCGAGCAGTGGCGGAGCTAGAAAATTTCCACTAGGGGAGCCTAATAGCAAGAGGTGAATCATTAATGGGCCAAATGAAAAAAAAATCTTCACTACATTTCATTGTGAATTATTGTGTAGCAATGGGGTACACCAACCATGAGGAGAGTCATGGTTCCTACCTGCCTCCCCTCCCTCCTCCACTGGGCTTATTCAAATTTCAGTTATTTTTATTGGAATTCGTATATGAATCAAATTGCTAATTTTATTTAATTTATTCCAACTTTTAGTTATTTAGGGGTTTTACTTTAGAATTAGTATGAAAATCAAATTGCAAAATTTTCTTTTATTTTTATTCTGAATTTTAGCCTTATAGTACATTTATACTTGATACAAACTCCTTTTAATCTAGTCCGTTATAATTTGGACCCACCACGATCAACGGTGTAGATCTTTATCATTTTCCTCCGATTAATGTGGGAATATCTAGCCCTTCAAAGTGAACGTGGTGGCTTCTTTTACGTTTCCCTTGACACCATTCAAGCTACCATTGTTATAACTTTTTTTTATTCAAAATTTCAATTATACAAATATTTTTATTGGAGTTCGTATATAGATCAAATTGCTAAATTTATTTCAAATTTTAGTTATTTAGGGTCTTTCACTTTGGAATTCGTATGGAAATCAACTTGAAAGCTTTCCTGTATTTTTTATTTCAATTTTAGTTTTTTCTTGAAATTGTATGCAAATCCAATTGCTATTTTTTTCTTTATTTTTTATTTTGAATTATTGTTATTTGGGGATTTTACTTTAAAATTTGTATTGAAATCAAATTTATAATTTTATTTCATTTTTAATTCAGAATTTTAGTTATTTTTTCGATGGATTTAGTATACAAATCTAATTGCCAATTTTTATTTATTTTTATTCTGAATTATAATTATTTAGGATTATACTTAAGAATCTATATGGAAATCAAATTGTTTATTTTATTTTAATTTATTTTTATTCCGAATTTCAGTTTTATTTTACTTGTCACGGACTCTTTTACTTAGGAATTAGTATGAAAATCAAATTGCTAAGTTTATTTATTTTTATTTCAAATTTCAGTTTTATTGTACTTGACATTGACTCTTTTTTAAAAAAGAAATATAGATCATTATAATATAGATCCACCACGATCTACGGTGTAGATTTTAATCTTTTTTTCACCGATTAACGTGATAATTTCTAGCATTTGAGAACGAACGTGGTGACTTTTTTTGACTCTGTTTTAATAAGATAATAGATATTATTGGGTTCTATAAATATATTACAATATAAATTAGTGGTCAAAGTTTTGTTTTTGAGATCGTGTCGATGTCTAAAACATCATGTATTTTTTACGGGAGGGAGTACGTCCTAATCTCTCTCTCTCACACAGCGTACGCACGCAAATACCGAACATGTGAAAAAGAAATCATCATGCTTCAAGGCTACAACTTAAGACCACCAATGTGCTAAACAGATAATAGAAAGATGATGCCGAAAGAGGGTGGTCTTTGAAATTAACTTTGTCAAACAGTCAAACTTCGAACAAAGTAAAAAAAAAAATCAAGAATTGAGGCACGCAGCTTACCAAAGAATCAGTGAATCCAAGCTGAGGAAGTTATCGGAAAACCATGGAAGCATTGCAATAGCCATGGACACTCGATCACTTGGTCTAGCTACATTTGCAACCGAGTTTATGACAAGATCGAGCAGGAGAAACTCTTACTGAAAAGTGACTATGGTGTTGTTGGTCCGAACATCAGAAGTTCAGAACTTGAGATCGCCAGCGTCCCCGGCCGATTCCGGAAGCGAAGTTAACAGTTGAGTTGGGGGGAATGAAGCCTGGTCCGAAACCGCCCACCGTACCGCGGCATCGATCGATCCGGCCGCCGTGTTAGGTCTCGGACCAGACAACGTTCCCCTCAACTGCCATGAGAGAGAGAGAGAGAGAGAGAGTTAATGTGGCCTCCTTATATCATGCATGAAGATGAAGGGCATCTTGTTAACGCGCGGCAAATGACAGTGCTGCTTTTCCACAGCCTTATGGCATACGAGTCCACATGCTTCAATTCTTTCGCCGTTGTTGCTTTCGCACTACATCTTGCATGAAGAGCGATCAAACCTAAGCCGTTCTTCTTCTTAATCAGTACTACACTGATGAGTGATGATGTTGTTTAATCCAAGTCAAACTAGTTCATCTCGCACGACGTGCAATAGCAATGTATGTCCAACATGAACACGTCAGAGCCATATCATGAGTTCATGACTACGGACTAGCTTAGCTGTGAGAACCCGAGGTATTAAAAATAATCTAATTGTCATTAAGCAGTAGTTAGCAGTAAAATAAAATTCTTTTAAGCAAGATCAACGCTTAAGCTCATAGCTGTGTCAATCGCTTCGCCAAACAATTTCATACAAGAGTTGCCGTCAAAAAAATGAATCAACACAAGTGACATCATGAATTACTGCAACATTATTGAATCATCATTACAGTCATGAGAGTTACTTACAAAACCCTTTACAAGCAAAAAAGAAATATAGTGCAAACTTGAAATTTATTACATGATTTATTTACAACAGATCAAAACATAGTTTACAACACTTAACTAAATTGCAATCCAATTCTTGCATGCATATCGTTGAAGCTCTCCTAGCCATTTGTCTATTTAACGCCAGTCCATAGAACCATCACTCGATCCACATTTTCATCGCTCATTAAGAAACGCAGAAAACGATTAACAAGCCAAATCAAAAGCAATAAATAGAAGTTAGAGTACAGAAGGTTATCATCAGATTTCACGAAGCTCAGCCGGATTTCCAGACCAACCTAAGTCAGCCGGTACCTTGATCATCAAGATACCCAGGCTAACCTAACCTGGGTCAATCGGCACCGTTCACTTACATGGGTTTCATCATTCGGTGTTTATTAAAACCCAACACCAACGTTTATAAGTATAACAGCCGAGCAGCCCATGGACCAAGGGTCCTGGCTCAACAGTCCCCTGAGAGGGAGAAGTGGATAGAGCCTTACACAGGGAAGACAGAGGGCACAACTGAATAGCCCCCTTTCCCCATAAGTCTTCCCCCAATCATAGGCCACTCTCACAAGACACTTCATAGAAGCCACACAAAGCCTCCCATCTCATAAGTGTCTCCCCCACAAGACCTCTCTCTCATTCATTCTTCAGGGTTACAACCGAAGCAAGACTTCAACCAAGCCAAGCACCATTGCCCAGCCACAACTAAGCCTCATCACCATCAACCATCCAAACCACAGAGAGCAAGAAGGAGAGGAGCATAGAGGAAAGGGAAGGCCAGAGAAACAAGAACGATGTCAAGCCAAGACCAACAATGACCACTAGGACGACGACCACCTCCACTGCCGGCATCATCATCACAACCACAACCGGCCACCACCCCTACCATCTCCCCAAACCAACAGAACCCAGCAGAGGTAACCCCAGTCATTCCTCAGTATGAACTTCACATACACAAAGAACACCACCACAATAGTAGCATTCATCCATGCCACCACAGAGCAAAGGGGAATGGAGGGGAGAGAGTAGGGCAAGGGTATACCTCAAGGCGACATGGTAGCCACGGCAGTAGCCCACTCCAGCCTCTTCCCCATACTTCAACCCACTCCATCACCATTAATCATGCATGAACATCAAGCAACAGAAATCGGTAACAAAATCAACTCAAAAGCAAAAAAAAAACGACATCCCAGTAAAGGGGGGGAAATAAGCAAGAGGGAAAGAGCCAAAAAACCGGCGGCCACTACCATGGGACCGAGCAAGGGGAGCCAGGGTGCGCTAAGCTTAGAGGGGGGAGACGACGGCACCATAGAGGCGGCCCAGGCCAGAGGCTGAACCGAGTCGGGCCAAGGGCACGTGGGGAGGAGCTGGGGATGTGGCCGGGCACAGTGCCGTGGGTTGGGCCAAAGAAACGGTGCGGGCGGGCGCGTCGGAGGAGCGGTGGCGGGGCGGCATTCCGGCGACGGTGCAGGGTCGGGAGCCGAAAGCCGCTGACGCCATGAACTGGAGTGGCCGGGGAGGAGCTGGGCGCAGCCAGCCACTAGGCGTGGGCACAGGGTGGCGACGGAGGCGGCGTAGGGAGCTGGGGCAAGGTCAACGGCCACAGGAGGAGGCACCATAGGGAGCTTCGGTCGGAGGAGAGCTCATTGGAGAAGAAGTAATGAAGGTGAGGAAGAAAGGAAATGAAGGGAGGAATGAAGACCAAGAAGAGAGCCAAGGGATTGCTTCGGCCAATTGGGGAAAGTAGGAGAGAGAATGAGTGAAAAGATAAGGTGGAGAGAGAAATGGTAGAAAAAGAAAAGAAAAGTGAGAAAAAGGAAAAAAAATAAATTAAGAGAAGGGTAAGAATGTAAATTTTACGGAGAATTACTCGCTGTAGATTTTGCAATAAAAATTAAACGCCCGTAATGTTACGTATCGACATTGTGTAATTTTTGGACCAAACGCATTTAAGTAAGCCTGTACGATTAAATGGTCTTAGACCAGAATGATATATAATAAAATGAAATAAGATAAAATAGAATAAAAATTATTAATAAGAAGAGAGAACACGTACGTAGCACACCTGCGAGTTTCAGTCAAATCGCAAGAAAAATGAATTTTTAAACCCTGTAAAGGTAAATAACAGTAGATAGACCAATCTAAAATAAAAATAGGAAAATGTGTAAAATATCAATCTGAGACTTTTTTTAAAAATAAATAAATCACCAGTAGAACCCAATAAATTAGACAAATAATCTGTGGCGTTAGAAATAATTTTATCATGATTAAATAATTAAAATAAACAACCCAGAGTCTATTTAGAGAAATAATTAAGTGCGTACGCAATTAAATAAAATCAATTAGGTGCATTTGCGAGAATAAAATTTAGTAAGCCTAATTGCATACGAGTACGAGTAGTATTTTATGTTCGTTTGTTAAAATGCGAGTTTCGGCAACTTCGACCTTAAAGCGAATAGGCCGTAGAATGACCGTAGTTGGGGAGTACTAACCTAACAGAGGCCCGAAAAATGTTATTAAACTAAGGTATGCTAACAAAATAAAATCCACTAACTTCGGTACGCATAATATCACCCAAATGCAACTCAGTATTTATTTATTTATTTATTATTTGCGATACCACATAATTACAAAGGAAGAACCCACGCAGACCGGAGTAGCCGATCTTTTCTTCGACTACAAAGACAAGCTATTCTCTTGAACATAAATATAGTTATATTAAATGTAAACTGTATATTGCTGTATCATATATGTATTGCATCAAAACTATGTCTCAAAATCAAATCGAATAAATGAGATGAAGATGAAAGAGATGGGAAAACAGAATTATATGGCTGGTAAAGGGGGCTCGTGGCAGGAAAGAGATGAGGAAAGTGGTGGGACCCTTTACATATGGATAGTATATAAGGGCCAATAAAACTCTTACTCAGATATGAGGTCGTACTTAAGTGCCAACCATTTTTCCGTTTTGGCGGACATAAAATGCTACCATGTTACGTAATTATTCTCTCCACATCGGGTAAGTAATATGTGTGCGTATGATGGAGGAACCCAGAACTGGTAGGAGAAGACCGGAAGTAGGGGATCCAAGGTGCTATAGCGCTAAGGTGGAGTGTTGGATGCAGGATAGAAGCTGCCACAACCAACATTGCTGGAACTCGGTGGACGACAAGGTCAGCACCGACAGAAAGTAATGGGCGGAGAAATTAATTACGTAACCTGGAAAACGTTTTGTATTTTGATCTCGAACCCACACCAAAGGAAATGCAGGGAACCCAATTCACAGAGAGTTCAAAGTAGCTATGGGTAAAGTGGTACAAAGCCTGCACAGTGCTAAATAAAATCATGAATCCATGCCAGTCTCCTGGATTGGTGTCTACGGGAACCACTAGGGGCCTATCTTCTCTCCGAGTGACAAGTAGTCTTTTTAGTATTAAAATATGTCACTTAATGTTTTAATGAGTTATTTATTTTCAGAAAAGAGATGACATAGAAAATGTGATAACGAACAGAGATGAGTCATACAGTGCATCTTTTGCTATTAATGCTTGCTGAGTACATTAGTACTCAACCTTGCTATTATCCTCTTTTGTTAGATCCTAGTTCGGCCGGGAATTATCCCGAGTGGGAGCGGATGCAAATGAGGCCGTAGGAGATGAGACCCTTACTACGAGGAGCAGGGCGAGGTGGACGCCCTATTTGGCACGTAGGACGAGTAGACGACCCGTGGAGAATGGCAGACAAGCGAGGGGACTTGGTCCTATTTTGCAGTTGTAAATTACTACTTGTAACATAAGACCATAGCCTTGTGTGGCTAACTTTTGTAATAAAGAATAGTTTTTATCTTATTGTTCTGCTGCGTCAACTCTGTTAAGGCTAACTATTCGTTGGAGCGGTGTCCTACCGGACAGACGAATAGTAATCCGTATGCTTAAGTATGATTACCCTCCGGGGTAATGACACGGGCGCCACATTAGCTTACTAACATTCTGAGCCGCCATTAAAGCAGAACCACTGAATTGCAGAATTAGTCTGCTAATTCACATGGTTGCAGACAAGAGGCAATCAGTTATCTACTGCCTCTTAAGGGTTGGAAATATGCGTAATATTTTAATTCTAGATTTTATTTTGAGGCGGATATCATAAATAACTAGAGATGCATAAAGCAATACTAACAGCAAGCAACATAATATACTTCGAAATATATGCAAGAATAAGATTATAACAGAGTTTCTTTTGCCCTTCTTTTATATATATATATAGGAGTATATCAAGTTCTTTTAGGTGGTATATCAAAAGTGGGAGTAACTACACCCGGGAGTAGAAAGTATTTTTCATATATATATATGCAGTAGGATGCTTTCCTACTGTTTTGCCTAAAAAAAGAGATTATAACAGAGTTGTTTGGTCACACAAACAACTTACAGTTGGGCTTGATGAAGAACAGGAAGCAGTGCAGAATGTAGACGAAACAGCGAAGCGAGCGGTCGTGCAGCCCAGAAACCTTATTACCGCCCTGTGCAAGTACTCTCTGCAGCAACGGTTCGAAGATGGTCACTCTCCCTCCTCCCCAGTGCACGCCGGGAAGAAACGCTGGCGAGTTCGGTCGCTCAACACTCAGCACAATCCAACCAGAGGTAGAAGACGAAGTAGAGAGAAATGAAGGAATTCAGTTTATTTTGAACCTGGATGTCTCCAGATCCTTTTAAGGACACGCACAATTATTGGCTCTAGTAACAGTCATCATTAACACAAATTAAACTGAGTTGTTCTAGGCGTTTGAAATTGCATTCAAACAGACTTAAGAGAGTTAATTGCATGGTTCAGCAAAATAAAAGTTGGATTTTATGTGCCAAGAACACTGCGCACGCCAACATCGCGCAGTCAGAAGCCACAAGTCACGCGATTTTCACGCAAAAATCCGTGAATACGCGCGCATGTGTATTTAGCCATAGTCATTATTATGCCACCTATGCCATGTGTCACATGTTTTAAGTGTTGGCAATGGCTCTATTTTTTATATTGCTCTTGTCCCACTTACCCAAACAATTGTTTGCGTACTAAGCCCTACCATGCTTTGGAATTAGTAATGGACGGGCCTTCATACAATGGACCAATTCTAACATTAAGTAAACAACGTGTACTAGAATTCAGTATCATTAGGCATAGTCCGGGTCATGCTTAACCAAGCTGCTGAAAAATGCCTTCTTTTCTCCAGAAGGCCTAGTAGCTGGACTGTGACATTGCATGAATGCATGGTACATGGTTTTATTCCCAAGTACAGGATTTCTTTTGCTTTGCACGTACCGCGTTGCGTTGCCAAGTTGTTTTGATTCCAAGCTTAGCACTTAAGAAACTGGCCATGCGGAAACCTGCAGCTCTGCAACATCAAAAAGAGCTTTTTTTTGTGGGGATAACGTGGAAGAGAGGGAGAAAGGGTGGTGGCTGGGAGGCGGTGAAAAAAACCAAGTGACTGAATCCAAGTGTTGGTTTTGTGAGGTGTAACGTGTACTAATATTTTCCTTTCAGCTACTAGTTGCCTTTTTTAAGGTTTCCTTCTTTTTGCTTTTGTCGTTGAAGAAGATCAGGAGATGGCCGTGTGAATGATGGAATAGTAATGCCAGGCTTTAACTGGCTCTTTTTATGACAAGGACTCATGGGAGAGTTCTTGATTAATGTAGGACCGGAATTTCCATTGGAAGTTTGTAGAGAGGAACATGTTACATATGCTATATTCTGAGGTCGGTTTTGGACGTAATATTGTTCTAGATTTTTCTCTTGCTATTTTAGTATGCATATACACATACATGGGCCAATGGGCCAAACACAAACACGCACATCCAGCCGAACACTCCCCGTGAAGATGGGTGATATATATCCATCATTGCCATCTTGTTACGAGCCAAACTACATTCCTTTACTCCTAAACCCTTAGTTAAGCAATCCGCTATCTGACCCCCTGAGTTTACATGACTTCACTTTATTACACCATCATTATTAGCGATGCTAATAACTGACTTGTTATCACACCACACATGCAAGCGGCCTTTCCTTCTTCAACTCTCAGAGCATTTCTTAGCCAAATCTCACTTATCCCAAGTGACATAGCTCTATACTCCACTTCTGCGGTCGATCTTGACACAACTGACTGTTTTTTCTCTGCCATGACACTAGGTTTCCTCCAACAAAAACACAATATCCTGAGGTTGACCTCGTGTCATCAAGACAGCTAGCCTAGTCGGCATCACTGTAACCATCAATATTCAGATGACCATTCTTTTTGAAGCATAGCCCTTTTTCAGGACTGCCCTTCAAATACCTTAAGATCCGATAAACTACATCCAAGTCTCCACTTCTGGGGTTATGCATGTATCGGCTGACCACACTTACTGCATAAGAAATGTAGGGCCTTGTATGACATAAAAAATATAAAAGCCACCCAACAAACCTTTAGTAGCTCTCCCAGTTCACTGGATCTCCTGATCGAGCACATAACTTATGATTTTGATCAATGGGTGTCGATGCAACCCGACATCCAAGCATACCAGTGTCACTAAGCAAGTCTAAAACATACCTCCGATGCGAGAGGATTATCCCTTTAGGAGATCTAGCAATCTCAATGCCAAGAAAGTATCTGCGTTGACCAAGATCCTTCACTTCAAACTCCTTGGTCAGGTCCTCCTCCAGACGTGATATTTCCGAAGTATCATCTCCTGTAATGATGATATCATTCACATACACAGCAAAGACAGCTATTAGTTTTCCTGAACGCCGATAGAAAACTGTGATCTCCATTGCATTGTTCCAACCAAAATTAGCTACACAGGAAATTAGAGTTCTTATTGTGCTCATCTTTGCAACCGGTGCAAAGGTTCTATCGTAGTCAATTCCATAGGTTTGACTATAACCCCGTGCCACCAACCTCGCCTTGTATCTTTATATTTCCCTTCCGGATTTTGATTCATAGTATACACCCATTTGCAACTAACTGCCCTTTTTCCTATTGTAAGAGATACAACATCCCAAGTTTTATTCTTTTCAAGAGCCCTCAACTCCTCCACCATGACATCATGCCACTTAGGATCCTGCTTTGCCTCTTTCCAGTCTTGCGGAATTGCTACTGACTGCAGTGATGCAACAAAGGCTCTGTATGCAGGAGACAAAGATGCATAGCAGCATAGGAGTCATAATTACCTATGTCATACTCAAACCCATACCTTGATGGAGGCTTTCCAGCCTTAGTCTGAATTCCTTTCCGCAAGGTAATAGGCAAGTCAATGGAATCACTTGTCTCAGATGGAGTTGGTGTGACAAATGGTTGATCATCTGATGATGTAGATGAGTCAACAATTTCATTAGCTGCTGGAACATGTTGCTTGCTTGTTGGAAACTAATCTAGACTTGCCAATTAATAGGGCGTTAGGATCCTCCAATTAATAGGGCGTTAGGATCCTGATGCAATCAACATCGGATTAAATTAGTTTGTTTTCTATGTTTAGGCTTTTCATGTTTAGTTTTAGCTTGGTTAGCAAGTTACGTAATCTTTAAAAGGACATGTAATCGGAGGTGTTTTGATTGAAGTAACAGAAAAAAAAAACGAGAAAACGTTGTGCGCATGCAGCACCAAAATATCTTGTCTACGTGAGCCTTTGCTTCCGGTGCATGCGTGAGTTTCCACTACGTGTGATTTATCTAGTGCATGTGTCTTCATCTTTTAGCCGTTGTGTGTGCGTATTTCTTTTTGCCGAGAGGTTTGGCCGGTTTTGCCGTGAGTCTCTTGTTCCGATTGGCTGAAGGTTCTTCGAGTTCGGTTTGGGGCCAACATTGCTGCTCTACAGGCCGCACCTCAACAACTTTCGAGGGTGGTTGTTGCTTCATCGGCTCCACCTTTGGGGTTCTCCTCGTGTACACCCTTAGGTTTTCCTATTCATTCACCCTTCTCCACCCCTCCTCATGTGCCGGTTGATTCACTGGGATATGGATTTGAACCAATTACTTCCTTCGATCTCCTTGATTACTCCACATTAGAGCTGGCCAAATGGGTCGTGCTTGCTGGGCCGGCCCGAGGCACGACACTACTGGCCCGGCACTGTTTTAATATACATATATAATTATTTTTGATTTATTAGTATTTATATGATTTTATTTTGTAGTTTTAAAATTTTATATAGTTCATTTTATAAGTATATATAAATTTATTTTGGTTTCTTTATATATATATATATATATATATATATATATATATATATTCATTCTAGGATTGTTTTACATGTTTTTCAAATTTTCATGTCTTATGAGCTAAATGACAAATGTTTTAATGAGCTAGCTATTTGAACATTAATAAATTTCTATTACATTTTCAGTATGCTTATCTCATTTTTTTTCAATTTTCATGTCTACTTCTGAATTCTACACATTTTTTCTAATTTTTCTGGATTTTCCTGGATTTCTTTTCATTCGGTCGGACCAAACGGGCTAAACGGGCCACACTTAGCCCGATGGGCTAACGGCTCGGGCCGCCCAAAGACAAAGACTGAATAGTACATGTGCCTAAACAGTCGTGCCTAAATGGGTCAGGTCTTGACACGGGCCCGTGCCAAGCCGGGCTGGGCCACCCATTTGGCCAGCTCTACTCCACATCCTCGGTAGTTGATGTTACACTCTCCCCCTCTCGCCCATCACCATCAGTGCTAGAAGAGTTAAAGCTCATCAAACAACGAACTAAGATTAGTCTTTTCTCCAAAAAATTGTTCAGATTCCCTAAATGTTACATCCATACTTACAAATGTGCGCCTCTCATTATGTCGGGACCTAAAATATGATTCTAACCCCCTATGTGTGTGCCGTGCTAGTCCCATGATTAATTGCTAGCACATATATTCAACATTGACATATCACATCTATACACAAGAAAGGTAAACAGAGTAGCACATAATATATAACATTCGAACATAGGTCCACACGACAAATTTTTTTAACAACAAAAGGCTCGACCGGCCAAATAGTTTACATGACATAAAGTGTTCAGTGGAAATAAAGGATTAATGAGGCACAAAAACCAGCTAGCATGTCTCAGCCCTCCCATAGGCAACTAACTGTATTAAACCCTAGTATTCGGTGTCATCATCGCCAAAACCCACAATGTAAAAGTATCCAATCGATGGGTCCTCATCCACATCCTCTGAATTTGTTCAACAAGCAACCGTAAGTACTATGTACTTAGCAAGACTTTTATACCCAACATATATATACATGCAAGGTTATGACAATGGGAAAGTTCAACCTATGTAGCTGACCATTTTGCACAAGCAAACTTTAATTTGCAATAGAGAATAATATATTGCAATCGGAAGTTGTAAGAGCATTTAACATTGATAAACAAATAATAATAAAGCATACATAACATGATTAAAACAAGTAGCTCGCTGCCACGGATAAAAAAGCGACAAAACCCTTTTATTGAACAAGTTATGCAGGGATTACCCATCCATACATTCCCCTAATCATTTTGCAAAACATAAAACTACTAAGGTGGAGGATTCACCAAGTCGTTCATAATCAGGGACACAACTATTCGAATAGATTTACACTCTGCAGAAGTTGTACAATTTTACCCACACGAGATAATCGTCTCACCATGTCCACCATGTCACGCGGTACAAAGTACCCAATTTGAGAGATTAACACAAAGCCTTTACATTATTGGTTCTAATGACAAACCGTGCTATGATACCTTCTTAAGACATGGAGGGGCCCTCCATAATCCTAAGAACTCAGACGTTGTGTTGGAAAACCTTGCTTGGCTAGTAAGGCCCCTACGAACATGGAGGTACTCCATGCCCGCACTAGCCCAAAATTTCACCTATCAACTACCACATGCGGTTTATTCCTAGAACACGTCAACTTATTATGCTAGGGCCTTCCCATGAAAGGCACACGTGGTTTTGTTGGCACTCATTTTATTCGAGTTTTTATATCCCAGATTCCTGGTAAATTGGTAGGAAAATGCCGAAATTATGGATTATTACCGATAACCCTAACCTAGAACCGAAAATTGTATTTTTGGAATTGTCGATGAATAACTATCGATCTTACAAAATAAATGTCGGGGAAATGCCTCTCGAGACTATGCAAAAAGAAACAATGGTTTTTTTAGATAGGTGCAGGCCTTCTCTAGAGAGAATAACAACTCTACTCATGTGTTCTTGTATTGAATGGGATTACAGAGTACAATAAGCCAACAAACTAAGTTTAATGGCTTCTCTTGTTGATCATGCTCTTGGACCTCTCCCTTCTGTCTACCAGCACCGCCCCTTATATAGCGTTTGAAAGGGTGACAATTGTTGTGTGTCAGAAGACGCCTTGACGGTTGCTTGAGTACCCCTATGGATGATGGTTGTTGTCTGTGAGACACCCTCTTACATGTTCACCAAGAGGTTATTGCCAGGGGCAGAGGGAGCTTTGTACGGTTATGCCAGAGATAATGCGCACGTGTATTAACTACTATGCATAGCCAAGCGTAGTGTATAAAATCCCTAGTCGATAAGGTCCACATGTCTATTGAATTTATTGATCATAGGGTGGTCGTAAGTCAACTTGGTCGTAAGGGACCTTAACACCATAAGGTGGTTGTAAGCTAAACTAGTCGTAATATTCCTTGGTCATTGTAGGTATTAATGACCAAGGGTATCTTCGTGGGCCATTTAGAATATCATTATGCATAATGAATATTACGAATAATTAGTTTCATTAATTGGGGATTATTGAATCCTCGTCGGGAACCTATTTTGCAAAAAATGGCAGAAATCACATGTAAAATGCCAAAAGGACATTGTGGGCTCACATGAGATGAAGCCAACCCACAACCGGGCCTTAGGCCTAGCCAGCGCTCAAGGGTGCGTTTCCCAATGCACTACCTCTCCTCTCCGTTTTCATCCACGAGGAACCTTATGGAAGTCCCTAAAATACAAGAGTTCATGTCAACTCGGGAAAGGATCAACTTGCATGTGAAGAAAACAGATTCTACTCAATTTTTGGAAACTGACACAGACTTTTGGAAGCCAAACCGACCTCAACCGGATAGGACCCGCACGTCATACACACATGGAAGCCTCCAGAACCATGCACCACCTCTAGACTCTAGAGTTAGAGTCCAGTGCGGCCCTGACCTCAAGGGTGTCCTATAAAAGGGCACCCTCCCTCGGTTTCGCATATAGGCCTTGAAACTCAAGTTTCAAGAAGCCAAGACTTCAAACTTTTTCTCTTTCTTCAAAAGCTAAGTCATAGGTCTAGCGGTTTTGGAGAAACCTTCGATGAATCTTGGGCAATAACCAGCTAAACCAAGAAAACTCCTTACTTCGGTGACGGACTTGGGCTGCTCCTAATCCATCACGGCTTCAACCTTGGCTGGATCTACTGCAACTACTCCTGCTAACACGATATGTCTGAGAAAAGCCACTTGGCTTAGCCAAAATTCACTCTTGCTGAATTTGGCATAAAGCTGTTGCCCCCTGAGTTTTCCCAAAACTGCCCTGAGATGCTTCTCATGCTCTTCCTCGTCTTTTGAATAGATGAGAATGTCGTCAATGAATACAACCACAAACTTATCCAAGAATTCCATGAATACTTTATTCATCATATTCATGAAATAAGCCGATGCGTTTGTCAATCCAAATGATATTACTGTAAACTCGTACAGTCCATATCTTGGGGTGAAAGCAGTTTTTGGTATGTCTTCTGGTCTGATCTTTAGTTGATGATAGCCAGATCTCAAATCAATCTTGGAGAAGATACTTGCTCCTTTCAGCTGATCAAAAAGGTCATCGATCCTGGGCAAACGATACTTATTCTTGATGGTAACCTCGTTGAGTGATCTGTAATCCACACACATTCTCATACTGTTGTCTTTCTTTTTAACAAACAATACTAGTGCTTCCCAAGGTGCTGAACTTGGCTGAATATAACCCTTGCCATGCAATTCTTCGATCCGTTTCTTCAATTCTGCTAACTCATTTGCGGTCATTCTGTAGGGCCTTTTTGAAATCGGAGCTGTCCCTAGGACTAGGTCAATTCTTCAGGAAATACATCCAGGTATTCTTACATCGCTGGTATTTCTTCTAACTTCACTTCCTTCAGACTGGTCAAGATAGAACTTTCTCTAACAGAGGTCTCGGTCTGAATTCTACTTTAATTCCTTGTTCATTTGTAAGGGTGATAGACCTATTGGCACAGTCTATCTGACCTTGATTCTTGGCTAGCCAATCCATTCGAGAATCACATCCAATCATTGGGAGTGCAAGACTATTAAGTCTACTAAGAAGGATACTCCTAATATTTCTAAGGTAAGGTTTGGGCATAGGGAACTAGTACTCATTTTCGAGCCTAGAGAATGGATTATCACAGGGTTAACTAAGGGAGAGAGACATAACTCATATTTTCCCACAAACTTATTTAAAATAAAAGAATATAAAGCTCCTGAATCAAATAAAACTGATGTTGGCACTGAATTGACAAGGAACATACCAAGGACCACATCTGGTGTAGTCTGAGATTCTTCAGTTGTGATGTGATTCACACGTCCCTTCACAAACTGAGTTGGTTACCTTGCAACCACTACTACAGAAATGCTAATATCGACGCTTTGATCACGAGCGGTTCATCGAAACCGTCAGATAAACACAATCTCGAGCGGTTTTGTTACCCACCGTCGTGTTATTCTCCGCGCTAAAAACCGCTCAGGAAGATGTCATATCACGAGCGGTTCATGTTTGGAACCGTCGTGATACTTCACGACGGTTCCAAACATGAACCGTCTCGTGATATTACCCAATATCACGAGCGGTTTTTTAGAACCGCTCTGTGATACTTCATAGACGGTTCCAAACATGAACCGCTCGTGATATTGCCCAATATCACGCACGGGTTTTGTTAAAACCGTCCGTGATAATTAACTCATCACGAGGCGATATATATAGCTCCGCCTCCCGGCCAAAACAGATATAGTCTTCTTGATCTCCATATCTCTGGCGCTACGATAGGTCCATCACCGCTCGCGTCGGTTTGAGTACATCGCCTCACCTCACCGAGCCGGCTGGTCCATTTCACCAGATATTGTCGCCGAGGAGCTTGCCGCCGTTGCCTCTGTTCACCGATCGACGACCACCCGCGCCTTGGACCTTCCCCGACTTTCATTGACACCTTCCTCGTGATCGAGGTGAGATACTGAAGCATAAACATCCTTTAATTTGAGTAGTTTCAGGCGTTTACGCCGAAATCGCTAGTTTCAGGCGCCTCCATGTGGGACATCACCGTCGGTTTGCCTTAGGCGAGACCTTAGGGCCGAGAGCCACGACTATATAGCAATGCGATGTCACCCCGCCCAGTTTGAGCTTCAAATTAATCCTACTGTTTTTAATCATTTAGTTAATAAACTAACGAGTCTATGACATGTGGGACCGCCATAGATTTTATAAATAAAATCATGAAATAAAAAATGAGTCACTAACAAGTAGGGCCCACATGTAAGTTAATAAAATCCGAAAAAATGTAAAAATGAAAAAATTGTAATTAAGCCTCAGAAAATACTACGCTTTCGAAAGTCATCACCCTTTTATTTATTTTCAGGGTTTTCAATACGAACCGTGTGATGGACCGGTTGGATGTACACCGAGAAACGTGTGAGTGAAGAGTACATTAATGGCGTGTCTGCTTACAAGAGCCGCGAGGAGGATATGTTGAATAAGGGGCGGAATATATGTATTGTCCATGCATTGATTGCGAGAATCAAGATGTTTAACAACCGAGCGCAGATCGAAGCACACTTGATTCAAGGGGTTTCAAAAGGGTTATACATGTTGGACCACCACGGTGAAGAGCATATTATACAGAAGTCAACGATATGCATATTATACAGAAGTCAACGATATGTCGCGAATGATGTCGATTGTGGTTCCGATTCGGATAGGCCGCACGATGACAATCTAGATCGGATGCTTATGATGCGAAGGAAGCGTGATGAGAGGGAGTATGTTCAATTCCGGCGTGATGGAGGACTCAGAGAAACCTTTGTTCCGGCCGCAAGTCGGAATACACAAGGTTGTCATCCGTGCTTAAACCGCTGAAATTGAAGGCAAGCAACGGTTGGTCCGACAAGAGTTTCACAGAGTCATAGGTCTCTTAGCGGACATGCTTCCAGAGGGAAATGAGTTGCCCAAAACCACCTACAAAGCCAAAAGGTTCTTTGTCCATTGGGAATGGAAGTAGAAAGAATACATGCATGTCCGAACGATCAGATCCTCTACCGTAACGAGTATACAAACATGCATGTATGTCCGTGTGCAACGATCCCGATACAAGCGTAAGAAGCAATCGATGACGACGAGGGAATCGAGGTGAAGAAAGGACCTCTGCTAAGGTGGCGTGGTATCTTCTGTAATTCCCGCTTGAAGCGGTTTTTGCGAACCCAAAGAATGCAAAAGCTGCAGATTGGCACTCGAGGAGCGTAAGAATGACGGAAAGTTAAGACACCTGCTGATTTCGCCCAGTGGAGAAACATCGATAGGAGGTTTGCAGACTTGAGTGCGGAACCAAGGAATATAAGGTTTGGATTGAGTACAGATGGAATGAATCCTTTCGGTAACATGAGCAATGACATAGCACTTGGCCGTGGCGCTCTGTATCTACAACCTTCCTCCTTGGTTGTGTATGAAGCGGAAGTATATTTTGTTGTCGATACTTATCCAAGGGCGAAGCAACCGGGAATGATATTGATGTGTACCTAGCACCATTGATGGAAGATCTAAAAATACTATGGATTGAAGGGTGCAATATGGGATGCGTACAAACGAGAGAACTTCACTTTACGTTCCTTGTTGTTCGCACCATAAATGATTATCCCGCCCTTGCTAATCTGTCGGGCCGAGTACAAAAGGGCCAAAGCACAGACTCACCGCTTAGATGATACCGAGAGTGTGTGGTGAATCACTCGCGCAAAAACCGTGTACATGCGTCATCGTAGGTTCCTTCGAGGGCTCACCCATACCGCAGGATGAAGAAACAATTGACGGAGAGAAGGAGGACAGATTCGGCTCCAAGGCATTTAAGCGAAAAGAGGTCTATGATATGGTTAAGGATTTAGATGTTGTGCTTGGAAAGGGATGTAAATCGAGGACAAGTAAGAAGAACATGTGGAAGAAGAGATCAATATTTTGGGACTTACCTTATTGGGAGCACCTAGAAGTTCGCCATTTGCATCGGCGTCATGCATGTAGAGAAGAATGTATGTGATGACTTGATTGGTCTCTTCTTGAACATTCGTGACAAAACAAAGGATGGTGTCAACGCACGCTTGACTTGGTTGATATGGACATCGACTGAGTTAGCACCAACAAGGACCGATAAAGGACTAACGTACCTTCCCCGCTTGTTACACTCTGTCAAGGCCGAGAGAACCGAATCGTGCGGTGCTTGCAAGGCGTGAAAGTTTCGTCCTAAGCACTCGCCAACATGAAGAAACTTGTTTCGATAAAAGATTTGAAGTTAATTGGCATGAAGTCTCATGATTGTCATGTGTTGATGACACAAATGCTCCTGTTGCAATTAGAAGTATTTTGCCGATCAAGGTCCGAGAGACAATCATGAGGTCAGTGTTATTTTTTAACACAATTGCTCGTAAGGTCATCGATCTCGAAGGACTAGATGCTCTGCAGACGAGGTGGTGACGACACTATGTGATCTTGAGATGTATTTCCTCCGTCGTTTTTCGATATCATGGTCCATCTCATTGTTCATATTGTGAGGAGATAAAGATGTGCGGGCCCGTGTTCCTCGTAGCATGTACCCGCTCGAGAGGTTCATGGGAATTCTCAAGTCATATGTACGGAATCGATCTCGGCCAAAGGGCAAGATCGTCGAAGGTTATGCAACCAAGAGGTCATTGAGTTCTCCTCGATTACATGGCTCGGTCGAACCGATAGGTGTGCCTCGATCTCGCCATGAGGGAGGCTCGAGGGTATCGGGACCATCGGAAGGAAAGCAATCACTCCAAATATGGATGCGTATGCTCAAGCCCATTTCACGGTCTTGCAACACATGACTGAAGTGTCCCAGATATCGACCAAAGACAAGGACGTGCTTGACAATGTAATCCGCCGCGCCGGATGTTTGGATCACGAGACAACACAATAGACGGTTCAACCAATGGTTGAAGGAGCGACTTGCTAGGAGCTCGTCAAGTGATATGCTGACATGGTTGGCAAAAGGGCCAACATTTACAATTGTAACATGGCGAGGATACGACATAAATGGGTACACATTCTATACGCAGGCTCAGGATATAAAAAGCACTAACGTATCAGCGGTGTCCGTGATAGATGCATTCAAGATCGATGGGGTGAGGAGCTCCTACTATGGGCAAATAGAGGAGATATGGGAGCTCGACTCGTGCTTTTGAAGATCCCCTATTTCGGTGTCGTTGGGTCCATCTCCCACGGTGAAGGTCGACAAATGCGGCGTCACTACCGTGGACCTCGAGCGTGTTTGATACAAAGACGAACTATTCGTATTGGCTAACCAAGTTGTTCAAGTCTTCTATGTTACCGACCCGACAAATAAGAAGCGCCACGTAGTTCTTCATGGAAAAAGGAGGATTGTCGGAGTTGAGAATGTAGTGGACGAGGAAGAATACAATCAATTTGACGAGTTGCCTCCTTTCGGAAACGGCATAAGGGTCGAGGAAGAAGAACATGACGAAACTAGCTACATACGCGTCGATCATCATGAAGGGCTAATTTTAAAGATTAATTGAACAATGTGTGTATATGTATATACATTACGATGAATGGTTAATTTTAGTTCATTTGAGTTAATTAATTGATTTGTCTTGTGAAATGGATGTGATTGTTTCTCAAATGAATGTGAATTGGATGTATATACATGTACTTGTTGTCTTTTACTGCTTGTTTGAGAGGGCATGGCTAGCATTTCTGAGGCTAGCTAATAAATGATCGATCTAGATATTAACCAATACAAAATAATATCACGACGGTTTGAACTACAAACCGTCTCACATATATATCACGACGGTTGTTTATCAAAACCGCTCATGCTACTATATATATCACGAGCGGTTGTTTATTAACACCGCTCATGATACATCATATATCATGAGCGGTTCTAAGTTAGAACCGCCTATGATACATCACATATCACGAGCGGTTGTTTATTAAAACCGCTCATGATTCATCACATATCACGACGGTTGTTTATTAAAACCGTCGTGATACATCACATATCACGAGCGGTTCTAAGTTAGAACCGCTGCAGCGATAGTTATATCCTGAGCGGTTCTAATTTAGAACCGCTCGTGATGTCCATCCCTATTTACATTCGGACTCTAGCTAGGGTTTGCCGCGCGCCACTCTCAAGCGATTAAGTTTCTCAACTCCTCTCGCTCCCTCCTCCCCGAGCCTGTCGCCATCGTCCTCGACGCCGCCTCGAGCCCGGCGCTACTCCTCCCCTCAATCCCGTCGACGCCGCCTCCTTCTCCACTGGCGCGCCTCCCCTGAGCCCATCAAGGCCTCCTGCCCGAGCCCGCCGCCGCCTCCTCCTCGAGCTCCGTGCGCCTCCCCTTCGACGCCTTCCTGCTTTGCTCAAATCTTGCTCCCTGCTCGTCTGTCTCGTCGATGCCCAAAGGTAACCAATGCCGAAGTTACCGATCGACCCCACGCCTTTCCCTAACTATTTCTATCAATAATCTGTCATGGTCCTTCATGATAATTGTACATGTTTTAGGAATTTGTATTTGTTCTAGTCGCTTATTCATATGGTATTTGTTTTGATCTCGCTTTCGAATACATTGCAATGATAATTCTATTTCTTGTGAAGATGTCTTCCGCTCATTACGAGTCATCGCCGCCTCATGTGTCGATGATGCACCATCCTCTGGAACAATATTCAACCGCGTAGAAGAAGAGGAATATCGAAAAGGCCCACGGGCGATTTACCATCACGGAGGTCGATCGATCGGGACCCTATCAATCCTCGCCGAGCGACATCCGCATTCCGGAGAATGGTCGGAAGAGTTGCACGGAACGGGTCAAGATCACCTATGATTCGTGGAAGGTGGTGCCCGACCATCAAAACTAACAGGTCTTTGGCGGAAATTCTCGCATCGTTCGAGATCCGGAAGAACTCCCGGACTCGTCTGACGACACGCGTTACTCTGGCGTGCAAAGCGTGGAAGAACTTCAAGAGCACGCTTGTCAAGAACTACGTGGAGAAGGATCTGAAGCCGCCCTTCCACAAGTATCTATTCTTGGAAGAGTCTTGGGCCGAGTTTGTGGCGAAGAAGACGACAAATGAATTTAAGAGTGAAAGTCTGGCGCTGCGGCCCTCGAGCAAAAACAAGCACCCCCGCACTTCGGCACATTGGTATGCGGGTAAAGCCCCGATATGGAGGGATCGAGAACAGCGAGAAAGCGGTTTGAATCTCTCCTGCTATTTCGAGATCACTAATGTCTTGCCGACAAGCGGTGGTTATTTGTGAGGTTATGTATTCGGCCTCCGGGGGAAGTGTACTTTCCAAACCCCGAAGACCAAGAAGTGTCCCAACGCTTGGTAAGATATCGAACTACCTAGTTTGTAATTACTCCATAACTTCATAGGAAGTGAAATGACATGTCGGGCTATATTGCAGATAACGTTGAGTGCACAATCTTCCCAAGGCTCATTCCAGGCAGATAGGGAGAAAGATATACTCTCTGCGGCCCTAGGAAGCAAAGAGCATCCGGTCGCACGAGAGGTCTTTGGTGTTTTTGTTACATGGGAACAATGGTTCCAAGCGGACTCGGATCGTCATCGAGTAGGAAGAGAGCCAAAGCCGAGCACGATGGAAAGCTACGAGAGGATCTTCGTGCATCCCTCGAGATGAGCTCATTTGAAAATTCAATCAATCCTTTGAGGAAAGGATTAGATGCGTTCGAGCAAAAGCGAGATAGAGACCTTTGAGGAAAGGATTAAGGGATTGCAAATGCCAAGTCGGTTGGAAGCCCTACCCTACTATACCGCTAGCCACCCCCAAATATCCGAGAGTAGTCTGGCGTCAACCCTAACCCTACCACAATAGGTGATGACAGATTTTCCGTCGATGACATCCGTAATAATTATTATCTCGGAATGCTCAATCCATTGATAGGCCTGTTGGAGTAGCTAATTTTGTATCGTTATGTACGTAGGTGGCTACGAAGTGCAAGCTCCAAGTGAGATATGTCTCTGTTGCCCTAGATGCTGCTTGGGGCCAAGTGTATCCATCCGGTATCGGAGCTTTGGTGCACGGTGCAAATCTAGCGCCGGGTTTCGCAAAAGTGAATGTGGACGGTGTTTGTGCCAATTTCGAGGCCGTCCCGCTGAAAATTCCCCCAAACGATGAGGTCATGACTCTAGGGCAAGCCGTTGGAACATTCATCCAAAGGCCCAAGGAGGACATCCGCTCGAGCTACCGCTCCGTGTCAACTTCACGGAATGTCTGCAGCATCAAGTCCACGGACTGACCGCACCGGCTACTCAGACCGACATGGCAAGGGCCCGCCGCATCACATGCATCTACACCTCGTGCTCGATCGACTCTTGTGAAGTCGACCTATACAAAGCGAGCAAAGAAGGGCAAGGGCAAATCGAAGACGATCGAGTCCTTTCCTAATATCCCCTTCTTGCCGTTGGCCCAGAAATACAAGCCAGCGAGCCGCTGCTCGAGAAGTTAGACGGCCCTACCCTAGGACCGGATTGCACGGAATTGCATGCATGGTACATGGAATAGTCCAACAAGCCGGTTGATCAACGATGCTCGGGTGTCACCGTCAAGTTCAAGGAGCATCATTTTAACCACATGTATCAAGACGCCGTCTTCACGGTGACCTTCGACGACTTGTTCTGTCTCTTCAACCTCGACGAGCTCGACGTCTCAATCATACGATCTTTGACATCGTAAATGTGTACAATCACGATCAATGTTCGTGTAATATCGATAAATGTTATATATAACTCCTAGCTTTTGTATAATAGATACATGATCCGTGAAGCGAAAGAAGGAAATCACCGGTAGGTTTCTCGACCCACACGTTGTCTCCGAGCAAAGCATCACGGCGAATGCAACATTCGCCGAGAATTACGTTATAGATTTTTTCATGGCTCACCGCAACAAGGAATTCATACTTTTGCCCTACAACCGTAAGTAAGTAGTGTTGCACTCTGGCTATACTTGTTGATTTGTACTTTATAAGCAACACGAACTTAGGTTTAATGACCATCTTGACTTACATGTAGGTTCCATTGGATTCTAATTGTAATTATACCAAAACGAAATCGTAATATACCTAGATTCCCTCAGAGGGCCACTCACAACTTCACAACTATCCGGAGTTTAATCATCAGGTAAACACATTTCCTCCATAGAAACTCTATTGTAGTCTTTCCTTCCTTTGCAATGGCTAAGGCTAACTTCTTGGAGTCACGTAGGGTGTTCGACGTGTTACATACTAGAGGATGGAATATCAAGGGAAGGACGCTGTCACATGATCAAAAATTCCCGGTACTTGCTAGCTAGTACACATTAATCCTATATAACACTTCGTAGCAATGCCTCTCGAACTAACCAATTCTATTTTTGCAGTGCCACCAAGCGTCACCGCAAGCATAGCGTCTGTGGATACTATGTTTGCCACAACATGCAACTACTCATCGGTTCGCGATCACCAATGATCCTCGGGTTTGTCAATCTTTCAACAATTATTTCATATATACTTACCAATTTATATAAGCCCTAATTTAACCTTCATATCGACAAAGTTGCGAACATCGGCTGAAATGCGTTGGAACAGAGCGAGCTCATAAAAATTCGATCACACCTTGCGTCATTCTGAATGCACGGTCATAAATCCAAATGGGAGTTTCCACGATGTAGCGATTGAACTTGATTGAGATAGATTGAACATAATGGTACATGTGTGTAAATTAATGTACATTAATGGTTAAATTTAGTTAATTGATTTGTGAATTGGATGTGTGCTTGTTTAAAATGAATGCAATTTTGATGTGCTTCAAATGAATGAGAATTGGATGTGCTTGTTTCAGAGGGCATGGCTAGCATTTCTGAGGCTAGCCAATAAACGGAAATAGATTTAGCAATACAAAGACTACCCGAGGCGAGTGCAGATGAAACAAATGCAGTGATAGTCGACTTACCACAGAGCGATGCGTATATGAAACCGCTCGTGATAGTGAACTATCACGCACGGTTTCATATACTGCATTCATCTCGGTAATCGATCATCACGCACGGTTTCATCTGAGACATCGTGGTAATCGACTATCACGCAGCGGTTTATCTACGGACCGTGCTGTGGTAGTCGAATATCACGACGGTTTTATCTACGCATCGCTGCGTGGTAGTCGATCATCACGAGCGGTTGCATCTGAGCACGCTCAGTGATAGTATGTATTACTGCACGGTTCGAAAACCGCTCGTGATGACCATTAGCATTATCGACCCATAAACTCGCGGCTCACGGGCAACCGCCTCGTGATGGCGTTACGAACCGCTCAGTAAAGGCCTTTTACGTAGTAGTGAACCGAGTCTTGCTAGAGGTTGGAACTCCCCGATTTGATCTCGACCGGGCATCTTTGGTTCTTTGCTTTTTGGACACTTATTGGCATAATGCCTCATCTCATTGCAATGGTAGCAAGTAACTCCTGCGGCTGAGGAAGTTGCCTTCTTCTAAAACTGGCCTCTAGAAGAAGTGTTGCGGAAGACGGAGTTGTTTAGATGCTGGGCTGGCATAGGTACTCTGGACGAAGAAGATTGAAATTTCCTGTGCTAAGGTGGCTGAGGCTGAGTGGTGCGGGGCTTGGAAAAATCCCCGGAGTTGAACTTCTAGGTTGCCATCCTCCTTTTGCGGTTCTCCATCTCTAGGTGCTCGCCCTCCTCGCGAATAACCTTATTTACCAATTGTTGAAAGTCAGTGTAATCTTGAGCAATGAGGCGGATGAAGAGATCATCATTGAGTCCTTCCAAGAAACGTTCTTGCTTGGCCCCATCAATAGCCACATCTTCATGTGCATAGCGAGCTAGCTAGTTGAACTTGTGTAAATACTCATTGACTGAGCGATTGCCTTGGCGCAAGGTGCAGAACTCTTTCTTTTTTAGGGTCACAATGCCTGAAGGGATGTGTGCATGGCAGAAGGCCTGCACGAACTCGTTCCAAGCGATAGTCTAAGCATCAACATGAGACTAAGTGAAATTGTCCCACCACTCTGATGCTGGTCCATTCAGCTAGTGAGAGGCGAATAGAATCCTCTCACGATTAGTGCATTGGGCAATATCTAGCATCTTACCGATTGCCCTGAGCCAATCATCAGCATCCATTGGCTCGGTGCTGCTGGAAAAAGTTGGTGGGCACATCCTCATAAATTCTGGCATGCTGGCTCTTTGAGGTGGTGGTGATGGAGTATAGGCTAAAGCTGTCTATTGATTCTGATTAAGTGACTGGGCAAGCAGATCAATCAGATGGGATTGGTTGGCCATCATTTGGCACCAATCAGGTCCTTCAGCGGGAGGGGTGGTGGTTGCAGAATCGGATTCTCTTGATAATCCGTATTTTCTTTGTCCTGACTGCTGAGGAGAAACTAAAGGGATAGAGTGAAACAAAACAACCCAAACGAAACAATCAACTTAAAAGCTTTTCTAAAAACTTCAATAGCTTTATACAACGTTCTATTCAATCGAGACTCTTAATCTGATGCAACGACTCGATGCACAGAATAATCCATGGCAAACTTAGACTATATGGTTCGGCGGACATCGCGATCTTTGTCTCACGGTCTTTGATGATTCTTGCATGACGATGTTCTCTTGATAGCTTCATGTCTTGTGGTCTTGAACATAATGGTTAATAATCGTGTGACCATCTATAGAAATTTTTAAGGGAAAGTGTATCCATTTAACTTTGTAAAATGGTGAAGAGAGAATTAGGTAAGAAAAAATTGCTATGAAGAAGCTAAGGATATATATATATATGACCAAGATGAGGAGAGAACAAATTATTTTTATTGTTATATAAAATAAGTTTGGAAGCTTTCCAACTATCGGCCATTCTAACCAACCTATAGTCAATATGACTCTGATACCACTTCTTGTCGAACCCGAGAGTGAAGGATCCCAAATTTTCTGTGTCTCATACACTAGTCCAGGATCAGCTAGTGTACAAAGTCAAACAAAAATGATAGCAAAACCATAATACGTGATTCATTCATAATAATTCGAGTTCATTACAAAAAGACACAAGGCTAAAAGCAAAATACAGCGGAAGCACAAATGATAATGTGGGTCATACGATTCGCCACAAGCAACCGTTTGGGGGTGTAGCCTAGCCATCCAAGTTCTCTCCCTCCTCGTAGTACTCCTCCTCTGAACAACAACGTATTAAGCAAGGGTGAATACAAATAAATGTACTCCATAAGTTACACCCAATAACATTATAATGCATGCCAAGATTTATCAAAAGAAGGCTTATATGGCTCAATTTGCAAAAAACAAAATTTTTATTTTAAATACTCTTACTAAGTTCCAAAGAAGTTTATTCCATAATTAAATTCAATTTTGAAATGAAAATTTTATAGTGGATAACATCCACACAAGTGTGGTGAAGGATACCCTCCTATCACATGGCTAACCGCCTAATTTCCCAATTGGATACACTATTCAAAATCATTTGTCAAAATATTTTGTAATAAAAAAAATCAAAGTCTAACTTTGAGTGACTTTGCTCAGCATGTCCATGCCCATGGACATGGCTATTTGAATAGTTTTACACTCTGCAGAGGTTGTACAACTTTACCCACAAGAGATAATTTTGCTTAACATGTCGGCCAAGACACGCTTCCGAAGGCGTGCGACTAAGCAAATATCACAAGACATTTACAATGTTTCATATCAACGCGCTAAGGTTTCACTTCCTTTGGATTGAACCATCCGTCAGAAGCCCCTTCTTGCACCATGTGGGAATAAATCACTACTACAAAAGGCTAATATTGGACGTCTCATCACAAACGGTTTACCATAACCGTCAGTATTAAATACAATCATAGATGGTTTTGGTTTACCGACCGTCTGTGTTACTGGCTGCGCTTAAAACCGTATGTGAAAAGGTAATATCACAGATGATTCTTATTTAAAACCATCTATGAAGTATCATAGACGGTTCTGAACACGAACTGTTTGTGATAATTGTAGACTTCAACGATTTTTAATTATAACTGTCTGTGATAATATCGCTTCAGCTCCCGATGAGTTTCTTCGTCGCTCGATGAGTTTCTTCGTCACTGATGCGTATCTTCGTCGCATCAATGCTGCTTCGGCTCCCCGATGCGTCTCTTCGTCTCACGCACCAAATTAATCCCTTGTTTTTATAAAAATGATCATTCGTCATCGAAGATGATCATCCCTATAACTTTATATTATACTTCTAAAGAAGAAATGGCTCTCTCTTTTGTTTCCTTGTCGCTGGCATTGATAGCCTACCTGGTCATGCTGTACGAGCACCTCTCCGACCGTACGCTGGCGGATGCTGCGGAAGGACACTGTTTCAACAGTGTCCTCACTCCTCTATTCGAGGATTTGTCGGAGCAGGTGACGGCTACCTTCAGCCGTCTTAACATCCTCCTCCGCCGCGTCTTTCGGGTGATCTCCCACTTCTAGCGAGTTAACCTCGTCATCGATGTGGTCCTCCACAATGACGTTGCACATCTCCAGGAGGCTTACCGTCACTTGGACTACTTAATCGAGATGGTGGGTGATCGAGTTGACCATGCCGAGACCCCTCAAGCAAGGGAAGTGATACGGAGGGATGCCCGATCTTCACGACGTAGGATCGATGATAACTTTGGATCCGTGCAACCTGACGAAATTCTAGGCGTTTGAAATTGCATTCAAACATACATACATACATACATACGTATGTATGTATGTATGTATTATATATGAAGCTGGTGCCGGTTTTAAAGGCACAAGCAGTCACTGCTTGGAGACTTTATAGAGAAGATTCATCACAGACAGTTTTATCTACAAACTGTCTATGATAGTCAGCTATTACAGACGGTTCTGAGTTAATAACCATCTATGATATTTTGCATCACAGACAGTTCGAAAACTGTCTGTGATGACCTCATGTTATTACTGACCCATAAACTCAGACGGCTCACGAAACCGGCTGTGATGACATTTTTTAAATGTCTGTGAAGACTTTTTTCTGTAGTAGTGAATAAAAGTAGGTCATTGTGACACCCATACAACCAGATGGTACAACCACGGTGGAATGCTGTAGATCATTTAGCTTTGCCTGTCCCACTCTAGACTTGTGGTAGTACGGTGGAGCTTTGCAAGATACAGCTCAAAAACCTGTCCTTAACTAACTTAGGCGACTTCCAATAAAACCCTGGGCCTCAACCATTCCCGAATTGAGTCCATGCATAAACCTGCACTCACTAACTATCTATTTCGTCCAAGTCTAAACCAACTTTTATTTATTTTCCAAGTTAAATCATTTGCTGAAATTTCCATGGTAAACACAATACCATAGACTCATTTTAAATCATAATTGAACATTTTGCTAAACTCTCCAAATTCAATATTTTTGGTCTAAGCTTTGTCTAAGCATAAGGTTTTTCAACATGTTCTACTTCATACTAATGTACCAATTAGATTTTAACTATGGTATCAAAGAATGGTTAATTCAATAGCAAAATTTGGCTATACAAAGGTATTGGGAATACTATAATTTAAAACACGAATTTAAATAACTTGAGTATAAATACGCATACAATAATAATTTAAAATACTGAGATTCAAATATAATAAAAAATGTAACTTGCCTTGCCTAATAGCTTGAGGATCTAACTCTTATAATTCAGGTTCTCTAGAGTCATCGAAATCTATATGCAAAAACGAGCCAATATTCAAATAGAATTCAAATAAAATCCAAAAATTATCAATTAGAACCAAAAGAAAGGTACTGAGTTTAGATGAATTTAGGAACAAGAATCAACGGAGTCGAAGTTCGTATGAGGGAGAACGAACGTCTTAAAGGTTGATTATCACATGAAATGATAGAAAATTAGAAAAATGGAATATTCCCTGAAAATGTTGTTTGGTTTTTCTCAACAGCCAAAGCATATGACAATATGGCGCTACTTGCAAGAGAGTGAGAGAGAGATGGAATGAGAGATTGAGTATGGCATGTGGGGCCCAATTGCTAGAGACACAAAGAAGCAACACACAGGGAGCTTCACAGAGGGGAAATAGAGGAGGCTCCAGGGCGCACGGGGGAGGCAGCGGTGTCCGCGAGGGGAGGGACAACGGTGGCTGAGGAGGTGCAAAATGGAATCCCATGGGATGGGGGTTCCATGGGTGGTGGCGGTGGCGTCGGCAGTGGCCCAAGGTGGCGGCGGTGATGCACGGCGGCACGGGGCTCACAGCAAAATTGGCAACACGCCGATGCTCTAGAGAAAGTAAGGCGAGCATGGGCTGTGCCCGGAGGTGGGGAAGGTGGAGGCAAGGTCGAGGAGGGTCAAGGAGGCTCTGGGGAGGCAGCTCCACGGCGAGCAAGGAGATGGATGGAGGTGGGGAATTGAAGGAGGGTGACCAGGAACGCGAGATGATGTGAAGAAAACGGGAGAAAACTCATTAGAGATGAAGATTGGTCGACGGAGGTGAAATTGGCCTAGAAGAGGGGAACGACGGAATTCCGGTGATTCGCTGCATGAAAACCAAAATTGGATGAGGGGAAAAGCCGCTAGAGCTTGGGAACACGCTGTGACGGGGTTGAGACGTCGAGAACTTCACTAGAGCGGCGGGAACGGCGAGAAGGGGTGGTGGCCTGCGCTCGAGACAAAGGCACTTGCGGTGGCGACGGCGCTCTAGGGTGATGTGAGATGGAGGGAAGAGTAAAGGGAAAGGGGAGGAGGAGGAGGGGGGAGAAGGGGGTGCTGGCCTTTTTATAGAGGGAGAAGAGGGAAAATAGCGTGGCATGGGCGGACGTGGCGATCGCTCGTCATGATCATGGCGTGGGCGGGTAGAGTAGCGATGATCGCTCATGGGGAGCGAGGCAATGACGCGAGCACCTGGCGAGGATGCGCTCAGAGGCGGGGATGGGTGAGGCAGCAAGATTCGCAGGCATGGGCGCAGACTTACGGGTGGTGCGCTCGGCGTAGGGCAACGCAGCGTGGGTAGGGTGCCAGATGAAGAAAAAAGAAAAAAGAAAAGAGGAAAAAAGAAAGAAAAAGAGAAAATAAAATAATTTTAGAAAATTCCACAAAAATCCTTGGAACCAGAATAGATTGAATAAAATAATTTTAAATTTAATCAATGTTTATTTTAATCATTTAAAATGTTTTTCATTTTCTGAAATTTGAAATTAAGCTTTAAATTAATTCAATAAAATACAAATTAAAAATTAAAAATTATTTTTAGAGCTTTAAAAAGACGCTGAAAAATTGGATTGTTACAATCACCTTCAATCTAGTCTCCTCCTGTGCAACTGCTGCAATAGCTTCCTCCAAGGATGGAAGGGTTGATTGATGAAACATAGTAGCTCGTTTTCCATCAAACTCTGGGTCCAGCCCCTTCATGAATTCTATAACCCTCCTGCATTCGATCCACTTCTTAACCGTGGCTATAAAATATGAATGTGTTAACCACGAGGATCATAATGATCTAAGTCAGCCCACAACCGTTGCAATTCTGCAACATATTCCATTACTAAACACTCGCCCTATTTGATATCACTAATCCTCTCCTGTGTCTTTACCATCATCACATTACCCTCCCTTGAATACAACTTTGATAAAGTTTTCCATACTTTAGCCGCGATTGAGTAGGTCTCAACTGTTGCAGCAAGGGTTGGAGACAAAGAACTCAACAGCCCGTGCTACCACCAGTGAGTTGACATGTGAGTTGGCTCAATTGATTTTTCTTCAACAAAACCAAGACCCTTTTATCTTCAAGATTAGCAACGCCCTCCTAGACCAACCCAAATAATTCTTGATGCCCTCTAATTTGATATCATCTGGCATCAATTCCACCTTCTGGACTGGTTCTGAGTGCGCAACAATCTCATTGCTTGATGAGGTTCCCCGGACTTTGCAGTAATTAACTGAGCCAATTTCTCGAGCACCTTATCAATATACCTTGATTCTCCCCTATTGTACAAGCAAAAACTTCAGTGACCTGACCTTTACTTCAAGAAATCTATCTGCAGAGCAATCCCGAGTCTCCACTACAGGACTGGCTGCTCGCGCTCGTGACAGCTCTTGCCACACCACCGCGCACATACCTTCCCTTCTCCTCCTCCTTCGCCTTCTCCTCTGTTCTCTCCTTCACGGCTTCACTTCCCAAAGTCCATATCAATCTCCCCTTTCACCAAATCAGAGAAGCAGCACCACAGTCCACAGCACGACTCCTCCTTTCTTCTTAATCTTCTGCTTCTCTCTCCGTCCAGCAGCAGCACAGCAAGCTGTCCCGAGGACAGCGACCAGATAGGGAGCCACAGCCCCGTCCTCGCGACTGCTGCTGCTGCTCACCCGCGACGCCGGTCCCGCCGCAGATCACTCCTCCTTGGTGGGAGCTCGTGCGAGCACTGCTTGCGCTGCTTCTCCTCCACCTCGAGCGACCGTGTACAATGTCACCACGACACCGCCTCCTTCGTCCCCGCCAGCCGGCGATTCTCCACAACCACGGCCAGATGCCGCCTCTTGGCCAAATCCACCGGTCTCCTCCACCGCCGAGAGGCTACAACAAGCCTCCCACCTCCTCACTCGACCGCCTCCGTCACTGCTCACACTCGGCCGCTGCCGTGCCGCCGGAGATAATCTAGGATTCCAGCTGCCGCTGCCCCATCGCTGGGCTCTGATACCATGAGGTTGGTTTTGGATGTAATACTGTTCTAGATTTTCTCTTGCTATTTTGGTATACATATACACATACATATTTCTACAGCTGGGTGAATTCTATCTTTTAATGTAGATATTCCTCTCCCAGTAGGACAGGACATAGGAGCGGTATAATACGAGTTTGGGTGCAGTTTGGACATGAGTGTGTCCACTGATATTGCTGAAATGCATCATATTCTAACCTTCAATTATCTAGGAAAATAATTAACTGCTCCAGTGACTTAGCTTTAAAAACCAATGCTGTTACTTGTGCTTTCAAAAATTGGTTGCTACCAGTAGACCACGCGATATATTTGGTGTACATACCCTGGAAATATGTACATACTTTACGTTCTGGTGTATGGCCAACTAAACTTTTTGGAATTTATAATTTAGGGTGTGGAGCACTAGAAATTGCCTATTTTTTCTTGAAATTTCCACAGCGAGAAGTCAGTACATTGGGAGTTTTTTTTTCCTTGGATAATAGGACCGGTAGATCCTAAATTTGCAGAATCGCAGAAGATTATATCATGTTGTAGCGGCTTTGGTTCATCGCATGAAATTATCGGGAAATGATTTGTTGGGTTTGGTTCGTCGCCTGAGATTTTCGGGAAATGATTTGTAGGGTGCATAGGTTTTTGATCCTCACTGCTAGAATCGATTTTTCAACACAAAAAATTGAAACAGAAGACACCATTTTTCTTGTCTCTTTTTCAGCTTTTGGTGGTTTTCTTCTCCAAAGTTTAGAAACGTGAGGCTATGCTTAAATCTCTCGACCTCACATCACATGCAAAGGTTAGAGAGAGAAATGCGGGGTTTAGGGAAGAGACGGCGGACATCTGTTCCCTCTCTCTCCTCTCCAATCGCAATCGTACAGAGGGAAGGAGCCATTTTGCCTACTCTTTGCAGCCAAGAACCATTTTTCCAATTTTTGGGGGATCCCTAACCCCCGCCCCCACACGCACACCCCACCCCCATACACACAAATTTCTGGTTCTTTTGATTGATTGCCCTATACGGGTTTTGTTATTTATTTCTTCAGTATTCTCCCAATTTGATGATTTACAGAATCACAGCTTCTTGATTGAGGATTTGCAGCATTGGTATGTTCCAGACACATTCTTTGAATCGGAACAATCTGGTGTGCATATGAAACCCTGAATATATATCAGTGCAATTCTTTTGCAGGAAAGATTGGATCCTGTGCTCCAATTGGTAGGAAGATTGGGCTCTTGCAATCTATCGGTGTGAGCATTGGCATGTAAAAAAAAATCCTGCCTTCTTGGCTGAGATCAACGTGGTAATTGCAGACTCTTGCCGCATTGGTGAAGTTTTCTTGGGTAAAAGATTCGTCTTCTCCAACCATACACTGGCATGAGTGACCAAGATTGTACGGTTGTTGTTTCCTCATTAACAATGTGGTGTGATTTGAGCATTTTTGTGCCGCACTAGTGGGAACTTCATAGGAAAGATTGGGTTTCTAAGCAACCTACATGCGAATTGGGGGTGCATTGATCTTTCATGGCTGCGAAAGCTTGTGCAAGGTCGCGGGACTTCTTGTGGCAATTCTGGTCAGTGCTGTGCCATGCCTTCAGCGAGTGCTGCCTGATCATAATGCTCTTTGTCACTGCCGTGGTGTCGTATACGGCAACTAGGTTCGCACGCATCTGCAGGCTCCGGTCACCATGCATGCTGTGCTCAAGATTGGATCGGGTCCTACATGGCAAGGCTTGGTTCTCTGAGGAACTGGTATGTGCTGCACACAGGTTGGAAATCTCGCATTTGTCATATTGCCAAAGTCACAACAAGCTGGCGCACTCTGATGATCTATGTGAGGGGTGCCTCCGTTCAGGTGCTGGATTGGTTGGTAAGCCTGGTAGCCTGACAGACGTGAGCGTTAAGGAGAAGGTGAATTCTCGGTCGAAGTCTAAGCATACACAGCTATGTTATTGTTGTTCAGAGCCGCTCAAGAAGACACGTAATGCACATAGGCTATCTGATCATGTAAATGACAGGGTTCCAGATGATGACATGAGCAAAGGGAAGGAGAGAAGCGTATCCATGGCAAGTGCTGGCCATTCTTCAGATGAAGCCTTTGATCACTTGTCTTATGGAGGTTACAGAAGGCTAAAGGTCCGCCATGATTCTGAGTCTGAGATCCATGTCTCAGATGACGATGCTGATGGCAATGCAATGCCTCATGAAGCTAGGCAGCGAACCAAAGACATATCATGTCATGATGTGCAGCTGCAACCTATGATCACCAGTGCAAGCTCCTTGTCCACGCATTCTTCTGAGAGTGCTGTTCTGGCAAAGCCAATGGATACCACTCCTCTAGTACCATTGAATACTGCAACAGGTACTGACAATCAGCCTAGTGGCACCAAGCTTGGCAATATTGCAAAATCTTCAGATCCTGTTATTGGGCATGGTTTGGAGGAAATCAACTGGAGGCTGGTCAGGGTGACTGGCAACAATCATGACATGCAGTCGAAGGCTGTGCCTGAACAAGTTTGTGCAGAGCTTCCAAAAGAGAAAAGTATGTATCATTATCCAAAATGCTATAACCCTTATCTAACTTGGAACTATTTCTGAGTAAGTCAAATTTGTACTGTAGCTTTTCTGGTTCGTATTGAGGAAATTGGCGATTCACAGGGTGTTTCGGGAAGCCCTGATGAGGAAGGTATAAAGGGTTTTTCTGCTTCCGCATATGCGGGAACCAGTTCAACTGCAGATGCTCATATCAACCGCAAAAACAGCATGAAGAATGCTTTTGGTGGTAGAGGCAACCTTCAATCTCCTCGTTGGTCTGAAATAATATCCGCTAAGGAAACCAATTCTAGAACTCAGGAAGAAGTGAAGACATTCCTGTCCCAGTTGTCCTCTGCACGAGGCTTTGATGGTCCTTGGGGTGAGGTGACTACTAGCCCCAGAATCAGCATACAGATTGATGAGTACAAACAGTCTGATGCCACTGGTAGCAGACAGTTCCTTGAGAGGAACAACTCAAATCTGGAACCATTTGATGTCCATGCCACTAGTGAAGATGAAGGTGAAAGATCCCTTGAGTGCCTGAAGCAGCAGGTTGAGCTTGACAAGAAAAAAATGAGTATTCTTTATAAGGAGCTTGAGGCAGAACGGAGTGCTTCAGCAGTGGCAGCAAGCGAAGCGATGGCTATGATCAACAGGTTGCAGGAAGAAAAGGCTTCAATGCACATGGAGGCACTGCAGTACCTCAGGATGATGGAAGAGCAGGCTGATCATGACCAAGAAGCAATTGAAAAGCTAAATGACTTGCTTACAGAAAGGGAGAAAGAAATGCTTGACCTGGAAGCTGAACTTGAGAATTTTCGGAGCATGCTTCGCAATGAACCATTTGATGTTGGAAAATTTAATGCTGCTGATGGAGATGTGGCATTTAAAGTCTTGGATGGTTCAGATTTCATGAGGAACACCATGTTTGATTTTGAAGATGAAAAGGCAAAAATTTTGGAGTCCTTAAGCAGTTTGGAGGAAACACTCGGCATGTCCCCGACAAATAGACTTGATTTGGGTGGTGCAAAAGATGATCTACAGAACGGGTCATTGAGAGATCACTCAAGGGGCGGTGGGCAGTATATGGAAAATCCAGAGATAGAATGTGGGAGCTCACTATTACATTGTGAACACTTGAATGGTGAATCAGTTTCTTTTGAGCGAAATAATGAAAATCAATCCATTGGGAGCCAAAAAGATTTTGGTCCATGTTCCCACTTAGATGATGACAATATCAGTGCTATGACAAATGTTAAACATGAAATTTCACTTCTGAATAGTAGATTTAAGGCACTTGAAGCAGATCAGAAGTTTCTCAGGCAGATATTAAGTTCTCTTAAATGCAGCAATGATGGGGTACAATGTGTTCAGGAGATAACTAGCCATTTGCGAGAGCTGCGAAGAATCATCACTGAACAAAGAGAGATGTCAGTTTTATGAGCTCAAAATTATTCAGCATTCACTCTGAAGGTAATAATAAACCATAGTTGTAGTTCATCTGTTAGCAATGGGTAATTAGTTTGAATGTTTGAGTACATGTTGTGGGAAACGAAAATGTGTAGTATAGCTAACATGATGCATATCAATATAGGTTGATGCTCAGGAGGCCTTATGCATTGCAACAGGTCCACCAAAGGTCTTGCAAATATCTGCTGAAATTGAAACCTTAGATTGATTTTTCATCAAACTAGTAGCTACAGAATCATTCATCTCGCACAGGCCACAGCTCGCCATATTATCAGAGGTGTATCTTTCAGTCACTAACTGTTGTAGTATTGGATGCTAGCATTTTTTACTCTTTTTATGTGGAAATTAGGGGAATAATTGTGTGTATCTCATAGGATCCTCACACCCTTTATTTTTATTTATAGTCTAAAAGTTGAAACCGACTCTAGTACAAGGTTAGATCCAACTCTAACACGACTCGTTATTAGATCTTAATACTAACTTACCAACACCCCCCTTAAGATGGGCCAAAGATATTAATTATGTCCATCTTGTTACATATTGTAGCACCCTTGCTAGGACCTAACCTTTTAGTAAAACAGTCGTCAACTGTTCACTTGACTACTCCAACTTCAGCATCCTGCCATCGAGTTTTTCCTTGATGAAAAACCTATCAATCTCAACGTGCTTGGTACGATCATGTTGAACTGAGCTGTTAGCAATGTTGATTGCAGATTTATTATCACAATGCAACACCAAGAGATTATTTCTCTATACCCGAAGCTCAAACAATAAACTCTTCACCCATATCATTTCACTCACTCAACGTCATTGCTCTGTACTCTGCTTTTGCAGTAGATTGAGCCACAACCTCCTACTTCTTTCTCCTCCATGACACAAAGTTACCTCCCACAAAGATACAATATCCAGAGGTAGACCTCCTGTCATCCACACTGCTCGCCCAATCAATATCGCAATATCCTTCCACATTCAGGTGTTGATTCTTCCTGAACCAAAGGCCATTCCCAGGGCTGCTCTTCAAATACTGCATGATTCAATAGACAGCATCCATGTGTTCTGTTCTGGGATCATGTATACATCGACTAACTGCACTCGCTGCATATGAAATATCAGATCTTGTATGACACAATAATTGTGGAAGTGGAACAAGAACCTATGTCTTGCTCTTCTGAAATGCACTAAGCTCATCCTTCATAGCATCCTTCCACTTAGGATCTTGCTTAGCAGTTCGTCAATCCTTTGGAACATGCACTGTCTGAAGAGATGTAATGAATGCTTTGTAGCAGGTGAGATACGAGAATATGAGATGAAATTTGCAATGTCATGCTCAAAACCATACCGGACTAGAGGCTTTCCAGCATTAGCTCTAGTTTCCCTACGTTGTGCAAATGGTAACTCTAGATGGGAGTGATTAGAATGAACATTACCACTCGCCCTAAGGGGAGGCAATGAACTTAATGGAGAGAGACTTGAGGAGGGATTTTGGATTGGATCAACTGGCAAGGCCGACTGTTCAGTCTGTGGCTGTTCTGGTTGCGCCTCTGCTTGCTTCGTTGGTGGCTCAGGTGTTGACTGCTTGTCCCCCTATTTGTCAAAGCGCCTTTGCTGATAAACCTTCAATTCTTTTGTGGCTATCACATCTCTCGCATATTCCGTTAGGCTCAGGCACATAATTGTCCCCACAATGACTTCTTCTTCTCGTTGATTATCACAATCCCCCTCTCGACTGTCATCCTCAGTGATAGGAGAGAACTCCAAAAACTCCCAAAGAGTACCTCTACTCGTGCAGTACGGCTCAAACTCTTGGAATGTCACATCCATACTCACGAACAACCTTCGCTCAACTGGGTTCCAGCATCTATAGCCCTTCTGACTGATGAATAACCTATAAAGATACACTTCAATGCCTGCGGATCCAGCTTGCCAACTGCTGGTCGGTGATCCCGTACAAAGCACATAGCCAAACACCTTAAGTGGCACCTTGAACTCCCGTCGACCCAAAAGAAGTTCAGCTGGAGACTTCATCTCAAGTATTCGAGATGGCATGCGATTGATGAGATACGTTGCCGTCATCACTGCCTCACTCCACAATCCCTTTGGCACATTCATCAGAAACATGAGTGAACGTGCTACCTTTAACAAATGTCGATTTTTCCTTTCAGCCACTTCATTCTGAGGTGGGGTTCCTGGACAAGTAGTTTGATGAAGTATCCCCTCCTCAGAGAGATACGCTACAAACGCCTTGTAAACATACTCAGTTCCATTGTCTGTTCGAAGAATCCAAACCTTTGCATCAAACTAAGTAGCAACCATCCTATGGAAGTCTTGAAAACACCGAAGTATGGAAGTCTTGAAAACACCGTAGGACCTCGCTCTTGTGCTTCATCATATAAATCCAAGTCATGCGAGTATAGCAATTAATAAATGTGACAAACCACGTAAAATCACTCACACAAGTAATTGAGTATGGACCCCAAACATCAGAATGTATAAAAAGTTCATAACTCTGAAGACCAATGCTACTATATGTAGACCATGTATGCTTTCCAAACTCACAGACATCACACACAAGTTTACTCTTGTCTACTTTATTGAACAGATCAGGGTATAGCTGACTTAAACTCTCAAATGACAGATGTCCCAAGCGACGATGATGTAACAAAACTTTTCCCTGAACTCCTGTAGCCACAGCCAATGCCGCATTAACCTGATCAACGTACCACAACCCATTACGCCTTATTCCAGTCCCAATCCTCCCGGTTCTCTTCTCCTGGAACAAACACGAATACTCATCAAATGTGACAATGCATTCGAATTGGTCAATGATAGAACTAACTGAAAGAAGATTGACTGGAAAGGAGGGAACACGCAAAACTGAGGATAAAGCAATGGATGGTGTGCACTCTACAGATCCTATACCCTGAATAAGCTGGGATGTTCCATCAGCTGTTTGGACTATTTCAGAATGAGTATATGGAGTGTAAGATGTAAATGCACTAAGTGAACCCGTGACATGCTTGGATGCTCTTGAATGTATGATCCAATCAATATGAGAGTGCTTATATGTGGATGCAAGTGCGTGTGCCTGAGTACCTTCGCCCACGTGGCCGTAGTTGGCAAAGTTACCAAAAAAGGTGGAATCATGAGAAGTCTCCAATACCTTTCCCTGCTGCCACTTCTTTTACTGCATAGCTTGCTCGCCTGTCAGAGTAACAGACATGCTCTCCTCTGTTAGGGCCACATTATCTCTGGTGCCAACTCGGCCCCTTTCTCGACCTCCATAATCTCTGGTTTGGCCTTCACGACCTCCACCTTGGCCTCCATTCTGTGAAGAAGGACAAGCACGGCTCAGATGTCCTCTCACCCCACAGTTGTAGCACTCCCTATCATCAGGCATGACATATGCAGACCTAACAGGGTTGTTGCCCCCCATTACTCGTAATCGAATCTCCTCTTACACCATAGCCAAAATAGCCTCCTCCATAATAGACAAGTTTGCCAAGTGAAACATGGCAGTCCTTCTACTCTCAAAGTTGGCGGTCAGTCTCTTCAAAAAGTATGTAACCCGTCTGCGTTACAACCACACCCTGCCAGCCTTAATATCACCAGCACATATTAACTGTAGTGGATCATAGTAATCTAAGTCTGCCCATAGCTATTGCAGTTCACTAGCATTCTCCTGGATGGTCTTCTCGTCCTGTTGTAGGGCCTCAACCTTGCCCTGGACCTTCACCATCATCATCACATTTCCTGCTCTGGAATACATGTTGCTCAGTGTCTTCCACATTGTCGGTGCACTCTGTATCATCTCCATCGTCTGAGCGATGGATAGAGACATCGAAGTTAGCAACCAAGTCGCCACCACAGAGTTGGTGGTATTCCACACCCTCCAATCCATACTCGCCTTGTCCGCAAGCTCAACACAAGTCTCTTGTAGGTAGTGCTCCACCACATTCGTCCTCAAAATTAGCTGAGCTCTTCTGGACCAACTCAGATAATTCTTGCTTTCGTCCAATTTTACATCATTTGGCATCAGCTCCAGCTTTAAGTCAGATGACACTGCACCAGCTCTAGGACTTATTATACCCGTCGCGAAGAGGTCCTGTAACATGCTTCTCATGTCACCTTGTATCACCGGTGGGAAAGTAGTCTCAACAACTGCCTTCCTTTTCTCTTCTACTGCCTTCATTGCGGCTTCTTTCTTCTCCTTCCTCGCAGCCTCAATCTCCTCAGGGGTCATCTTCTCAACCAACTGGAGCAATGTCAATCACTACCAAGATATGTCGCGCGTATCTCCCACGATCACGGAATCCTTCGCGTATTAACGTTTTTTCGAACCTTGATGTCCGCCTTCACGGTTATCCAAATCATATAGTAATTTTCTTCGAAACAGATAACCTTTTGTCTTCGGCTGGCCCCCTTCTCTCTTCTTTTCTGTCACCCTTCCTTCTTCAGATCCAGATCGCAGCAGCACTGGCGACCCTCTGCTCCCATCCTTCTTCAGATCCAGATCGCCCGGAGCGACAGCGGCGATGGCGGCCCGAGCGGCTTCACTTCGTCAGCCACACGTCTTCACCCCCGAGCGGCAATGGCGGCCCATGCACGTCGCACCCGCAGCCTGGCCTCACCCGCGAGGCGACGCCGGCGGCTCGGCTATAGGAGGTGGAGGTGACGACGAACTGCGACAGTGGCTGAGGTAAGCAAGTTCAGTGGGGGTTAGAAATTAGGGGAATAATTGTGTGTATTCCGTATGATCCTCGCACCCTTTATTTATAGTCTAAAAGTTCAATCCGACTCTAGTACAAGGTTAGATCCGACTCTAGTACTCGTTATTAGATTAGATCCTAATACTAACCAACATTTTCTTTCCAATCTGCAGTAAGAACTATCAACTATATCGAATCAGCACAATTATTTGAACTTGCGCATTTCCTTTGCGTGTTCAAAATCACCTCTAATCTTAATCTGAATTTCTGTATCATATCCAAATGGAACATGTAAAAGTGTACTGTGGGATTTTCGTTATTGTCTGAAAACAGAGATACTTTTTACTAGTTATGAAATGACCAAAGGCCTAGTCTGTCATGTTATGTTTTAGAGATTCTGATCCAATCTCTTTTTTCGGTTGCTGCTGTTGATTGTTACAGCACCGTGATACTAACTTCATGGCGGCATGACGATCCAGCTCGGAGATTTGGACAGATGGTAGTGACACATGATCATCATATTGTGATCGTGTTAAACTGGGGGGTCGCACAGATCATACACGCCTCCGAACTTGCTCAAGGTGATTTTGAATGTCTGATTCGTCATGGCCGATCCCGCTTGCTTTGTTCCGTTACTTAAACAGTGGTGTATCGGCGTAGTTAACTACCGGGATCCTGTACACTGATCTGATCTTCTTGTTGTTAGGAGCAAGTTTGTCGATGTAATTAAAGTTTGCGGCCCTTGCCGAGATTGGAAGTTCAACTAGTAAACAAGCTATTGTTAGATTAGTGATTTAGTCAAAAGAGTTCACCCTTCACTCTTGTTACTGCACCTGGGATGCATGTTTTGCAGCCCATCCAAATTCACCATTAACAAACCTTTCGGTTCCTTGAGGCCATTTTATAGCCTGCATGGTTGAAAATTGCCTAACCTAAACGAATGCAGTTAATCTGAAACAGATCGCTTCGGATCCTGAAATTTCCATGACAGTGCTGCAGATATACTAGTAATCGTAAGCCCATGACACTGGCCAAGTTATGTTTGCAAAATTACCAGAAACCAAACCAGCAGATACAAGATGCACCCGTGTGTAGTGCAGTGCCTGCAGAAACTACGGATAAAGCCAACAGCAACCACATGCGAGTCCGATAAGACCAACACCACCCACAGCAGCACGACGTCGTACGAGCGGAGCAGCACTGCCCAATACCATTTGCCACCGTTCGTCGACCCAACTCGCCGCTTGCGGAGCGGCTTATTAGGACGGAAATGCTAGCATTGTGCGCGAATCAAAACAAGCTAGCACGCACCCGTGCCGCGCAGCGTCGCGGCTGGCCACGCGCACGCACACCCACTCCACCGGCGCCCGGCAGTGTGGCAGGACGTGACGCGCGATGCCTCCACCCGAGGCCGCGCGCGTGGCTGTGTGGCATCCACCTTCCGTCCGAGCGGCAGAGGCCGGCGCGCGCGGCCCTGCATGCGAGCTTTGTGCACCACGTCATGCCCGATCGACCTCACTTAATTCCAAGTGGAGCGGCCGAGCGGGCGAGAAGAGTACACGGACGACCTTATGTTCGCAGCAAAACTAAGTTCGGTGTCAGGACTCTAATAGGTAGTAACAGACAAAAACCTCAATGACGACTTGAAGATAGCGTGGTTAGTTAAGGAGACACTGGGCAGCATCAAATCGTTCTCAAGTTAGAATAAAAAATTGAGATGTTCCCATGCGTGACCGCCGCTGTACAGCTATCAATTGCTTCACAAACCACATCAACAAAATAGCTTCCTGGAGGCCAGCCTCCAGCTATCATTCATCACCTGAAAACAGCGTGATGATCTCGTAAAAGAATCTACATGAATGACAAAAAATACAACCATCTACTATTCAATATTGGATTATGCCTGGACAGTGCTTCGCTGTGACACTGCCACGAACATAGACATAATGTGGGAAACCACACCGCAAATAGGAACATTCACAAGGCGGTCACTGAAGCCGTTAGTTGCCGTCTTGGAGAGGACTGAAACTTCAGGACAGACCGAGCTTCCTTCAATCAACTCACTCCATGCTGCACCTTCCTCGTTTAGATTGGATTCTCTCAAGAGTTGTAATACTTTATCTAGGTGAGCAACATTCCTACCTGCTCCACAGCCTGTGGCGGTTGCGGCACCCACTGCATTTGCTAGTGCCAATGTGCTAATCGCTGGTAAGTTGTGGAGGAAACCGAACGCTATAGCGGCAGTAAAGCTATCTCCACATCCAACCGTGTCCACAACGTCAATCTAATGGAAATACAGAGCACAGTGAATACTAAGAATGTGACAATTCAGGCAAATAACTTTCATTACTTTTGACACACATCACAAACGAAGATCCTTTATCAGCATAGTAAGTACCTTAAAAGAAGGTGCACAGGAAACAGCACTACCAGTGATCATGATTGATCCTTTCGAACCCATTTTGATGACAACCCACTTTGTGCGGATCCCCCTCTTTAGCAACTCCTGACCTGCCTGAATTGGGTTTCTGATGTTCGTTAGGGACTCAGCCTGTCAAACCAATAAACAGCAATATTAGAGAAATGAGGCGAAACCCAAGAAAAAATAAACAACACTAGTGTCACTGTGCTCTAAATCAGGCCAGGTTCAGCAAATAAATATTAACAAAACACATTTGTGTTTGGTAGTGAAGTACGTTTTAATCTTATTTTGGGGTAAATGTTTGCATTTTGTATCTAATCATTAGGGAAAAGCAAAACTACATATGAAAAAAATTCAAGATCTGGCAACCAGAATATCATTATTTTTAGAAAGACATGCACATCTTATATATTATTGATCATCAACAATGGGGTTGCACAGGGAATTATAAAAATCTGGAACCCCACCAACCCCAAAAAAGATATCACGAAAAGTATAAAGTTTATAGTTCATTTGCTTTTAGTAGTGAAGCCTGTCAAGCAAAAGAATATGACTACAAGATATCTATTGCACTGAGTATATGAATATATGATCATTCTTCTGTAAATAGAAGTTACATGCGATTTTTCAAGAAAGCATGCAAGGTTAGTTCAGTCACAAACGTCTATGATGGCAAACAAATCAGCATAGAACTAGAATATGCAACAGGTGGCCAAGTGGCATAGATAACAAATAGTAAATCAAGCGTAATACTGCAAACCCATCCAGCTATAGGGCTTGTATGTAGGTCAACTAACCTCGTCCGATGTCAAAAGGAGAACATCACTGAGCTTCAGAGAGTGCTCAAGTGCTCTCTGTTCATCCAGGGTCCCGTGTAACAGAGATTTTCCACGGGGCCCAGGATCAAAGAATACTGATGTTCCCGCATCAATCGCACAATCAATAGCAGATGCGATCACATCAGGGAAAAATTCATCAAAAGCATAGCCATTGCAAAACAATATTTTGGAGTGATGAATAGCTGTCTTGGTTTCTGCTGGAAGTTTTTGTATCCAACTGAAAGCTGGCTCTTCACTAAAGTCCGCGCGGCTAACATTGCAAAGAAAGAAACGCTAATAAATAATAATGCAAATCACATCAACAAGAATATTAGCTAATCTAAATTTTAATATCATAATGAAAACATGAAGACAATATGGAGTGCATGAGAGCTGTAAATTATAACCTGCAAAATCCATGTCTCTGAAATGTGTCTACAAGAACCCAACATAGAAGTGTCTCATAGGCGTGTCGGCATGCACTAGCATCAGCATTTTCAAGCATCCCAACAACATTAATCCCCTCCGCCTCAAGCACGTCAAGAAGAAACTTTCCATAAACTTTCTCTCCTACATGCCCCAGTGTGGAACAGCGAAGCCCAAGCCTAGCTGCAGCAAAGGCCAAGTTGCAGTTCCCACCAGCCTCCCAAAATGCCTATTCAAGTGATAAAAAGACAACATGTTCAGAAATCAGAACAGCTAACAACTGCATGTTCCATAATCAATCATCAATCGTAGTGTTATCAATTTATTATAGAGTATTACTGATGAAGCATGAAACATCAATCATCAATCGTAGTGTTATCAATTTATCATGGAGTATCGCCCGATTCTCCACCTTCCCCCAAGCAGATAAACCTCGGCAGAAACAATCAACCAAAAACATAACGGCGCACTTTTATGATCAATTTCTGGAAACCCACCACACTCAAACCGACCAATCGCCCAAACAGACCACATTAGTTATATATATTTCTGCTCCGTCTTCAGCTGTTCACATATGGTTTCATTCCAGTTACTCATCCGTGCCAAATTGTCATCGCAAGTTCCCGTTTTCGTCACAACACAACAAACGTAGCCACTAATGCAATGTACAATTCTACATCTCATCTTTTCAGTTCTCACTGAAAGCTCCTACCTTTCCTCCATCCACCCAGTCTACAACTAAGAAACTTCAGCGTAAAGCAAAAAGGCTGTAAATTTTCCGACTGTTGCACAAGCATTTCCAACCAAAACAATGACCCTAAAGCTCAAGTTCGGACATTTCTCGGGCTCCACCGTATCGAATGCTAAATCCAATCAATTTGGCCCTAAATTTCCAATTACAACACTAACAATTTGGGAGCAAACTGCAAACCAGAACCTCCCGCACCCCAACAAGTGAACGGAATCGACCTCAACCTGGTCGGGCGGTGAGGCGGCGAGGCGCTCCATGTAGGCCTTCCTCTCCTCGCGCTGCGCCGGCGGGAGGCGAGGCACGCTGAGCACGACGTCAACGCAGAGGTTGCCGAGCGTGGCGAGGTCCGTTTCCTTCCCCTCCCCGCCCTCCGGCGGTGGCCACCTCCTGGCCTCGTTGACGGCGCCGGAGACGGCGACGGCGACCGCGCGCGGCCGGGGCCCGCCGGTGAGGCAGCGGCGGGGAGGGAGGTGGAGGAGGGGCTGCGGCGGGTGGCGCCATGGGAGCGGGAGAGGGGTGCGGGAGACGGAGGCGCCGTGCGGGTGAGGGTTTAGGGTTTGGAGAGCCATTGGAGAGGGGAAGGGAGGTGGGGAGGAGGCGAAGGGTCAAACGACCGGGAGGGAACCGCAAAATTGGAAAGGAATATGGTGAGCCGATGCGATCATGTGTATGAGAACAGTTGAAAGCTGCATCATCCGAAAAGTAATCGCAGCATGGATCGGGTTAATAAAAGGATGCAACTAGTATCCGTACGTCCGATTTATAGGCTAGCATCGGACGCTAAATCTGTCTGGCTGATTTGAAAGAACCTGTTTTGATTCTTCACTTCGGTTGTCTTCTCGTGAAATAATCCCATCCCGTGGGACCCGCTGATGTAACTTTGCTGCAGAGCTTGTCTTCACACGTGATGTTGCTACTTGCTAGAACTGCTACGCCTCCTACTACTTTCTCTGTTTCTTCACGTGATGAACTTTGCTAATGCTACCATGTCTCTCTTGACTACCTTGTCTTCACACATTATTAGGTTTATCAGCTATTCAGTGGCCGTGGAAACGGGGAGGTGTATGTGCAGCTAAGCTAGCTGCTGACGTGCCAATTAATTATTTGAGCTGCACCTTTCGTATGTTCATGTTTTCCAGGGAGCACAACTGAAAGGAATAACAAAGCATCTGGAAAAAAATGCGTTAGAAAAAAAATTACAATATCGTTGTGAATCGTATGCAACATTTTTTCTATAGATGCAATATTTTTTTCTATATATGCAACATTTTTTTCTATAGATACAACATTTTTTTTCTACAGATACAACATTCCAAAGAACGGTTGCAACATCCCCAGACAACAGTTGCAACATGCTAGGACAACGGTTGCAACATCCCCGGACAACGGTTGCAATATGCTAGGACAACGGTTGCAACATCCCGAACAATAGTTGCAACATCACAAATCAAAACAAAGTATTTGGAAAAAAACGCGTTGGAAAAAATTGCAACATCGTCGTGAGCCATATGCAACATTTTTTTCTATATTTGCAACATTTTTTTCTATATATACAACATTTTTCTATATACGTAAACAACGTACGGAATACATAATTAGGTGAACAACACGTAAAAATACCATAATGTAGCCTCGAATCAATCGGCATACGTTCGTACGTTAGGTGAACATTTTTTTATAGGCCCAAATCCATCACACACGCATGGATTGGATTAGGGGAGCCGAGTAAAAAGGGTGTAACTAGTTGTATAGAAAGAAGGTGATGGAGGCGTCCGATTTTTAGTCCAACGTACGGACGTATGCTTGATATCATTACCCTTAATAAAAAGGACACGCGAACCTTTTCATGTCTAGAAAAGATGAACATATGTGTTTGGTTATGGCCCACCTATTTTTAACTAGTATTTATTTTCTAGCTTTTCAGAGGATAGAACCAGCCAAGCAAGGCTTGTATTCTCGTATTTATAATAGTAAGTTATGTTATGATATTCGAAGTATTAGAACGCGTGTAGCGCACCCTATAGAGGAATCGTGCTTAGTGCATAGCGGCACAACAAATACCATATTAAGAGAGACGAAATTTTTTTAGTTGATCAGCAAGAATGCCTATAGTCTTACGCCAATCGCAGGCAACGATACTTGTATATTATGCTCAGGAAAGGCCACAATTATACCCCCGATGAACACAACTCTGGTCATTAAAGAAGTCTTGTTGTACCCAGAATCGACTAGAACTCTCAAGGATATTCGCACTAACGATTTCCACGTAGAAACTGAAGAAGAGTATGGTAAGGAATACCTGCTCATTACAAAGCGTGAAGAAAGTGGAAAAGGATATCAGAATAACTTCCTTCATATGAAACTGTACTATATTACACTAATATTAAGGCACCCGTAGCCTATACTGTCTTCAAAACCGTATTTAAAAGCTCTGAACTTTTCTGTCTTTGGCATGATAGATTAGGCCATCTAGGTATTAGGATGATAAGAAATATAATTAACAATTCACAGTGACATAATATCGATGTAAAGAATTTCCCGAATCAGGAATATTTTGTGTGCCTCGCATGTGCCACCAGGAAATGAACTACTAAACCTTCTGCTCTAGAAGTGAATGATGAAGCATCTGCATTCCTGGAACGTATCCAGAGAGACATTTTCGGCCCTATATAGCCCCTATCAGGACCATTTAGATATTTTATGGTGCTCATCGATGCCTCCTCGAAATGGTCGCACATATGTTTATTGTCTACGAGAAACTACACTTTTGTAAAGCTAATCTCACAGACAATTAAATTTAAGAATAATTTCCCTAATCATCGTGTGAATTCCATCAGAATGGACAACGTCAGAGAATTTACTTCGAATGCATTTGATGATTATTGCATGGCAATGGGAATTAACGTTGAGCATTCCATACCTCATGTCCACACCCAGAATGGGCTAGCAGACTTTTGCAGAATTGTAATTACCAACTACATGTTGGGGACATGCAGTCCTACACGTAGTAACTTTTATCAATTTTAGACCATCGGCATATAACATCCATTCACCTATACAACTAGCGCAAGGGTCACCACTAAAAATTTCTTATCTTCACAAATTTGGTTGCAAGGTTTATGTACCTATACCATCACCACAGCGAACTGCAATAGGTTCTTTCCGAAAGTCTGGGATATACGTTGGTTATGAGACAACATCCACAATCAGGTATTTGAACTCTATGACTGGAGATTTGCATACCGCCCGCTTCGCTGATAGTTTCCCGTCATTAGGGGGAGGCAATCAACCCCTTAATGAAAAATGTCAGGAAACAACGTGGCAAACCTCGGGAATCCATGCACATGACCCGCGCCCTAGTGAAGCAAATAGAGAAGTCCAGAACATAATTGATTTGTAAGCATTAGCGAATCAATTGTCTGACCACTTTAGTTATTTCAAGAGCGTAATCAAGTCGCATGTGCATGCATGCAATGCACTGGAGAGGGTTGAAATACCGAAGAAAGTTGAAGGTATCCCTAATTCTGTCCAGAGGCCTCAGAAAAGGACGAGAACTCCGGCCCCTCGAATCCCAAGTAACCGGGGACGCTTGGTGAAAAAAATGATAAGAAGGACTTAACACAGCCGATCACTGAAATTCCTCAGAACCAGAAGGGGAGCCAGTTGAGACATGTCACCAGTATGGAACCTTCAGGAAAAGGCATACCGGATTTGAACATTCCCACGAAGAGAGATACCAGCATGGATGTGTGCGCGCACATCGAAGCTGAAAAACTAATAGGACTTGCCCCCATAATTGGAAGCAGCGGTGAGCAAGTAGAAGTATTAGAAGAATCACCCCCATGAAGAAATAGCTATAAACTTTGTGACCACAGGAGAATCTATAAATAAGACAAGAGCCAATGTTGACATTTATTTTGCAAAGAAAATTGCCAGAATCATCGATCTTGATCAAGAGCCTGCATCGCTCGCTGAATGTAAGAAAAGATCAGATTGGGAAGATTGGAAGAAGGCAATAGAAACTGAATTATTATCTCTGAATAAAAGAGAAGTGTTTGGGCTTGTAAGCCACACGCCTCCCCATGTGCACCCGTAGGGTATAAGTGGGTATTTGTTCGAACGAGAAATAAAAATAAGCAAGGCTCGTTGCACAAGGTTTCACTCAACGTCCAAGAATTGATTATTAAGAAACATATTCCTCGGTCATAGGCGGAACTACCTTTAGATATTTAATCTCAATGGCAATAAACTTGAATTTAGAAATGGAATTAATGGATGTGGTAACTGCATACTTTTATGAAAACTTAGATTCAAACATTTATATGAAGGTACCTGAATGTATCCCTATCCCAAACCAAGACAAGAGCAAATAGAAAATATGTACAGTGTGAAACTCAGAAAACCACTGTATGGACTTAAGTATTCAGGCAGGATGTGGTATAATCGCTTGAGCTACTTTCTATGCAAGAAAGGCTACACAAACAATGAGAATTATCCCTGTGTATTTATACGACGATCCCAAGATGGATTTTATATAATCTTAGTGTATGTAGATGATCCGAATATCGTCGGAACCTTGAAAGATATTAAGAAAGCAAGCTCTTACCTGGAGTCGGAGTTCAAAATGAAAGATTTGGGTAAAACCAAATATTGCCTAGGCTTGCAGCTTGAGCATATCCTTGAAAGAATATTAGTGCATCAGTCAACCTACACTCAAAAGGTGTTGAACATGTTTGGCTTTGAAAAGGCATACCATTCGAAAGTACTAATGGTCGGGAGATCTTTGTAGCAAGATAAGGATCGGCACCGACCTAGAGAATAGGGGAAGGAAGTCCTGAGACTGAAATTATCGTACTTAAGTGCAATAGGAGCACTCATGTATTTAGCAAACTGTACTACACCGGACATTGCATTTGCAATGAACCTACTAGCAAGGTAGAGTGCAAAACCTACAAAAAAGCATTGGCAAGGAATAAATGACATCTTCTGATACATCCAAGGAAGCAAAAACCTTGGTCTATTCTACAAAAAGAACCAAGACCTAACTATGACTGGCTATACAGATGTCGGGTACCTGTCGGACTCGCATACAGCCAAGTCGCAAACAGGTTATGTATTTCTATGTGGTGGAACTGCAATTTCATGAAAATCGTTTAAGCAAAGTTGTGTATCAACTTCGACAAACCACTCGAAAATCATAGCACTGTACGAGTCCTCACAAGAATATGTTTGGTTTCGGTGGATGATTCACCACATCCAGTAGTCATGTGGATTGAATACCGCGTAAACCCCCACTATTGTCTATAAAGGTAATGCAGCTTGTGTTGCACAAGTGCAGATGGGTTATGTGAAGCCTCTCACAAAGCACATCAACCCCAAGTTCTTCTATGCTCATGAATTACAAAAGATGGATGAAATTAAAGTATTGCATACTAAGTCATGTGAAAATCTTGCAGATCTATTCACTAAGTCACTTCCAGCATCTAGTTTTGAAAGGTGCATACATAGAATTGGAATGATGAGACTTAGAGAAGTGCATAATTCAAGGGGATAATCTTCACGGACTCATTATTAAAACTTGATCATGAAGATCGAGTACCCAAAGAGTAAATCCTAGAGATTAAATGAAATTATGTGAATTGTACTCTTTTTCCCTTGACGAGTTTTCCTGAAGTTTCTCGGCTAAGGTTTTTAATGAGGCAACTCGTGCAACGCAACAGAATGTGTGTCATGTACTTTTTCTCCAAATTTTTTCCACTAGGTTTTTATGGAGTTTTGACGATGCACAAACATGTGAGGATGGATGTCCAAGGGGGAGTGTTGGGAAGCCATGGGCTTGACCCAGCAGCCGACCCATAGGTGGGTGCCCCATCCAAAACCCTAGCAGGATCTCTACTCTATAAATAGGGGATGCTAGTCATTATAAATGGTTGATCATGAGAAGAGAAATAAAAAAGAAATAAATCCCTATATATCTCTGTGTTCAATCTATTATTTGTTCTTGTATTGTTCTATACGATTCTACGCTTATCTACGAGGTGATCGATCGTACTGAACTTGTCAGCGACGACCCTCAACAGAATCTTTTGCTCTCTACACTCCCGATCTCCTGTCACTCCCATTGAAACCATCACCCCTCCCTCTTTCTCTATCTTGCACAACTCCCAACCCCCGCCGCCCCCTCCCTCGACGACGTTCGTCGCAGCCTCAACCTCTTCCGCAACACCCAACCTGCCGCTTCATGTTCGCCCACCTCAACCACTCCCTTTACAATGATTCCATCATGCAGAGGTTCACAATGTGGCAATAATGGACAATCATGGACGGGTGCATAATTCGAGCCGTTACCAGGCTATGTGGAACAAACCAAGGCCAAAAAGTGCAACAAAAGTAAAGTCTTCAACTTTTGGTTATGTTGTTAACTGATGATCGCAATGGAAATTTTGCCATGTCAAGGATGAACTAACCATAGTATGTTCTATTTTTAGGATGAGGAATTTGCTTCAAAGCTTACTTCTACAGCTGCTAAGGAAAAATTATACCACGAAATTGCTTCAACAGCTGAATCAGGATGGGATTTTAGCTCTCGATGGATGAGGTTGGGTGTTCAATAACTTACAAGTTACCAAAAAAAATTGTTTGATGATTCCTCCTATGATTGAGACATATACTAGCAAAAGACGACATTAGGAACTCCAGTGATATCAAATTCATAATGTGTACCACATGTTTCTAATGATTTCACTATTTTTTTAGGAACACGTGCTCGTCATCCTTGTGTTAGAAAGAAAAGAATAAATTTTTACAAATCCCCCTTATAGCGGCCTACAGGGCCATCTCCCCTAGGACTAGAAAACTTTGTTGGGAGAAAAATCATAATGATTTCACTATTTGGTGCAGCAATTCTACTAACATGACAACTTTGGCAACAACTTTCATTGTACCTGTGGATTTGAACACATTCATATTCAAGGTAAGGTATGGAACTTGCCATGATATTCGAATTCCAAAGTTGAATGATCTATATATTTAGCATGATTTGGATGCATCAGTTTTAGCAATGTATTCAGTTCACTTGTTCAGTAGTTCACAATAGCTAGGAGACTTGTTGGGAGAAAAAGCTCTGAGTTGGTTCAAGTCAGTAATGTTTGAAAATGTGACATGGTCCTTACCTTTATACACAATACAGATGGAACGAGACATAGCGGTCTTTTCTAAAATCATTGGAGAGAATGCATCCACAGAAATGTTTTCAGGGGCTTCAAAATCAAGCCATATTGCACTTGAGTCTATTTTGTGGAACTCTAAGATGGAACAGTGGCTTGACTACTGGCTTCCTACTGATGGAAACTACCAGGCGCTCACGAAGGATAGTAGCTTGATCTACAATAATCCTATCCAATTGTGGTAAACACTTTCTGATGGTATTAACTTGATACATAATATTATTCCAGGGAGCATGCTTATTAAGGCGTAGCCTAAGCGTCGCCTTGCCAAGAAGGCCTAAGGCGTCACCATGGTGTCGATTAGGCGGCATATGGTGCCAAGAAGCTCCGAGGCGGCCGCCATATGCTTGAGGGGAGGAGATAAAAGAGATGGGATGAGGGGGGGGGGGCAAGCGGGGGAAAACCTATCGCGTGCGTGACCGCGTGAAGCTGAACGACCGAAGCCTTGAACCCTAGCGCCGCCTCCATCCCCGTGGTGCCAGTGCCACCATCCTCGAAGCGGCGCGTCGGCGATCATCTGCTACGCCACCATCCCACCTCCATCCCATCGCGGCATCACCCTCTCTGCTCCAGATTCAGGTTTGCCCCATCCCCTCCCTCCTGGCCTCCAGCTCCTCCTCCCCCTCCCTCCCTGGCCAACACCTCCACCTCCTCGCCGGCTCCCCCTCCCTCCCTTCTCCCCGCATCGTCGCCAGGTGGCGAACAGAGGAGAATAGAGGAGCAAATGCATTGCTTTATGCACTGAAGTGCTAGTCTGCGATTGTGCTAAACTACTGATGGCTAAACTGCTGCTGCTACTGATTATTACTTACATGGGATGATGTTGATGAAGCCATTGGAGCATCACGCTCGTTTCGAGGTCGCAATCTTCCAAGGCAAGCTAATAGGTATAGTCATGGTGAGCCTACGGCCTACCAAAGGCGTGCAAGATTTACAACAATGGTAGTTGAAGAAGATGGCTTAGATGAGCAAGGGCAAGACTCGGATTCAGGCAATGAAGAAGATGAGGAAGAAGATCCACATGATGATGCAGATGTGAGCGATTGTGATGAAGCTCCCAATGTTACCGAAGATGGTGGAGAAAACTTGGATTCTACTAGCAATCCCAATGAGTTCGACGATGGATATTGAGAGATGAGAGAGTTGGACTATGTTACTTTTGTGTTGTGGACTACTATTATGCCATTAGGCTACTATAAGCTTGTGGACTTATCACCTATGTTATTTGTGTGGACTTATGTCGCTTATGTCATGCTTGTTAATTTGTTATGTTGCTCATATGTAATTCTCGGATTTACTTAATTGTTATTGTGGACTTATGTTGCTCATTATTCATGTACCTTGTTGCTTGGGAGAAGAGAAGAGAGGAGAGATTGTCAACAAGGTACGTCACTCAATCCGTATTTACTCAATTAATTGAAATACAATTTGTATCTATTACATTTATAACAATCTATATGTTGAAACTTGCAAGGGGGATGGACACTACATGGGAGAAGAGTAATTGGAAAGGGGGGATGGGTGCTACATGGGCTCAAGAATTGGCAACAACAAGGTACATGTGCTGCTAAAATGCTCATTTTATTCGCTGCCTTAGCGCCTTAGGACATGGGTAAGGCATCGCCTCGTCTCGTGCCTTACCACTTAAAAGGTGCGAGGGGCGTGGGTCGCCTCGCCTTACCGCCTTAATAACCATGCCAGGGAGTCTACCATTGGAAATCTAACTCACAGAACCACAACATCTTTGCTTCTAACTTCATACCCTTATGGTTAAATGCACATCATTCAGGTGCGTCTGATACTCCTTTATGTGTTTGTTTTCTAATGCCTAAGGGTGCAATGATTTATTTTGAGAGTATCAAAAACTATAATATCTAGCTACATGTTTGTCAATACTCATATGTCTTGCTCTAAAGTTCTTTTTATGTGGACTAATATGAGTATTCTTTCAAATGAACTTAGCTATCAAATGATTAGAAGTTGTACGGTCGCTGTAGGTAAATGTCTTGGCTAGCAACATGTTTATCGTAATTCATAATGTATGGATTTGATTTCTACCAATGATTTGTTTTCATTAGATTTGGAAAGAAAATGATAGCAAGTTATCAAGGAGAGAATTCTCCTGAGCACTCTCAATATATGTAGGCGCCGAAGGTATTTTTCTTGCGCAAGGAAGTACAACGCTACAACCTTACATGCAATTAGATAACCTGACGTCTTCTACCCCAACTACTAAGCTTGCGTTGTCATCACTTATCAAACCTTTCTTAGTACTAGAACAACAACAATTACATCTGAAACTCTTGCTTATAATATTTTACCCTTTATTTCATGTCATTGAGTACAGTTGTCTAAAACTTAACCAGGCTTGGTGCGATTTGTCGATGAGGCAAAATTAGTGAAAGTCATGAGAAGCCTCCAGACATCAGGATTACTCCATCCCGTAGGAATAGCAACTTCCTTATCAAATACAAGGCAACAATGGTTAGTTCCCTGAATGGAGATAAAAGTCAACTTAGTGCAATTTGTACAATAAATTAAGCTTCCTTTTTAAATAGGTGTGCTGATAATTGAACAGGGATTTTCCAAATGGATGGGCCCCACTACAGCATCTGATGGCTGAGGGATTGTTGAATTCTGGTTCTGCCGAGGGCCTGAGGCAAGGAAATTTGCTGAGGACATCACTACGAGGTGGGTCCCTCATCAAGCTCATGGCCATCGAGTCCCTCGTGTTTGCCCTCTTCTTTGCAACGAACATGCTCTGCAGTCACGCTTGTTCCAATATGTTGTTCATTAGTGTAACATCAAGTAACTTAAAAGATTTTCGTAGTTCACCAAATCTCAAGTGTGATGTTCCGTGTAGCCCATGCATGCTTGCCAAATCCCTGCAACATAAAACTGTCCCCTAGCCAGGATTTGCCCCTATTTTTGTTGTAATCACTAATCAGAATAGATGACCTTGAGCAATGTTGAGCAGTACTCTTGCTGCTCCTTCAACTCAGTTGCTGATGCTACGCTGACAAATATTCTTGTTTCATATGCTCTTATTTCTTTAGTTAAGGGCTGGATTGATATGCCCCTGCACCCTATCAACTGGCATCTGGTTATTATGTGTTAACCCATGCATGCTTGCCAAATACCTGAAACCATGTTTCCCAACAAAAATATTTTAAGTGTAGTTCTTGGTGCACAGTTTTACATAATTCAATATATTTATGAAACAAAGCATTTTGTCTTTCTATTTTAAAAGGCTTTTAATTTTAAGGAACTATCCATTTTACTTATTTTTTACTGATATAAGGTGACAAATTTGTAATTGATGGACTATCTTGGTGGCCCTTTTCATATCAACTTCTTATTTGGATGCCATGTGAGCCGTGGCAGTGTGTGCTAATACAGGTTCTATAAGGCGGTTGCATCAGCTTTATTTCTAAATTTCCGTTAATGTTCCTATTTAATGCATGATGTCTACTTTATCAGTTTGTTTGTACTTATTTTACATGATGATATGTCAGTTATTTATGTATTGAAGTAAACTATGATAAACAATTGTTTGCTACCATTCATTTCCATAATTGTCGCATGAAGTTCTTGTTCTACCATGTTGCACTAATGTGAAACTCGTAGATATATGTATCATCATATTTTAATTACTTGATTTGCTTTATATGTTAAAGAGAAATATTATTTCTATAAGATTTGAGGTTCCGTTGCAACGCACGGGCACCCTACTAGTTAACTTAGTAAATTTCACTTTGTACCATGTAATCTTACCATGGTTTCACTTTGCACCATCCTTAGTAACACACACACACACACACACACACACACACACACACACACACACACACATATATATATATATATATATATATATATATATATATATATATATATATATTGCCTTACCTCTTCTTACCATGTGTTGCACTTTGCACCAGGCTAAGGATTTAGTCGTCTTTTTCAGTGCTCGCCAATGGTGAACGGCGACATGGGAGGCATCGACAAGGCACGGGATGGAGAGAGGGGAGGTAGATGGAGCTAGAAAATGGGTCGAAAGCAGATTGGCTAACCAAAATTTTCTATAGATGTTTTATATATCACAAATTTCTATGTACTAACTTGTATTTTCTTATGCAGGTGAGAATTGATTGAGCGATCATAAGGTGTAGAGCTTGTACAAGGAACCCTTTCACACCATCGATGTGTTACAGGAGGCATTGCTTTCAGGTGAGATTGAGATATGGTTTATTGCTAACGACTTACTGTATGACACTATGCTAAATTTGCTATACTATAACATAAGGGTTGGCTCTTTATGCTCAACCTCCTTATCTCATCTAGTGCACTTTCCTATATCATTTGATTCTGCATGCTCTGGTCTTGTTAATTATTCAATAGGGTTTTCCCCCCTCCCTCCTCTCTCTTCTCTCACAACTGGCATTTGGTTATTATGTGTTAACCCATGCTACTATAACTTGTATGCTGTTCATATTCTTGTATTCATTCGTTATGTTTAGTAAATGAGGTTCCAAGTCAAAATTGATACTTTTGGTTGTGTGTTGATCTTTTGGTGTACACTAACTGTTTGCTTTAAGTTAAACAAACTGAACCTACTCTTAACATCAGTTTATCTTTTGCCTTTCTGTTGCCTCTTTAACTCATATGGATTTGATCAATTAGCTCCTCTCTTTTGGAATTCTATGCGAAGAAGGAGGAATTTAAGAGCATGATTAGAACTGGGATTATTTTAGGCATGTAAACCTGTTGCTCATGAACTAGCTAAGTTATTAGGCATTACTTGTAATATTCCAAAACGTTATAAGGGAGGAAAACACTTTAGAGGGAGTATTGAAAGGGAGAAAAAAGGAGTTTTTCACAAAAGGGTGAGAACTTGGGCCTCAGGACTCCGGTCCATGGTGTTCGGCTCATGAGGGGGGCTGGCCTAAATAGGGAGGGGGGGGGTGGAGGGGCAACAAACCCTAGCCCCCCCTGTCCAGCGCCTCCACTCCCTTGCGTCTCCTCCCCTCAGAGCCTTGACCCAGACTCCTCCCAGGCCTCCCCGCCTGTTGCTCCACCCCTTGCAGTCCTCCCCTTGTGCCACCCTCCCTGCCTTGTGCTGCCAGTCAGAAGCAAAGAAGGAAGAAGGGAAGAGAGGGAAGGGAAGGAGGAAGAGGAAGAAAGAAGAAGGGACGAAAGAGAGGGGGATTTCGCGGGAAGATCGGTGATCCTCGTCGCGGTCTTCAAGGGTGATGATCATGATTTGTCCTCTAATTTGTTTAGCAATTTTCTAGTCGGGAGAATCGATTTGTAGATTGGTTTATCTGTTGTTTTTGTTGCACTGTAGTTTCGGGTGCTAGTTTGAAAATTTTATCTCTTAAAAAGTTGCAGAGGATCTTGATAGATTTCTATAGAATGTTTATTCATGTCGATTGGATGAGTAGATTTTATGTTATGAATTTTGTAAGCTTGTTGTCTATTATGTTTGTCGGGTTTTGGCAGCACACATTAATCTATAGATTAAAAATATAATATGGAATAATTTAGGGTTTCGATCTACTTGAAAGGGTAGTTAACTTCTTAAGGATTCCAAAGAGTCCAAGAACATGATTTTTGAACAGGTAGAATAGAAGTTATGATTTTTGGAAGACTGTAGTCCAAAACATGGTTGCTGTTGAAAGCAATCATGGAAAACTTTAATTTGACAAAGTTAATAGCATAATATAATTTTTGACATAACTAGAATATGGTAGATAATTTCCTTTAGTTTCTAAAAAGTCATAAATCATTATATTTGTACATGTGTATTAATAGATATGAAATTATTAATTCTATTGTCCAGAAGATAACAAATCTGTCTTCTGGGTTAAAAACATGGGTCTAGATAATTTAATCTGAACTTTTGATCACCTAAGAAGTTGTAGAAATTTGTGTACAGATTCCAGAACGATATGGTTTACTATTTTATGATGTGGGGGTTGAAAGTTATGATAATTTTAGTGTCGAGACATCATGTGGACTATCTGGTAAAGAGGGAAAATTGTGGATTTGGAGAGCGCATAGTAGCGTTGTAGATTAAGTGTTGATTTATATTACCGTAGTTTGTATTGAGTTGGGTGTTTGCCGTAGGCGGAGTGGCTTCGGGATTGGTATCACCCTCACATTGCTCCGGTCGTCGCAACTAGAAAAACAAGTGTATGGTAGAATGGTATTGAATGTTTGGAATTATCATTCGATTAAATGAATGCTTATCATGATTATTCAAGTGAAATATGCCTATTTCATATTGCTCATATGCTTTCAATAATTTGATGATGATTATGAAAGAGAATGATGGTTATTCATTGTACTGCATGTTGAGCATTCATGTTGGAATGATTTGACCCACGAGAGTGGGATGATGTCTCAATATGTAAGATACGGGCAATTGGATCCCCGTATGAAAAAGGATGGGCAATTGAATCCCCATACTAAGGAGTGCAGGCATGAGTGAACACCAACAGGTGTTACACTCTGCTATACCGGTATAAGTAGAAGTGGAGTTGTGGCATGAGCATGAGTTTGCATTGTATTCATGAAAGATAAAAAATGTGAAATGAGATAATGAGAATGAATTGTTGTTGAGATGATGCTTCGTTTGTTATTTTATTTTGTACTTGCTAAGTTATGGACTCACTCTTACTTATTTGTTGTTTTAGGTAAACGTTGATGACAACATGCTTCGGGGTGGAAGTATAATATGGAATTATTGCATTTTGTTGCACTTCACACCACCTAATAATTCATTCCTCTTGGTTATAATCTAGTTAGAAATTTCTATTGTAATAATTGGAAAATTTGTGGTTTCTCTTAGTTTCTTATGGAACGTAATTTTATTGGTTGCTGTGTTCCCTAATTGAAACTTATTTACGATATCTTTGGTAATTATTTGGTTCATATTACATTCGATTTATAGACTATTATGTTGCTGAAATTTACGATTGTCATATTGATGAATGTTTATTATTGAAGCCTAGATGTTAGTTATACTTGTTTAATGTTTAAAATTAGTAGCAATAATAAATGCGGGTGGCATCTTGGGTTTTGTTAAGCCGGGGTGTTATATTACTTTAGTTGGTTTTGATCAATCATCATATTGAAAAAAAGGAGTGCTTATTGGCTTTTGGTCCATGTGAGACTTTGTCTAGGCTCCATAATAGTGGTCTCCTTTTAAACTTTCCATGACCATGTGCTGTATTCTTGATTGCTTCTACACTTCACTTGATGTTTACAGGTATACTTGCTATCAACAATGGGGCTATTACTGGGTTGCGCCATCTGATTGCCAATTTGCTAATTAATCGACTTTTATCCTTGTTGTGTAACACCACGGCTTGACAAAAATCCGAGATGTCACCTACAACTACTATTGCTACTAGTTTTAACTATTAATGAAGTATTACCATCATCTAAACTTCAAGAATAAATATTCAACAATATGCTAATAATAAATTTCAGCAACATGATAGACCATAAATCGAATTTATTATGAACCAAATAATTACCAAAGATATTATAAATAAATGTCAAATAGGGAACGCATCAACTAACAATATTACAAAACCTAAGGGGCTAAGGGAAACCACAATTTATCCAATTATTACAGTAGAAGTTGCTAAATTGTTTATGACCAAAAGGAATGAATTTATTGGGTAGAGTGAAGTGCTACGAAAATGCAATCGTTTCATGTTCTACTTCCACCTCAAAGCATGATGTCGTCAACGTTCACCCAAAACAACAAATAAGAAAGAGTGAGTCCATGACTGAGCAAGTACAAGTAAAATAACAAACGAGACATCATATCAACAACAATTCATTCTCATTATCTCAGATCACATTTTCACTTCCCATGAATGCAATGCAAACTCATGCTTATGCCACAACTCAACTTCTGCTTATACTAGTATAACAGATTGTAACACCCGTCGGTGTTCACTCATGCCCGTATTCTTTAATGCGGGGACCAATTGCCCGTTCTTTTTCATACGGGGACCTCATTGCCCATCATTCCACTCCCGTGGATCACATCTTTCCATCATGAATGCTCAATATGAAATGCAATGATTATCATCTTTCATCATTAGCAATTGAAATAATTATCATTGTTCCGTAATCATCATCATCAAGTTATCGAAAGCATACGGGCAATATGAAATAGGCATAATTCATATGAAAAATCATATCAAGTATTCATTTAATCAAATGATAATTCTAAACATTCAAATACAATTCTACCATTGCACTTGCCTTTCTAGTTACGACGACCGGGATAATTTGAAGGTGACACCAATCCTGAAGCCACTCCGCCTATAGTAAACACCCAACTCAATACAAGCTACGACAATACAAATCAACATTTAATCGACGACGCTCCTACGCACTCTCCAATTCCACAACTTTGCCTCATTGCCAGACAAACTCCCCTACTATTCCGGCACTAAAATGGTCATAACATTCAACTCCCACGTTGTAAAATGGTAAGCCATACTATTTTTGGAATCTATAAAAAAAATTCTTACAACTTTTTAGGTGCTCAAATGTTTAGATTAAATCTTCTAATCCCCGGTTTTTAATCCAAAAGACAGATTTGTCATCTTCTGGGTAATAGACTTAACATTTTCATATCTTTTTATATGCACAAGAAAATATAATGAATTATGATTTTTCAGAAACTAAAAAGAATTATCAACCACTTCCCAGGTATGCCCAAAATTCCATTCTGCCATTAACTCAGTCAAATTAATGATTTCCCACGACTGCATCCAGCAGCAACCCGGTTCTGGACTGCAGTCTTCCAAAAATCATAATTTCTGTTCTACCCGTCCAAAAATCATATTCTTAAACTCTATGGAATCCTTATGAACCTACCCTTTTCATGTAGATCAAAACCCCGAATTATTCTATCTTCTATTTTTAATCTACAGATTAATACATGCTACCAAAACATGACAAACTTTCTGGACAGCAAGCTTGCAAAGTTCATAACTCGACATCTACTTATCCGATCGACATAAATAAATATTTTACAGAAATCTATCTATATCCTCTACAACTTTCTGGTGGATGAAATTCCCAAATTACGCACAATCAGAACCCAAATTTACAGTACAAGAAAAAAGGACTAAACCGATCTACTATTTGATTTTCCCCGACCAGAAATTGCTAAACAAAATAGAATAGAGAACTTAATCGTCACCCTTAGAGATCAAGACGAGGATCACCGATTTTCCATGAGATCCTCCTCTCTTTCCTTCCTTTCTTCCTTCTTCCTCTCCTCTCCTCACCTCCTTTCTTCCTTGTTCTTCTTTCCTCCTTGCTGGCTTCTCCCTCTTGATCATCCCATGTAGCGGCAGATACAACAATAAACATGCAGCACAGCGACACACACACACAATGCTAGCTGGAAGCTGCAAGGGCAGCCAAGGGCAGCATGCAGGAGACCAGCACGGGCAGCATGCAGGCAGTGGCTCTGGAAGCAGGGCTAGGCGTGAGGGGCTACTGGGACTGGCAGATAGTGGAAAGAAAAAGAAAGGAAGGCTAGGGTTTTGGCCAGCTCCCCTCTCTCCATCTTAAAGTTGGGCTCTCCCACTTAGGTTATGGGCCGGCGGCCCACTACTCTACTCAATCTAGTAAAATTATGAAATTCTCTACTATTAATTCTATTTATTTTCCTTTTAATTATTTTAGTTACTCAATTGCTTAAACAGGGTATCACATGCCGCTCCTAGTGTTCTTTGTGATTAGTAGTGTGGTTAGGCCTACAAGCTTAATTCATGTCAGTTGAAGCTAATGATGTACTGTTTATTATGAAATTATTTTTGTGATGTCAATGTGATGCATGTATGCGTATGGCATCTTAAACAAATTGTTAATTGTCTTCGAGTAAATGCTAAATAGGTGGAAAAAACTAGTTTGACAATATTTGTAATTTTGTATGCCACGCTTAACGTTTTTATTATTGAGAAGGATGCTCATTTTTATCATTAATCCCTATTCTAAGAATATTTTATATCCCCCATTTTTTGAGTTTTCTGGAATTTTATAATTTTCATTGTTTTTTTATTTCTAGATTTTATAATTTGTTTTGGATTTATCTAAAACCCATATACTAGAATCTTGATAATACATTTTTTCCTGGAAAATTGGTGGCAAAACTTGTTGATTTTCGAGAAGCTAGCTAGCTGACCAACAGGGGTGGATAACGAGCTGGCTCGACTCGTTAAGGCTCATTAAGGAAACTCGTTAACTCAACTCGTTAAGCGAACGAGCAGAATAACAAACTTGGCTCGGCTCGTTCAAACTCGTTAACTCGGCTCGTTAGACTCGTTACTAATAATTAAAGCTAAACTCATTACTAACAAACTCGTTAACTTGACTCGTTAAGGCTCGTTAACTCGGCAGTGAGCACAGTGGGCTGGGCTTGGTTTTCTTAACGAGCTAATCGAGCAACTCGCGAGCCAGTTCGAACTCGGCTTATTAAGAAAACAAGCTAAATTGCTGGCTCGGCTCGGCTCGTTAAGAGACCGAGTTCGAGCCGAGCTAGCTTGCGAGTTTCGGACTTTTTTCCCACCTTTACTGGCCCATTCCATGGAGAAATAGCTAGCTTTTTTTTTTCATTTTCTGGCTTTATCTAAGACCTATATCTTAGAATTGGTTTGGAAATGGGTTAGAATATGGGTTCAACTCATTTCTATTATTCGGGTTTGGTGAGTTTAGGTGGAAGTATTGTGTGGGTTGGGTTGGTTTGGTTTGGTTTGTGAGAGCTACTATTTGAGTTGGGTGGGGTTGAATTTTCTTTATTTTCTTGTGTGGATAGGATTGGATTTGGATTGGGTTCTCACCCATTAGCCATTAGCACCCCTAGTTGTATACTACATGCATAAAGCATAAAGCATAAAGCCTTTTCCTTTTTTTAGAAGGAACACGCGGGGGAACTTTTTTTTTATTTAACCTTTTTTTAGTTTTTATTTTAAATCTGACTCTTTTGGTCACGCCACCACCCGTGATGTGATAAAACAATCTTTGTCACACGCCACGGATAAGTCCCCAAAGAAGACTTTTTGGTCACGTCCATCGGTCTTGGCGTGACCAAACAACACCGCCACGTGACAAGAGTTTGCCCCGATCACGGTAAGCGTGACGGCGTTGTTTTGTCACGCCACCACCCGCGCGTGACCAAAGGGTCGAGTGGAAATAAAGTGTGCGAGGTTAACTTTAAAATAAAATTAAAAAAGGATTAATTAATAAAAAAAATTCCACGCCGGGCTACTTGATGCATAAAGCCAACGCGCCGGCGCGCTGCCGAACTTCTCGTGGGGACGAATCATTGACACGTGACATATCTCTCCTCGGGGCCAAGCAACCCTGTGCAGCCCATCTATATCCTGCTTATGGCGTATGGCCCAATAATTTCCCGCGCGGTCGTGGTAAAATTTGCACATTTCTTCCGTGCTGCGTTGTGGCCCAGCTGAGCTACGTGGCGCCCCGCCGCGGCTGCCAATTCCAACGGCGGCTCATGGATGTAACGCGCGCACAGGTCCAACTCCGGCGGATTTGACGTGACTGGGCTTGCGAACTTGGAGGTGGGTTATTGCCCTTGTGATTGCAACAAGGTGTACGTAACTGGCAAGGAGTACAGCATGTATAATCATATCAGACGTGCAATGAGCCTGGACAGTTTTGTTTCCGGCTTTCAATCCCATTGATCAACTGACACGAACGATTTCCGTAAATTTGACATGATCCATCAGCCCGCGACGTACGGCTCTTATATTGAATAGGAGCAAACCGGTCAGTCATACGGGTACACTAGAACCGAGAATCAATTCCTCGCAAGCCGAGAGTCACTCCCCCAAGAAAGAAGCCGCGCATACCTACATATACTGTACGATCGAGTCAGTTGTAGCAAATCGGCTTCTGTGACATGCCTACCACTGTACGGGCCATGGCACGTGCCCACGGACAGCGTACGAGGGAACCATCACGCACACACAAGTACGCGGGTTTACTTGGTTCGTATCGTGATTCGGGGCTCGCTCTTACGTACGCGCCGTAGCGTCCTCGCACAAGCTTGGCTGACCGACGATCTTCGGTTATTCAAACTTAGGCGCGCGGGGAACACCGCGTACGTCGTCGTGTGCGTGCCAACGCTGGAACGAAAAGTACAAACTGAAGAATAGACCCAGTCCTTGGCTCCATGTTATACCTTTTGGCGGTTAATTAGACACACGACAAACTATAAAAAGGGAGCCAATCGAATCGAATCGAATCGAATTAACCCACCCAACAACCAACAAACACATACTAGTTAGTGCAGCAAAGAAGCCTGTACGTTCGTTCGTTCGACGTGCAAGTAAAATACTACTGCTAGCTAGCTAAGCTAGCACTCGATCGATTTTTCAGCCAACCGTTTTGCTAATTAACCAGCTCAAAACGTACGTTACAGCGAGCCCGTCGTACGTAAGGATTGATATGGCATCGACGTCGGCGACGATGGCGAGGGCGGTGGTGGTGGCCGTGCTGTTGATGCAATGCTGCAACGCGATCCTCGCGGCGAGGCTGCTTGAGGGGGACGGCGGGTGGCTAGGGCAGGGCGCCGGGACGCTGATCATGCAGGTCCTAGACAAGGGCAGCTCGTCATCGGGGGGAGGAACCAACCCGTGCTGCTGGCATGATCCCAACCACCCATAATTTTAGCTAGAGGCCGCAACTAGACGGCTGGCGGGTTCTGCAAGCTGGCTTGGCTTATCGATCGGTTGTCCGACGGGCATCCGCTGTGTTATGGTCGCCGTCTTATTTATCTGTAGATGTCAACTTGTACATGTGTAGAGATTGTTCATATTTGACTCCTGCAGAAAGCTGTCCCCTGATCGTTGTCAAAATATCTACTCCAGGTCCTGTAACTAAGTCGGATACAAGCATGGTATAAATTAGAGAAATTTTACGGTATATTCTACCGGTATTATAAATTAAATCTGGCATTGATTTGTTAAGAGCATATTAGACTTTTCTTTGTATTTATAATTTTTTCATGAGGCTATTATAGATATTTCTAACTTTTTTTAGATAATGGAAGAGAAAAATCTCCCCTAGCCTCTGCATCAACGATGCACACAGTCCAATTTATTTAAGCGTCTAAAGTATTAAACAAATCAAGATATAAAAAACGGCTTGTAGCCTTACAATCGAAAGACAAATAAAATACAAACTCAATCATTGCAAATCCTATGACTAAGCTTCCACCAATGAAAATTGAGGATTTGCTTCACCACAAACTCCAACCTTTGGCTTCCCTCCAACATGGACTCATTCAGTGCGATTTACAGAGATCGCCCATGTATTCAAAGAACTATCCACTCAATAAGATAACCTGCAAAGGATTAGTTATATTCTTGTTGTCAAAAACAACATCATTTCGACATAACCAAATAGACCAACATAAGGCACTAACTCCCGTCCGAAGCTGTGACTTTTGCATTTCTAGAATGCCATCTAACCAATTCCCAAACATGTTAGCTATGCTCGCTGGAGGGCATTTAATTTAAACGCACATTGCACAACCCACCATGCAAGACGTGCAATAGGGCAATCAAAGAAAAGATGCTGAATTGTTTCCTTTTTAATATAGAAACAACACTTTGTGCTTCCTCTCCAATTTCTTTTAAGCATGTTGTCTTTAGTTAATACAATTCCTCTTTTGAGATACTACATAATTTTTTTTTATTTTAATGGAATTTTAATGATCCAAAACCAATTCCTAATGGGGGATTGAACGTTGCCTATATGTGCCGCATATAAAGACTATACCGAAAAAAGTCCAGACTTATTCAAATGCCATATGAAAATGTCCTTTTGCAAGTCTAATTGTACATCAGAAATTTTTAACAGTAACTCAGTCCAAGCATGTAATTTAGTCCCAACAAGAGGTCTTCGAAAAGAAATATTTAAGGGATTCGATCTCAAAACATTAGCCACTAAATCATCCTTTCTCCTAACCACATTGTAAAGCATTGGAAATTGCTTGTGCAACAGAGAATTTCCCACCCAAATATCTTCCCAAAACCTAGTTTGCATTTTGTTCTTAACCTGGAATGAACCAAAGCGAAAAAACTAAGATTAAAAATATTACTCTTATGCTATATAATCTCCACATGGGCAATTACAATTCTACCCCTTAGAATTCTACTACCCATACTACCAGGTGTAGTATAACTAAATCCTAACTAACTTAAACCATTGGATAGAAAAGAATGAACGACTCGTATTAAATTAAGTGTACCATAAAAGACCTCATAGATTAAGCGGTTTTGTTTTCAGGGTACACAAGTGTTGAAAGTCAGAAGTGCGGGTTGCAATGACGTACACGTTGTATTCCCACATTCTTTGTCCCCAGATAAGAATTCAAAACTTCAATCAAAATTTTTATAGAGTAAGATCGATCGAGCAATGCATGGAACCATGTTTGTAAGCGGTACGATCATCAGATCAAGCATATTGCACATTAAGATCTCGTTTGAAACTCAGTTTGTTTTTTAAAAAAACTCTGTAGCATCTAAAAAAGTAGTTCAATTTCATAAGAAACTAGTCATGTGTTCATGCGTTGCAACGAAAAATCAAATACCATGCACATTTTGTTTTGGAGTTTATCATAGAAAACTTTAGGCCATCATTGCTGATGAAGTTCTTATCAATTCCAGATAGCATATCTCTGACCCTAATCCAATCATTGGCAAACTCAATAATAATGTGACTACAAAACCATGATGAAGATATGGAATGCATCATGCATCTAAGAAAACAAAATAGTGTTATTTGTGTATTTATCACTTTAAAGGTGATCATAGTGTCTTTTTTTTTGTCTTCACGAACTTATACACCTAATTGCCCACACTGAATGAGAATGGCACCAAAAATACAATTACATTTTTACTCAAGGCAGAAGGCTCCAGCAAACACATGCATTTTGTTAGTCCCTAGGGCCATAGAGCACATCTTATCTTCAGATGTACTAATACGGGCATGTACAATGGTACAGACAACTGCTGTCTATAGCAACTCTCCATGTCACCTGTAGATAGCACTAAAGACAGCTCATACAATGGGTTGTGGTAATACAGTCGGCTACAAGATTGTAGACAACACACAATCATTTAATGTTTTTCTTGGTTCCGGTGCTACAGTTAGCTACAAGATTGTAGACAATACATTTCTCTCTCTTTATTCTCTTTCATCCACATCAGCTTAAATCCTATGTGACAGGGGCTATAGACAGCTGATGTAAGCCTATTGTACATAACCTAAGGCTCCAGAAAATACAAGAGTAGATAACAAGCATTCATATTAGGGCATGTACAATGATATAGACAACTACTGTCTATAGTATCTCTCCATATCATCTATAGACAACACTAAATATAGCTTCTACAATGGATTGTCTCTTTACATGTCTCTATAGATAGCTCCACTATGTACAATATGTCTTGTTTCTCGTGTTACAGTCAACCACTGCATGAGAGACGGCTCAATTCTCTATACACCCCCTCTCTACTCTACATCATCTTGTGTCTTACGTGCCAAGGCTTACAGACAGCTGACATCATACCATTGTACATGCTCTTAGTAGGTCCATCTGGGAGCAAAAACATGCTAGTCTGAATTAAATGCACAATGCATTAATGCATTTTTACATGGCCAACACCTTCCACTGATCAATGCACCAAAAGCTAAAAAACATAAGAAGAGCTTCAGTGTGCAACCAAGTTTTCTATGTACAGGAAAGACACTGACCACAAGAATAACAATCACATGTCACTCAAATCACAATAAGAATTAGAAACTAATTAATAATCTAAACAAAATTTTGTGGTGACATGTCAACCCTTAAGAAATGAATGGAAAAGTAGTATTTGACTCAAACAATCTAACTAACTTTGGCTTCAATAACAAAAGTGCTTAACTACAAAGGTTCAAGAATAATTTCTAACTATATTTAACTACGAAATCGATAAACAAAGCATGAACAAAACATATGCTCTGTAACAAGGATAGCAATCATAAGTCAAAACTGTAAAATAAAAATCATGTATGCTTTAAGAAAGAAGGGAAAGCTACGACTGAGGCTATGTATAAGTTTTAGTGATGCCACGTGAGCAATAATTGATTTTACAGAATGCCATCAGAATGACCTTCGAAGCCATATATGTCAAAAAGCACTTCACTTGCCCTTGAAAAAATGTTGAGTATACATATAGACGGAATTAAAAGTTCAATCAGGATTTGCATATAGCTTTATCTGCAAAATAGATGAAGAGACTAAATGAAAGAAAATGAAAAAAAAAACTTACCATGATCCCATTGGAAATAATTTTTGAGGGCGTTGAATCAAGGAGTAGGCATGCGGAATGCTCAAGTATAGATTTGTTGGCCAAATTTAAACAACTAAGGTTGGCTACAATGCCTCAGTGAACGCAGGTGGCGAAGCAGGCAATGGTACAGATGCACCACTTCCTCATCTTACTCATACCAATACCTGTATCACACAAACACAAATCAGAACTACTGAAGACAACACAATTGCAAAGATGGAGGAGGAACCCCCGACATCATTTACCTAAGCCCACTGCCTTTCACCATTTCCCTCGTGCATTGCTGCAACCAAGCATTTCTATGCATGTAGATAATATAATTGTGACAATAGCAGTTATAGCACATTAACAATTAGCAACTTTGTTATGTCGGTTTTAGGATTAAATATGTTCAACAATTGTAGTTACAAAACTCACGCTTAATTTCTCATCTGCACATGGAAAATAATGACATGGCTTCATCAAACATTTTCCAATAGAAACTGACCTCGATTTATGGCATATATTGTTGCTTAACTGAAGGTCACCACAGTAGTGGTTTTTTAAGCTTCTTTAATTCCTACTAGTACTGGTAAGCACATCTAAAATAAGCAATCTCAATCGACTCATTCTGAAATGGCATTAATAATTTCAATGTTCCCTGTATAAGATGGATTATTCCAATTTTTTTTTATTTTGCACTAAAGCATTACACGATGAGGCTGCAGATAAGTATAAACCGATTAGATTCAATCCATAAAAAAGACAACAATTAGAAATTACGGTAAGTTGACACATATGTGTTCATCAAGAAGAGATCATCAAAGCAATTGAGTTTACTTATGTTGCAACTCGAAATTTCTTGCCTAGTTATACCAAGCATTGTAATTAGCCACAAAACTCGAAGAAAAAGCTAATGCATTATCCGAGTTAGTGGGTTTGAATATCTAATGGTGGAACTTGAAACAAAAAGGGCTTGCATTCTTTCATTTGGTCTGTCACAGGCAACTACGCTTCCCTGCATGTCAGTTACTGAATCAAACCTTGAAATAAGGATGAGCTAAAGGGCAATGTGCACAATTAAAAAGGAAAAAAAAATCACAAAAAGCAAAAGCTACCTTAACCTTTTTTAAAAGCCACCTTATCTTTTGCCTTCTAGCATTGTATGCACCCATCTTTAATCCGTAGTTCAACTCTGGAAGCAAAACATGCAAAAGAAGCTTATGAGATTAATCTCGATAAATTGACCAGTAAAAACGGTGACAAACCTGAGAATATAATGTTAGAACATTGCATGGATGGGTTCATGTGAGCTCATAGTATTGTAAAAAAAAGGTTTCTTGTATAGATGAGCACCTGTTTACACTATCACCACTCATCCCCTAAAACCTAAGTAGCAGAAGCATTCTGTTATATATCCATAATTATACATCACCAATTGTGTGGTATTTTTACGATAAACATGCATCCAAACATTGACTATACATATCTAAATGCTCTAAGATAGGAAATCAAACTATAGGTAAAAAAAAATTGCCCAAAGAACCAACCGGTGTTCGATCACCATGGGCTAAATTCAAGGACAGAAAGTAATATATGACTCAACTTACTGAATATATGCGAAACACTGTGGTCAGCTTTTAATCATAACTTGGCAAACAAATTTTATACTTTTATACAGTTATGGGGAATAAGATCTATCTTGCAAACCGAAAAATTTTAGTTTTACAATCAGCTCTCGAGAGAGCACTTAAATTTCATTGTACAATCAGATCTTCAAAGAATACCTCCAACAAAAGAGGCACTAAAAGTGTTTAGGGCACGATTAAAACGACAGTAAATGCTAATCAAGATTTGCAGAGGACATTAGTAACAAAGTTGAAATAAATTTCACATGCGTGATACCAAGCATAACTTGCATTGTAAGTTGTAACTGAAAGAGCCACATACAAATATGGATAGATTCAATGTACTATTTGTGAGAAAATGTACTAACCAATAGGTAATAGTGCTACCAGAACCAAGCTTCTGCTCAAAGCTACATGTATACACAATCCATTCGACGACTTGCTGAAATCTCTTTGTTCTCAATGACTTATTACTTTGATAAGCAAAGGAAAAACATGAGATCACATAAGCTGGGAAAATACTCCATAAGAAAAACCTTACTTGCAGCTTTGCATCTCATCCCATTACTTCAACGATCACAAAACAGGCACCTGCTAGGGCCATTGAGCTCATGTACATAGCAGCTGTGCAAAGTAATTCCATATCCGTCACAAGAACATTGATTGTAAATATTTGATTTGGCAATAAGAAGGCGTCACTCAACAGTTTTACTAAACACACGATCTTAGAAATCAGATTGCGCCAATCAGCAAAGTAGATGCAAAATATAAGACATGTTTGAGATGGGAGACGGATGCAGCATGCTCATGGAGTAGAGCACAAATCTCTCTATATCAGTGATTGGCCCCCATCTGAACCACAGTCGTAGCGGCGGCACAGAGTGTGGGGTTGGGGTGCTCAAATCAGCGTATGGTGAGGGAGCAACCGGCGGCGAGTTGACCAACGCCACTCGACATGGGTCTTGTAGGCAAATATGGCAAGTCTCTAGTGTAGGGAATGGAGGGGGAGGATAAGGAGTCAGAGGGGAGAGAGGAGTTGGGGGCACACCTTACGCAGGAGAAGGAGAGCGTCGTGGGGAGCGGTTGGGAAAGCGACCGAGCGGTTAGCGCTCAACCTCCACCGGCTCCAGATCCTCCCCTGAGCACACTAGAGGTGGGTACGAAATCCCTCAAGCTCGCCGACGTCGGATCCGGCCTTCCCCAAGCTCGCCGATGCAGATTTTGCTTTCCCTGAGTTCCTTATCTCATCGGCTAGGTTTAGGTGTGGGAAGGGGAGAGGCCAAGAGTGGGGCTACGGGTGAGGAGAAGGATAGAGAGGAGAAGATTGGTGAGGTTGGAGAAGAGGGCAGGTTCGAGAGGTGGCCACCGCCGAGGAATGGACAACGGTAGGAGGATGTCGGCGTGGGGATGAGGCGAGAGAGATTGTGGTGGGAACAAGCGGATCTCAGTGTGGACTACATGAGGTTGAGCGGCTGCAAGGCGTGGAGCGTAGGGAAGCTGGCAGAATGGTCCTATTTGTCAGCGCACATTTTCCAAGTGGGGGAGGAGAGAACAGACAATCACCAACTTAATTTTTAAGCAGTAAAAAATATGAAAAATTCTCGCGTTCGAAAATATGTCCTACAAGGGTAGGGAAGCAACGTCCATGATCCGCGCGGCCTCAAACTCCCGCCGCCCTGCATCTTTCTCATGCGGGGCAGCACATGTCGTTCCTTGCGGCCGGTCAAGGAAAATTGGCAAATTTCTTGCGTGGCGACTCACAGGCCCAGTTCCATCCATGGGCGATGTTTTGGTCGAACCGGCTCAATGCAAGGACTTAGAAAAAACTCAATGCAAGAAGGATTTGATATGACAGGACTCGCCAGTTTGGCCGTGGGGTTTAATTTGCCCTAAGATTATCAAAAAAGAAAAAAAAAAGAAAATGTCAATGGCTGTGAGACTAACATGTGCAGTGGCGGACGCACCGGTGCCACATATGGGTCTCAGCTCAACGTATCAGTGAGATATCCAATAACATTTTTCAAAACTGCAAACTTTGAAGTGGCTTTTATCTAATCTTCCTTAAAATTATCAGAACAGAGATGTAATGGGCAAGAGCTATGTAGGTACTCCCTCCATTCTTTTTTATTTGACGTTTTTTATTTTTTACGGTCTCCGAGATGCAACTTTGACCGTTACTTATTTTATAACTTTATATTAAAGCATACCAATAAAATTATAATATTGTGAAAGTATTTTTGACGAAAAATCTAATGGTATAGTTTTCAAGTAGCCAATCCATATAGTTTTAAACATATTGGTTGCCTAATTTTGAAAAGTTTGACCGTATAGATTCTAGGGTGTCAAATAAAAAAGAACGGAGGGAGTACATATCTAGCTTAGGGCTAGTTTGCAGTTGTGTGTTGCATAGCGTATAGTTAGTTACGAGAATATTCACTAATTGTATGATTCTTTTCTATTATACATGGGTTTAAAAAAATACTCAACTAATTGCTATATCCAAATATAGAAGTATATAAGGGCATATACAATGGTACAGACAACGGGTGTCTATATCAGCTCTATATCAGCCATTCATGTCACCTATAGATAGCACTAAAGACGACTCATATAATGAGTTGTCTATATGAGATCCCACAATCTTTTATTTTTTGCTTGGAAAAAATATTTGTTATAGACAACAACTCATACAATGGTGTTTTGTGTTGTCTATAAGGGTTTTATAGACTGTCTGTTGCATGCTAGACGGCTTCATTCTCTCTCCTTGTTCTCTCTCATTCACGTCATTAAAAATCTTACGTGGCAAAGATTATAGACTGCTGATGTCACCCATTGTACATGCCCAAACGAAGCATTAGCTTAACTAGAGCATAAATTAATTTGTGCAATATAATGAGGATGGGGAGTTTTTTTTAATGAAGATGCAGGAGAGCTGTCCTTTGCACTGATAAATTAAAGTAGGAGAAAATAACATAAAATAAAAAGATACACCATGATAGAGAAAATACCCCCCAACTGAGACACGCCTTGCAACACCCTATCAACAGCACCAGAGCTAGAGACACCAACTAGCAAACTCTAACCACACCCAAACACCAACCAGCTCTGTCACACACACACATCAAAGCTAAGGGAATGACAACACCTCTCATCCAACCCACGAGAGCTTCGAACTAGTTAAAACCGGACAATGCAGATGATCGCCCTAACATCGACTTGAGAGAGAAGAATAGAAGCAGGTGCAGGTTAGTCCACACGCTGACAAGGCCACCAGCGAGGAGCTTCATATGAATTAGGTGAGGATGCGGTTCTTCCTCTCGGCGATAACAGTGGACGATGCAGAACCGAAGGACGACAACTCCGATTCCTCTCCCCCTTCGCCCATGTGGCTCATTCAAGGTGGATTGGATCAACTGCTACAAACGGGTCCTCCGGGACAGTCATCTTGCGCCTCGAGACGACACTTCAACGGCAACAGCCCCCTATTCGGGCTCTTCCAACAGTAACAGCCCCCTACCCGTGCTCTTCCAACGGCCGACCTGCTACTCCTTAGGACAACAGCCTACACTCAGGGCACCCCCAACATAGCAGCGTGGGAGGCTGACCTTCTCTTCTCCGCCTCACGCGGACCAGCGAGCGCACAACGAGAGCCGGGGGCGGGAGTTCTGGGGCCGGGGGTGAGGAATTGCTTCTCTGGCTGTGGTAGGATGATCTCTGGATGAACTTATCGACAGACGTGCCCTAGCAGTCGGGCAGTGGCGAGCACCGGACAGCGCGACGCAGACGTGGTCGCCGCTCGATGTAGGGAAGGGGATCCACCCAACGCACGCCAAGACGAATCGTGTCTCCACTCGCGACGGCTTCCCACGACGCCGACGATCGATAGTCTCCCACGACGCCGACGCCCATCGAGCCCACGGCCGCTGCGGCCACGCCGGCCAGCCGATGACAACATTGGAAGGGGTGCACCTCCCCGGTGTGGAGCACCGAGGCCCACCCGGCGCGTGCGAAGACGACGGGCCCAAAGGTACAGAGACGGCAGCTCTCTGCACGACGGGAATCCTCTCGGTGCGTGTGAAGATGACGGCTCCCCGCATCACGAACTCCTCAGTGTTGGCACCCCCGAACCGGCAGCCGATGCGAAGACGGCGGCTCCCACTCTGGTCTCGAATTTCAACCAGTAGGCCTGACCTGAAGACCGATTTTCCGGACTCAGGCCGGGCTCGGGTCTAGCTTTCCAAATGAACAGGTGTAATAAAGGTTAGGTGCCATGTATACCATAACTAACTTTCCGTCGTCCGTACGTGCCGGGAGTTTCGACTTAACAATCAACTTGCCCGTCACAATAGGGAGAAAACCAATGAAGTCGCCGCCGCTTTCTCGGAAGCTATAAAGTACGCTTCCAGTAACCGCAGAACGAAGACAGAAGAACAGCGGTACGCTCAGGAACTTGATCAAACAGTCCGCGGGGACTTGCTCATTGAACACCACCAAATTGGAATTCGCCAAACTGACATATAACCATGTTCTCATGCATGGATCGGTTCAACTGTTAGCAGAGACCGACCCAGAATTCACAAACCCCAGCAACGAGCCTATCATACTGTACAACCATGCATTTCAGCGGGCACCGGTCGACCCGTTACGATCCAGGAGACAAATATGTCAGGATCGGAGTCAAGACTGAAGAATTACCTATGGAACGTATACAAATACTAGTTACGTTCATGGCTAGTCACTTGGTTCATTATACTTTTATGACAGTTCGCGTACGTATTGTCTTAGTACGTATGTACTACATGACTGGATTTAATTTGATCGATCGATCTATACTACAAGTATTTATTCAAACTTAGGAAATGGACCGCTGAAACTAAACCGCGTAGGCGCCTACCTACGCTGGACCTGAGAAAAGTTTACTGCAAACTAAAGAATAGACCTGGTGACCTGGTCCTTTGTTATACTTTTTTTCGCAGTTAAACATGCATGCGCAACGAAACTATATAAAAGGAAAGCATCCTGTCTCTCTTCCGACAACCAGTTTAGGGCATTCGTCGTACATAGTAGCTACTAGCTAGCTTGCTTGTCTGCCGTATTTCGATAATTCTGGCGAGCTAGTTCAAGAGACTAAAATAGTAAGGTATACACTAGCAAGTAGCAACCCCGACGCACGTATACACGCGTAAGGATATGGCATCGACGGCGGCGATGGTGAGGGCGATGCTGCTGTCCGTGCTGTTGATGCAATGCTGCAACGCGATCCTCGCGGCGAGGCTGCTTGAGGGGGACGGCGGGTGGCTAGGGCAGGGCGCCGGGACGCTGATCATGCAGGTCCTAGACAAGGGCAGCTCGTCATCGGGGGGAGGAACCAACCCGTGCTGCTGGCATGATCCCCACCACCCATAATTTAGCTAGAGGCCGCAACTGTTAGTTTTAATCTTGTAGTTTATATTAGATGTCACCATTGGCCCATATGAGACATATGAAGATGGTCTTTTTAGTTATAAGGTATTTTTTTCTAATTCTTTTTTTAAAGATCTATAGGGTTTTTTCTTCTTCTCAGGATCCTTGTCCCACCTGTTCTTGGTATCTCTTTGTTTGTTGGTCAAGTCTAGTATTAAACATTCATTTGTAGGTATTAACATGGTTGTATCATTTGTAAAGTGGTATTAATAAGAATCCATAGATGTACTAAGCATTCACTCCATGAAATTGTACTACTTGGATGTCAGATCTACACATGTCAATGTTGTATTACTTGGATGTCGGATCTATATATGTGGAAGTTGTATTACTTGGATGTCAGGTCTATATATGTGAACATTGTATTGTGAACTCGAATATTATGTCAATGTTGTTGTCGAATCTATATATGTAATGATTTGTGCATTGGTGATACCTTGTGGTGGAATATACATTATATGAAATACGCATTGTATGTATAAAATTGAGCTGTATTCGCTAGAAAGAGGCATGTTTCCTATATGGCTGACAACCTATTTCCCAAGTGTTATTCCTTGAAAAACACTTGGGACTGAAAACTTGATTCCCAAGTGTCCGTTGAAAAACACTCGAGAATGAAACTTGATTTCCCAAGTGTTTTTCAACGGACACTCGGGAAAGTATTCCGTTACGGTATTGAACCTGTTGAGCCAACTATTTTCCCGAGTGTTGGGTGTTTTCCGAGTGTAAATCCTAACACTCGGGAAAGCTATTTATCCCGAGTGTAACTCTCGGGAACACTCGGAAAACTAGTTTTTCCTTGACTAAATGCTCCCGAGGGCTTTTTCCCGACGGCCGACCTTCAGGAACTTTATTCCCGAGTGTTTTTCGTATTTTCCCGAGTGTTTTGGACACTCGGGAAATTCCCGTTTTCTGGTAGTGATGGCCGGCTATAAGGCAAAAGAGGGGGAGCTCCCCAAACCCTAGCCTTTCCCTGCGCCTCCTCAACCCCTGCCTCCCAGTCGCACCTTGCTCCTGCGCCAAGAACCAGCCGCCAATCCTGCCCAGCTGCCTCCAGCTCTTCTGCCTCTGTTGCCGCCGCCCATCTGCCTCCCTCCTGGCCATCTGCCCTGCATGCGTAGGCTACTAGCAAGCACCGCATGAGTGCTTGTTTATTTCCCTACTGCATGATTGTTGTTTTCTGCTGCCTCAGCGTCCAACCGACTACATGCAACTGTCGTACCTCTGCTCTACGTTGCTTCTGCCCTGCCAGCACTAGTTTTGCATGCATATGTGTTCTTGTACGCTGCTAGTTAGCATTACATGCATGTATTGCTATGGCCACAAAACAGAGAGAGAGAGAAGAAAATGAAGACAGGGCTGGGCTATTGTGCTACCAGTGGCGGAACCAGGAATTTAGGAGACCCGGGGCAAGGACTGACATGCTGTGCTGGCTCGCCGCGCCGCGTCGAGTCTCAGCCCCTGTCCGTGCCGCGCCTCAACCCCCGCCCCGCGCCGCACCACCACCACAGCCTGCGTAGCTAGATTATGAGTCTGCTATTGTAATATAGCAAGGTGTAATGTAGTGACGACGGTGATGAGCTAGCTAGATTTAGTAATTCCATTCGCCGGCAACCCGTGGAAAACCTCATAATGATTTATTTAGCAAAGACTAATTTTTAGTGGAAAACCAGGTGATATACCTAGATAAACCCCTGTTTTCAGTTATGTTCCATCGCATCGGCATAAAGAACAGATGATAAAAAAAAATGTCAGGGTGAAACATCACCTTTCTCATGGAATGTAGCTCTCGCCCAAAAGGTTTAAGAAACCTCAACTCCACATCAATAGGCCAGACCTACAAAAAGTAATTAATGAATGAGATGGTGAGCCTAAGCACATGTAAAAGATAGCTGAATGCTGAATTCAAAGTTGGAGCCAATGCAAACTGAATAATGCCCAAGAATTCCTACAAGAAACAAAATTTACTCATAGAGTAATATTATACATCTGTAGTTCTGTACTCTAGGAAATCAAAAATCAAAACAATTTAAACAATGCTCAAGGCCTCAAGGCTCCTTGGACAAACACATCACACATCAGTGGCCTCACCTCACCCAGCCGAGCCGCCCAGTTCGTCCCATCACAAGCGTCGACCACCAGCAGTGCAGCCCTCGCCCTCGCCTGTGATCGTGCTTGACACCGCCGAAGTCGCCGACCGCATAAGCCCATAACCCGCCGAAGTCGCCGACCACCGCAAGACCCGCCGAAGTCGCCGACCACGCAGACTCCCGAAGTCGCCGACCACCATGACACCAGCGAAGTCGCCGACCATGAGCCCGTGCTGTGCACAAGCACCCGCCGGCCGCCGATTCGGAATTCGGGATTTAGGGATTTTGGAGCCTAGAGCAGTGGAGGTGTGGAGCTGGAATGCTGTGGGGTTGTGGGCATTTGGCTAATTAGCTTGGGCCTTGAGGCCTCGCCTTGGGCTGCTTGCCACGGCCCACGGCCCACACGGTGCGCAACGCAGGCGGAGCTCGCTCATCAGCTGGGGGGCGCCAGTCATGGCGATGGCGGCTTGGTCGGGGCTCAGGAGCGCCGGCTGGCCGCCCGGGGAGGGGGGTTCTTCCTCCCGGGAGATTTGGGGCAGCCACCCCGGCTTGCCCCTATGGTAGTTCCGCCACTAGCTACCACGGTAGAGAAGGTGAAGGGAGGAAGAGAAAAGAGTGAAAGGAGGGAAAAGAGGAAGAAAGAGAGGAGGATCTCGCGAGAAAATCGGTGATCTTCGTCGCGGTCTTTAAGGGTGACGATCAAGTTTTCCCTCTGTTTTTTTTACCATATCTACGGATTAAAAATGATAATAGAGAGGGAATTAGCAATTTCTAGTCAGGAAAAATCGATTAGAAGATTGGTTTATTCTGCTGTTTTTTTTTATGACCGGAAGGAGTGGTAGACCGACCGAGAATTCTCTTATTCACAGACCCAGCAACAAGGCACGCACACATACCATTTCAGCCGGCACCGACCAACTTTCGATCGAGTAAGACGTACGTCCGACCCATAGTTTAATTAATAGGTCCTCCTAGTTAGCGTACTTAATTCGATCGATCGATCGATCTTTAACTCTAGCTTGTTCAACCTTCGGAATTGAAATGGACCGCGCTGAAAACCGCGTAGGCGCGTGTGTACGTACGCTGGACCAGAGAGAATAGACCCGGTCCTTTTGTTATACTCCTACGTACTTTTTTTGGCTGTTGAACAGACGCAGCAAACTATAAAAGGAAACCGCGATCCTGTCTGATCTCCTCCAACAACCAGTTCGAGGCATTCCACGACGTAGCTGCAATCACCCGACCAATCGAGCTAGCTAGCTTGTTCGATACCATATACGTACTAAACTCTGAACTCCGATCGACATGGCGTCCACGGCGACGATGGTGAGGGCGGTGCTGCTGGTGGCCGTCGTGTTGGTGCAATGCTGCAACGTGATCCTCGCGGCGAGGCTGCTGGAGCGGGACGGCGGGTGGCTGCAGGACCAGGGCGCCGCCCGGCCGCTGATCATGCAGGTCCTGCCCAAGGGCCCGGCGGCGCCGGGCGGAACCAACAACCGCTGGACAGATCCCAACCACCCATAACTAGCCGAGCTGGCTTGGATTATCCATCGATCAGCTACTGCTGCGTTCCGGTCGCGGTTTTGTTTACTTGCAGACGTTGACATGTACATTCTGCACATATATGCGTAGAGATCCTGTTCCTTTGGTTTAGTTTGTTTATTCTTGCATTGTACGGGCTCGCGTGAAAAAAATGGAGCCTTGGAACTAAGTTGTATAGACGGTTTAAGTAGTTAGCTAGTCAATAATGTAAGGAGATTTATAGTTCTTTTCGTGTTTGGAATTGAGATAGTGGAATTAATTAAGTTGTGCTTATGGTTTTGTTCATTCTTACTTCAATTATATTGTTGCATCGGCCTTATGTTACATTTCCCCGTCTTTCTGTATCATTTTGTTTGGGATGGTTGATGATACATTTAAGGTACGAATTGCTTGGTACCGTCCCAAAGATCACTAGAGTTGCAAAAAATATCGTGTGATACTAGAAACAATTGCAGGATCAAAAGCCCCACTATTACCAATTCAATCATCCTTCTCTGTAACATGCTGCTGCAATAAGACACGAAACCTTTCTCTGTAACAGGGCATCCAAGTGTGTGGATGGGCTTGCATGTCAAATACTTCATATTGATTGGTGACACATAATAATATATCTCATTCTTTTATTAATTGCTTGCAGGTTTACATCAAAGAGTCAAATGTTCTTTCAAAAAACAAGTAATAAATAGTTAAATCATTTACCCAACTACCCATGCATCAAACATTTTAACTGGTCTGACATGCAAATAGTACCAGGCTGGTCTCTAGTAGTACCGTAGCATCTTGACCTTTTTTTCTTGGACTCGATGAACAATCGAAAAGTCAACATATGCGCGCCGTACGGTCACAGCATCAGCCAAACAGCTACCTTAGTAATTAAAATCATACAAATTCTCCACGAATGTTATGTCCGGAGTTCATTGCGTTCGAATTTTGCAGCACATTATATGTATATCCAGCACAAGTACTCTAAACATGTTTATTTAAACACGTATGTATGCTTGTTTGACTGAATTACGATATAATTTTGACTCTCCCGCCGAGTCAAAATGTTCGGACGGATTGATCTCTTATGACCAATAAGATATTTTACTCTTATTTTTTTATTCGTCAAAATGTTTTCTCATGCTAACGTCGTGATGAATAGCGTGTCTAGTACTAGCATATGTGACGTTCCGTGTCATTACCCCGACGGGTAATCATGCTTAGGCAACGGATTACTATTCGTCTGCTCGGTGGAACACCGCTTCAATGAATAGTAAGCCTTACTAGAATTGACGCAGCAGAACAATAAGATATAAACTGTTCTTTATTGCTATAGCTAGCCACACAGGGCTAAAATCTTACAGTACACATAATAATTTACATAACCAAAATGGGACTACAACCCCCTCCTGGCTGCCTTGCTCCCTCGACCTCCTAGTCATCCCAAGTGTCGAATAGGGCATCTACCTCGCTCTGCTTCTCGTAGTAAGGGTTCTCGACTCCAGTAGCATTATCTGCACCTGTATGGCCCTCGTCCCATGCGGGATAATCCCCGGTTGGACTAGGATCTACAAAGGAAGATACTAACAAGATTGAGTACAAAAGTACTCAGCAAGTATTAATAGCAAAGGATTCACAGGATGCACTATCTCTAATTGTTATCACAGGTTCTAAGTCTTCTCATTTTTGAAAAATAACTCATTAAAACAATTAGGTGGCAGATTTTAATACTGAAAACACTACTACTCACTTGGAGAGAAGGAAGACCCCCTGTGGTTCTCGTAGACTCCAATCCTGGAGACTGGCATGAATTCATGATTTTATTTAGCACTGCGCAGGCTTTGCACCACTTTACCCATAGCTATTCTGAGCTCTTTATGAACAGGGTCTACCGTATTTCCTTTGATGCGGGTTCGAGATCAGAATATAGAACGTTTTCCAGGTTACGTGAATTAATTTCTCCACCCATTACTTTCCGTCGGTGTTGACCTCGTCACCTATCGAGTTCTGGTAATGTTGGTTGAGGCAGCTTCTATCCTGCACTCAACACTCCACCTTGGCGCTATAACGTCTTGGATCCCCCATTTCCGGACTTCTCCTACCGGTCCTGGTTCCTCCATCACACTCACACATATTACTTACCCATTGTGGAGAGCATGGTCACGTAACAAGGTAGCATTTTCTGCCTGTCGAAACGAAAAAAATGGTTGGTACTGAATTTATGGCATCTGACCGAGTAAGAGTTGGTTGGTCCTTATATTATAACCATATGTAAAGGGTCCCACTTTCTGCCTCATTTCTTACCTGCCAAGGGCCCCCTTTACCAGCCATAATAATCTCATATCACTTTCTTTTCCTCATTCTCAATTCATTCATCTTTATCTTAATCATTTTTATCTCAATCATTTTATTTAGGTTTTGGGAAATAATTTTGAATGCAATACACATAATACTGCAATATACAGTTTATATTTAAATTAACTATATTCATGTTCAAGAGGATCGCTTGCCTTCGTACATGTAGGAAAGGTCGGTGCTGATGAAACTCGTCACCGCTTAGTCGGTCTTTGGTTCGCTCTTCTCAGAGTAATACAAAGACACGAATAATAATATAAGTAAATACATAGTTGATTTTGAGTGATATTAAAGATACCTAAGTTAGTGACTTCTAATTGTTAGCACAATTTAATTTAAATAAAGCTTTTCGAGTCCTCTGCTAAGTTAGCACTCCCCAATATAGCCGTTCTACTGTCTATTCGCGCTAAGGTCAAAAACTCAAGGTCCTCGATTAATTAATTAAATTAACACAATTAAATAGCTCAAAAAGCCCAACTAAATTAACACAAGCAAGTTATAGCCTATTGTTAACAAAAATAATGGTTACTCAACTTATTTTCGCAATTAATCCACCGATTGATTTTAAGTTGGTTAATTCGACAAGACCTAAGTTAAAACATTCAAGCGCAAAACTTTTCAGCTAAATCCATTTAATTTAGTGCTAGAAGCTAATGCCACAGACATAGAGCAAAACAGGTTATTAGCACACATAAATACTAGAAATTCCCAAATCAAAACCTAATCCCCTAATTGCTCCTAAACTCACTCTGTCTCTCTCTTCTTATCTACACTCGACTGGCCCAAGACCACTCACGCACAGCTCTCACATCTCCTTCTTCCCCCAAATCTACCCCTCTCTCTCCCCCCAACAATCCTCCTCTCTCTCCCTCAAGCTGACGCCACCGCCGGTCCTTGCCTGGCCCGACCGCCGCCAACCCACCCAGGTCCAATGCCACCGACGACGCTCCCCGCTTCCCTTGCTGCCGCCATGGCAGTGTGCCGCCAGCCAGCCCGCCGCTTTGTCTCCCAGCTCGCCTTGGCTTCGGCCCGTGCCGCCGCCGCCTCTTCCGGCCTCCTCAACCCCGGTCCACTTCGCCACCGCCGCCAATGACGTGTCCTCCCAGCGCTCCCCAACCTCCCTAGCTGCGCCGCTACCCGGCTCGATCTAAGCCGTCGATGCTGCTCAGTCGTCGTCGCCTTCCCAAGGCTCCTCTCGCTCCCCACGATCTCCTCCTCCCTCTGACACGGACGGAAGGCCAGCACTGCCTCCTGGTGTGGCTGGTGCTCATGGAGCTACCGCTCAGTCATTTCCGGCTAACCCTCATGCTTGCGGCCCCCGGCTGCGCGGCTCGGCCCACGCCTGACCCTCCTCGGTCTACTAGCCTAGTGGCTCTGGCCCGGTCGGCTCGGCCTCCCGGCCGCCGGCGCCGCGGCTCAGGACACTCCCCTCCCAACTCAATCTCTAAGCTCTAAGCTAAGCAGTTAATCTATTAACCACAAATGAGCTAAGTACTAATGCTAAATGGTACTCATGCATGCAGAGCACGATGGTGGATCTGAGGTGGAAGTGGCTACTAGAGGAGGCTGCTACCAAGGTATGTACTCACCTAAAGCTCAAAATGTAAATGCCTTTACCTGATGGTTGGGGATTGAGATGGTTTTGGGGTTAATGATTTGCAAGGATGGTCGATGATGATCGGGTTGGTGATGACGGTGGTGTGCAGAATAGTGCTGTCGGCCTTACCGTCATCGTGCTCCCTTGCTTCTTGGCTTGCTCCTTCTTGGCTTGCTGATGCTTCTGTCTTCGGTTGGAATGAATGGTTCTAGAGGTGGAGGCAATGTGTTGGTGGGTTGGGAATGGGGGGATGAATGGATTATGTGAAAGGAAATGAGGAGAATGCACTACTACAGAAAAGGTAATCACAGACGGTTCAAAATCGTCATCACAGATGGTTTTTTGAACCATCTGAGTTTATGGGTCAATGATACTACGAGGTCATCACAGACGGTTTCTGAACCCTCTGTGAAAAAGCTATCACAGACGGTTCTAAATAAAACCGCTCGAGATAGTCTATTTTCACGAGCGGTTACGAACAAGAACCGTCTGTGATAATTGTTTTATCACAGACGGTTCTTGTTCAGAACCGTCTGTAAAATTAGACTATCACAGACGGTTCTTGTTTAGAACTGTCTGTGATAGTATTTTCTATTGCAAATTTTTTTTCGAATTCTGAAACTTCGGAGGCCATTTTGAGGCCCTAAACGACCTTTTTGGGGGTTTTCACTTTTTCGGATTGAACTTTTCGTTAGCTTTCCAACGAGCCAAAGAACGCCGCAATCCGAGTTCGTATGCAAAAGTTATGGTCATTTTTAACAAAGGAGCTGGTAACGAGTCCGGGACGAAGAGGCGGATGATGGCCTGGTACTCGGAGTCAGGGATGCCGAGGTGCTCGCTGTCGATGTCCGCAATCTTATCTTGATGTATTCATTCACAAGAAAACCACGGTCACAATTGAGAGCCACCAAAAGCAACAAGGTAGGGGGAGGCGACAAGCGATTGATCACTTACTGGCATGTTGGATATCAACCAGGAAGAGAGGGGAGGGGATCAGATGGGGGATATCACCAGCAACGAAGGAGAGGCGGTGGCAGCATCACCGTGGCATCACAACCGGAGGTGGAGGAGCTCACGACGGTAGTCAGCGGTAGTCGGAGCTCGGCGTGGGGAGGGCAGAGGGAGAGACTAGTGGAAGACAAGGCATGGGTGGCTATAATATATAAGGACAGTACCAAAATATTTCGCCTCCGCGCATGCGCCCAAAACATTTCGTCTCCAAGACGCGCGTCAAAAATTTCCGCCATCCGCATTGCGAATCACGACGGTTTCAAACAAAAACCGTCTATGTTGATTCATAATATCACGATCGTTCTTAACAAGAACCGTCAGGAAGTATCCTGAGCGATTCTTAACAAAACCGTCAGTGATATTTAGTAGTATCACGAGCGGTTCTTGTTCGAAACCGTGCGTGATACTTCACATACTGATTTTCAACATGAACCGTGCGTGATATTACTTCTTCAAAGACGGTTTTAGCGCAACCCGAGAATACGATGGTCGCTAAATCAAAACCGTCTATGATTGTATTTAATACAGACGGTTTTGATCAACCGTCTGTAATGAGGCGTCCAATATTAGCCTTTTTGTAGTAGTGATGAATGTGAAGACTGGGGGATGAATGTGGTTGTCGGCGCAATGGGGGATGAACTGGGAGGTCTGTGCAATGGGAGATGAATTGGGAACGGTGAAGAGGGGCTTATGAAGATCCTGGAGGCGTTGGTGCTGTTTGGCTTGTGAATGGTGAGGGAGGTGAATGGTGTGGCATTGGAAGCTGAGAAGGAAGGGGGATGAATTTGCTTAGTGCGTTGGAAGCTGCGAAGAGGGGAGATGAATGTGGATGTGGTGTTGTCCTTGAAGCCATGGGAGGGGAATACTGGGCATGGCGCTGGGGGATGGTTCGGTGCACTCTAGGCTGCTGTGCTGATGCTGAGAAATGGAGGTGTGGCTTTTGAGAAATAGGGGAGGGAAGCAATAATAGGCTCAAGGGGGGATGGTTCTTGGTGCTATGCTGCTATGTAAGAAGAAGAGGGGAGAGAAGAAATACAGAGGTGCTGGAGGTGTTGCCTACTTTGAATGATACAATGCTCACACTTTGATTGATGCAAAGCTCTCTTGTAAACAATGTAATTATTGATTTATCTATCTAATGAGAATGGAAAATGCAACTTAATAATGACCTTGATTCTACTGTTGTACTGGTGAATGCAACGACGACTCTTGTGTTTGAATGATGAGATTGAAATGAATTATGGAATGATGGTTCTACTGACTATGAATGCATTGCTCACGAAACGAAACCCAAATATACCAATGAGCTGACATAACTAATTTAGTTGATTAATAATGATCTAACACTACCGTCAGCTCACCGCTAAGACGAGATTAACTACCGCTAATTACCGATTACTGCTATACGATTAGGTCTTAAAACGCGGGTTCTCACAGCATAATAATGCGCTAAAACTACCTATACAAGGAGAGCGTATTAATTAACTAACTGCAAATTTGCCATTTTTCTTTTTTGAGGAAACCGTACTGTGCAAAATTCAATTTGCATGGAAGAATGCCTCGCAGAAAAAAAACGTATGGTACAAAGACGTAAGTATCAGTATACATGATTACTTTTTAAAAATGTAATATCTAAAAAATATTTTTTTAAAAAAAAACTTCAGGTCTCCATAGCTAGCGTGATTTACTATTTCGAGCTAAAAGAAAAAAAAAACGTTTGGTACAAAGACGTACGTAAGTATCAGTATACATGATTACATTTTTTAAATGTAATATCTAAAAAATATTTTTTAAAAAAACTTCAGGTCTCCATAGCTAGCGTGATTTACTATTTCGAGCTAAAAGAACTTGACTGCATACATGCTTTGAATAAAAGAATCTAAATTTTGAATTGAAAACGTGATGGCATTTCCTTTCAACAAAAGCTAGACTGCTCATGCACGCTTCCACTGATGAGATGTCAAAGAGATTGACCGCGAAAAAAATATTCAGGAAGTATGTGCGGTACCGACTACTGAGGTGTAACAAATGGACCTGATCAAGCATCCTAGTCATAAGGAAAGGAACCCTAGACCCAAGCTGCCCCTTGGTGCTTGGAATAGTACAAATTGGAACAGTTCCAAAGTCCGAGTCCCATTATAGATGCATACTTCTTTTCTTTTTTTGAACTTGTCCATACTAATTATAATTCCTTGTTCTTGTCGAAACACAAGACCCTGCCTAGATATCTATCATACTGTGACTGATTCAAATTCCACACTCGATTGGTAACAAAGAAGGGAGAAATCAAGACTAGAAACATTCAAACCCATGCATGTACGCACACGTACTACATGCATGCTAGCTGCAGCATATATACTTGCTTCTCACGAATCTAGCTATAAACACGGGCAGCGCTAATCAATTAAAAGACAAGTAATCTGGTGTTAGCGAATCTAAGAGCATCTACAAAAGTTTGTTTCTTAGTTTGTTACTAAGAGGAGAGAGATTACTCAATCTAATAAAAAGAAATAAGTCTTCCAATAGATTGTTTCTTGAGTTTGCACTACCAGAGACAGGATTTTTCCCGAGTGCCAAAAACACTCGGGAAAGTGGGCGAAACACTCGGGAAACATATTTCCCGAGTGTCACACTCGGGAAAAGCAATCGGGATAGCGTGCTCGGGAGAAAAGCGGTTTCGAGTGTTACACTCGAAATATATATTTACCGAGTGTATCCAGAGACACTCTCGAAATGTCGACACTCGGGAAAAACTCATTGAGCGGCTTCTCCAAATGCAGAACAGAACTATTACCGAGTGTTAACACTGAATACGGTCCAAAAACACTCGAAATCTTCCGACGGATCCTCAGGAAATTGCCACGTGTCAAGTTTTCCGAGTGTCTACACTCGAAACTTTTTGTCGTTTTCGAGTTTCAATTTCCGAGTGTCGACACTCGGGAAAGTTTTGTCTCTTTCCGAGTGTCAACACTGAAACTTTAGTCTATTTCCGAGTGCCAAACACTCGTAAATCGATGAGGCACTCGAAATCGACAAACTTCTTTGCGAATTTTCACAAATTCATTTAAAATCCATTCCACAAAGAATCAAATAATCAATCCATCCATTCCACAATAGTCAAATAATCAATCCATCCATTCCACAAAGAGTCAAATAATCGGTCCATCCATCCATCCATTCCACAACAATCAAATAATCCATCCATCCATCCATTCCACAATATATGTATATATAAATGTATAGATCGAACAAAAGACATCATAACAGTTCAGAGCTCACAACATTCAAGATCAAGTTCAAAATGTAAGCATAAGGCATTATTATACATATGACAGTTCCAAATAACAAGTATCACTACAACCATTTGCATGCATAGAATTTCCTGCTTCAATCTTCCGTGCATAAGAGCATCATTTTCAAAGTTCTGCAGATAGAGCAAAACTTAATATTAGTGCCATGTTACAACAAAAGTTAGGAATTGATACATGAAAAGATAATTAACCAAACTATTGACAAAGCAAAAAAATTCCTTTAAATCATGATGAGCAACCTAATAACATGGCAAATCAGTTAAGGGCATGCTTGGGGTGTGGGCCAGCTAGCTTGTGGCCTAATTGATCATTTACTGCAACTCTCAAAATTTTGTCATTGTGAACTACTGATCAACATTTATGTCTCAAGCACTTATCATCAAATTCATACAAAGGAGTGTACATACAAATTATTGTATGTTGACACATTTCAAAAGAATTTATGATATAGATATAGAGAATTAGTTATATATGAAGCCATTTTTTTCCATTTTTAGCAATCACACGATTGTGAATGTTTTCTAATATTGGTATCCTTTTAGTAGATCATAAAAATAGCAAGCACTGGTGGTGACCTCTCGGCGATGTATGCATTCACATGATCTTCAACATGTGCACCAAATCTTGAGGATTAGCGATCGAAACAACCGATCCGCCGTTCCTGCATTTTCATAAGAAATCGCATTATAAGAAATTTGCGATGCGACCAATAAGTACATTGCATGTCATTTCAATGTATTCAAATCAAGCACTCATAAGAGACTAACAATATAATAATCAAGATGCGCGATTACTAACCGGAGCAGATAAGTGAGGCAGTGGTTCCCCCGACGGAGAGGCATTAGGTCGAGTCCCGGTCCCGAGTACCTGCATATTTCTTATGTAAGCATTATACAACAGTTAAACAACTCGACATATAGATCGAAATCAATGGCTAGGCCACATACTATTGCAGTGTATACATCTTTTCTTTTTGAAAAATCATTGTCTACTTTTTTTCACACTAAAGCTTTTGTGAGATTTACTAAAACAGACTCCGAGATAGTTTGCTAAAAAATTAGAAGCTATTATAGCTTAAAGATAGAGCACATTCACAATATATGGTTGAGTGTTTTCCTTAATTATATGTCCAAATGCATCGACCATACGAAGATAACATCTTATTATTTGACACTAATGAAGGATCACACAATTTTATCATCTTTTTTATTTAAGATTACACAATTTTGTCATCTAATACTACTTAAATACCGCTCCAAACATAACATTGTCCTACTTGAAGATTTTCACTTACATATATATTGTTAGTGGTGTAAATTGAAACTTAAGCACTATAATATGGTCTAAAACCACATGTCCACGTGTGTTTCTATCCACAACCTCTAGAAGTATTATATTAATTCTCAAAGAACCTATATGTAGCTAGTTTATCTATCTGCGCATTTGATTGAAATGAACATCATATTTTGCATTGTGCTAGGACAACTTGATGAACTAATCACTTGCCTTCTGCGTAGTGCATGCCAAATTGTAGCTCTATAGTTTTCCTCCTTAATGGGTTGAAGTGGTCTAAGATTAATTATACTCATGCATATAACACTCCATCGTGGATTTTTTTACAAATGGGATGTTGACGATGATGTAAACAAACTTTGATGTATATAATACTAACAAAACAGATATCGAGTTCAAGTAGTAAATAACCTCGGCGTAAATTAATGAAAACAAAATGAAATCAATATAAGCGATCAATCACCAATACTTTTGCTCATAACCCATTTATTTAGCCCCATATGGATATCGGGGCTAAAGCCAAAGAAGTATTCTCAAGGAACATTAGTGTCCTCCTCTCTCGATTGCTTGTTGCCATTGTGAACACTCAAGATCACAGCGTCTAAAGTGAGCAATGATCAAGACATGTCGAAAGCTAGAACGTACCAACCGGCAATTGGCTTATATATTAGATCATGGATTGATGATATCTTGACATCATTTTTCTCCTGTTTTCATCTAATCATATATATCTTTTCAAACCATGTTCACAAATTAATAAAGCATTGTTGGATGGGAGCGAAATTCATTCTTAAATTGAAGGCCTATATATGTATATTCATGTCGAAATTAAAGAGGCTAAAATGCTATCGATTACATTCAATTTTATCCTTGAACAAATGAAAGGATCAAGTCAGATTACTATTTTTAAAGAACTAACTACTAAATGTTGTTATTTTTCTCCACATCTCTTGAGTTTAGTGACATGCATGATCAACAACGACCTTCTTTCCCCAACAAACTATTCTTTGTATATTGACCACGCACTATTGAGTATGTTAGAAGCTACTACCACATGCACTAAAGTTAACGACTTGGAGGTCTTGAACTTGAAAGTCTCACATGTAATTGATATCATGTGGCTTTCACCAAGAGTAATGTATGTATGCCTTTAGAAAGATTTTATGATCTAAGTGCAAATGCTTTTGACGATGAAATATTTGCACAATAATGCTAATGATTTTGCACTAGAAGGTAGGAATTAATTCTGCGGTTTACAAAAGAAAATTATTCCACAAGTTCATAATCAATTGCACCAAACCATTCTTGTCATTAACAATATTTATTTTAAAGTTTTTAGTTTGGTATAGTTTTTCTTGATGAAAAGCATAGGACTCCAAAACCCGAATCTCCAATAAATTTCATCCATATATATCCCAATACAAATTACTACAATGGATGCTCACCGGAGGAGGGCGCCGGCCGGAGGAGGGAGTCGGGGAGGCGGATCGAGGCCATGGAGGAGGGAGCCCGGAGGCAGAGGAGGAGGCGGCCGGGAGGAGTGAGCCGAGGAGCCGGGAGGCGGACTCAGGCGGCGGGTCTGGCCAGGTCTGTGTGGAGTCTGTGGAGCGTGTGAGTCTGTGGGCAGCGGGAGGCGGAGGAGGGGGAGGAGCGCTTGGGGATTTTGGGGAACAGGGGAACGGGAGAGGAACCGTGGCGTGGGGGGGTTTGGGGAACAGGGGAACGGAGAGGAACGAGCAGCGTGGGGAGAATTGGCGCGAACAGTTACTTTTTAGCTCCCAAGTGTGCAGAACGAGCGACACTCGGGAGCTAATTTTTCCCTGTTGCTCCGTCGTAGTTTCCCGAGTGTCCGATCGGACACTCGAGAAAGTTAACTTTCCCGAGTGTTTTTATAATTTCCCGAGTGTTTCATGAGGCACTCGGGAAGTTCCCGAGTGTCTTATTCAAAACACTCGGGAAACTTACTAGCACTCGGGAACTTCGACGATTCTGGTAGTGTTGTATCGAACTTTAATTGCTACAAGTGTGCATTATGATTCTTGATATCAGCAAAACGCGTTTTTAGGTAGTTTCTTGTGTCTTGGTATCAACAACTTGCTTGTTTCTTCATCTAGAAACAAGCTCATCTTCTCTCATCATCATCTCTCCTCCACATCACCTAAATGCTGATGTGCCCACCCCTTAGTAACAAATGATATAAACTATTGTAGATGCTCTGAGCAGAGTTGTACTATTATACATGCCTGAGATTTTGACCGTCGAGATTGACATGGCAAATCGTTTAGACTGCCGTCTGACCATGGCATGGCAATGAATGGTCAAGCTGGGCATGTGACCTGACTCCTGAGGTCGTAGAGCTCGAATTTTATAGGCAGGGCTGAAACTGAAGTAGACTTTTTAGATTCACCGAGCCATTCGAATTATGACTCTTGATTTCATAATTATTTATATCAATCAAGCAGATTTTAATTTGTTTCCCCACGAGAACAATAGAAAATAATTTTTTTTTTACATATCTAATGTGGAAAATTCCAAAAAGGAGCTCCAGGATTAGCTCAGCACCATGATTCCATGAACCTTTATTTAAGCCAGCTAGCTGGAAGGAAGAGAAAAATAGGACAGGGACAAAAAATTTGTTTTACAGAGACGTGTGGTTTCTGCAAGTCATTTCAGACTGCGAACTACAAGTTGGACCACTACTAGATGTTGCAGTCTTGCATACGCTACTGATTTGATCAGTTTTAACACACATAGCATCATTTGGAGAACAGCTGAACAGGGCATGACTCATGAGCACATCACTTTGTACATAAACCTGTTTTTGATGCAAATGGCAATATGATCATATATGACAGGCTTGAAATTGTTCCCTCTTGAGAAAGATACTAGACACGAATATTTTCTCAACCCTGGTTCTTCATTTATCAAGAGATCAGTGGCCATACAAAAAAGAATTATTAACATATGAGCCGTAGGATTTTGACCAGAGGGAAAAAGATTATTATTTGAGGGCACTACTCTAACAAATAGTCAAAACTTGGCCTAGACAGACCAATAGGCCTATCTTATATCCATTGGAAAGTGAGGAAGGAAATTAGAGAAAGCAGATCTAAATAAATATCTAAAAGGTGCACACTGCACAGGAATATTGGAGCAGCATATCAGCAATTTATTTGCAGATGCAACATAACTAACCTTTAGCTAAAACTAGCAGGGTGGCGACTAGTTTTGTTTGGAAATCTGTACAAATCATTAAGAATATATCTACATATATGTAATATCCCGTTTAACCTTTGAGAATTAATTGAGAGAGAAAGGAAATTAAATAGAATTAAAATGGAATTAAATGAAGTTAAAAGTGCAATTTCTGAATTTTCCTAGAGAGGGGAAAAAGAGAGTGAATTTTCAGGCCACGGTTTTCCTTGGCCCAAAGGGCCAGCCGGCTATAAGGCAAAAGAGGGGGAGCTCCCCAAACCCTAGCCTTTCCCTGCACCTCCTCAACCCCTGCCTCCCAGTGGCACCTTGCTCCTGCGCCAAGAACCAGCCGCCAATCCTGCCCGCCGCCCATCTGCCTGCCTCCTGGCCATCTGCCCTGCATGCGTAGGCTACTAGCAAGCACCGCATGAGTGCTTGTTTATTTCCCTACCGCATGACTGTTGTTTTCTGCTGCCTCAACGTCCAACCGACTACATGCAACTGCCGTACCTCTGCTCTATGTTGCTTCTGCCCTGCCAGCACTAGTTTTGCATGCATGTGTTCTTGTACGTTGCTAGCATTGCATGCATGTATTGCTATGGCCACAAAAGAGAGAGAGAAGAAAAGGTTCACAGGCCTGAGCTATTGTGCTACCACGGCAGAGAAGGTGAAGGGAGGAAGGGAGAAGAAGGAAAGGAGGAGGGAAAAGAAGAAAGAGAGGAGGATCTTGCGGGAAAATTGGTGATCTTTGTCATGGTCTCTAAAGGTGACGATCGAGTTTTTCCTCTTGTTTTACCTTATCTAGGGATTAAAAATGAGATTAGAGAGGGAATTAGCAATTTCTAGTCAAGGGAAATCGATTAGTAGTCTACTGTTTTGTTGTACTGTAAATTTGAGTACTGGTTGGGCAAAATTTGGGAATTTCATCAACTAGAAAGTTGTAGAGAACCGCGATAGCTTTCTATAGAATGTTTATTCATGTCGATCGGATGAGTATATGTTGAGTTATGTTTTTTGTAAGCTTGTCGAGTAAGTTTATCGTATTTGGCAGCATGTATTAATCTATAGAATTAAAAATAGAAGATGGAATAATCTGGGGTTTTGGCTACATGAAAAGGTTAGGTAATTTCTTAAGGTTTTCAGAGAGTCTAGAACATGCACTACGAATCGTTACTTTCGAGTGCGAAACATTAGTGAAAGTCCCAAACACTCGAGAAATTAATTCCCGAAGGTCGGCCATCGGGAAAAACCACTCGGGATAGTTTAGTCGGGGTAATAACCGGTTTCCCGAGTGTTCTGAGATTTACACTCGGGAAACATAACTTTCCCGAGTGTTTGAGATTACACTCGCGAAACATAAAACACTCGGGAGAAATAACTTTCCCGAGTGTTCAGATTTGCACTTGGAAAATTAGGGAAATTGTCCCGAGTGTATTGTTCAGATTTACACTCAGGAAAGTAGCGAAATTGTCCCGAGTGTATATCAACTACACTCGGGAAATCTGTTCACGTGGATGCAGATTCATGATTTTCCCGAGTGTTTGTCAACTAAGGACACTCGGGAAATACCTGAACAGTATATGCACTAATTTTGCACGTACAATGCATTCTATTTTAAACCAGATTCAGGCTGACAGGAAACTCGGCTATCAAACAGAGTATACGTTCCACAGCAAAGAAAAATACCACCAATTAGGCACAAATCATTACATATATAAATTCGACAACAATATTGACATAATGTTCGAGTTCACAATACAACATTCACATATATAGATTAGACATCCACAACATATTCGAGTTCAAATTCGAAAAGCTAGGCACACTACTACAGAAATGCTATCTTTGGGCGCTTTGATCACGAGCGGTTCATCAAAATATGCGTATAAATACTAATCTCGAGCGGTTTTGTTTACCCACCGTCGTGTTATTCTCCGCGCTAAAACCCTCTGTGAAGATGTCATATCACGAGCGGTTCATGTTTGGAACCGTCATGAAGTATCCTGAGCAGTTCGACCAAAAACCGTCGTGATATTACCCAATATCACGAGCGGTTTTGGTCGAACCGTCTCAGATACTTCACGACGGTTCCAAACATGAACCGTCTGTGATATTACCCAATATCACAGACGGTTTTTGTTAAAAACCGTCCGTGATAATTAACTCATCATAGACATATATAGCTCCCCGGCCAACAGAGTCTTCTTGATCTCCATCTCTGGCGCTACGGTAGGTCCATCGCCGTTCCGTGCCCGGTTTTAGTATCTCCTCACCTCACTAAGCCGGCCTGGTCCATTTCAGCTATATATATTGTCGCCGAGGAGCTTGCCGCCGTCGTCTCTATTCACCGATCGACGACCAGCCGCCTTGGACCTTCCCCGACTTTCATTGACACCTTCCTCGTGATCGAGGTGAGATACTGGAGTATAAGCATCCTTTAATTTGAGTAGTTTCAGGCGTTTACGTCGAAATCACTAGTTTCAGGCGCCTCCACGGGACATCACCGTCGGTTCGCCTCAGGCGACCTTAGGGCCGAGCCACGACTATTATAGCAATGCGATGTCACCCCTAAGCCCGATTTGAGCTTCAAATCCTCTTTTTTTTTAATCATTTAGTTAATAAACTAACGAGTCTATGACATGTGGGACGCCATAGATTTTATAAATAAAATCATGAAATAAAAAATGAGTCAGCGACAAGTAGGGCCCACATGTAAGTTAATAAAATTCGGAAAAATGTAAAAATAAAAAAAGCGTAATTAAGCCTTAGAAAATACGCTTTCGAAAGTCATCACCCTTTTATTTATTTTCGGGGTTTTCAATACGAACCGTGTGATGGACCGAAAATTTGGATGTACACCGAGAACCGTGTGAGTGAAGAGTATATTAATGGCGTATCTGCTTTTACAAGAGCCTGAGGAGGATATGTTGAATAAGGGGCGGAATATATGTCTTGTCCATGCATTGATTGCGAGAATCGAAGATGTTTAACAACCGAGCGCAGATCGAAGCACACTTGATTCGAAGGGGTTTCAAAAGGGTTATACATGTTGGACCATCACGGTGAAGAGCATATTATCTGAAGTCAACGATATGCATATTATCTGAAGTCAACGATATCTTGCCGAATGATGTCGATTGTGGTTCCGATTCGGATAAGTACACGATGACAATCTAGATCGAGATGCTTCGCGATCACGAAGGAAGCTGTGATGAGAGGGAGTATGTTCAATTCGGGGCATGATGGAGGACTCGGAGAAACCTTTGTTCCCGGCCGCAAGTCGGAATACACAAGGTTGTCATCCGTGCTTAAGCTATGAAATTGAAGGCAAGCAGCGGTTGGTCCGACAAGAGTTTCCGCAATTCATTAGGTCTCTTAGCGGACATGCTACGGAGAAGCGAGTTTCCCAAAACCACCTACAAAGCCAAGAAGGTTCTTTATCCATTGGGAATGGAAGTAGAAAGAATACATGCATGTCCGAACGATGTATCCTCTACCGTAACGAGTATACAAACATGCATGTATGTCGGTGTGCAACGCATCCCGATACAAGCGTAAGAAGCAATCGATGGCGGCAGCGAGGGAATCGAGGTGAAGAAAGGACCTCTGCTAAGGTGGCGTGGTATCTTCTGTAATTCCCTATTTGAAGCGGTTTTGCGAACCCAAAGAATGCAAAGCTAGCAGTATTGGCACTCGAGGAGCGTAAGAATGACGAAAAGTTAAGACACCTGCTGATTACGCGGTGGAGAAACATCGATAGGAGGTTTGCGACTTGATGCGGGCAGGAATATAAGGTTTGGATTGAGTCGGATGGAATGAATCCTTTCGGTAACATGAGCGGCCGACATAGCACTTGGCCCATGGCGCTCTGTATCTACAACCTTTCTCTTTGGTTGTGTATGAAGCGGAAGTATATTTTGTTGTCGATACTTATCCAAGGGCGAAGCAACACAGGAATGATATTGATGTGTACCTAGCACCATTGATGGAAGATCTAAAAATCTTGTGGATTGAAGGGTGCGGTATGGGATGCGTACAAGCGAGAGAACTTCACTTTACGTTCCTTGTTGTTACGCACCATAAATGATTATCTTACCCTTGCTAATCTGTCGGGCGAGTACAAAAGGGCCAAAGCACATACTCACCGCTTAGATGATCCGAGAGTGTGTGGGTTGAATCACTCGCAAGAAAACCGTGTACATGTGTCATCGTAGGTTCCTTCGGAGGGCTCACCCATACCGCAGGATGAAGAAACAATTGACGGAGAGAAGGAGGGCAGTTCGGCTCAAGGCATTTAAGCGGAAAAGAGGTCTATGATATGGTTAAGGATTTAGATGTTGTGCTTGGAAAGGGATGTAAATCGAGGACAAGTAAGAAGAACATGTGGAAGAAGAGATCAATATTTTGGGACTTACCTTATTGGGAGCACCTAGAAGTTCGCCCTTTGCATCGGCGTCATGCGTGGGGAAGAATGTATGTGATGACTTGATTGGTCTCTTCTTGAACATTCGTGATAAAACAAAGGATGGTGTCAGCGCACGGCTTGACTTGGTTGATATGGACATCGGACTGAGTTAGCACCAACAAGGACCGATAAAGACGAGCGTACCTTCCCCACTTGTTACACTCTGTCCAAGGCCGAGAGAACCGAATGCGGTGCTTGCATGGTGTGAAAGTCCGTCCGGTTACTCCGCCAACATGAAGAAACTTGTTTCGATAAAAGATTTGAAGTTAATTGGCATGATGTCTCATGATTGTCATGTGTTGATGACACAAATGCTCCTGTTGCAATTAGAAGTATTTTGCCGATCAAGGTCAGAGACAATCATGAGGTCACGTGTTATTTTTTAACACAATTGCTCAAAAGGTCATCGACCCGAAGGACTAGATGCTCTGCGAGCGAGATGGTGACGACTCTATGTGATCTTGAGATGTATTCCCTCCGTCATTTTTCGATATCATGGTCCATCTCATTGTTCATATTGTGAGGAGATAAAGATGTGCGGGCCGTGTTCCTCGTAGCATGTACCCATTCGAGAGGTTCATGGAATTCTCAAGTCATATGTCTGAAATCGATCTCGGCCGAGGGCGGCATCGTCGAAGGTTATGCAACCAAAGAGGTCATTGAGTTACGCCTCGATTACATGGCTCAGTCGAGCCGATGGGTGTGCCTCGATCTTGCCATGAGGGAGGCTCGAGGTATCGGGACCATTGGAAGGAAAGCAATCACTCCAAATATGGATCGTATGCTCAAGCCCGTTCCACGGTCTTGCAACACATAAGCGAAGTGTCCTCGTATATCGACCAAAGACAAGGCGTGCTTGACCAGAATGAATCTGAATGCGGCGGATGTTTGGATCACGAGACAACTGTGAGCGGTTCAACCAATGGTTGAAGGAGCGACTTGCTAGGAGCTCGTCAAGTGATATCTTGACATGGTTGGCAAAAGGGCCAACATTCTGGTTGTAACATGGCGAGGATCTGACATAAATGGGTACACATTCTATCTGCAGCTCGGGATATAAAAAGCACTCCGCATAGATGCATTCAAGATCGATAAATGAGGAGCTCCTACTATGGGCAAATAGAGGAGATATGGGAGCTCGACTATGTGCTTTTCAAGATCCCCTATTTGGTGCCGTTGGGTCCATCTCCCACGGTGAAGGTCGACAAATGCGGCGTCACTACTGTGGACCTCGAGCGTGTCGGATACAAAGGCGAACCATTCGTCTTGGCTAACCAAGTTGTTCAAGTCTTCTATGTTACCGACCGGCAAATAAGAAGCGCCACGTAGTTCTTCATGGAAAAAGGAGGATTGTCGGAGTTGAGAATGTAGTGGGCGAGGAAGAATACAATCAATTTGACGAGTTGCCTCCTTTGAAGCGGCATAAGGGTCGAGGAAGAAGAACGTGATGAAACTAGCTACATCTGCGTCGATCATCATGAAGGGCTAATTTTTAAAGATTAATTGAACAATGTGTGTATATGTATATGCGTTACGATGAATGGTTAATTTTAGTTCATTTGAGTTAATTAATTGATTTGTCTTGTGAAATGGATGTGATTGTTTCTCAAATGAATGTGAATTGGATGTATATACATGTATTTGTTGTCTTTTACGCTTGTTTGAGAGGGCATGGCTAGCATTTCTGAGGCTAGCCAATAAGCGAATCTAGATATTAACCAATACAAAATAATATCACGACGGTTTGAACTACAAACCGTCTCACATATATATCACAGACGGTTGTTTATTAAAACCGTGCATGATACATGTATATCACGAGCGGTTGTTTATTAACACCGTCATGATATATCACATATCATGCAGGTTCTAAGTGAGAACCGTCGTGATACATCACATATCACGAGCGGTTTTTATTAAAACCGTCAGTGATATCACATATCACGAGCGGTTCTAAGTTAGAATTGTGCAGTGATAGTGTGTATCCTGAGCAGTTCTAATTTAGAACCGTTTGTGATATCCATCTATTTATATTCGGACTCTAGCTAGGGTTTGCCGCGCCCGCCACTCTCAAACGATTAAGTTTCTCAACTCCTCTCGCTCCCTCCTCCCCCGAGCCCGTCGCCGCCGTCCTCGACGCCGCCTCCTCGAGCCCAGCGCGACTCCTCCCCCGATCCCGTCGATGCCTCCTCCTCCTCCCGGCCGGCGCGCCTCCCAAAGCCCGCCAAGCCTCCTCCTCTGCCCAGCCGCGCCTCCCCGAGCCCACCGTGCCTCCTGCCCGAGCCCCGCCTCCTCCTCCCCGAGCCGTGGCGCCTCCCCTTCGCCGCCATCTCTTTGCTCAGTCTTGCTCCTCCTGCTCGTCCTTCTCCTCGGCCTTAAAGGTAACCAATGCCGAGTTGCCGACCCCACCCCTTTCCCTAACTATTTCTATCAATAATCTGTCATGGTCCTTCTTGATAATTGTACTTGTTTTAGGAATTTGTATTTGTTCTAGTCGGTTATTCATATGGTATTTGTTTTGATCACTCTTTCGAATATATTGCAATGTGGTGTGGTGGGCTTGAGATGAATGCTCTGTGATGATAATAGTCTTGTCTTGAAATTGTTTTGATAATCGGGTTTGTACTTGAGCTCTAATTGGAATGCTTACTCTACATCCGATAGCAATATCAAAATGTTAAATCTTAGCTTTATCTTGATTTCATTTGTTCACATGATGTTCTATTTCTTGTGAAGATGTCTTCCGCTTATTCTGAGTCATCGCCGCCTCATGTGTCTGATAATGCACCATCCTCTGGAACAATATCCAACCGCGGTAGAAGAAGAGGAATATCGAAAAGGCCCACGGGCGATTTACCATCACGCAGTCGATCGATGCAGGACCCCTATCAATCCTCGCCGAGCGGCGTCGCGTTCGGAGAACGGTCGGAATAGTTGCGCACGGGAACGGGTCAAGATCACCTACGATTCATGGAAGGTGGTGCCCGGACCACTGAAAACTGTTTTGCTGGCGGATATTCTCGCATCGTTCGAGATCCCGGTAGAACACCTGGACTCTGTGCGACGACACGCATTGCTACAGGCGTGCAAAGTGTGGAAGAACTTCAAGAGCACGCTTGTCAAGAACTACGTGGAGAAGGATCTGAAGCCGCCCTTCCACAAGTATATATTCTTGGAAGAGTCTGGGCGAGTTTGTGGTGAAGAAGACGACGATGAATTTAAGAGTGAAAGTCTGGCGCTACGGCCCTCGAGCGAAAAACAAGCACCCCACGCACTCGGCACCACGGGTATGCGGGTAAAGCCCGATATGGAGGGATCAGAACAATGAGCAAGCTATTTGAATCTCTCCTGCTATTTCCCGAGATCACTGATGTGCGCTCCCGATAGTGGTTATTTGCGAGGTTATGTATTGGGCCTCCGGGGGAAGCGTACTTTCCAAACCCCGAAGACCAGGAAGTGTCCCAACACCTGGTAAGATATCGAACTACCTAGTTTGTAACTTCATAGGAAGTGAAATGACATGTCGGGCTATTGCGAGATAACGTTGAGTGCACAATCTTCCCAAGGCTCATTCGAGCAGACGAGGAGAAAGATATACTCTCTGCGGCCCTAGGAAGCAATGAGAGCATCCGATCGCATGAGAGGCGCCGGTGTTTTTGTTACATGGGAACAATGGTTCCAAGCGGACTCGGATCGTATCTGGGAGTAGGAAGAGAGCCAAAGCCGAGCACGATGCAAAGCTACGAGAGGATCTTCGTGCATCCCTCAGAGATGAGCTCACTGAAAAAATCAGACAGGAGGTCACTCAATCCTTCAGATTGGAGATTCGTGCATCCGAGCAAAAGTAGATAGAGACCTTTGAGGAAAGGATTAGGGGATTGCAACTCCCAAGTCAGTTGGAAGCCCTCGCCTATTGTCTTGCTAGCCGCCCCCCCCAAACATCCGAGTAGCTGCGCGTCCAACCCTAACCCTACCACAATAGGTGATGACAGATTTTCCGTCGATGACATCCGGTAATAATTATTATCTCCGAATGCTCAATCCATTGATAGGCTGTTGGAGTAGCTAATTTTGTATCGTTATGTACGTGCGTGGCTCTGACGGCGCAAGCTCCAAGCGAGATATGTCTCTGTTGCCCTAGATGCTGCTTGGGGCCAAGTGTATCCATCCGGCGTCGGAGCTTTGGTGCACGGTGCAAATGTAGCGTCGGGTTTCGCAAAAGTGAATGTTGACGGTGTTTGTGCCAATTTCGAGGCCGTCCCGCTGAAAATTTCCCCAAACGATGAGGTCATGACTCTAGGGCAAGCCGTTGGAACATTCATCCAGTGGCCCAAGGAGGACATCTGCCTGGAGCTACCTGCTCCGGTGTCAACTTCACGGGAATGTCCTACAATGGCATCAAGTCCACAGGGGCGTGGCTCGCACCGGCTACTGCCTTGACACGGCAAGGGCCCGCCGCATCACATGCATCTACACCTCGTGCTCGATCGACTCTTGTGAAGTCGACCTATACAAATCGAGCGGCAAGGGCAAGGGCAAATCGAAGGCGATCGAGTCCTCTCGATATCCCTTCTTGCCGTTGGCGGAAATTCAAGCTAGGCGAGCCGTTGCTTGAGAAGTTAAACGACCCTACCCTAGGACCGGATTGCACGGAATTGCATACATGGTACATGGAGCAGTCCAACAAGCCGATTGATCAACGGCGCTCGGGTTTCACCGTCAAGTTCAAGGAGGATCATTTTAACCACGTGTATCAAGGCGCTGTCTTCACGGTGACCTTCGACGGCTTGTTACATCTCTTCAACCTCGGCGAGCTCGGCGTCTCACTCATACGATCTTTGACAATCGTAAGTGTGTACAATCACGGTCAATGTTCATGTAATATCAATAAATGTTATATATAACTCCTAGCTTTTGTATAATAGATACATGATCGTGAAGCGAAAGAAGGAAATCACCGGTAGGTTTCCTCGACCCACACATTGTCTCCGAGCAAAGCATCACGGCGAATGCAACATTAAATCGAGAATTACGTTATAGATTTTTTCATGGCTCGCCGCAACAAGGAATTCATACTTTTGCCCTACAACCGTAAGTAAGTAGTGTTGCGCTCTGGCTATACTTGTTGATTTGTACTTTATAAGTAACACGAACTTAGGTTTAATGACCATCTTGACATACACGTGTAGGTACCATTGGATTCTAATTGTAATTATACCAAAACGAAATCGTAATATACCTAGATTCCCTCTGAGAGGGCCACTCACAACTTCACAACTATCCGGAATTTAATCATCGTAAAACACATTTCCTCCATAGAAACTTTATTGTAGTCTTTCCTTCCTTTGCAATGGCTAAAGCTAACTTCTTGGAGTCACGTAGGGTGTTCGACGTGTTACATGCTAGAGGATGGAATATCAAGGGAAGGACGCTGTCACATGATCAAAAATTCCCGGTACTTGCTATTTAGTACACATTAATCCTATATAACACTTCGTAGCAATGCCTCTCGAACTAACCAATTCTATTTTTACAAATGCCACCACCGGCGGCCACGAACATAGCGTCTGTGGATACTATGTTTGCTACAACATGCAACTACTCATTGGTTCCGCGATCACCAATGATCCTCAGGTTTGTCAATCTTTTAACAATTATTTCATATATACTTGCCAATTTATATAAGCCCGAATTTAACCTTCCTATCGACAGGTTGCGACCATCGATGAAACTGCGTTGGAACAGAGCGAGCTCATAAAAATTCGATCACACCTTGCGTCATTCCTGAACAGACAGGTCATAAATCCAGATGGGAGTTTCCACAGTGTAGATTGAACTTGATTGGGATAGATTGAACATAATGGTACATGTGGGTAAATTAATGTACATTAATGGTTAAAGTTAATTGATTTGTGAATTGGATGTGCTTGTTTCGAAATGAATGCAATTTTGATGTGCTTCGAAATGAATGCTAATTGGATGTGCTTGTTTCAGAGGGCATGGCTAGCATTTCTGAGGCTAGCCAATAAGCGTAAATAGATTTAGCAATGCAAAGACTACCACAGATTCGGTGCAGATGAAACCGTGCGTGATAGTGAACACACCACGAGGCGATGCGTAGATGAAACCGTGCGCGATGAGTCGACTATCACGAGCGGTTTCATCTACTGCATCATCTCGTAATGTCGATCATCCTGCACGGTTTCATCTACGCACCGTGCGTGGTAGTCCACTAACTATCACGACGGTTTCATCTATAGGCCGTGCAGCGGTAGTCGACTATCCGCAGCGGTTTCATCTACGGATCGTGCGTGGTAGTCCACTATCACGAGCGGTTTCATCTACGGTATCGCGTGGTAGTCGATCGTCATCCTGAGCGGTTGCATCTACACACCGCTGCGTGATAGTATGTATTACTGAGCGGTTGGCAACCGTGCGTGATGACCTAATGCATTACTGACCCATAAACTCAGACGGCTCACGGAACCATCTGTGATGGCGTTTTTGAACCGTCTGTGAAGGCCTTTTCTGTAGTAGTGGCACAAGACTTGTTTGTTAGCACATCCACGCGATAACAAGACGTTCAAAGAGAGATTGTGGTAATCCTGCACGAGCTGCCTTTTTACACATGATGACTAGACCCAGTTGGCAATGATCTCCAACAAGAACAACATAAATAAATTGTAAAAGTATAAATAAAAATAATCAAATTATCCTAAATCAACTCATTAATTACTTGTTACCTACTTGACACCGAGTACCAACGGAATAAGACATTCAGGCTTTGTTGCCTGTGTAGACTCAACAATAAGAACCTGCCAATAAAATTTGCCATCACCTCAGGATATAGTACTGGATATAGTACAGCAAGACATCAAGATTAACGCTGCCTAGTTTAAGTTCTGTGTAACATAGAAGTGGAAGGAAAGTTTATTCCTACATGAAATTATTAGTCTTACTACATTGGTGCTAGAATTGCCTGCCACAATGCCACTATAGTTGTACTTGTATGTTATACCTTGTACTCACTTAAATTTCATAAATCATTTGAAATCTCCATAAATCACATGAACTATGTGCTTTTCTATTTCAATAACTAACTAAAATCAAGAGCACCAATTGTGGACTAGGGTACAGGGTAGCAAGTTGTGAATTATGAAATAAATTGCATTAGGCACAAAGCATTAATAGAACGATAGTGGCACCAATTGTGGACTAGGGTACAGGGTAGCAAGTTGTGAATTATGAAATAAATTGCATTAGGCACAAAGCATTAATAGACTTCAAAACTACAGTGCAAAAAGGCCACATGATTTACCAAATCCATGCCCCTACGATCAAGTGTACTATCCATACCTTCAGTAATAGAAGTTTGAAAACTAGGTGGCGAAGATCACTACACAAAGTGAATATATTTCAGAACATTAAAACATATAACCACAATCTCTTTTTTGGAGTTATGGTGTAGCATACTAGCTAGTATCATAATTTATATAAAAAAAAATGTAACTTGCACAGAATAGAAGCACAACCATCTACAACATTTAATATAAATTATCCGCTACAGAATGATAAGAAAAGAAGAAAGAGGTACATTATTAGCTCAGTATCACATATTCACATTGCTCTTTGGAAGTTATATAAAACAAAAAGGATATCACTTCAATTAAAATATACCACATTTAACAATTTGATCAACACCTTAAAAAAACAATCTGATCCACCAAAGGTATATAAACCACACAAAGGGCTAACTTTAATTTCGGCACATGTTAAATAATATCAACAAACCTCATCAACAACAAAGATAAGTTTGGCACATTAAGCTTGAGAATTTCAAAGAAGCCAATTAGCAATATCTCGAAATCACAAGTGCTAACCTTCAAAGATTTTACAAGTGTGGACTTAACTTCTATAATGGGTATTCAATGAAGAATGTATACTACAAATTAAAATATAAGAGAAACTGCGGCGGCAATGGTTCCATCTCTGAACACCTTATCCTCACTCTGAGTGACAATGTAAGATAATCAAGGTAGTGTTTCCAACATACAGTTCGAGCTACTATGACAGTAACCTAACAATCCAAGCATAAGAGAGTCAAAAGTTTCTGACACTAACACCAGTTGCAACCCACAGTTAGCACCCTCACCGTGCATCAACCATCTAACATTAAAAGTAAATCCAACACCATCAGTAAAACAAAAGCACAACAAAAAGTAAAAAGAGAAAAGGGGGGAAATGGGGGGGGGGGGAGGCTCAGGCGGTAGGCCGAACCGGCTCCAACACCATCTTGAGCTTGAGGTTCTCATCCACCAGGTGACGAAACTCCTTCTCCAGCTCCTGCACGCTAACAACATTGCTGTTGCCATGAGGACTGCCACCTCCACGTCCACTAGTGCTGCTGCTTGGAGAATTCACAATTCAAATCAAATCCATCCAATGATAAAGATAAAACACACAAACAAATTATATAGATCCTAAATCAGCATCTTCACATTTTTTGAGAGAATAAACAATGTGCCTTGGTTCACACATTTCATCAAGCATGTGATGGGTAGACCATGAGGGCCAGAGAAGCCATGGGGGCGGCCCAAGCCGGAGCTGACGGGGAGTGAGAGAGGCAGGCAGAGCTAGGGGCGCCGACTTGTATTGAGTTTGGGTGTTTTTTGTAGGCCCGGCTTCGGGGTTGTTTGTCTCCTTCAAATCATCTCGGTCGTCACAACTAGAAAGACAAGTGCATGGTAGAATAGTATTTGGGTGTTCGAAATTGTTATTTGGTTAAGTGAATACTTGACTTGATTGTTCATAAGAATTATGCCTATTTCATGTTGTTCACATGCTTTTGATATCGGGTGATGATGATGATGATTATGGAAGAATGATGATTATATCGATTGCTAATGAACAAAGATATTAATCATTACATTGCATGTTGAGCATTCATGATGGAAAAATATGATCCACGGGAGTGGAATGAGTTCCCCATATGTAAGATATGGGCAATGAGGTCCCCGTATGAAAAAAGACGGGCAATTGATCCCCGTATTAAAGAATGCAGATATGAGTGAACTCCAATGGGTGTTACACTCCACTATACCGCTATAAGCAGAAGTTGAGTTGAGACATGAGCATGAGCATTGCATTGCATTGCATTCATGAAAAGTGAAATGTGATTTGTGATAATGAGACACGTGAATGGAAACTGATGAGATTGATTATGAGAAACTGAGATAATGATACATGGGAATGAAATGTTATTAAGATGACGCCTCGTTTATTATTCTACTTTGTACTTGCTGAGTCATGGACTCACGCATGCACTATTGTTGTTTTTAGGTGATCGTTAACGACGCTTCACTTGGAAAGGCCAGCACACTTGAATCCACATTATATACATGTTTACTTGGTCCATTTGATATGAGAAATCACTTTATCGATCGATGATTTATAGCTAAGACATGATAGTATTAGCTAGTCTTAGAAGATAGGTTGGAATTTATTATTCTATTAATAGACTTTCATGGATAAGTTTTGCGTCAATCTGTGTTTATTACCTTGCCATGTTCTTATGAATTATTTATCCACAATTTCTTTATAGTTATCATTGTGTTATTGTGACCCGTGTACGGGTTTTTGTCTTTGATATGTTTGCTATAATTTAGTGATAATTGTTGTTCAAATTGACAGTTAGATTAGTTTAGTAACATTCTGGGCTATGTGTTGGGCTGGGGTGTTACAGTATCCTTGTAGGCAATTTATATTTTAAAGATATTCTAAACATTGAAAATAATAATAGAAGCTCGAAGAAAATAACAACCTGAGGAACGTAATTGAAGTAGGAGCTTTGATGGAAGAAAATTGTAACATCCCAATTTTCTGAGCTTTAAAAATCGTTTGAATAGTTAGTAGTGAGAAAATTCACCATTTGGATTTATTTGAATTTAATTCAAAAGCTTAAATATGAACCTTGAGTAACAAAACAATTTAATATGACTAAAGTCAATATGAACAATGGTCAAAACTATTTTATTTAGATTCTATGTGCTTGGATATATTTTCTAGATTTTTCTAGAATTTTTCCAAGTTCATTTGGTAATTTCTATTGCTTATTTGAATTCTCAGTATTTTCTAAAATAGAAAAGCTAATTAAAATCTTCCAAATAGCTTTGGGCCGAATCCTTCTCTTCGTCCCGTTCCTATTCTTCGCGGCCCAGATTCACAAGACGGCCCAACTCATCATGACCACGCGACGCACCCGCCGCCATCTACTGGTGGCCCGCGTGCTGTCTCCATTGCCGATGGCCCCCTTCTGATGTCGCCGTCCCGAGTGGTCTCTTCCTCGCGTGCCCGCGCCCGCCATATTCGGATTCTCTGAGCTCGTCCGACAAAACCGCAAACGACCTCGATTTCGTGCACGGATGATTCCATCTAGAAGCTCCATCCTTCCCGCATCTATTTCAAACGAATTCGAATTTCGAATTCGCCTCTATCCCCTATTCCTCCGTGAGCTCTTTTGGGTCAAGGTTTCATGCCCGTTCTGTATACTGGCATCCCCGACGCCTATAAATAGCCCACAAGCAGCGCCATGCCACCCTTTCCAAAACCCCTCACCCAATTTCCCCTCCCGAGCCCTTGCGCCGCCGTAATTCCCCATCTAGGGTTTTCGGCCGCGCTTCGTCTTTGTTGAATTACGCCGCTGTCATCGCCGCCGCATCGTCGTGGTGCACACCGCCGAGTTCGCCGTCGCCGCCTCTACCTCTTGAACCCCTTCGCATCGCCGGAGCGCCACCGGAGACCCTGTCCGACAACGCCCGTAGCACACCGCCGCCACGAGCTCGCCGCCGGCCACCACCCACGTCCTCGACCACCCGGGATTGCATCATCAGGTGCGCAATAACCCGGGCTACATGTCTGTGCCACCCATTCCCGGCGAGGAGCCGCCGTTCGCCGGCGACCATCGGGTCCAGTGCCGCCCTAACCGTCGGGTCTGACGTGGTGTCTGTGTCTGCCGCCACCTCACCCTCCGTGCGTGCGTGTCATCCCAGGTGGAGCCGCATCAGCGCCACATGTGCGCATGTGCGCCACGCCAGCCAGAACCAAACCCACACCCTCGGGTGAACCCAGTCCACGGTGCACCCAACTGCTTATAGGTGGGACCCACCTGTCAGGTGGGGCACTGTGCAGTCAAACCTCCTCGCTGATGTCAGCGTTGCGCAATATTCCGATTTTTCTATTGATAAATAATTCGGAAAATTCAGTAAATCCAATTTTAGGGTTTTTCTTTAGATTCAAACTTCCAAAGCCCATAACTTTTGCATCCGAACTCCAAATCAGTCCATTCAAATTTCTAAATTCTTATAAATTCAAGATCTGTTTAATGGAGATTTTTATTTAATTTTTGGAGTTTTTTTGCCTCTGTTATTTATTTATTCTTGTTTGTTTGCTTCGCTTTTTAGTAGACGTCGATATACGGAAGGTTTGAAGAAGAAGGAGCTTTCTAAGACCAAGACCAGTACCTAGACCTTTTCCAAGGCAAGTCATGCTTTGACCATGATTGAATCCCAGTTTTCTAAATGTTATTTTATTTCAAAGTATTGCATTCTAATTCAAGTAATTATTTAAATACTTTTGGGTATAGCTATTAAATCCAATCTGTTATACCTTCCTTGTATAATTGGTATGACTTGATCCTTTGTCACCCTAGTTGATGTTTTAGTTGGTAATATTGTAGCACCAACGTGGGTTGGTTAGATGCGATTAGATTGCTTAGCCATGCCACGAATCATCTATTCATGTAAAGTTGCAATTATCAACTTGACTAAGTGACTATGTAACTTTGTGATAATCTGTGTGTACTATGTGTCATTATGGCATGTGTTGCACTTAAATCAACTGGGTGGTAAAAGGTTTGGACTGAGGCAAGTGGTGAAAACTGTGTGACATGGTGGCTATGTGATATGGGAATATGAATCTGTGTGTCAAAATAATCTGTGTGCTTTAGTTAGAATTTGGAAGTCTTGCCTTGGTCATTTAAGGATTGAACTTTGTGCGCCATTGAACTGAGCCCTTCTATACGACCACATGCCCGGTATGGGACGGGCCTAGCTTAGTAAGATATGAATTCTTGACATTGATTGCTCAGGCAGTAGGTTAGGCTATGTGAAAAGGGTGGAGGTGTGTGCTACCATGTAGTCGCATCGCGGGACGGTTCGCCGCTTCTCTGTCCAACGGTGTGTGTCGTACCATCCACTGTGTATAGTTTGGTATGACGCAAGCACATCGGGAGAGTCAATGTTAAGATGAAGTTTCTGAAATGTTTTGTTACGATTAGTGCTAGCTACACTAGTTGTATCTTGTGGGTAAAGTGTACAACACTTGCAGAGTGTTAAACAATCTATTCGAATAGCTGCGTCTGTGGTCATGGACATGCTCGGGGATTTCACACGAGGGGTAGATCTTCTTAAACTGTGTGGGAAGGGAGCTATGTGATCTAAATCATATGGCTATGTGAATAATTTGTTTAGGTTGTGTGTGTCTTTGTGAAATCAAACTGTTAAATTATTATTGTCTATTTGTTTTACTTATGCTTTCAATCTATTACTCGTATTCAATTGCAAATGTTGCATTTCTGCAAAAGAACCACAGATTGCCATTCCTTTGGAATAAGCCTACATGTATAATTGTATTTCTGTGGTGTGACTTGCGAGTACGGTTGTGTACTCATGCTTGCTTTAAATTAAATCAAGCAGAAGAGGAGGAGTCTTCGCCAGCATTCGAGGAGGAGTTCATCGAAGGTGCTTGATCGTAGGGTCTTGATCCTAGTCGGTTGCCTGTGGCGAATTGATGGGATGCCACTACCATTTCTGTTTCTGCTACTTTATTCTCTGTTAGCCCTGCGTGGCTTAATAAATGTAAACTCGACCGTAAGGTCAAACCCTTATTTGTTAATCAAATTATTCGTTTATGTTATTATTCGCTTGTGTGGATCGATATCCATCTTTGTTGACACTGTGTGCACTAGCGCGATCCTGGACTAGTGCATTATACACAGAGGATTCAGAATTGTATTTTGGGTCCCGACAAAAATCATTGAGTATAATAAGTTGTTTTGGTTCTTAGAAACTAACATCTCTCTATCATGCATAGATCATGTAGCTACATGCCCCTATTCTTACTCTATTAGATTTTTTTTCAAATTGTATGCATGTACATGTACCTCTATTTAATCTCAAGCAATACGTTGATTATGTGTGTAGAAAATTATCTTATTCGTTTATATGGTATTAGAGTACCTTGCTCATGCACACTCCAATGCAGCATGGCGACCTACCTTGAACTCATCTTCCCTCACACACCGGCTGTCAGACCAAACAGTGTTTCTTCTATCTCTTCTCGTTGTCACAGCTTTTTTACTTCAACCTCCAACAGTAAACTTAAATCTTGATCGATGATTCCTCTCAGCTGCTACCCCTTCCATACAATACTTTACCATATAGTTATCTTCTACTTCTCCCCAATTATTGCTTAATACTAACCGTTGCGACATCAACACGCATAGACATGCAACCGACACCGATCCCAGCTAGGGACACGTGTCACGCTCTGTTGAGTGACCCCGAGTATATTCCCTATGACTGTGCCATCTCTACTCCAAGCTTGTCGCGACTCTATCTCTGTACGCCCGCGCTTCTATTCGTACAGATGCATGCATGTACATACGCATGCATGATGTTATACATACTCGATGTACTCTTCTCTCGTGTCGGTCTCTCCTCTTCTTCGACATTGGCCAACTCAACGTCATGGCTTCCTCGCTAATCGTGACAACCTCCCATCTTCACTGATATTAGCATGTCTGCTTTAGTCGTTGTCTAACGATATAGAGAATCTTTTCACCATCGTCAACAACGATATGCCCCCTCACTAGTGATGGCACGCTCCTAGCTACCCGATGATCTCATATCGTCCATAGCTTGTATTCAATGCAAATCTTCATCACCTCTCTGCTAGGGTTTCTCCATCATCGAGCTTATTACGCCACTAACTTCTTCAACAACGTCGATGCTCATCACTTGTCATCGTGGCCCATGGCTCCTTCAACACTGGACTTTCTCTTCAGCGGCTCCGACGAGCAGCACGACATTACCCTCGTTGAACAGCTAAGATGAGCGGCACAACATTGTCCTTATCTCCATCGTCGCCACCTCTGCTCTCCGCTTCCCCTGGGCCAATGTCTTCTTGCAGGATAGATCGAAGCCATTGCACTCTTTCATGGTCTCCTCCGATACCATTCGTGCTATCCTCACTACAACGTTTATTTTTTATTCAAAATTTTAGTTGTTTTTTTTTTCTTTTTGTTCTATAGAAAGCAACAATAGAAACACGTGACCTTGAGAGCGAACGTTGGTGGTTTGTTTTATGTCTCCTCCGACACCATTTGTGTCATCCTCGTTATAACTTTAATTTTTATTCAACATTTCAGTTATTTTTATTGGTGTTCATATACAAACCACATTGCTAAATGTATTTAATTTATTTTGAATTTTAGTTATTTACGGATTTTACTTTGGAACTCGTATGAAAATCAAATTACAAATTTTCTTTTATTTTTTATTCTGAATTTTTAGTTCTTTTTTTTTAATTCATATCCAAATCCAATGGCTAATTTTTCTTTAATTTTTATTCCAAATTATATTTATTTAGGGATTTCACTTTAGAATCCATATTGAAATCAAATTGCTAATTTTATTTTATTTTTATTGCTCAATTTAGTTAATTTTTTGTTAGATTTAGTATACAAATACAATTTCCAATTATTTTATAATCTTTATTCGGATTATAATTATTGGAATGCTTATCGAAATCAAATTGCTAATTTTATTTCATTTTTATTCTGAGTTTCAAGTTTTTTTGTTGGATTTGATATACAAATCTAATTTCCAATATGTAACACCCCGAGCCAACACGGAGCCCGGAATGCCACTAAACTACACTAACTATCAATTTTAACATCAATTAACAGTAAATTACAGCAAGTATATGAATGATAAAACCCGTCCACGGGTCACATTAACACAAGCATAACAATAAGACATTCATAGATAATTAATTCCTAGGAAGAATAGCAAGATAATAAACCAAGATTGACACAAACCAATCGAATAAAGTCTATTAAGTGAATAATAAACTCCAATCTATCATCTATGGCTAAGAAATACTATCAAGTCCTAATTATAAATCATCATGCTAATAAAGTGTTTCTGTAGGACCGGAAAGGCGACTAGAGGGGGGGGTGAATAGACGCTCTCACTATTTTTCACCTCGATCGAACTCAACACTACTTTCACTCCAATAACTATAAAAGCTATGAAGATCTGTATACAGGCACAGCGGATGACCTATGTTGAATCCGATCAAACCCCGACGCTCAAGTCTAAAAACACTCAATAAAACTTAACCTCCATGCAAGAGAAGAAATGGCGATCAAGTAAAAGATCAAGAAGCACAATATCTTTTCATTGCTCATGCCCCTGCATCGACCATACAAGAAGGTCTATCTTGTCTCTGAAATGAAGCAACATGCGAGACTACAGACCAAGCATTAAACCAAGACTAGCAGCACTCAAAAGCTTGCAGCCAAATAAAATAATCTGCTCATGAGAAAGCAAGAATAACCGCGATCTAAGCAAATGTGACCACTCCTTTTTAGGGCGGTATGTGCGGTAGATCAAAGATGGCAGCCTCAAGCACCAAATCAACAGGTTGCAGCAACCCACACGCCCAATAAGAATAGACTGAGTCTAAACCAAAATTCAATCGGTTCATTGACGGCAGCCAGTAATTAACATCAAAGCAGATTTTTTTTTCTTTTGAATTCTACCAACAGCCGCACCAAAATATGCCCCACAAACACAGGAAAGAAGAACTATTCAGTCGGCGCCCAGATTTTTCCCAAGGCAGCGGAATCAACTCTTAATCACCCGCATCAATGCAGTGTACTAGACCTCATTGCATGCAAGAAGTAAAACACGAATACTACAGCCGAGCTGCTAATTTCTGGATCTTGCAGGAGCTACGGGCACTGCTTATCTCCCGAGAGCAAGAAACCGCCAAGGTAATAGACAAGAAAAGATTACTCTGAAGCTGCCGCCCAGGACTTCAAGCTGCCGATCGATTCTTTTCAAGCGGACCACAGGGAACAAGCAAATATGCAAAGCCACAGCAGCACAGCAAAAGAAGTAAAAGTGCTAGCAAATAAACCGGAACTCAGTTGGATCAAGAACTGCAGATCGCCGGGGATTTTTGGGCGCCGCCAGTGCAGGACACCAGGGCGCTGCTGGCAGCAATTAATTTTTTCTTGGACTCGACACGGCCGCTGGATTTCACGGGCGTGAGGCCGCCGCACGGCTTCGGTTATCTCCGCACAGGGAAGCAAGCCAACAAGGAGAGCAGGAAAAATTGTGATACAAAAACCAGCGCAAAACAATGGATAATAAAACTGAAGATCAGACAAGAAACCGGACGCCGCCGCTACTACTTTATCTCCCTGGGCAACAGGCCGAATAAACAAAACTCAAAGCAATGAAACGACTTTCACAAAATTGATGGGACAAGCAAGAGGTTTACAGCCACATATATTAATCCACTTGCACATAAGAGAAATCACAGCCATCAACAATAGAAACGCCCACTAGCAATTAAAGAACAAGGATTCCGACGCATCAAAACAAGGCGCACAAAATTTTTTCGAGCGCCATGCCCACTCATTTCTTGAGGCTGAGGCCGCCTCAAGGGTTTTTTGAATGGCCGCCCCTACTCAAAAAGCATGCCCCCTTTTTTTTTTCTTAACTCAACTGCCCTAATCTCCAGCAGCCATATTGGGGGCACTATAGGCAGGCATACAAGCCGCCACACAAAAGCTCCCCTTTTTCTCTTGGCAGCATCAAAACCTAATGACCCATCATCTATTCCTTTTATAGGGCAGCCCTAACCTTAAAAACCTAATGGGCTTCCGTTAGGGCCCAACATCAACGGAACACACACGCACGCATCTCAAAGCGCCGTCTTCATCGTCGATTGATCTAAACCGTTTCACCATGCGCCGACCCGCGCCGCGGCTTAGTCAAAAGGTCACCAAGATGGTATTTGGTAAAATTACCAAAATACCCCTTCTCGATCCTTTCCAAAAGATCGAGTCCAATCCTGTTGAAGCAATCGCCTGCTTCGCCACGTGTAGGTTGATCAACGGCTCCATGTCGTCAAGTCTCTCCCGTCCGGATCCCACCGGCACCACTGAGCACTTGCAACGACTCCCGCGCCACTTGATCCAACCAGTCGCACCGAACCGCCCGTTCGGTCATCCTCGTCCATTCTGCGCCATGCTTGAGTCCTCTGACCTCACCCGGCATCCATGATCGTTCTGGACCTCAGCTCTCCAAGCTTAGTCCCGATCCTCCTCGCCGTTGACCGTCATTGACCTGCAAGCCACCTGCACAGCAATAGACAAGCAAACACGAATCCGGGAACAAGTTCTTCACAACTTGACCCACGTTAGCCAAAACATGCAATATGCAACACATATGCAATAACAAATATGGATATGACCTATCCCAAAATCAATTCACCAGTTATATCAACATTCAAGACAAAAGCGGGCGGACCGCCACCGACCGACAGATCTGAAACTTTATCGAAAACGCGTGAAACTTCAAACCAAAAGCCACATTGCCAATTGTTTCATCATCCTAAGATCATGGGCATATCCCCATGATATCCACAGTTTCATAGCCAATGTTTCAAGTATTTGAATGTATGACATGGTTCCAAGTGCGCTAGCCCTTCCCATGTGCAACGTCGTCAACTGTTACGTAAAAACAACAATAGAGCATGAGTGAGTCCACGACTCAGCAAGCATAATAATAAATAATATACAATGATTAATCAACTGTAAACAAAATCATCATCAACATTAATCGTTTACTTGTCTTTATTTGTGATACCCCGTTGGAGTAAATAGTTAAACAAGAAGAATGTGATTAAAAAGAAAATTTTTGGTGAGGAGATGAGGTAATGGGCCGAATTGGGCCTCTGTTGCCCATAAACAAAGAGGGATGAAACCCTAGCCGAAACCTTTTCCTCCCATTTTCCTCCTTCTGGCTGCCACCCCCCTTGCCTCCACTCCAGTGACTCACCACAGCGCAACACACCTGAGTTGAGGGAAGTGAGCCCAAATCCAACGCCGGGATGAGGCTGTCGCTGCTGAAATCTGCATCCCAGCTCTTCCGCCGTGGCCGCCGCCGCTGCGACTACTCCTCGGTCGCCACCGTCGGGCAACCAGAGCGGAAGGTCGCCATCCTCAGCGCGGCCGGAGGCATCGGCCAGCCCCTCACGCTCCTCATGAAGCTCAACGCCCCCATCTTTGCCGTGCTCTGCGCCGCCACCGCCAATCCCTCCCGCTCCTCGTCTCCACTGCCGCAACGCGCCTGTGGCCTGCCGCCTCCCTGTGGCCCACCGCCTCCTACCTCCCCGTCGTGCTCCACTCCATCGCCGTCTCCAACCTAGATCCTCATCGCCTCGGCCACAGATCCGGTGACCTGGACCTCATCTACTTCCTCCTCGTCAGCTGGACCTCGTAGAAGTCGCCTCTGCAATGGATCCGGCGCCTAGAGCTCGTCTCCTTCGGCCCCCAGTCCGTAGCTCCTCCTTCCGCTTCCCTCTGGCCTTGTGCCGCCGATACGGTTCCTCTTCTCGGCGCCTTCGCCACCGCCGCCAGGCTCGGCCCGCTATGAGCTACGCCGCGCCTCCCGGTGCTATCTGTCGTCGACCCGCTGCCACCTACGCCGCCCGCACATGCCAAGAGGTTGCTCCATGTGGTGCTGGCTTCCCCTATGGTAACTGCTCGGTTCACGGCCTTTTCTTCTGTGTTCGATTGATGTTGTATGTTTGAACTTGGGGCTGTAGGTGAAGGCATACGAGCTGCTGAGAAGGAACTTCAGTGACACTAGCTACTTTGGTTTCGGTATCCAGGAGCACATGGATCTTGGCATCAAGTAAGATGATTTGTCCTGTAGTGTCCTGTTCTGCTTGTAGTTTCGATATGTGATAATATGTTGCCATCGGTAGATTTTATTCTATTATGATATGGATTGGTTCATTTGAGTACGGTAGAGCCTAATTTACTTAATTGTAAGATAGTGGAGATTTTCTGCTCATTCGTATACATAGTGTGACTCGTGAATTTAACAGTAGCTTAGGGCTTGGTCCGATACCTACGGATTCTTGTGTAAGAGACGAACACGGATATACACTTGTTGGATACTTGTTTTCTCCACACTTAATATTGGGAAAACATTTTGCTATTATAAACCATGTGGATCATCTTATTTGGTGTGTTCTGGACCATTGGATTTGGTCTTAGGGCGACCCTGATTTGTTCTTTTGTTGTATATAAATGGTTCCAAGTCACACACATCTGTTGTATCCTTACTTGTGACATATCTTGGTCTACCAATCTGAACTATTCTGGAGTATTGCTAAGTACAAGTCTAAATGTATTCACAACATAGCATATTAGTAGTCAAGTTACTAAATCATTGTATCTTCACATTGTGGACACCTCCACAACATGACTTTGTTTTCACATGGAACTAACCGAACTCCCTCGCATTGCACGGCTAAATACTAGAGAATATACTTGTATTTGTTATACAACTCTAAAGCTTATGATTAAAAAATAGAATTGTATTTCTTATACAATTGCAGCAGTTTTAATATACATTTGAGTAATCTGCACCGTTATAATGTGGACCCACCAAAACCTTTTACTTGTACTGGTTGATGCTTGGTTGATGCACATGTATGATGGTGGTGGTACATGGGTTGCTATTTGCTTATGCTTGAGGGGAATGACAGTGGTGATGGTGGTGATTCGGCTGTGGCTAACACTGAGGTGGTGGTGAACCCCAGTGCTAGAGCGTTCCGCCTTTTGTCTTCTGTCTCACGGTTGGGGCGGTTGGGGCAAGTGCAAGTAGTATTAATGAGTTGTTATATTTCATATTTGGTGAATGTCATAGTTTAATGATGATGCTTACTGCTTGGTAATGTTGGTGAGCATTTGCAGTTTTCATGATGTGTTGTTATTGTGCGTTCAATTTGCCAGGGACTACGTGGTAGCCAGGGACTGTTTCATTGGATCCCTGTGCCTAGAGGGCACAGGCCTTGAGTATGTATTGGATCCCCGTCATGCCTTGGACGGGTCTGGTCCCCACACTCGTGGAGTGTGGGCTTTTGATCCCAGTGCCTAGAGGGCACAGGCCTTGAGTATGTATCGACGGATACACTACTCGGCATTACCGGTAATTGTAAAGAAGTGAAGAAGGTGCATTCATGACATGTTAATTGTATTTCTACATAAGATATGGATTTGTTTGTTTAGTATATAATGTTGTTGTTCATGACAGGGTTGTCTATTTCCTTTGACTACTTATGATGCTATCATAAGAGATGGACTTGTGGTATGTAATGCTGTTATTCATGATGGGATTGTTTATTCCCTTTGACTACTTGTGATGCGATGTTTGATTTACTATTGCACTTTGCTGAGTCATGGACTCACTCTTGCTGTGTTGTGTTTTTAGGTACCAATCGAGGCAGCGACATGCATGGGAAGGGGTAGACATGGTGTACGTCACATAAACACCAACCACAATAAATAAATTAGTCCACTTACCCACAATTCATATTCTTGATAATTACTTTAGATTCAATTTTGTGACCATCCTTCATGGTGGGTGAATTTGTCTGTGAGCATGGACGATCCATCTAAGTTCTTAATTCTTCCCCATTTAAGTTCATTCGATGGATTAAACAGTTTGATTTCGATTATTTTATCATCCTCGTTGTTTGATTGGTCAGTGATGCTTTAGATATTGCCTGTTGATCATTATCTGCTTGAGCTTAGTAATGTTGGACTACTTTAACTTAGTTGTTATAGAGAAGACTTCTTAGGTTGATTTGTGCTCAATTGATAAATCATGTTCTTTTATTGAGAAATGATAAACTGTGACAGCGTTCATTAATAGCCTTAGGTCATTCATTCATGAATGTTTGGTTGATGGTTGATATTATCATCCTTCATGATATGGTTGGATTAGTAATGGATTAGTGATCTTCGTATGGACTCTTGATAGTGTTATCATAATTGGCTCAATCTGGTTGGATCTTTGAGATTGATTTGTTGACGAATTCTGATTCAATTCTTATATTCATTCTACTAGATATTGATCTTTTTATGTTATTGTTTGAAAGATAGTTGAAACTATTCCGTATTGTTATTGTATGTTAGTCTTTTAGGTAACATCTTGGTTTTCGCATAGCTAGGGTGTTGGATTATTCTCATACTCAATCGTCAAATTCTCTTTTCATTAACTGCAAGATATCCCAACACTACATGTCCACATGCAACTCCTTTCACGTATACCGGTATAGCGTGAGTGAACACTCGCGACAATGTTCACTCTCAAGCCCGTCCTCCAAAAGGATTGGAGACCTCCTCCACTCCCGTGGAGTCTCTACCAACAAGGTAGATATGTAATCACTATGATCACCTTCTCTCCATGCAATGATGCTTATCAATGCTCAATTTAACATAAGTTCATCAATAATATCGTCATCCGGTATTCTTGAATTCATCAATACAATTAATATCATGACTACTCATATTGTTTGCAATTAAATAAGATAAAAGCAAAAATAATATAATGGTAATAAGTGATAAAGAATACAGCAATCCACCATCGATCATTGTCTACCAAGCACTTGCCTCTTTATCCCCTTGGAGCTGGATAGCGAAGCGGCGGCAAGGCACTAGATGCTACACTCCTTGGACAAACATTGCAAGACACAGCATGTACTCATACTTTACACTTATCATCATCGCACGTCTACACCAAACCGACTCAATTAACCCAAAACTACCGGACGCGCTACCCGTTGTCCCAGTAGTAAAACGCTCTAACTTATACATATGAACACCAAATATCTACATCTAATACTTTATGGAATCCTAATGAAAAATCAACTTCCTAGTCACGATGAACTTCTGATTCTACCGTTCTCTTCCCCGTTTTCTTCCCCGAAGACCGTCCTAGAATCTGTCAGAACAATCCGCTTCCCAATTTTATATCTTTAATTCTAAAACTTGAATATATATGAACAATACCAGTTCTAGAAACCACACAAAATTTTATAACTTATTCAAGTTATCACCACATTTTAATTTTGCCATCTACTAGATGAAACTGACAAGTCTTCATAACATATTAACATATGTCAGCTGCGTCTAAATTCTGGACAGCAACCTTCCTGAGGTCATAACTTTTCTCTCGCTACTCAGATTCTAATGATCCAGACCATTCTGAAAAGATAACGAGATTATCTAACTTTTCTCTAATTGTACCAACCTCTGAATCCAAGCCTAAATACCCCGAATAGCCCCCGTAATGTTCTACACCAAACCTCGACGAACTAGAGCATGCTGAAACCTAACCTTTCCCTAAGCAAAAGAATCTACAAACTTAACAGTGACTAATCCAAGGTAACATCTAGGGACTAACAGGGTTTACCCTTGACGAACACGATTGATCACGAGAACCCGCAAAAATCCTCCTCTTTTCCTTCGTTTTCTTCTTCTCCTCCTTGCTCCTTCCGTCCTTGCTGATCTCCTTTCTTCTCTTGGCAACAGCCACCCAGGGTAGCACTAGGAGGTGGTAGTAGGGGAGGCATGACACTGGGGGGAGACGACGCCCTAGGATAGAGAGGCAGGGGGAGGGTGCGGCAGGGAGGGGGTATTGGCTAGGGTTTTGGGGTGTTGCCCTCCCCCCCACCCCTCTCCCCCTTTGGCCCCTTATGGCTAGCCAACCGATTCCCCTTGGGCCATGACAACGTGGGCCGAAGGCCCACAGCACAAGTTGTCTCACTTTTTCGGATTTCCCCCTATATTAAATGCTTTTTTCTCTCTCTAGTTCTTTTAGTCCTCCTATTGCAATTCAGGATATTACACAATATTTGTTTATTTCTTTTATTTGAATCATAATTATTTATGGATTTTACTTAGAAATTCATATAGAAATCAAATTACTGATTTTATTTTAATTTTATTCCGAATTTCAGTTTTATTGTAGTTGGCGTACACTCTTTTACTTAGGAATTAGTATGGAAATCAAATTGCTGATTTTATTTTAATTTTTATTATGAATTTTAGTTTTATTGTACTTGACATAAACTCTTTCTTTTAATCTAGACCGTTATAATCTGGATCCACCAAGATCGATGGCGTAGATCTTTCCCTTTTTTTCACTGATTAACGTGAGAATTTCTAGCCCTTGAGGGCGAACGTAGTGACTTCTTTTGATTCTGCTTTAATAAGATAATAGATAGATCCTAAGTCTCCTCTTCAAAACATCCATGGACTTCTTGCAAGGATTCTGCTTTGTGTTGCGGTTTGAAAGGCTCAGAAATAGCCCATCTGCTGAGTCCTTGAACTTGTTGCAAACGATGGCAACCTTCTTCTAGTCCTATGTTCCATAGTTCCTCTCCCATCATCACCGGATTCATGAAGTTCTTAGGCTGGTTGCTGAGCAGAAGATTAACGAGCTGCCTTATTTCAACCAAACAATCTCTGAAAGTTGTTTCCTTTCCCAAAGTCTGACAACCCGGTGCTGTGAAATTTCTCATCCGCAAATGCCTCCAACATCTTCAAGTCAATGTCAATGCCTAAAACTGCATTACAGTGAACCTTTTCACACCGTCATTAAGAAGTGTTGCCATTATAGAGTATGAGATGTGGCTCATTGCGGAAACCACCTTGTATAGATCTTCTAATGGTAAAATCTCTTGAGCTGTTGATACTAGCGTTTGAAGATAAATAAGAACCTCATTTATATAGTCATTTGCATTGCCTGGGGCTTCCTTCACTATCCAGTTGACGTCACCGTAAACTCGTCGATCTTGGAATTGACTAGGTTTATTAAAGCATTATATGCTGCATTCTAGGAGGCTTTTAGGACAGCTCGAGCAGTCAAACCAGAATGAGGGACCAGTCTGACCGCCGCCTGTCTAACCGCTTCCTAAAACTAGAAAACCCCTCTGTGGATTTTTTCAGTTAAACTCTATGTAGTTTCACGTCCAGTTTCTATTTTTTAATGGCACCTGGTGCAAACATACCGGGGTGGAGCCAAGCTAGCCCACCCGGTGTCACAGAACACTGAGTCCAAAACAATTTTTCATAGGGATCATCCCCCCTGCCCATGTGTGCACCCCCAGCCAAAAGTCCATGCACCCGAACCCTTCCCTCCAGCCCAACGAAACCATGAGACAATAGCAACCCACGAGGCGCATGAGGCCCAATGAAGCCAGCAGTAGGACACTGAGCCAGCCCATGAGCGGCGTGAGGGCTGAGGCATCGTTTGCCATTAAGTATGATCGATTCGATCGATCCTAAACCTAATCGAAGCTAGCGTCGCCTCGCACCCCTCGCTTCGCCACGACGCCTCCTGTTCGTCTCGTGCTGTCGTAGGAGACACACGCCGCACCGCACCCAGCCGTTGGTTGCCAGAGAAATCAGCCGCCACCCTCACCTGCCATCTAGCTGCGGTGCTGCCTAGTCCCTATTGCCTCGCTGACGCCTAACCAAGTCATCGAAGGAGGCTTAGACCCACCCGATAAGGCGATCACCTGAGTCATCAATCGTTACATGGTATTTTCTTTGCTCTAAATGTCTCTCAATTCTTTCGATAAGTTTTAGGCACAGTGACTAAATTTGTGTGTTACGGTTTCAATGTGATGATTGTTGGTTGATTTTTGTCGAATTGTAGGGTTAAGACTTAGGGTTTAAATATGGGTTTTTGGAATACCGGTCTAGTTCATGGCAAATCGGAGGCAAAATTAACCAATATTATTAATAAGTTTCTTCGTTTCAATAAGCATTTTGATAACTACTTGTTTATCATTTTACATTATGGTCGGTTATGTCAAAATATCGATACTAAACATTATTGGATACACTACTATTTAGTATAGCGTTGCTTGAAATCTATATATTTTGCTATATGCATGATGAAGTGGTGAACCCTGGTCATTTTTGTTCTAGTTCCGCCCCTGCAAACACATCCCCAAACACTCCCACATAAGTGGGTGTCCATTCGATACATTCTTGCACCGCCGGTCAGACCGTCTGATGCCTGGTAGCAATCCGATAATTTGCAAAATTAAGAGATCACTCCCTAAACTCCTTGACATCGATGTCAGTTGTTCATCACTTAGATTAGGATGAAACCATGTAGTCTCTACAAAGAAGAAATTTGGAGCATGTTTGGTGAGTGAAGAGATAAGGAGAGAGAAAAGAGAATATAAGGAGAAAGAAAAATAAAGGGCTAAGTGAAAAAGAGGGATTAGGAAAAGGGGTATATAGAAAAGTTCCAGTATAAATTAATAGCAATAGATTGAGCCGTATAAAAGATGAGAATTATTAAGAAGACGTGTCGGCACTTTGTATATATTGGAGCAAATAATTGTTTACGCCGCGTACGGATAGATAGCCATAGACAGACGGTAGAACATAAAAGCGAGCGAAACACGTAAAATTTATCTGAGACTTTATAAACAACTTAAATCACCAATAGAACTTACAAAAAATTAGATAAATAATCTGAACGTTGGAAATAGTTTAATCAAAATAAAATAATTGAATTAAGTAACACCGGCGTAAAATAGATTAGACATTTATTTGCAGGCGTAAAAAAATGAAGAGACCTAGTTGCGTTGCAAGTATGTGTAGTATTTTATTTTTTTCGTGCGATAAAACATAAGTATAGGTAACCTCCGGGGTAATGACACGGGCACCACATGTATTGCTTTGCTATCATTTTCGATCCTACAAAAAAGTTGGCAGGTTTGCAGATCGGTATGGAGGGAATAGGTGAATGCCTCGATCTTGATTACTCGGAAGCTTTCACACATGTCAAAGAGGAGCTTTTTCGTGTTTTTCGCTTGTATCATGACAAATTCGGCAGCAGCACGAGATCAGAGGCCTCACAGCAGATGCAACAAAGAAAAACAAGCTTGACATCCCACTTATGGAAGAAGCTAGGAATTGGCTAAAGAGCGGCAACAACATCAACTGGAGGATCTTGAGATCGTGCAGGCGTACACTGACCTCGAATGCGTAAACGATCTCGACATTGATGAGTAGTTAGTATGTACGCATGTTGTTATTGTACTATTTTTCTTACTCAGAGAACCCCACTCTGGGATGTAAGGTTTTTAACGAGGCAGTAACATTGTATCTGTAAAATATCAAGAAATTCCACTTTTTCTCCGAAATATTTACGTGTCCATGTTTTTACACAATTAGTTTAATTTTAACTAGGTTTTTAACAAGACGGACACGAGAGGAATGAAGATGCCGGTCGTCGCCACCATCGTTGCCGCCGCCTCTGCCGTCTATTGTTAATTAGGGCTGCGCTAGGGCCGACACGGCACGGCACGGCCCCGACACAGCGGGCTTTGAGTTTTGCCTGAACCTGACCGGGGGCGATGCGGGCTAGCACGGCAAGGCACGACCTAAAGCACGGCAGGCCCAGCTCTACTCAGGCCGGGCTCGGGGCTAGCTTTTCAAACGAACAGGTCTAATAAAGGTTAGGTACCATGTATACCATAACTATCCGTACGTGCCGCGAGTTTCGACTGAACAATCAACTTGCCCGTCACAATACGGAGAAAACCAATGAAGTCGCCGCCACTTTCTCGGAAGCTATAAAGTACGCTGCCAGTAACGGCAGAATTAAGTCAGAAGAACAGCGGCACGCTCAGGAACTTGATCAATCAGTCCGCGGGGACTTGCTCATTGAACACGACCGAATTGGAATTCGACAAACTGACATATAACCATGGGTCGGTTCAACTGTTAGCAGAGACCGACCCAGAATTCACAAACCCCAGCAACGAGCCACTGATACAGTACAACCATGCATTTCAGCGGGCACCGGTCGACCCGTTACGATCCAGGAGACAAATATGTCAGGATCGGAGTCAAGACTGAAGAATTACCTATGGAACGTATATAAATACTAGTTACGTTCATGGCTAGTCACTTGGTTCATTATACTTTTATGACAGTTCGCGTACGTATTGTCTTAGTACGTATGTACTACATGACTGGATTTAATTTGATCGATCGATCTATACTACAAGTATTTATTCAAACTTAGGAAATGGACCGCTGAAACTAAACCGCGTAGGCGCCTACCTACGCTGGACCTGAGAAAGTTTACTGCAAACTAAAGAATAGACCTGGTGACCTGGTCCTTTGTTATACTTTTTTTCGCAGTTAAACATGCATGCGCAACGAAACTATATAAAAGGAAACCATCCTGTCTCTCTTCCAACAACCAGTTCAGGGCATTCGTCGTACGTAGTAGCTACTAGCTAGCTTGCTTGTCTGCAATATTTCGATAATTCTGGCGAGCTAGTTCAAGAGACTAAAATAGTAAGGTATACACTAGCAAGTAGCAACCCCGACGCACGTATACACGCGTAAGGATATGGCATCGACGGCGGCGATGGTGAGGGCGATGCTGCTGTCCGTGCTGTTGATGCAATGCTGCAACGCGATCCTCTCGGCGAGGCTGCTTGAGGGGGACGGCGGGTGGCTGGGGCAGGGCACCGGGACGCTCATCATGCAGGTCCTAGACAAGGGCAGCTCGTCATCGGGGGGAGGAACCAACCAGTGCACGACGGATCCCGGCCAAGCCGGCTCGGGCGGAACCTGCCACGGCTAGCCGCCGGCGGCCGCTCGCGGCAGTTATATGTTAGCTATGGCTGGCTTGGCTTCCCCGTCGTCCTTGCGATCAGCTGCTGCCGCGATCTGGCTCCGGTTTTCGTTTTATTAATTTCTAGACGATGACATGTGCATGTACATGCATGTGTAGAGATTAATTGTTAGTTGATTCATTCAATTAGTTTGTTCATATATACTTTGTAATTACGATCTTCCTTGCAAAAATGGATTCTTGGAAGCGGAATAGCTGATCATGCATATTTAGTAGTCAATATTAGAACATGCAATTAATGCAATATACCAGCAGCCTCGGACGTAGCTCTTGTAAGTAATATTTCTTTCTTCAAATAAATAAAAGTATTTGATCGATTTTGCATGACATATACTGCAGAAACTAAGTATATGACTATTTCTGAGACTTGCAAAGAAGTCGCTTGGTTGAGATGATTGTTTACTAAGCTTTGTGGAAGTACATATTGCACTACTATATTCTATGACTGTAGAGTGTTATTTGCGTCATGAAGGATCAGATATTCCATGATAGAATAAAGCATTGATGTCAAATATCGCTACATTCAAGATGTCATTGCTTAAAGTGATATTAAAGCCAGCAAGATAAGTACTCATAATAATCCAACTGATATGTTGACAAAGTTAGTTCCTGCCTCTAGGTTTGAGCTTTGCTCAGACTTAGTTGGTATCACTCACTATTCCTACGAATTTTTGACGCATAAGGTGTTCATGTTGTTTTGATTGGAGGAGTTTACTGGTTCTTCAACTACCGGAGGGAATTCCGCTCAAGGTGGAAATTGTTGCAATGTGATCCGAATTCATGTTGTGTCCATGCCGGACACGAGCGCCGGCCCGCGCTAGGGTGAGCGCCGAGCCACGCAAGATGTTGTGCCGGCCCGCACAATCAACTACAACTCGGCGTTTCTTGTCCATCCTGGGCTCTTCTTGCTTCTCCTTTGTATATACCCCTATAGTCGTACGTTTTAGATGTGTTGTCATCTTGTGCTTATAATTTCTCCTCATATAATAAATTTTTTCTTCGTGTGTCCGTAAATTTTTCCCACAAAGATTTTCCATGTAAAATCGTGTCTCCCATCTCTAGAGTCGTCTCTAGTTTCGCAACAACTCTCTCTACCCTCCGTTCGATCTATCCAGCGCCGAACTACGCCGACGACGAAGATCATGTATCGATCCGAGATCTCCCCCGCCTCCACTACCAGAATCGTCTATTTTCCCGAGTGCTCAGAAGTTTCCCGAGTGTTTTGAATAATACACTCAGTAACTTCCCGAGTGCCTTATGAAACACTCGGGGCGCGAATAAAACACTCGGGAAATTAACATTTCCCGAGTGTCTGATCGGACACTCGGGAAACTTTGACGAGAGCAACGGGGAGAACTGATTCCCCGAGTGTCGTTCGTTACAGACACTCGGGAGCTAAGAAAATAGGCCGCGCCATTTTTTCCCCACACCGCGCGCCCGTTTTCTAACTCCTAACCCCGTTCTCCTGGCCCCAATCCCCTGCGCACTGCTGCTCCCCTCTCCCCAATCCTCCCCTGCTGCTCCCCTCTCTCCCCCACGAGCGGCGCCGCTCCCCATCCTCCGCCGCCTCCACCGCCTCCGCCTCACTTGCCTCCCGTCTCCCCTCGTCCTTGTGCCCTTTGACACCTCCCCTCGTCTCCTCCCCACCTTCGCCATCGCGCCTCCCCTCGTCTCCTCCCCCCACCTCCGCGACCGGTGCCCCCTCGTCTCCTCCCCCTCCACCGCCATCGCAGCACCCGCGCCTCCCCTCGTCTCCTCCCCACCTCCGCGACCAGGCGCCGCCTCTCCTCGTCTCCTCCCCTTCCTCCACCGCCGCTGCAGCCGTCTCAAGCACTGAAATCGCCGCCGCCTCCTCGTCTGCATCCGCCGCACCCGATGCCTCTCCCTCGTCTCCTCCCCCACCTCTGTGACCGGCGCCGCCTCCCCCGTCCTCCTCTTCCTCCACCGCCTCCGCCGCCGCCGTCGTCTCCCCCTCCTCCACTGCCTCTGCAGCCGCCTCCTCATCTGCCGCCGCCCAGCGCCTCTCCTCGTCTCTGCCGCCACACCCGCGCCGCCTCCTCCTTGCTCTGAGATCCCCGCCTCCCGTCCTCATCCTCCTTCTCCCTCACCGATCCACCGCATCCGCCGTCTCCCACTCCTCCACTGCCTTCGGTGCCGTCGCTCCTCCTGCTCCCATTCAGCAGGTAGTATCTTCTGGTTAGTGAACTAGTCTTTTGCCCTTAAGGTGTGCATGAATGATTGCACCAGGTCATCTGTTCTGGTTATTAGGTTGTAAGATTATTTTATCAATGAATGTTTATATAATTAATGCCAATAGTATGTTGGTCATATGTATGTGCCAGGGAGTGGCTGTGTGATGTGTGCCTTACAAATACTATCATATTGTGTTGCCGTTATTATTAGCAAAGATACTAGCTTCTAGCTTGTGAAGATACTAGCTTCTAGCTTGTGAAGTTCGCAAATATAGGACTCGCATTGGTTTGTTTGTCACGCAAGGTGTCATTGATTCCATTTTAGACCCAATGCCTTGTAAATAGATGCTTGGTTGTGAACCATTCAAGAGACATAATGTAGACAACTAAACTCTTGATTTAATGAAAACTCACCATCCATACATGAAGTCCAATGCACGTTTGGTAGCATCCTTGTCTTCCTTGGAGTTTGAGTAGGGGGTTATCCAATTGGTAACTATAGTAATGCCTATTTTTCCTTTTTGCTCCACCTGTGTGATTAATGGTTATCACTGTCAAGTGTCAACACTGGCAAAATACATGGAAATGATTAAATGTATATCATAGTCTAGTGTTTTTAATAGTAAAAGCTATATATATATCCCTTAGATACCATGTGTAGATACCTGCATTAGTCCATTGCTTTGACTCTATTCTTATATACCTTTTTTTGTGCCGATTCATTGTCAATCTTTAACTAGAAAATCGTGGCGATGCTATAGATATTGTCCATTTTAAGCAAATAAAGATGTCATTTCTTGTTTGTAGGAGTAGATTGTGTAGGCTGAATATCTCTTATGTCTTGGTTCTTCTCTGAGAAACCTCATGCATGCAAGTTTGTTATTTATTTTCAGTTGACACTCTGTCTTGCTATTTCATGGTTAGTGCTTCTATGACAAGCATTTTCCTTTACTTCTAACCGGTAGAAAGAAAATACTTCACTAAGAATATGTTCTATTTATTTGAAGTTTCTGTCAGAGGAACAAAAACTCCTTATAGAAAGAGATGTGTTTTATTTACTTCTCTCGTAACAGAAGTCAACTAGTCTATCAAGCTACGGAAAATTTGTGGCAGTGCTATAGATATTGTCCATTTTAAAGGATTTTTTTTGTTTTGTCTAAATTCGAGGCTTAAGTGTCGATTCTGTCCTAATATAGCTCATGGTTTTCAATATAGTCCCTAGTCAGTAGATACTACAGTTCGCTGAGGCTTGATTGTTTTCGGGTACTTGCCTACAGTGCTGCCGCCTCCCCTCGCCAACTGCCTCCACCGACACACAGCTGCAGCCATCTTCCCCACCGCAGCTCCCTCGGCTCCCTCAGCTCGAAGAAGTACTATAAGGTAGTGGATAAGTGGAAAAAGAAATAAAGTTTGCTTATTTTCTTTTGTGTTGTCCATTTATGGTGGATTGATATGCTGTCATTACAATGCTACATTAACATATTAATAAATAATGATATTCATTTATAATGGTATTCATATATATTGAAAGAAAGTGTTTTTATGCTTCGTTGATCATGTATATTGTCTTCATGTCAATTTGTTTTAGTGTACATACATAGGGCATGCATCCTATGGTCGCTTGTAACTAGCTCTGTAGTTGTAATTTTTGACATAAATAAAAGTTGGATTAAAATATGCATTATGTTTTGCACACTAGGATGGCTGAGGATCGTAGTTGGATGTACACTGGACGTAGAGCGATGGGTGACTCTAGCCAAGAATGGATGGAAAAGAGCGAGGAGTGAATTTAGGCAGAGGGGCAGCCACGGCCCCTCAAGGACACAGAGGGGCAGCCGCGGCCCCTCGAGGGGGCAGCAGGGGGTCTACCTTTAGTAGATCAGGCTCCTGTACCCCGCAGCCCTCGCGTGCTGATGATGTGGAGGATGAGCACCGTGAGGCGGAGGGTGAGGAGGAAGAGCACCCTGAGGCGAAGGGTGAGGAGGATGAGCACCATGAGGCACGAGAATTTTGGTTGCGAGGACCTGTGAACCTGCCACGATGACCAACCCGAGAGGAGGAGAAGACTGTCATCGTTCCTGTTGGCGACACATAAGTAACTGTTTACACTTTCACTAATTTAGCCCACTTACTTGCATACCTCAAAAAAACTAATATGCAGGCAATGGCGAGAAGAAGGCGGGGGTGAGAAATGTAGACTTCCGAACGGCATAATTGGCGTGTTGATTCGATGGCACTTCCCTGGCTTGGTCACCTACATAGGAAGGCGGGAACCTGCATGGACATGGTGGCACTACAAGGCCGCTGAAGATACCGCCGTCACTGAAGGAGAGGTTCCATTTGACAACCTGCTTTGCGGGTGGAGGAAATTTTTTGGGTAAGTATTGAATATTCAAATCGCTTCATGTGTTCCTATGCATGTTAGGGTTGATTTGGTCACAACTCTCGAGTCTCAATTTAGTTACTATACTAACTTACCACACAGTAATTAAGGGTTTGTTAACCACAAACAGTAAGAATTTAGGTGACGAATTGTTCGTCAAGAGCAAACAGTTCATGTTTTATATTAAAATGATTCTGGGAACGACTTACTAACCATAGGATTAACTGCTCCCTCTAGAAGTACATTAAACTTAGTTGGGAGATTTTGTCAAAGATAGCTAGGTATGCATGTCCACAAATTAGGTTAATTAGTTCGAAAGGATGGATATGAAGTGACTAATATTTGACTAATTATAGGATGCTAAGGTCTACAATTATCTTGCTCTCAATTGTCATAATTTGTCAAAGCTGATCTCAATCTTTTACCAGCCAAAAGCTTCTGCAACACTACATTGATCTTGAGATAACTTGGCTACTTTTTTGTTCAAATCCACAACACCTTTTGATATCACTAACAATCTCTAAACATTTGAATGCTATTGTTGATTCTAGTTACTAATTGATAAAATTGTATGAGCATTATTAATTACTTGGATGCTGGTATTTTACTACATTGGTATGCACAAAGGCTAATTTGTTGGGAGGGCAGAAAGATAAAATTTTAAAGATAAACTGGATATTGTTTTATCATTAGATCATCTTCAATATAGATCTGTTGGGAGGGCAGAAAGATAAACTGTTCAAGTATAATATACTTTGGCATGTACTGAACTTAGGCTTTACAAAGTATCAAAATAAAGAGTGTTTGACCCGAAAACTAGATACATCAATATTGGATCAGGATCTTTTGGATGTTTAGTAGCCAAGTAATAAATGTCAACTAACTTAATCATCTTATTCTTTATCAATTCCTTTTCGCTTTAATCAACTTACTTAATCATCTTATTCTTTATCAATTCTTTATTCTTGGATTGTAGTGGTGGTTTAGATAGGCTGAGGGACAGGAAGCTGATTCTAGAAGAGTGCTGCATAATTGTGTTAAGAAGCTGATCCCACAGATGATCTACGAAGCACGCATCTAAGCGGTGATCTATTACCACACACAAGTCCTTAGATAGCAAATTCGTAAGGCTGAGGCTTGCCAAACGCATATCACTTTGGACGAGTACATGCAGGTAACCAACTGTACAAACGATGTCCTTGATTACAATTAATTCTAGTTTATTCATATTTAACACTTGGTTAATTTAGGCAATACCTTGGTGGGCTCTTAAGTGTGAAGATGTATGGCAGCAGATTGCCCAAGAGAGGTGGTGCAACGAACGATGGTTAGAGGACTCTCGTGCTGCTAGGGAGCGGAGATTGTTGATGGACGGGACAGCACATCGTCAAGGTAGCTCCTCCATGGCTCGTTACAAGAAGAACCTGGTAGGTCAACATGTTCATATTGATTGCATGTTGCGGATACATATTTATTGACTGCCGTGGTTTTTTTGGGTGCGGGAAAAGAAGAAGCAGAGGCCTGTCTCCGATATGGAGGCATATGTAGAAGTTAGGAGGGGTGATCAAGAGGGCACCTTGTGCAGCCAGCACGCAACAGAGAACTTGGTACGATTTCTGATCATTTTGTCCCTGATGATTTTCGCTCCCTGATGATTTTGTCCAATAGGCTGCATACACTAATGCTGCTAAGGAGATTCATGGCCCGGACTACGATGTCATGAATTCACCACTAAACGAATCGCTGCAGTGTACAAAATCGAAAGGGAAGAAACATGGTCGTTTCTTCATGGGTGCCGCTACATTAGCACACCGACAACCCTCTGGAGGTTCGATCCACGAGTGCTGCATCAACGGATGAAGTACACCTTCAAAGTCGACCGTGACCATCACATGGGATCCAGTCTCAGGTTTCTGAGCTTCAGGCGCAGCTGCGACAGGAAATTGAGGCTAGGCAACGGTTGGAGTAAATGCTGCTGCAGGTTAGTAGAGAAGGTGAAGGGAGGAAGAGAGAAGAGTGAAAGGAGGGAAAAGAGGAAGAAAGAGAGGAGGGTCTCGTGAGAAAATCGGTGATCTTCGTCGCGGTTTTTAAGGGTGACAATCAAGTTTTCTCTCTGTTTTTTTTACCATATCTACGGATTAAAAATGATAATAGAGAGGGAATTAGCAATTTCTAGTCAGGAAAAATCGATTGGAAGATTGGTTTATTCTGCTGTTTTTTTTAATGACCGGAAGGAGTGGTAGACCGACCGAGAATTCTCTTATTCACAGACCCAGCAACAAGGCATGCACACATACCATTTCAGCCGGCACCGACCAACTTTCGATCGAGTAAGACGTACGTCCGACCCATAGTTTAATTAATAGGTCTTCCTAATTCGATCGATCGATCTGTAACTCTAGCTTGTTCAACCTTCGGAATTGAAATGGACCGCGCTGAAAACCGCGTAGGCGCGTGTGTACGTACGCTGGACCAGAGAGAACAGACCCGGTCCTTTTGTTATACTCCTACGTACTTTTTTTGGCTGTTGAACAGACGCAGCAAACTATTAAAGGAAACCGCGATCCTGTCTGATCTCCTCCAACAACCAGTTCGAGGCATTCGACGTAGCTGCAATCACCCGACCAATCGAGCTACCTAGCTTGTTCGATACCATATACGTACTAAACTCTGAACTCCGATCGACATGGCGTCCACGGCGACGATGGTGAGGGCGGTGCTGCTGGTGGCCGTCGTGTTGGTGCAATGCTGCAACGTGATCCTCGCGGCGAGGCTGCTGGAGCGGGACGGCGGGTGGCTGCAGGACCAGGGCGCCGCCCGGCCGCTGATCATGCAGGTCCTGCCCAAGGGCCCGGCGGCGCCGGGCGGAACCAACAACCGCTGGACAGATCCCAACCACCCATAACTAGCCGAGCTGGCTTGGATTATCCATCGTTCAGCTACTGCTGCGTTGCGGTCGCGGTTTTGTTTACTTGCAGACGTTGACATGTACATTCTGCACATATATGCGTAGAGATCCTGTTCCTTTGGTTTAGTTTGTTTATTCTTGCATTGTACGGGCTCGCGTGAAAAATATGGAGCCTTGGAACTAAGTTGTATAGACGGTTTAAGTAGTTAGCTAGTCAATAATGTAAGGAGATTTATAGTTCTTTTCGTGTTTGGAATTGAGATAGTGGAATTAATTAATTCGTGCTTATGGTTTTGTTCATTCTTACTTCTATTATATTATTGCATCGGCCTTATGTTACATTTCCCCGTCTTTCTATATCATTTTGTTTGGCATGGTTGATGATACATTTAAGGTACGAATTGCTTAGTACCGTCCCAAAGATCACTAGAGTCGCAAAAAATATCGTGTGATACTAGAAACAATTGCAGGATCAAAAGCCCACTATTACCAATTCAATCATCTTTCTCTGTAACATGCTGCTGCAATAAGACACGAAACTTCATATTGATTGGTGACACATAATAATATATCTCATTCTTTTATTAATTGCTTGCAGGTTTACATCACAGAGTCAAATGTTCTTTCAAAAAACAAGTAATAAATTAATAGTTAAATCATTTACCCAACTACCCATGCATCAAACATTTTAACTGGTCTAACATGCAAATAGTACCAGGCTGGTCTCTAGTAGTACCGTAGCATCTTGACCTTTATTGTTGGACTCGATGAACAATCGAAAGGTCAACATAGACGCGCCGTACGGCCACAACATCAGCCAAACAGCTACCTTAGTAATTAAAATCAAACAAATTCTCCACGAATTTTATGTCCGGAGTTCATTCCCTTCGAATTTTGCAGCACATTATATGTGTATCCAGCACAAGTACTCTAAACATGTTTGTTTAAACACGTATGTATGCTAGTTTGACTGAATTACGATCATAATTTTGACTCTCCCTCCGAGTCAAAATGTTCGGACGGATTGATCTCTTATGACCAATAAGATATTTTACTCTTATTTTTTTATTCGTCAAAAATGTTTTCTCATGCTAACGCCGTGATGAATAGCGTGTCTAGTACCAGCATATGTGACGCCCCGTGTCATTACCCCGGCGGGTAATCATACTTAGGCAATGGATTATTATTCGTCTGCTCGGTAGAACACTGCTTCAATGAATAGTAAGCCTTACCAGAGTTGACGCAGCAGAACAATAAGATAGAAACTGTTCTTTATTGCTAGCTACAGCTAGCCACGCAGGACTAAAATCTTACAGTACACATAATAATTTACATAACCAAAATGGGACTACAACCCCCTCCTTACCTGCCTTGCTCCCTCGACCTCCTAGTCATCCCAAGTGTCGAAAAAAATGGAGCCTTGGAAGCGGTTCATAATTAGTTAATTTTAGCCCATTAGTTTGCAATAAAAGCATGCAGTCTCTGACATAGGTCCTGCAACTAAGTTGTATAGACGGTTTAAGTAGTTAGCTAGTCAAAAATGTAAGGAGATTTAGTTCTTTTCGTGTTTGGAATTGAGATAGTGGAATTAATTAATTCGTGCTTATGGTTTTGTTCATTCTTACTTCAATTATATTATTGCGTCGGCCTTATGTTACATTTCCCCGTCTTTCTATATCATTTTGTTTGGCATGGTTGATGATACATTTAAGGTACGAATTGCTTGGTACCGTCCCAAAGATCACTAGAGTTGCAAAAAATATCATGTGATACTAGAAACAATTGCAGGATCAAAAGCCCACTATTACCAATTCAATCATCTTTCTCTGTAACATGCTGCTGCAATAAGACACGAAACCGGTCTTGCATGTCAAATACTTCATATTGATTGGTGACACATAATAATATATCTCATTCTTTTATTAATTGCTTGCAGGTTTACATCAAATTAAGAGTCAAATGTTCTTTCAAAAAACGAGTAATAAATAGTTAAATCATTTACCCAACTACCCATGCATCAAACATTTTAACTGGTCTAACATGCAAATAGTACCAGGCTGGTCTCTAGTAGTACCGTAGCATCAGCCAAACAGCTACCCTAGTAATTAAAATCATACAAATTCTCCACGAATTTTATGTCCGGAGTTCATTCCGTTCGAATTTTGCAGCACATTATATGTATATCCAGCACAAGTACTCTAAACATGTTTATTTAAACACGTATGTACGCTTGTTTGACTGAATTACGACATAATTTTGACTCTCCTGCCGAGTCATAATGTTCGGACGGATTGATCTCTTATGACCAATAAGATATTTTACTCTTATTTTTTTATGCGTCAAAAATGTTTTATCATGCTAACGTCGTGATGAATAGCGTGTCTAGTACCAGCATAATAATGCGCTAAAACTACCTATACAAGGAGAACGTATTAATGAACTAACTGCAAATTTGCCATTTTTCTTTTTTGAGGAAACCGTACTGCGCAAAATTCAATTTGCATGGAAGAATGCCTCGCAGAAAAGAAAAAAAAAACGTATGGTACAAAGACGTAAGTATCAGTATACATGATTACTTTTTAAAAAATGTATTATCTAAAAAAAATTTATAAAAAAAACTTCAGGTCTCCATAGCTAGTGTGATTTACTATTTCGAGCTAAAAGAACTTGACTGCATACATGCCTTGAATAAAAGAATCTAAATTTTGAATTGAAAACTTGAAGAATATAATTCAGACATGAAGAATGACTAACAACATTCAGTTGCCCTCTAGCTAGCTTCCACTGATGAGATGTCAAAGAGATTGACCGCGAAAAAAAATATTCAGGAAGTATGTGCAGTACCGACTACTGAGGTGAGGTGTGACAAATGGACCTGATCAAGCATCCCAAGTTGCCCCAGCTTGGTGCTTGGAATAGTACAAAGTGGAAGTAGAGTCCTCACACATGCTGTAGAATTTGATCTGCAGGCTGATTAATTACGTAACGGCTTATATTAAGAAGCCTTTGCACACCATTATTTATTTTTTGAAGGAACATTTACATTAAACTCCAGGCATTGCACAAGGAAACGTATTTACAAATTCAACCCCCGTTTGGAATGCATGCATTTTACAGTTTAATTCCTAATTTGTATCCAAAAGTATATATGCAAGCATGCACGCGTGAAGAACACACACACACCAACGAAACGCCGTTTGGAAATTGGAACAGTTCCAAAGTCCGAGTCCCGTTATAGATGCATACTCCTTTTTTTTGAACCTGTCCATACTAATTATAACTCCTTGTTCTTGTCGAAACACAAGGCCCTGCCTAGCTATCTATTAGACTGCGACTGATTCAAATTCCACACTCGATTGGTAACAAAGAAGGAAGAAATCAAGACTAGAACATTCAAACCCATGCATGTACGCACACGTACTACATGCATGCTAGCTACATATATACTTGCTTCTCACGAATCTAGCTATAAACACGGGCAGCGCTAATCAATTAAAAGACAAGTAATCTGGTGTTAGCGAATCTAAGAGCATCGACAAAAGTTTGTTTCTTAGTTTGTTACTAAGAGGAGAAAGAGTACTCAATCTAATTAAAAAAAACAAATCTTCCAATAGATTGTTTCTTAAGTTTGTATCTAACTTTAATTGCTACAAGTGTGCATTATGATTCTTGATATCAACAAAACGTGTTTTTAGATAGTTTCTTGTGTCTTGGTATCAACAACTTGCTTGTTTCTTCATCTAAAAACAAGCTCATCTTCTCTCATCATCATCTCTCCTCCACATCACCTAAATGCTGATGTGTCCACCCCTTAGTAACAAATGATATGAACTATTGTAGATGCTCTGAGCAGAGTTGTACTATTATACATGCCTGAGATTTTGACCGTCGAGATTGACATGGCAAATCGTTTAGACTGCCGTCTGACCATGGCATGGCAATGAATGGTCAAGCTGGGCATGTGACCTGACTCCTGAGGTCGTAGAGCTCGAATTTTATAGGCAGGGCTGAAACTGGAGTAGACTTTTCAGATTCACCGAGCCATTCGAATTATGACTCTTGATTTCATAATTATTTATATCAATCAAGCAGATTTTAATTTGTTTCCCCACGAGAACAATAGAAAATAAATTTTGTTTTACATATCTAATGTGGAAAATTCCAAAAAGGAGCTCCAGGATTAGCTCAGCACCATGATTAATTCCATGAACCCTTATTTAAGCCAGCTAGCTGGAAGGAAGAGAAAAATAGGACAGGGACAAAAAATTTGTTTTACAGAGACGTGTGGTTTCTGCAAGTCATTTAAGACTGCGAACTACAAGTTGGACCACTACTAGATGTTGCAGTCTTGCATACGCTACTGATTTGATCAGTTTTAACACACATAGCATCATTTGGAGAACAGCTGAACAGGGCATGACTCATGAGCACATCACTTTGTACATAAACCTGTTTTTGATGCAAATGGCAATATGATCATATATGACAGGCTTGAAATTGTTCCCTCTTGAGAAAGATACTAGACACGAATATTTTCTCAACCCTGGTTCTTCATTTATCAAGAGATCAGTGGCCATACAAAAAGAATTATTAACATATGAGCCGTAGGATTTTGACCAGAGGGAAAAAGATTATTATTTGAGGGCACTACTCTAACAAATAGTCAAAACTTGGCCTAGACAGACCAATAGGCCTATCTTATATCCATTGGAAAGTGAGGAAGGAAATTAGAGAAAGCAGATCTAAATAAATATCTAAAAGGTGCACACTGCACAGGAATATTGGAGCAGCATATCAGCAATTTATTTGCAGATGCAACATAACTAACCTTTAGCTAAAACTAGCAGGGTGGCGACTAGTTTTGTTTGGAAATCTGTACAAATCATTAAGAATATATCTACATATATGTAATATCCCGTTTAACCTTTGAGAATTAATTGAGAGAGAAAGGAAATTAAATAGAATTAAAATGGAATTAAATGAAGTTAAAAGTGCAATTTCTGAATTTTCCTAGAGAGGGGAAAAAGAGAGTGAATTTTCAGGCCACGGTTTTCCTTGGCCCAAAGGGCCAGCCGGCTATAAGGCAAAAGAGGGGGAGCTCCCAAACCCTAGCCTTTCCCTGCACCTCCTCAACCCCTGCCTCCCAGTGGCACCTAACAAGCACCGCATGAGTGCTTGTTTATTTCCCTACCGCATGACTGTTGTTTTCTGCTGCCTCAACGTCCAACCGACTACATGCAACTGCCGTACCTCTGCTCTATGTTGCTTCTGCCCTGCCAGCACTAGTTTTGCATGCATGTGTTCTTGTACGTTGCTAGCATTGCATGCATGTATTGCTATGGCCACAAAAGAGAGAGAGAAGAAAAGGTTCACAGGCCTGAGCTATTGTGCTACCACGGCAGAGAAGGTGAAGGGAGGAAGGGAGAAGAAGGAAAGGAGGAGGGAAAAGAAGAAAGAGAGGAGGATTTTGTGGGAAAATTGGTGATCTTTGTCATGGTCTCTAAAGGTGACGATCGAGTTTTCCCTCTTGTTTTACCTTATCTAGGGATTAAAAATGAGATTAGAGAGGGAATTAGCAATTTCTAGTCAGGGGAAATCGATTAGTAGTATACTGTTTTGTTGTACTGTAAATTTGAGTACTGGTTGGGCAAAATTTGGGAATTTCATCAACTAGAAAGTTGTAGAGAACCGCGATAGCTTTCTATAGGATGTTTATTCATGTCGATCGGATGAGTATATGTTGAGTTATGTTTTTTGTAAGCTTGCTGTCAGGTAAGTTTGTCGTATTTGGCAGCATGTATTAATCTATAGAATTAAAAATAGAAGATGGAATAATCTGGGGTTTTGGCTACATGAAAAGGTTAGGTAATTTCTTAAGGTTTTCAGAGAGTCTAAGAACATGCACTACCAGAATGTGTTACTTTCCCGAGTGCCCGAAACATTCGTGAAAGTCCCCGAAACACTCGGGAAATGTATTGTTCAGATTTACACTCGGGAAAGTAGCGAAATTGTCTCGAGTGTATATCAACTACACTCGGGAAATCTGCCCACGTGGATGCAGATTCATGATTTTCCCGAGTGTTTGTCAACTAAGGACACTCGGGAAATACCTGAACAGTATATGCACCAATTTTGCACGTACAATGCATTTCATTTTAAACCAGACTCAGGCTGACAGGAAACTCGGCAATCAAACAGAGTATATGTTCCACAGCAAAGAAAAATACCACCAATTAGGCACAAATCATTACATATATAAATTCGACAACAATATTGACATAATGTTCGAGTTCACAATACAACATTCACATATATAGATTGGACATCCACAACATATTTGAGTTCAAATTCGAAAAGCTAGGCACAAGACTTGTCTGTTAGCACATCCACGCGATAACAAGACGTTCAAAGAGAGATTGTGGTAATCCCGCACGAGCTGCCTTTTTGCACATGATGACTAGACCCAGTTGGCAATGATCTCCAACAAGAACAACCTAAATAAATTGTAAAAGTATAAATAAAAATAATCAAATTATCCTAAATCAACTCATTAATTACTTGTTACCTGCTTGACACCGAGTACCAACGGAATAAGACATTCAGGCTTTGTTGCCTGTGTAGACTCATCAATAAGAACCTACCACTAAAATTTGCCATCACCTCAGGATATAGTATTGGATATAGTACAGCAAGACATCAATATTAACGCTGCCTAGTTTAAGTTCTGTGTAACATAGAAGTGGAAGGAAAGTTTATTCCTACATGAAATTATTAATCTTACTGCATTGGTGCTAGAATTGCCTGCCACAATGCCACTATAGTTGTACTTGTATGTCATACCTTGCACTCACTTAAATTTCATAAATCATTTGAAATCTACATAAATCACATGAACTATATGCATTTCTATTTCAATAACTAACTAAAATCAAGAGCACCAATTGTGGACTGGGGTACAGGGTACCAAGTTGTGAATTATGAAATAAATTGCATTAGGCACAAAGCATTAATAGAACGATAGTGACACCCATGTTTTGAGAAGTGGTGTTGGCAATGCCTAGAAAACCAAATTATCTCAAAAAGCTTATCCACTCAGCTTCTTTCCCTAGGTGTCCCATTGGGCGTTATCAGAAGGAATCAAGCTAAATTAAATGTTATACCATATATAATCAATCACATAACACAAATTATGTAATGACAAGGAGTTATCGAGGACATAGCACAAAAGCAACATAAACAAGCTATAAATTGATTGATGAATTTAGCATATAGAGCAACACAACACATGTTCAGTGATAATAGTGCATTCAGTTCCTCCAAAAAAGTATCTTTACCAAAATATTATGAGGTATCCAAAGTCTAACATATAAAAAGACAGTTTGTGTACATGATGATCACAACAACTGAAGGAGATCAACCATAACAGAAACAAAATAATATAGTTACAAACCTGAGCCTTTGGGCTTGATTTCAACAATGTGAAAGCTTGCACTACATGTCCCGGCATTGATTCAACAATGTAAGATTGATAATACTGACCAACAAAATACTCTTCCAAAGATAACCACTGTATACATCATTCAAACTTTTACAGGAAGAAAGTGAAAGTTTTGTTTCTGTGAAAATAGTAAAGATATCTTACTCTACCACACCACCATGCACTGTACACACCTATAAAACAAAGAGCAATTTATCCTTTAAAAAGTCCAAGATCAAAGTATGAAAATACACACAACACATAACTTATGTAATGCGGCTATAATAGCAGATCAAATAACCACAAGAACTTGGAACAGGATACATGTTTGAAATCTATCTCCTAACTTCCATTGGGAAGGTGCAACTAGATCATATCACAGGAAATGTAATAATTGAACACATGCTAAAAAACATGCAAGACCATGATTAATTGGGTGTAGGATGTTGTTTTTCCATAATAGCATATGAAGTAAGCACCAGATCAAATAATGAAGCATCTTATCAAGACTTCAAAACTACAGTGCAAAAAGGCCACATGATTTACCAAATCCATGCCCCTACGATCAAGTGTACTATCCATACCTTCAGTAATAGAAGTTTGAAAACTAGGTGGCGAAGATCACTACACAAAGTGAATCTATTTCAGAACATTAAAACATATAACCACAATCGCTTTTTTGGAGTTATGGTGTAGCATACTAGCTAGTATCATAATTTATATAAAAAAATGTAACTTGCACAAAACAGAAACACAACCATCTACAACATTTAATATAAATTATCCACTACAGAATGATAAGAAAAGAAGAAAGAGGTACATTATTAGCTCAATATCACATATTCACATTGCTCTTTGGAACTTATATAAAAGAAAAAGGATATCACTTCAATTAAAATATACCACATTTAACAATTTGATCAACACCTTAAAAAAACAATCTGATCAACCAAAGGCATATAAACCACACCATCTTGAGCTTGAGGTTCTCATCCACCAGGCGACGAAACTCCTTCTCCAGCTCCTGTACGCTAACAACATTGCTGCTGCCATGAGGACTGCACCTCCACCTCCACCTCCACTAGTGCTGCTGCTTGGAGAATTCACAATTCAAATCAAATCCATCCAATGATAAAGATAAACCACACAAACAAATTATATAGATCCTAAATCAGCATCTTCACATTTTTTGAGAGAATAAACAATGTGCCTTGGTTCACACATTTCATCGAGCATGTGATGGGTAGACCATGAGGGCCAGAGAAGCCATGGGGGCGGCCCAAGCCGGAGCTGACGGGGAGCGAGAGAGGCGGGCAGAGCTAGGGGCGCCGGCTTGTATTGAGTTTGGGTGTTTTTTGTAGGCCCGGCTTCGGGGTTGTTTGTCTCCTTCAAATCATCCCGGTCGTCACAACTAGAAAGACAAGTACATGGTAGAATAGTATTTGGGTGTTCGAAATTGTTATTTGGTTAAGTGAATACTTGACTTGATTGTTCATAAGAATTATGCCTATTTCATATTGTTCACATGCTTTTGATATCGTGTGATGATGATGATGATTATGGAAGAATGATGATTATATCGATTGCTAATGAAGAAAGATATTAACCATTACATTGCATGTTGAGCATTCATGATGGAAAAATATGATCCACGGGAGTGGAATGAGTTCCCCATATGTAAGATATGGGCAATGAGGTCCCCGTATGAAAAAAGACGGGCAATTGATCCTCGTATTAAAGAATGCAGATATGAGTGAACTCCAATGGGTGTTACACTCCACTATACCGCTATAAGCAGAAGTTGAGTTGAGACATGAGCATGAGCATTGCATTCATGAAAAGTGAAATGTGATTTGTGATAATGAGACACGTGAATGGAAACTGATGAGATTGATTATGAGAAACTGAGATAATGATACATGGGAATGAAATGTTATTAAGATGACGCCTCGTTTATTATTCTGCTTTGTACTTGCTGAGTCATGGACTCACGCATGCACTATTGTTGTTTTTAGGTGATCGTTAACGACGCTTCGCTTGGAAAGGCCAGCACACTTGAATCTACATTATATACATGTTTACTTGGTCCATTTGATATGAGAAATCACTTTATCGATCGATGATTTATAGCTAAGACATGATAGTATTAGCTAGTCTTAGAAGATAGGTTGGAATTTATTATTCTATTAATAGACTTTCATGGATAAGTTTTGCGTCAATCCATGTTCTTATGAATTATTTATCCATAATTTCTTTATAGTTATCATTGTGTTATTGTGACCCGTGTACGGGTTTTGTCTTTGATATGTTTGCTATAATTTAGTGATAATTATTGTTAAAATTGACAGTTAGATTAGTTTAGTAACATTCTGGGCTATGTGTTGGGCTGGGGTGTTACAGTATCCTTGTAGGCAATTTATATTTTAAAGATATTCTAAACATTGAAAATAATAATAGAAGCTCGAAGAAAATAACAACCTGAGGAACGTAATTGAAGTAGGAGCTTTGATGGAATAAAATCATTGAGTATAATAAGTTGTTTTGTGTAATACCTCGTTTTCGTTTAGGAAGATTTCGGTTCGAATGCGAATTTAAAATTCGCATTTTCGGCGATTCATCGGTTCTTCTAGTTTTGGGCGTGGGCCTTTGGCCAACAGGCCAAGAGAAGGCCTTGTGGGCCAAGAGTGGCTTCCTTAGAGCCCAAAAAGGGGGGCCAGCCATGGGGCCCAAGGCCCATCAAGGGGCCGGCCAAGGAGGCCTTGAGGGGGGGCGGCCAAAACCCTAAAGGCCCCCCACTCCCACCTCTCTTCCCCCTTGCAGCCGCCACATCCCCCTCCCTCTCCATCTTGTGCCACCATCCAGCAGGAAGCCGCCCCTCCTCCACCTCCCTTGTTGCTGCCCAAGATCCGGTGTTGCGCCCCATCGCTCGAGTTTTCCTTGGTGCCGGTCTCCCGTTCTTGGGTCTCCTCTGAAGGTTTGGTTGGAGTTTCGCAAGGATTCTGATCAAGACGGCGGGGGACTTCTCCACGGTTCAATATTCGAGTTCCTGGGTGCTCCGAGGGTAACAATCGTCGATTGTTGTTTTATGTTTAATCATAGAAGAGAAATTGATTAGAATCGTTTGGATCAAAGTCAGTCTGCAATAGATCAAATCTGTCCAGTATGTTGCGCGGGCTGTTTCGACATATTAGAGGCCGAACCAATAGTTTTGATATCCTAGAGATATCTATAGGTAGTTCTTAACTTTCTGTGGCCACTGAGTTCACTTGATTCCGACGTTCGAGTCAAACGATATGATAGATTTAGTATCTGCTGTCCAGATTTCTGACGCGATTAATCTGTTTTGCTATTTCGTAAAATATGAAAATGTAATTGGGAGAATATGGGTTTTCACCCAACTAGACTTTTGTATATAATTTGATAAGCTTTCCAGATTGTTAAATAACGATCAATTCGGAGTTATAGATTAAAGGTTATGATCGTTTTATTACTGCTATTTGTTCTTTTAGGCAGTTTCTGTTCTGAAAGTTCAACCTTCTGTTAGCATACTTTATTGGCCGAATTGATTTATCTTGTCAACTAGAGTATTGTATATTGGTCAGTTAAGAATCCACAGAAACTGGGCTCACCTCTTTTCGAGTTCCAGATCATGAGATATGTTAATTACCGTGCTGCTGTCCGAAGCGGTTTAGGGCGAATCTTGCTGGTTTTCGATTTAGAGTTTCTAGTTAAATATTGAATCATTGGGAAGTGTTGTAGAACGTTATTCAGTAATGTCGTGTTCATCGTATCCTTATTTCAGTTATTTACTTGTTTAGGCGGTGAAGCTTCGGGTTTAGGAGTATCACCTTTGTCTGCTAACGCGTCGCATCGCGGAAGGCAAGTACATTGCTTATCTTAATGATTGTGATTGATGAATGCTTTTATGATTATACTGTGATTTCTTATGATGCAAGAGAAGTGGATTGTCTATGATCTTTCATATGTGTTGGATCCATGATTAGAGATCATGATATTATTTATTCAGTAGTTCATGTCATGCATTCATTGTTATTTACCGTCCACAGGAGTGGATGAGAATGGCCCATCAATTCCAGGATGGGTGTGTAAGTCCCATTAATTCCAGGATGGGCAATGTTGGACACCCGTATGAAACGTTCTTCATACAGGAAGTGGATCCCCGTATTTTTGTTAAGATGCGGGCTTGAGTGACACACCGACGGGTGTGTCACTGGCTATACCGGTATATGCATGTGAGCAGTCCATTGAGTATTTCCATTCATCTCATTCATTCATAAATATTCAGTTGTTGTTTGTTCATAACCTTTGAGGAGGTTGTCTTGTTCATGTTGATTGTCTGTTCTTATATTTAATGAACTTGTTGGGTCTTTGACTCACACTTGCTTGTTTATTTATTTTTAGGTGATCGTTGATGAAGTTCTCTTGGGAGGGAGTAGACATGCACTACTCAAATAATACACTTTACATTAGTTTCAATACAAGGATGATCAATGCCCCTCAGTCATTAATTGTTGGATTGTAATAATTAAACCTAGACATGGTTGATGCGTTTCTGTTCGTTGAGTTTTGATTGATTAACTGTTAAAGTTCTTTGATTATTCATTGATAGAATTATCTTTGTGGATCGATTATTATATTTCTATTCATGTTTAATTGTTGATGATCTGCTTAGCTTAGTTGAAGTACTGTTGCTGAATTTATTCCGCTGTTTGGTTGTATGTGAGGTCTTTAGGTAGCATTTTGGCTTCCGAATAGCCAGGGTGTTACATTTTGGTTCTTAGAAACTAACATCTCTCTATCATGCATAGATCATGTAGCTGTATGCCCCTATTCTTACTCTATTAGCTATATATATTTTTTTCAAATTGTATGCATGTACATGTACCTCTATTTAATCTCAAGCAATATGTTGATTATGTGTGCAGCAAATTATCTTATTCGTTTATATGGTATTAGAGTACCTTGCTCACGCACACTCCAATGCAGCATGGCGACCTACCTTGAACTCATCTTCCCTCACACGTCGGCTGTCAGACCAAACAGTGTTTCTTCTATCTCTTCTCGTTGTCACAACTTTTTTACTTCATCCTCCAACAGTAAACTTAAATCTTGATCGATGATTCCTCTCAGCTGCAACCCCTTCCATACAATACTTTACCACATAGTTATCTTCTACTTTTCCCCAATTATTGCTTAATGCTAACCGTTACGACATCAACACGCATAGACATGCAACCAACATCGATCCCAGCTGGGGACACGTGTCACGCTCTGTTCAGTGACCCCAAGTATATTCCCTATGACTGTGCCATCTCTACTCCAAGCTTGTTGCGACTCTATCTCTGTACGCCCGCGCTTCTATTCGTACAGATGCATGCATGTACATACGCATGCACGATGTTATACATACTCGATGTACTCTTCTCTCGTGTCGGTCTCTCCTCTTCTTCGACATTGGCCAACTCAACGTCATGGCTTCCTCGCTAATCATGACAACCTCCCATCTTCACTGATATTGGCATGTCTGCTTTAGTCGTTGTCTAATGATATAGAGAATCTTTTCACCATCGTCGACAACGATATGCCCTCACTAGTGATGGCACGCTCCTAGCTACCCGATGGTCCCCTATCGTCCATAGCTTGTCTTCAATGCAAATCTTCATCACCTCTCTGCTAGGGTTTCTCCATCATCGAGCTTATTACGCCACTAACTTCTTCAACAACGTCGATGCTCATCACTTGTCATCGTAGCCCATGGCTCGTTCAACACTGGACTTTCTCTTCAATGGCTCCAGCGAGCAGCACGACATTACCCTCGTTGAATAGCTAAGATGAGCAGCACAACTTTGTCCTTACCTCCATCATCGCTGCCTCTACTCTCCTCTTCCCCTGGGCCAATGTCTTCTTGCAGGATAGATCGATGCCATTGCACTCTTTCATGGTCTCCTCCGATACCATTCGTGCTATCCTCACTATAACGTTTATTTTTTATTCAAAATTTTAGTTGTTTTTTTTCTTTTTGTTCTATAGGAAGCAACAATAGAAACACGTGACCTTGAGAGCGAACGTTGGTGGTTTGTTTTATGTCTCCTCCGACACCAGTCATGTCATCCTCGTTATAACTTTAATTTTTATTCAACATTTCAGTTATTTTTATTGGAGTTCATATGCAAACCAAATTGCTAAATGTATTTAATTTATTTTGAATTTTAGTTATTTATGGATTTTACTTTGGATCTCGTATGAAAATCAAATTACAAATTTTCTTTAATTTTTTATTCTGAATTTTTCTTTAATTTTTATTCGAATCCAATGGCTAATTTTTCTTTAATTTTTATTCGAATTATATTTATTTAGGGATTTCACTTTGGAATCCATATTGAAATCAAATTGCTAATTTTATTTTATTTTTATTGCTCAATTTAGTTAATTTTTGTTAGATTTAGTATACAAATATAATTTCCAATTATTTTATAATCTTTATTCGCATTATAATTATTGGAATTCGTATCAAAATCAAATTGCTAATTTTATTTCATTTTTATTCTGAGTTTGAAGTTTTTTTGTTGGATTTGATATACAAATCTAATTTCCAATATGTAACACCTCTGGCCAACACGGAGCCCGAAATACCACTAAACTACACTAACTATCAATTTTAACATCAAGTAATAGTAAATTACATCAAGTATATGAATGATAAAACCCGTCCACGGGTCACATTAACACAAGCATAGCAATAAGGCATTCATAGATAATTAATTCCTAGGAAGAATAGCAAGATAATAAACCAAGATTGATACAAACCAATCGAATAATGTCTATTAAGTGAATAATAAACTCCAATCTATTATCTATGGCTAAGAAATACTATCAAGTCCTAACTATAAATCATCATGCTAATAAAGTGTCTCATAGCCAATGTTTCAAGTATTTGAATGTATGACATGGTTCCAAGTGCGCTAGCCCTTCCCATGTGCAACGTCGTCAACTGTTACGTAAAAATAACAATTGAGCACGAGTGAGTCCACAACTCAGCAAGCACAATAATAAATAATATACAATGATTAATCAACTGTAAACAAAATCATCATCAACATTAATCGTTTACTTGTCTTTATTTGTAATACCCCGTTGGAGTAAATAGTTAAACAAGAAGAATGTGATTAAAAAGAAAAGTTTTGGTGAGGAGATGAGGTAATGGGCCGAATTGGGCCTCTACTGCCCATAAACAAAGAGGGATGAAACCCTAGCCAAAACCTTTTCCTCCCATTTTCCTCCTTCTGGCCGCCGCCCTCCTTGCCTCCACTCCAGTGACTCACCACAGCGCAACACTCCTGAGTTGAGGGAAGCGAGCCTGAATCCAACGCTGGGATGAGGTTGTCGCTGCTGAAATCCGCGTCCCAGCTCTTCCGCCGTGGCCGCCGCCGCCGTGAGTGACTACTCCTCGATGCGCCACCATTGGCAGCCAGAGCGAAGGTCGCCATCTCGGCCATGGCCGAGGCATCGGCCAGCCCCTCACGCTCCTCATGAAGCTCAACGCCCCCGTCTTTGCCGTGCTCTGCGCCGCTGCCGCCAATCCCTCCCGCTCCTCGTCTCCGCCGCCGTGACGCGCCTGTGGCCTACCGCCTCCCTGTGGCCCACCGTAGCTCCTCCTTTGGCTTCCCTCTGGCCTTGTGTCGCCGATGCGGTTCCTCTTCTCAGCGCCTTCACCGCTGCCACCAGGCTCGGCCCACTCTAAGCTACGCCGCGCCTCCTGGCGCTATCTGTCGTCGGCTCGCCGCCACCTACGCCGCCCGCACACGCCAAGAGGATGCTCCATGTGGTGCTGGCTTCCCCTATGGTAACTGCTCGGTTCACGGCCTTTTCTTCTGTGTTCGATTGATGTTGTATGTTTGAACTTGGGGCTGAAGGTGAAGGCATACGAGCTGCTGAGAAGGAACTTCAGTGACACTAGCTGCTTTGGTTTCGGTATCCAGGAGCACATGGATCTTGGCATCAAGTAAGATGATCTGTCTTGTAGTGTCCTGTTCTGCTTGCAGTTTCGATATGTGGATAATATATTGCCATCGATAGATTTTATTCTATTATGATATGGATTGGTTCATTTGAGTACGGTAGAGCCTAATTTACTTAATTGTAAGATAGTGGAGATTTTCTGCTCATTCGTATACATAGTGTGACTCGTGAATTTAACAGTAGCTTAGGGCTTGGTCCGATACCTACGGATTCTTGTGTAAGAGATGAACACAGATATGCCTTGATGGATACTTGTTTTCTCCACACTTAATATTGGGAGAACATTTTGCTATTATAAACCGTGTGGATCATCTTATTTGGTGTGTTCTGGACCATTGGATTTGTTCTTAGGGCGACCCTAATCTGTTCTTTTGTTGTATATAAATGGTTCCAAGTCACACACATCTGTTGTATCCTTACTTGTGACATATCTTGGTCTACCAATGTGAACTATTCTGGAGTATTGCTAAGTACAAGTCTAAATGTATTCACAACATAGTATATTAGTAGTCAAGTTACTAAATCATTGTATCTTCACATTGTGGACACCTGCACAACATGACTTTGTTTTCACATCGAACTAACCGAACTCCCTCACGTTGCACGGCTAAATACTAGAGAATATACTTGTATTTGTTATACAACTCTAAATCTTATGATTAAAAAATAGAGTTGTATTTCTTATACAATTGCAGCAGTTTTAATATACATCTGAGTAATCTGCACCATTATAATGTGGACCCACCAAAACCTTTTACTTGTACTGATTGATGCTTAGTTGATGCACATGTATGATGGTGGTGGTACATGGGTTGCTATTTGCTTATGCATGAGGGGAATGACGGTGGTGATGGTGGTGATTCGGCTGTGGCTAACACTGAGGTGGTGGTGAACCCCGGTGCTAGAGCGTTCCGCCTTTTGTCTTCTGTCTCACGGTTGAGGGAAGTGCAAGTAGTATTAATGAGTTGTTATATTTCATATTTGGTGAATGTCATAGTTTAATGATGATGCTTACTGCTTGGTAATGTTGGTGAGCATTTGTAGTTTTCATGATGTGTTGTTATTGTGCGTTCAATTTGCATCACTACATTCATTTCTAAACCTTGGACTACGTGGTAGCCAGGGATTGTTTCATTGGATCCCTGTGCCTAGAGGGCACAGGCCTTGAGTATGTATTGGATCCCCGTCATGCCTTGGACGGGTCTGGTCCCCACACTCGTGGAGTGTGGGCTTTGGATCCCTATGCCTAGAGGGCACAGGCCTTGAGTATGTATCGACGGATACACTACTCGGCATTACCGGTAATTGAAAGAAGTGAAGAAGGTGTATTCATGACATGTTCATTGTATTTCTGCATAAGATATGGATTTGTTTGTTTAGTATATAATGCTGTTGTTCATGACGGGGTTGTCTATTTCCTTTGACTACTTATGATGCTATCTGACTACTTATGATGCTATCATAAGAGATGGACTTGTGGTATGTAATGCTGTTATTCATGATGGGATTGTTTATTCCCTTTGACTGCTTGTGATGCTATGTTTGATTTACTATTGCACTTTGCTGAGTTGTGGACTCACTCCTGCTGTGTTGTGTTTTTTAGGTACCTATCGAGGCAGCGACATGCATGGGAAGGGGTAGATATGGTGCACGTCACATAAACACCAACCACAATAAATAATTTAGTCCACTTATCCACAATTCAAATTCTTGATAATTACTTTAGATTCAATTTTGTGACCATCCTTCGTGGTGGGTGATTTTGTCTATGATCATGGACGATCCATCTAAGTTCTTAATTCTTCACCATGTAAGTTCATTCAATGGATAAAACGGTTTGATTTCGATTATTTTATCATCCTCGTTGTTTGATTGGTCAGTGATGCTTTAGATGTTGCCTGTTGATCATTATCTGCTTGAGCTTAGTAATGTTGGACTACTTTAATTTAGTTGTTAGAGAGAAGACTTCTTAGGTTGATTTGTGCTCAATTGATAAATCATGTACTTTTATTGAGAAATGATAAACAGTGATAGCGTTTATTAATAGCATTAGGTCATTCATTCATGAATGTTTGGTTGATGGTTGATATTATCATCCTTCATGATATGGTTGGATTAGTAATGGATTAGTGATCTTCGTATAGACTCTTGATAGTGTTATCATAATTGGCTCAATCTGGTTGGATGTTTGAGATTGATTTGTTGACGAATTCTGATTCAATTATTATATTCATTCTATTAGATATTGGTCTTTTTATGTTATTGTTTGAAATATGGTTGAAATTATTCTGTATTGTTATTGTATGTTAGTATTTTAGGTAACATCTTGGTTTTCGCATATCCAGGGTGTTACATTATTCTCATACTCAATCGTCAAATTCTCTTTTCATTAAATGCAAGATATCCCAACACTACATGTCCACATGCAACTCCTTTCACGTATACCGGTATAACGTGAGTGAACACTCGCGACAATATTCACTCTCAAGCCCGTCCTCCAAAAGGATTGGAGACCTCCTCCACTCCCGTGGAGTCTCTACCAACAAGATAGATATGTAATCACTATTATCACCTTCTCTCCATGCAATGATGCTTATGAATGCTCAATTTAACATAAGTTCATCAATAATATCGTCATCCGGTATTCTTGAATTCATCAATACAATTAATATCATGACTACTCATATTGTTTGTAATTAAATATGATAAAAGCAAAAATAATATAATGGTAATAAGTGATAAAGAATATAGCGATCCACCATCGATCATTGTCTACCAAGCACTTGCCTCTTTACCCCCTTGGAGCTGGATAGCGAAGCGGCGGCAAGGCACTAGAGGCTACACTCCCTGGACAAACATTGCAAGACACAGCATGTACTCATACTTTACACTTATAATCATCGCACGTCTACACCAAACCAACTCAATTAACCCAAAACTACCGGACGCGCTACCCGCTGTCCCAGTAGTAAAACCGCTCTAACTTATACATATGAACACCAAATATCTACATCTAATACTTTATGGAATCCTAATGAAAAATCATACAACTTCCTAGTCACGACGAACTTCTGATTCTACCGTTCTCTTCCCCGTTTTCTTCCCCGAAGACCGTCCTAGAATCTATCAGAACAGTCCGCTTCCTAATTTTATATCTTTAATTCTAAAACTTGAAAATATATGAACGATACCAGTTCTAGAAACCACACAAAATTTTATATCTTATTCAAGTTATCACCACATTTTAATTTTGCCATCTACTAGATGAAACTAACATGTCTTCATAACATATTAACATATGTCAGCTACGTCCAAATTCTAGACAGCAACCTTCCTGAGGTCGTAACTTTTCTCTTGCTACTCAGATTCTAATGATCCAGACCATTATGAAAAGATAATGAGATTATCTAACTTTTCTCTAATTATACCAACCTCTGAATCCAAGCCTAAATACCCCGAATAGCCCCCGCAATGTTCTACACCGAACCTCGCCGAGCTAGAGCATGCTGAAACCTAACCTTTCCCTAAGCAAAAGAATCTACAAACTTAACAGCGACTAATCCAAGGTAACATCTAGGGACTAACAGGGTTTACCCTTGACGAACACGATTGATCACGAGAACCCGTGAAAATCCTCCTCTTTTCCTTGGTTTTCTTCTTCTCCTCCTTGCTCCTTCTGTCCTTGTTGGTCTCCATTCTTCTCTCGGCAATAGCCACCCACGGTAGCACTAGGAGGTGGCAGCAGGGGAGGCATGACAGTGGGGGGGGGAGACGGCGCCCTAGGGAAGAGAGGCAGGGGGAGGGTGCGGCAGGGAGGGGGTGGGGGCTAGGGTTTTGGGGGTGCTACCCTCCCCCCCCCCTCTCCCCCTTTGGCCCCTTATGGCCAGCCGACCGATTCCCCTTGGGCTGTGACAACGTGGGCCGAAGGCCCACAGCCCAAGTTGTCTCACTTTTTCGGATTTCCCCCTATATTAAACGCTTTTTTCTCTCTCTAGTTCTTTTAGTCCTCCTATTGCAATTCGGGATATTACACAATATTTGTTTATTTCTTTTATTCCGAATCATAATTATTTATGGATTTTACTTACAAATTCATATAGAAATCAAATTACTGATTTTATTTTAATTTTATTCTAAATTTCAGTTTTATTTTAGTTGACGTACACTCTTTTACTTAGGAATTAGTATGGAAATCAAATTGCTGATTTTATTTTAATTTTTATTCTGAATTTTAGTTTTATTGTACTTGACATAAACTCTTTCTTTTAATCTAGACCGTTATAATCTGGATCCACCAAGATCGACGGTGTTGATCTTTCTCTTTTTTCACCGATTAACATGAGAATTTCTAGCCCTTGAGGGCGAACGTAATGACTTCTTGATTCTGCTTTAATAAGATAATAGATAGATCCTAAGTCTCCTCTTCAAAACATCCATGGACTTCTTGCAAGGATTCTACTTTGTGTTGCGGTTTAAAAGGCTCACAAATAGCCCATCTGTTGAGTCTTTGAACTTGTTGCAAACGATGGCAACCTTCTTGTAGTCCTATGTTCCATAGTTCCTCTCCCTTCATCACCAGATTCATGAAGTTCTTAGGCTGGTTGCTGAGCAGAAGATTGATGAGCTGCCTTATTTCAACCAAACAATCTCTGAAAGTTGTCTCCTTTCCCAAAGTCTGACAACCCGGTGCTGTGAAATTTCTCATCCGCAAACGCCTCCAACATCTTCAAGTCAATGTCAATGCCTAAAAATGCATTACAGTGAACCTTTTCACACCGTCATTAAGAAGTGTTGTCATTATAGAGTATGAGATGTGGCTCATTGCAGAAACCACCTTGTATAGAGCTTCTAATGGTAAAATCTCTTGAGCTGTTGATACTAGAGTTTCAAGATAGATAAGAACCTCATTTATATAGTCATTTGCATTGCCTGGGGCTTCCTTCACTATCCAGTTGACGTCACCATAAACTCATCGATCTTAGAATTGACCAGGTTTATTAAAGCATTATATGCTGCATTCTAGGAGGCTTTTAGGATAGCTCGAGCAGTCAAACCAGAATGAGGGACCAGTCTAACCGCCGCCCGTCTAACCGCTTCCTAAAACTAGAAAACCCCTCTGTGGATTTTTTCAGTTAAACTCTATGTAGTTTCATGTCCAGTTTCTATTTTTAATGGCACCTGGTGCAAACATACAGGGGTAGAGCCAAGCTAGCCCACCCGGTGTCACAGAACACTGAGTCCAAAACAATTTATCATAGGGATCATCCCCCCTGCCCATGTGTGCACCCCCAGCCAAAAGTCCATGCACCCGAACCCTTCCCTCCAGCCCAACGAAACCATGAGACAATAGTAACCCACGAGGCGCATGAGGCCCAATGAAGCTAGCAGTAGGACACTGAGCCAGCCCATGAGCGGCGTGAGGGCTGAGGCATCGTTTGCCATTAAGTATGATCGATTCGATCGATCCTAAACCCAATCGAAGCTAGCGTCGCCTCGCACCCCTCGCTTCGCCACGACGTCTCCTGTTCATCTCACGTGGTCGTAGGAGACACACGCCGCACCGCACCCAGCCGTTGGTTGCTAGAGAAATCAGCTGCCACCCTCGCCTGCCATCTAGCCGCTGTGCTGCCTAGTCCCTATTGCCTCGCTGATGCCTAACCAAGTCATCGAAGGAGGCTTAGACCCACCCGATAAGGCGATCACCTGAGTCGTCAATCGTTACATGGTATTTTCTTTGCTCTAAATGTCTCTCAATTCTTTCGATAAGTTTTAGGCACAGTGACTAAATTTGTGTGTTATGGTTTCAATGTGATGATTGTTGGTTGATTTTTGTCGAATTGTAGGGTTAAGACTTAGGGTTTAAATATGGGTTTTTGGAATACCGGTCTAGTTCATGGCAAATCGGAGGCAAAATTAACCAATATTATTAATAAGTTTCTTCATTTCAATAAGCATTTTGATAACTACTTGTTTATCATTTTACATTATGGTCGGTTATGTCAAAATATTGATACTAAACATTATTGGATACACTACTATTTAGTATAGTGTTGCTTGAAATCTATATATTTTGCTATATGCATGATGAAGTGGTGAACCCTGGTCATTTTTGTTCTAGTTCCGCCCCTGCAAACACATCCCCAAACACTCCCACATAAGTAGGTGTCCATTCGATACATTCTTGCACCGCCGGTCAGACCGTCTGATGCCTGGTAGCAATCCGATAATTTGCAAAATTAAGAGATCACTCCCTAAACTCCTCGACATCGATGTCAGTTGTTCATCACTTAGATTAGGATGAAACCATGTAGTCTCTACAGTGAAGGGCTGGAGCATGTTTGGCTGAGTGAAGAGATAAGGAGAGAGAAAAGAGAATATAAGGGAGAAAGAAAAATAAAGGGCTAAGTGAAAAAGAGGGATTAGGTAAAGGGGTATATAGAAAAGTTCCAATAAAAATTAATAGCAATAGATTGAGCCGTATAAAAGATGAGAATTATTAAGAAGACGTGTCGGCACTTTGTATATATTGGAGCAAATAATTGTTTACGCCACGTACGGATAGATCGCCATAGACAGACGGTAGAACATAAAAGCGAGCGAAACACGTAAAATTTATCTGAGACTTTATAAACAACTTAAATCACCAATAGAACTTACAAAAAATTAGATAAATAATCTGAACGTTAGAAATAGTTTAATCAAAATAAAATAATTGAATTAAGTAACACCGGCGTAAAATAGATTAGACATTTATTTGCAGGCGTAAAAAAATGAAGAGGCCTAGTTGCGTTGCAAGTATGTGTAGTATTTTATTTTTTCGTATGCGATAAAACATAAGTATAGGTAACCTCCGGGTAATGACACGGGCACCACATGTATTGCTTTGCTATCATTTTCGATCCTACAAAAAAGTTGGCAGGTTTGCAGATCGGTATGGAGGGAATAGGTGAATGCCTCGATCTTGATTACTCGGAAGCTTTCACACATGTCAAAGAGGAGCTTTTTCGTGTTTTTCGCTTGTATCATGACAAATTCGGCAAAGAACCACGAGATCAGAGGCCTCACAGCAGATGCAACAAAGAAAAACAAGCTTGATATCCCACTTATGGAAGAAGCTAGGAATTGGCTAAAGAGCGGCAACAGCATCAACTGGAGGATCTTGAGATCGTGCAGGCGTACACTGACCTCGAATGCGTAAACGATCTCGACATTGATGAGTAGTTAGTATGTACGCATGTTGTTATTGTACTATTTTTCTTACTCAGGGAACCCCACTCTGGGATGTAAGGTTTTTAACGAGGCAGTAACATTGTATCTGTAAAATATCAAGAAATTCTACTTTTTCTCCGAAATATTTACGTGTCCATGTTTTTACACAATTAGTTTAATTTTAACTAGGTTTTTAACAAGACGGGTACGAGAGGAATGAAGATGCCGGTCGTCGCCACCATCGTTGCCGCCGCCTCCGCCGTCTATTGTTAATTAGGGCTGCGCTTGGGCTGACACGGCACGGTACGGCCCCGGCATAGCGGGCTTTGGGTTTTGCCTGGACCTGACCGGAGACGATACGGGCTAGCACGGCAGGGCACGACCTGAAGCACGGCAGGCCCAGCTCTACTCAGGCCGGGCTCGGGGCTAGCTTTTCAAACGAACAGGTCTAATAAAGGTTAGGTACCATGTATACCATAACTATCCGTACGTGCCGCGAGTTTCGACTGAACAATCAACTTGCCCGTCACAGTACGGAGAAAACCAATGAAGTCGCCGCCACTTTCTCGGAAGCTATAAAGTACGCTGCCAGTAACGGCAGAATTAAGTCAGAAGAACAGCGGCACGCTCAGGAACTTGATCAATCAGTCCGCGGGGACTTGCTCATTGAACACGACCGAATTGGAATTCGACAAACTGACATATAACCATGTTCTCATGCATGGGTCGGTTCAACTGTTAGCAGAGACCGACCCAGAATTCACAAACCCCAGCAACGTACGAGCCACTGATACAGTACAACCATGCATTTCAGCGGGCACCGGTCGACCCGTTACGATCCAGGAGACAAATATGTCAGGATGGGAGTCAAGACTGAAGAATTACCTATGGAACGTATACAAATACTAGTTACGTTCATGGCCAGTCACTTGGTTCATTATACTTTTATGACACGTTCGCGTATGTATTGTCTTAGTACGTATCTACTACATATATGACTGGATTTAATTTGATCGATCGATCTATACTACTAGTATTTATTCAAACTTAGGAAATGGACCGCTGAAACTAAAGCGCGTAGGCGCCTACCTACGCTGGACCTGAGAAAAGTTTACTGCAAACTAAAGAATAGACCTGGTGACCTGGTCCTTTGTTATACTTTTTTTCGCAGTTAAACATGCATGCGCAACGAAACTATATAAAAGGAAAGCATCCTGTCTCTCTTCCGACAACCAGTTTAGGGCATTCGTCGTACATAGTAGCTACTAGCTAGCTTGCTTGTCTGCAATATTTCGATAATTCTGGCGAGCTAGTTCAAGAGACTAAAATAGTAAGGTATACACTAGCAAGTAGCAACCCCGACGCACGTATACACGCGTAAGGATATGGCATCGACGGCGGCGATGGTGAGGGCGATGCTGCTGTCCCTGCTGTTGATGCAATGCTGCAACGCGATCCTCGCGGCGAGGCTGCTTGAGGGGGACGGCGGGTGGCTGGGGCAGGGCACCGGGACGCTGATCATGCAGGTCCTAGACAAGGGCAGCTCGTCATCGGGGGGAGGAACCAACCCGTGCTGCTGGCATGATCCCCACCACCCATAATTTAGCTAGAGGCCGCAGCTGTTAGTTTTAATCTTGTAGTTTATATTAGATTTATATTAGATTTTTTCTTTTAGGTAATTCTGAAAGCAGTCAAGTCAGAACTCTCTTGAGTTTCGGAGTCAGTTTCTGAAGTTCAGTTTGTCAGCACTGTAGCGTGCAATAACCGTTGTCGGAAAAAGTTCAGAATTTAGTTTCGGACTCCGCTTGAGGAAACCGAACTGAGTTTTGTAACTCACTAGATGAGAATAAAAAGCAGAAAAACAGAAAATTCGTATCACCAGATCAGGGTTTTTATTTTCGGCCGGTTTTCGGCCGAAAACCGATTTTATCGGTTATATCGCCCCCGGTAGGGTGGCAAATCGGGCCCGAAATTGTCGGCCCAGTTCGCATGCAGGCTGTCCGGTTGCAGCCCAGTAGCCCATTCGGTCTCCTCACCAGACGCAGCCAAGCAGCCCTAGTCCTCAACTCCTCATTCCTCAACTCAGCTTCGTTCCCAGCGGCGGCGCCGACAATTCTTCTTCCTTTTATCCCCAATCCTCATCCCTTCTCTTGGTGAGTTGCTTCGGTCCCCAATCCACCTCCTCGCTCTTAGGTGCTCCATGGCGCCTCCTCCTCGGCTTGGCTCGCCGGCGTGCCCCTGAGTCGGCCACCCACCCTAGGGTTCTTCTTCTGCTCCTCGTCGAGGCCCAAGCTCCCAGCTCCTCCTCTGCAAGTGCTGGCGCATGGAGTCTGCAGAGCGCAGAGGCGGAGGGCGGGCAGCGCGCTACTGTACTGTGGAAATCCTTGCTGTTGATTGATTGGAACTAGATTGATTGAAATGCTCTCCCCTGGAAATGCTGTTGACTGTTGAAATGCTCTCCCCTGGAACTTATCTCTGTTGATTGATTCATATTGAGTCTCTATTTAGAAATTGTTGAAGATTTTTGATCAATTTCGGTTCATTTTTAGCCGAATTTTGTTTAAAATTCAAAATTCAGTTTGAAATTTTCGGCCGAAATCAACCGAAAAAAATCCGAAAATCGGTCAAATCAGATCTATCGGTATCCCCCGGTAAAAAAAATAAACCGATTACCAAAACCTTGCACCAGATACGGCGCAAAATACATCTGTGTTGATCGATAGCAGAAACTTCTGTTGTTTTTCGGCAATAACTTCAAAAGTTTCAGTAATCGACAGAAGCATCGATTTCTCGATTCTGGTCTCTATTCCAACATTTGGTATCAGAGCTTTGCTAGTTGGTGCCGATGGCTGGCGATAAATCGCCAAAGAAGGAATTGCAGCTAAAAGAAGAAGCGGCCGCAGTAGAGTCGCCATCAACAGAAAGATCAATATCGAAGGGAGGCTCAATACCAATTCAGTACTCATTACTGAATGACACTAATTACGGCTTATAGGCTGTAAAGATGAAGATTATCCTACGTGCTCTTGGTGTATGGGCGGCAATAGAAGGGGAAGCACTGGTCAAAGAAGAAAAAGATCAGGGCGTCCTGGCAGCAATCTCCCAGGCCATGCCGGAAGTCGAGATGATAGCGATCGCGGACAAAGAATCGGCAAAGGAAGCATGGGAGGCCATAAGTGATACGGGGGGTTCCCGATCTTCCACAAGAACTACATGGAGAAGGATCTGAAGCCGCCCTTCCACAAGTATCTATTCTTGGAAGAGTCCTGGGCCGAGTTTGTGGCGAAGAAGACGACAGATGAATTTAAGAGTGAAAGTCACGGCGCACGGCCCTCGAGCAAAAACAAGCACCACCACGCACTCGGCATCACTGGGTATGCGGGTAAAGCCCGATATGGAGGGATCAGAACAGCGAACAAGCGGTTTGAATCTCTCCTGCTATTTCCGAGATCACTAATGTGCGCGCCGACGGTGGTTATTTGCGAGGTTATGTATTCGCCTCACGGGAAGTGTACTTTCCAAACCCGAAGACCGTGAAGTGTCCCAACGCTCGGTAAGATATCGAACTACCTAGTTTGTAATTACTCCATAACTTCATAGGAAGTGAAATGACATGTCGGGCTATATTGCGATAACGTTGAGTGCACAATCTTCCCAAGGCTCATTCCAGCGGATAGGGAGAAGATATACTCTCTGCGGCCCTAGGAAACAATGTGAGCATCCCGTCGCACGAGAGGCGCCGGTGTTTTTGTTACATGGGAACAATGGTTCCAAGCGGACTCGGATCGCATCGAGTAGGAAGAGAGCCAAAGCCGAGCACGATGCAAAGCTACGAGAGGATCTTCGTGCATCCTCAAAGATGAGCTCATCGAAAATTCAATCAATCCTTTGAGGAAAGGATTCGTATGCTTCGAGCAAAAGCAGATAGAGACCTTTGAGGAAATGATTAAGGGATTGCAAATGCCAAGTCGGTTGGAAGCCCCTACCCTACTATACCGCTAGCCCCCCCCAAACATCCGAGTAGTCAAGGCGTCCAACCCTAACCCTACCACAATAGGTGATGACAGATTTTCCGTCGATGACATCCGGTAATAATTATTATCTCTGGAATGCTCAATCCATTGATAGGCCTGTTGGAGTAGCTAATTTTGTATCGTTATGTACGTAGGTGGCTACGAAGTGCAAGCTCCAAGTGAGATATGTCTCTGTTGCCCTAGATGCTGCTTGGGGCCAGGTGTATCCATCCGGTATCGGAGCTTTGGTGCACAGTGCAAATCTAGCGCCGGGTTTCGCAAAAGTGAATGTGGACGGTGTTTGTGCCAATTTCGAGGCCGTCCCGCTGAAAATTCCCCCAAACGATGAGGTCATGACTCTAGGGCAAGCCGTTGGAACATTCATCCAGTGGCCCAAGGAGGACATCTGCTCGAGCTACTGCTCGGTGTCAACTTCACGGAATGTCCTGCGGCATCAAGTTCACGGACTCGACTACACCGGCTACTGACCGACATGGCAAGGGCCCGCCGCATCACATGCATCTACACTCAGGCTCACCGACTCTTGTGAAGTCGACCTATACAAAGCGAGGCAGCAAGGGCAAGGGCAAATCGAAGACGATCGAGTCCTCTCCTAATATCCCTTCTTGCCGCTGGCGGAAATATAAGCCGAGCGAGCCGTTGCTCGAGAAGTTAGACGACCCTACCCTAGGATTGGATTGCACGGAATTGCATGCATGGTACATGGAATATCCAACAAGCGGTTGATCAACGATGCTCGGTGTCACCGTCAAGTTCAAGGAGCATCATTTTAACCACGTGTATCAAGACGCTGTCTTCACGGTGACCTTCGACGACTTGTTCTGTCTCTTCAACCTTGACGAGCTCGACGTCTCAATCATACGATGCTGGACACTGTAAGTGTGTACAATCACGGTCAATGTTCGTGTAATATCGATAAATGTTATATATAACTCCTAGCTTTTGTATAATAGATACATGATCTGTGAAGCCGAAAGAAGGAAATCACCGGTAGGTTTCCTCGACCCACACGTTGTCTCCGAGCAAAGCATCACGGTGAATGCAACATTCGTCGAGAATTACGTTATAGATTTTTTCATGGCTCACCGCAACAAGGAATTCATACTTTTGCCCTACAACCGTAAGTAAGTAGTGTTGCACTACCGCTATACTTGTTGATTTGTACTTTATAAGCAACACGAACTTAGGTTTAATGACCATGCCGACATACCCGTAGGTTCCATTGGATTCTAATTGTAATTATACCAAAAGTAAATACGTAATATACCTAGATTCCCTACAGAGGGCCACTCACAACTTCACACTATCCGGAGTTTAATCATCGTAAACACATTTCCTCCATAGAAACTCTATTGTAGTCTTTCCTTCCTTTGCAATGGCTAAGGCTAACTTCTTGGAGTCACGTGGGTGTTCGACGTGTTACATGCTAGAGGATGGAATATCAAGGGAAGGACGCTAGCACCGATCAAAAATTCCCGTGACTTGCTAGCTAGTACACATTAATCCTATATAACACTTCGTAGCAATGCCTCTCGAACTAACCAATTCTATTTTTGCGGTTACCACCGGCCGGCCACGGTCATAACGTCTGTGGATACTATGTTTGCCACAACATGCAACTACTCATCGGTTCGCGATCACCAATGATCCTCGGGTTTGTCAATCTTTCAACAATTATTTCATATATACTTACCAATTTATATAAGCCCGAATTTAACCTTCATATCGACAAAGTTGCGAACATCGGCTGAAATCTGCGTTGGAACAGAGCGAGCTCATAAAATTCGATCACACCTTGCGTCATTCCCTAATGCAGACGTGTCATAAATCCAAATGGGAGTTTCCACGAAGGTATAGCAGATTGAACTTGATTGAGATAGATTGAACATAATGGTACATGTGTGTAAATTAATGTACATTAATGGTTAAATTTAGTTAATTGATTTGTGAATTGGATGTGTGCTTGTTTCGAAATGAATGCAATTTTGATGTGCTTCAAATGAATGAGAATTGGATGTGCTTGTTTCAGAGGGCATGGCTAGCATTTCTGAGGCTAGCCAATAAACGTAAATAGATTTAGCAATGCAAAGACTACCACAGACGGTGCAGAGATGAAACTGTCAGTGATAGTCGATTACCACGACGATGCGTATATGAAACCGCCTGCGTGATAGTGGAACTATCACGACGGTTTCATATCGCATCGTCGCGGTAAGTCATCATCATGCACGGTTTCATCTACGCATCGTCTGGTGGTAATCGATCATCACGCACGGTTTTATCTACGGACCGTGCGTGGTAGTCGAATATCACGACGGTTTTATCTACGCACCGTGCGTGGTAATCGATTATCACAGACGGTTGCATCTGACTGCACCGCTGCGTGATAGTATATATTACGACGGTTCGAAAACCGCTCGTGATGACCATTAGCATTATCGACCCATAAACTCGATGGCTCACGGAACCGTCTGTGATGGCGTTTTTGAACCGTCTGTAAAGGCCTTTTCTGTAGTAGTGAAAGTGACCATGACATTGCGCAATAGATGGTTTGCGCAAAACATGCAATTTTAAATCAGTAAGATTATCACAGGTAATGCATATTCGATAAACTTGAAACATGTTGTCTACACCAACATCTCCAATCAAATTGAATTTATATGTGTATATGTAGCTATTTACTAGTGATCTTAAGCATGAAATTTCAGAAACCCTCTTAATCACACTAGATAGCTCTTTAGGTTTATTGAATATAATATAACACAAAGAATCATTAAGGAATATTCTACTAAGAACTTCTTTTTGACTAATCAATTCCACATTATGTAAATTAAGCATATCAAATTTAGAACATGGAATCATGAAAGGAATAACAGAGTTCTCAGTTTTACGCACCTTGTCTTGATGAACTATCAATTCAGTACCAATAGTGTTACCTTGATCGTCCTCCTCAATTAATGTAGGTGTCGTGGGTATCGTAATGTCATCATGTAACCCCAGGGCAGCAGGCATTCCCTCTCCAACCATGGTTATCTCTTCATCTTTCTCTTCTAATGGTGAGGGCTCTTGAATGTTTAACTCCTTATTTGCTTGTTCAACCTGCACAATGTGAGATTCAACACTAGAAATAGAGGGTAAGTTATTAGGTTCAAAAATAATCTTACTTGGCCTATCATCTATCTCTCTCTTTTCTTTTGGTGTATCTCTCACATACTCAATTGGGATGCTCTCAACCTCGCATATGGTGGAATCACACAGCTCACTCGTTTTATCACTCTCACTCAATTTGGCTATGTGGCTCTCATCCTCACATGGGTTTTGATACATCTCATCCTTGCAAGACCGTGGGCTAGCAATGGCACAATTACCACCAACCACGACCTCGCCCGAAGAAAAATTCTGAAGCTCGACCTTTTTCTCAAGTGACACACCAGTGGATGAATAAGAACTAAAGAGTCGATGTAGATTTAATTGATGTGCTTGCATGTCTTTAAGTCTCTTTTCCACATTCGTAGCATATTTCACAAGATCTTGCAGACTACGAAAATATTCATCTTGAAGTGCAGTAACGATCTGAAAATTCAAGCCTGCTTTGAAGTATGTCTTTTCTTGATATGCACTAGTGATATTGGCCCGTCGCATTGCATGATTCAACTCAATATAGTAATCTTGGACAACGTTGCATCCTTGTGTGATGGTCTCCACATGGTGTAGTAGTTCCCGCTCATAATAGGATGGAACAAATTCTCTTCTCATGGCCCTTTTTAAATAGACCCAAGATGTAATGAATCGTTTCCCACTTAGTTGTTGCCACCAACTAGAGGCATAGTCCTTAAAAAACATAGTGGCCACTCTCACTTCCTTGGCTTCTGATTCAAACTTCTGGGATTCAAACTCTAACTCCATGTCTTGTACCCACTCAAGATACTCCTCCGGATCATTACTACCATAGAAGGAAGATATGTATATTCACGATCCGCCATTGTTAGTAGCACAAAGAAAGAGTATGTATGTAAATGTATGTGTATCTCTCAAACTCACTCGCCTTACCAAATCACATTCTTACCTTTCCGAAGTAAATTGAGGTCAAAATCTCACACTTGATATTGTAGGTGAAAACAACGTGAGAAAAGAGCGAATTTCAAGAGCAAGTCAAAACACGACAACGGATGTTTATGTGGAGCTTGGTATGGATACCTACTTAATCTGAAAATTCTAGGTATTGTAAAGCTAAGTAAATATCCAAACTAGAATTCAATGCCTAGTTGCTAATCGCAAAGATATAAGTGAGAAACAAAGCAACTCACACGCAAAGATATTGGAACTTAGTGCAATCAAGAAATGAGCTATGTAAGATATAAGTGAAGAACAAAATAGCTCGTATTGCACAAGTTATAGAAAGACACTAGCTAGTTGCAAATAATGAAACTAGGGCACAAGATTGCACAAAATATTGATATTCTAACAATTGAATCAAGAATGAGTGGGGATTTTTTCTCAAGTTTATAGATCGGCTTTGCACTTTCTTTTTCCTTTTCTCTTTTTCTCTTTTCTCTTTTTTTTTCTCTTTTTTTTTCTCTTCTCTTTTTCCTTCCTTTTTTTTTGAACTATGGCCGAAATTCTTGTTCTACCAAAATGAGCAAAATTTCTTTCCCACCTTTTGATCTTTGACAATTGCAAGAACACAAATATTAATATGCAGCCCTAAGCAACGATTTAGCTAGCCTTAAATAGGTTCAAAGTAATCGCAAAGGATTAAAAAGGTTCACAAAGGATAAATTGATGTCTCGCTTTTTTTTGTGTTAATTTTTTTTTGTGTAAACACGAGTAAAAAAAAAGATCAAACTAAGCTCAAATAAAAAGCAACGCAAAAAATTTCAAGATCAGCAAACTAAACTTGATTCTAATGGACAAAAACTTAACAAAACTCACTAGAATAACAAATTAAATACTACGGCTGAAAGAATTTTTTTTGTATGGCTTTTTCGTGTATAGGAAAAAAAATGAAATCTAGATAACTGGATAAAGATCCTACCGAGTCAACGGAGCTCTGATACCAAGATGATACGGGGGTTCCCGATCTTCTCGACGTAGGATCGAAGATAACTTGCACGCTTGACTTGACAAATCGTAGTTGCTCACCCGATGCCAATGCATGAACTTGCAACTCTTTAATTCACCCAATCTCACGTGTACTCCACCCGACCACAAAGTGGAGTTTTATCGATCCCTCAATTTCCAACGGAAAGACAGAACGGTCTTTGGAAGAAAACGCCCTATTCCCCTTCAAGTCGTTGGCCTTCACCAAACTACTTGGAAGAATCAAGCATTGATGCAAAAAGCAATCAAAATCTTTAATCGTGGTCTAAAGATACAATGGGGGTCTACCCCTCAATATATAGTGTTCTTCTCCACCTTATGGCTGGCCAAGAGGCTCTACTCCTATTCTATTTCGGAATTAGAACTCCTACTCCAATTCGGACACAATCTAAAACAAAAAAGGAAACTCTGAGTTTTACAACCGTCACATTGTTTCGGTCATATCTTTTGATACGTGATGAATCTGAGGCTGAGCGAGTATCCGTTGGATCGGGATTGAAGTTAGCTTTCCAACAAGTACAAGCACACCCAAATCGGACTCCGTTTGTGAAAGTTATGACCTTTTTAATCCGGACTGTACTGCTGATTCCGAATCCGATTTTGATGCTGATTCCGAATCCGAATTTAATCCAAACCTTCCTAACTTCAATTTCATTAATTGAAACGACTTGAATCCGTGTGAAACTTGACAAAGGGACTCTTGTAAGCCTTTGGAAAGTCATGGTAAAGCTGGATATGTTCCCAAGATGTCGTACATGCCGCGAAATCATCAACTTTGTCAACTCTCGCGCGTTGGTCGGTCTGAATGTGCAGCATGCACTCGAATAGCCATAACTTTTTATAGAAAGCTCCAAATCACGTGCCGTTTGATCCGTTGGAATGTAGACTTGATAAGCTTTCCAAATATATATATTGTTCATGCTAGATCCTTTCAAGTTGCTGCGAAGACCGTCATGAACCCATACCTTCCATGCGTCCCATAGGCTACATGCTATTCTTGTGAGCATCAAAACACCCTGAGAAGCATCGTGTTCTTGATATTCACATAAGGCATCTCCTTCAAACCTAACAATAAGCGATGACCGGCTATTAGGTAGTATAATATTTTCAATTAAACTTAAAGGAAATTCATGGAACAGATTCACCTGTCGGTTAAGCTTCTTTGCACAAGCTTCACCCAGAAGCTTCTCTTGTTCTTCAACTCTTTTAGTAAGCTCATGTTGTTCTGAGGTACTTGTTGAATTGAAAATACTATATGGAACAATATAGCTAAGGATGTCCGCATCAATAAGGGAGATGCGTGTAGGAGAAGATCATGTCAAGAAGGAAAAGGTGCAGGTGCTGAGACGGCAATTCGATCGCATGCTCATGGAAGATTCTGATAATATAGTTGGTTTCTCCCAAAGACCCAACCCGCTGCATCCTTCTACATTGTCGGACCCGAGAGTGAAGGATCCTGGATCCTCTGTGTATTATGAACTAGTCCCATGATCAGCAGTTAGTTCACACGGTAAACAAGAATGGTAACATCCATAAATCGCACAACTCTATCAATAATAATCAGAGTTTTATTACCAGAAAGGCTTACGAACCAAACATGATGAACACAATGGAAGATGAAGAAAAAATAGTGGAGCCTAGCTAATCTGCCACAGACAATCGACTGAGGTAGCGGCCTAGTCGTCGAGAACTTCAGCAGTTGTGAAGTCCTTCTCCTCTGAACAACATTTTATTAAGCAAGACTGAGCACAAACAACCGTGCTTCGCAAGTTATGCCCAATAATAGAGTTATAATGCATGCAGGGATATATCAAAGGAAGACTGAAGTGGTTGAATTTGCGGAAAGCAATATTTTCTTTTCAAATATTTGTACTAAGTTCCAAAGAAGTTATTCTATAACTAAAATTTATTTTATAAAATTCTCAAGTTTTATAGTAGGATAATCCTCATAAATTTCTAGTAAAGGATACCCTCCTATCACATGGCACACCACCCAATTTTTCAATTGGATAAGGTATTCAAAATCATTTGATAAAATCTTTTGAAATCAAAATCAAAGTCTAACTTGGAGTGACTTTGCTTAACATGTCAGTGACTGTGGACACAGTTATTCGAATAGTTTTACACTCTGCAGAGGTTGTACAACTTTACCCACAAGAGATAATCGACTTATAATATCCGTCTGATACACTTTCGTAGGTGTGCGACTAAGTGATATCACAAGGCCTTTATAATGTGACATCCCAACGTAGTTATGCCTCACTAAGGTTTCGCTTCCTTTGGATTGAACCATTCACCGGATTTAAGCCCCCTCTTGCGCCATGTGGGAATAAATAAAAGTAGGTCACTCAGACACCTACGCAACCGGATGGCACAATCACGGTGAAATATTGCAAATTATTTAGCCAAATCCTACCCACTTCAGACTTGTGGTAGTACAATAGGGCTTAGCAAAATGCGGCTCGAAGACGGGTCCTTAACTGATTTTGGCGACTTCCAATAAAACCATAGTCCTCGATCATAGAAATGAATCGATCCCGTGCATAAACATGAGCCCATTAAACATCCATTTCACCCAAGTCTAAACCAACTTTTATTTATTTTCTAAGTTAAATCATTTTCCTATATTTCTATGGTAAAAGCAATACCATAGCCTCATTTTAAATCATAATTGAGCATTTGGCTAAATTCCCCAAATTAAACATTTTTGATCTAAGCCTGACTAAGCATATTTTTTCCACAAAAGCATCTTGTCAATACTAGTGTATTAATTAGAGTTTTATCTAGGGAGATAAGGTGTGAGGGATTCGATGTTCAAGAATTGTCAACTCCAAAATCAGTAAGTCAACCATCAATATTAGAATCATAATCCAATATCCAACAATCCAATATCCCACATTAATCTATTTCTATAATCCAAAGTCCATCAATAATTTATTTCTATAATCCAATATCCATCAATAATCTATTCCTATAATCCAGCATCCAACAATTCAATATCTACAATGATCTACTTCTATAATCCAATATCTTGCAATCATGTAATTCTATAATCCAACATCCATTAATCCAATATCCAACAATCCAATATCAACAATAATCTATTTATATAATCCAATATCAACAATAATCTACTTCTATAATCCAATCTCCAATAATCCAATATCAACAATAATATACTTCTATAATCCAATCTCCAATAATCCAAAATCAACGATAATCTACTTCTACAATCCAACTCCAACAATTTCTATAATCAACAACAATCTATCTCTATAATCTAGTATCCAATAATTATCTATTTCTATAATTAATCCAACATCCAACAATATCTATAATCAACAACAATCTCTATAATCGACAACAATCTATCTCTATAATCTAATATCCAATAATTATTTATTTCTATAATCCAACTCCAACAATTTCTATAATCGACAACAATCTATCTCTATAATCTAATATCCAATAATTATCTATTTCTATAATCCAACTCCAACAATTTCTATAATCGACAACAATCTATCTCTATAATCTGATATCCAATAATTATCTATTTCTATAATCCAACATACAACAATCATGTATTCCTATGACCCAATATTTTCAATTTCTAACTCCAAGATATATCACATCCGGAATGATTCTCCTTGTTACCGGTGATCTTCGTCGCAGTCTTTAAGGGTGACGATCAAGTTTTCTCTCTGTTTTTTTTTTACCTTATCTACGGATTAAAAATGATAATAGAGAGGCAATTAGCAATTTCTAGTCAGAAAAAATCGATTAGTAGATTGGTTTAGTCTACTATTTTTTTTTAATCACCGGAAGGAGTGGTAGACCGACCGAGAATTCTCTTATTCACAAACCCAGCAACAAGGCACGCACACATACCATTTCAGCCGGCACCGACCAACTTTCGATCGAGTAAGACGTACGTCCGACCCATAGTTTAATTAATAGGTCCTCCTAGTTAGCGTACTTAATTCGATCGATCGATCGATCTGTAACTCTAGCTTGTTCAACCTTCGGAATTGAAATGGACCGCGCTGAAAACCGCGTGTGTACGTACGCTGGACCAGAGAGAATAGACCCGGTCCTTTTGTTATACTCCTACGCAGCAAACTATAAAAGGAAACCGCGATCCTGTCTGATCTCCTCCAACCACCAGTTCGAGGCATTCGACGACGTAGCTGCAATCACCCGACCAATCGAGCTACCTAGCTTGTTCGATACCATATACGTACTAAACTCTGAACTCCGATCGACATGGCGTCCACGGCGACGATGGTGAGGGCGGTGCTGCTGGTGGCCGTCGTGTTGGTGCAATGCTGCAACGTGATCCTCGCGGCGAGGCTGCTCGAGCGGGACGGCGGGTGGCTGCAGGACCAGGGCGCCGCCCGGCCGCTGATCATGCAGGTCCTGCCCAAGGGCCCGGCGGCGCCGGGCGGAACCAACAACCGCTGGACAATTCCCAACCACCCATAACTAGCCGAGCTGGCTTGGATTATCCATCGATCAGCTACCGCTGCGTTCCGGTCGCGGTTTTGTTTATTTGCAGACGTTGACATGTACATTCTGCACATATATGCGTAGAGATCCTGTTCCTTTGGTTTAGTTTGTTTATTCTTGCATTGTACGGGCTCGCGTGAAAAAAATGGAGCCTAGGAAGCGGTTCATAATTAGTTAATTTTAGCTCATTAGTTTGCAATAAAAGCATGCAGTCTCTGACATAGGTCCTGCAACTAAGTTGTATAGACGGTTTAAGTAGTTAGCTAGTCAATAATGTAAGGAGATTTATAGTTCTTTTCGTGTTTGGAATTGAGATAGTGGAATTAATTAATTTGTGCTTATGGTTTTGTTCATTCTTACATCAAATATATTATTGCATATCGGCCTTATGTTATATTTCCCCGGCTTTCTATATCATTTTGTTTGGCATGGTTGATGATACATTTAAGGTATGAATTGCTTGGCACCGTCCCAAAGATCACTAGAGTTGCAAAATATCGTGTGATACTAGAAACAAAACCAAGTGCGTGGCTGGGCTTGCATTATACTTCATATTGATTGGTGACACACAATAATATATCTCATTCTTTTATTAATTGCTTGCAGGTTTACATCAAAGAGTCAAATGTTCTTTCAAAAAACAAGTAATAAATAGTTAAATCATTTACCCAACTACCCATGCATCAAACATTTTAACTGGTCTAACATGCAAAATAGTACCAGGCTGGTCTCTAGTAGTACCGTAGCATCTTGACCTTTATTGTTGGACTCGATGAACAATCGAAAGGTCAACTTAGACGCGCCGTACGGCCACAACATCAGCCAAACAGCTACCTTAGTAATTAAAATCAAACAAATTCTCCACGAATTTTATGTCCGGAGTTCATTCCCTTCGAATTTTGCAGCACATTATATGTGTATCCAGCACAAGTACTCTAAACATGTTTGTTTAAACACGTATGTACGCTAGTTTGACTGAATTACGACATAATTTTGACTCTCCCTCCGAGTCAAAATGTTCGGACGGATTGATCTCTTATGACCAATAAGATATTTTACTCTTATTTTTTTATTCGTCAAAAATGTTTTCTCATGCCAACGTCGTGATGAATAGCGTGTCTAGTACCAGCATATGTGACGTCCCGTGTCATTACTCCGGCGGGTAATCATACTTAGGCAATGGATTATTATTCGTCTGCTCGGTAGAACACCGTTTTAATGAATAGTAAGCTTTACCAGAGTTGACGCAGCAGAACAATAAGATAGAAACTGTTCTTTATTGCTAGCTACAGCTAGCCACGCAGGGCTAAAATCTTACAGTACACATAATAATTTACATAACCAAAATGGGACTACAACCCCCTCCTTACCTGCCTTGTTCCCTCGACCTCCTAGTCATCCCAAGTGTCGAATAGGGCGTCCACCTCGCCCTGCTCCTCGTAGTAAGGGTTCTCAACTCCAGTGGCATTATCTGCACTTGTATGGCCCTCGTCCCACGCGGGATAATCCCCGGTCAGACTAGGATCTACAAAGGAAGATACTAACAAGGTTGAGTACAAAAGTACTCAGCAAGTATTAATAGCAAAGGATTCACAGGATGCACTGTCACCTTAGCGCTATAGCGCCTTGGATCCCCCACTTCCGGACTTCTCCTACCGGTCCTGGTTCCTCCATCACACTCACACATATTACTTACCCATTGTGCAGAGCATAGTCATGTAACAAGGTAGCATTTTCTGCCTGTCGAAACGAAAAAAATGGTTGGTACTGAATTTATGGCATCTGACCGAGTAAGAATTGGTTGGTCCTTATATTATAACCATATGTAAAGGGTCCCACTTTCTGCCTCATTTCTTACCTGCCAAGGGCCCCCTTTACCGGCCATAATAATCTCATATCACTTTCTTTTCCTCATTCTCAATTCATTCATCTTTATCTTAATCATTTTCATCTCAATCATTTTATTTAGGTTTTGGGAAACAATTTTGAATGCAATACACATAATACTGCAATATACAGTTTATATTTAAATTAACTATATTCATGTTCAAGAGGATCGCTTGCCTTCGTACATGTAGGAAAGGTCAGTGCTGATGAAACTCTGGTCAGCTGCTTCCATCGGTGCTGGTTCGTCTTCTGTAGCAATACAGCAGCACGAATAATAATATAAGTAAATACATAGTTGATTTTGAGTGATATTAAATATACCTAAGTTAGTGACTTCTAATTGTTAGCACAATTTAATTTAAATAAAGCTTTTCGAGTCCTCTGCTAAGTTAGCACTCCCCAATATAGCCGTTCTACTGTCTATTCGCGCTAAGGTCGAAAACTCGAGGTCCCCGATTAATTAATTAAATTAACACAATTAAACAGCTCAAAAAGCCCAACTAAATACCAGCGACGCACAAGATTGCTACACATGCAAGTTAGCCTATTATTAACAAAAATAATGGTTACTCAACTTATTTTCGCAATTAATCCACATATTGATTTTAAGTTTTTTAATTCGACAAGACCCAAGTTAAAACATTCGAGCGCAAAACTTTTCAGCTAAATCCATTTAATTTAGTGCTAGAAGCTAATGCCACAGACATAGAGCAAAACAGGTTATTAGCGCACATAAATACTAGAAATTCCCAAATCTAAATCTAATCCCCTAATTGCTCCTAAACTCACTCTGTCTCTCTCTTCTTATCTACACTCGACCGACCCAAGACCACTCACGCACAGCTCTCACATCTCCTTCTTCCCCCAAATCTACCTCTCTCTCTCTCTCTCTCCCCAACAATCCTCCTCTCTCTCCCTCAAGCTGACGCCACTGCCGGTCCTTGCACTGCATTGCCACCGACCAACCAGTCCATTCTTCTGCCGTCGATGTCCTCGCTTCCCTTGCGGCCCAGTGCCGCCGCTCCTTTGTCTCCCCCGCGCTCGCTCGACTCGGCCTAGTCCACGCCACCTCTTCCGGCCTCCTCAACCCCGGTCCATGCCGCTGCTGCCAATGACGTGTCCTCCCGGCGCTCCCCAACCTCCCTAGCTGCGCCACTACCCGGCTTGATCTAAGCCGTCAATGCTGCTCAGTCGCCGTCGCCTTCCCCAGGCTCCTCTCGCTCCCCACGATCTCCTCCTCCCTCCGACGCGGCCGGAAGGCCAGCGCTGCCTCCTGGTGTGGCTGGTGCTCATGGAGCTGCCGCTCGGTCATTTTCGGCTAGCCCTCACGCTTGCGGCCCCGGCTGCTGGCTCGCCCACGCCGAGCGCCCGACGCCGTCCTCGGTCTCTTGGCCTAGTGGCTCGGCCGGTCGGCTCGGCCTCCGATCACGCAAGCACGCAGACTCAGACACTCCTCCCAACTCAATCTCTAAGCTCTAAGCTAAGCAGTTAATCTATTAACCACAAATGAGCTAAGTACTAATGCTAAATGGTACTCATGCATGCAGAGCACGATGGTGGATCTGGGGTGGAAGTGGCTACTAGTGGAGGCTGCTACCAAGGTATGTACTCACCTAAAGCTCAAAATGTAAATACCTTTACCTGATGGTTGGGGATGGAGATGGTTTTGGGGTTAATGATTTGCAAGGATGGTCGATGATGATCGGGTTGGTGATGACGGTGGTGTGCAAAATAGTGCTGTCGGCCTTGGCGTCGTCGTGCTCCCTTGCTTCTTGGCTTGCTCCTTCTTGGCTTGCTGATGCTTCTGTCTTCGGTTGGAATGAATGGTTCTGGAGGTGGAGGCAATGTGTTGGTGGGCTGGGAATGGGGGGGATGAATGGATTCTGTGAAAGGAAATGAGGAGAATGAATGTGAAGACTGGGGGATGAATGTGGTTGTAGGCGCAATGGGGAATGAACTGGGATGTCTGTGCAATGGGAGATGAATTGGGAACAGTGAAGAGGGGCTTATGAAGATCCTGGAGGCGTTGGTTCTGTTTGGCTTGTGAATGGTGAGGGAGGTGAATGGTGTGGCATTGGAAGCTGAGAAGGATGGGGGATGAATTTGCTTAGTGCGTTGGAAGCTGCGAAGAGGGGAGATGAATGTGAATGTGGTGCTGTCCTTGAAGCCACGGGAGGGGAATACTAGGCATGGTGCAGGGGGATGCTTCGGTGCACTCTGGGCTGCTGTGCTGATGCTGAGAAATGAAGGTGTGGCTTTTGAGAAATAGGGGAGGGAAGCAATAATAGGCTCAAGGGGGATGGTTCGTGGTGCTGTGCTGCTATGTAAGAAGAAGAGGGGAGAGAAGAAATACAGAGGTGCAGGTGGTGTTGCCTACTTTGAATGATACAATGCTCACACTTTGATTGATGCAAAGCTCTCTTGTAAACAATGTAATTATTGATTTATCTATCTAATGAGAATGGAAAATGCAACTTAATAATGACCTTGATTCTACTATTGTACTGGTGAATGCAAGGACTCTTGTGTTTGAATGATGAGATTGAAATGGATTATGGAATGATGGTTCTACTGACTATGAATGCATTGCTCACGAAACGAAACCCAAATATACCAATGAGCTGACATAATTAATTTAGTTGCTTAATAACGATCTAACACTACCGTCAGCTCACTGCTAAGACGAGATTAACTACCGCTAATTACTGATTACTGCTACGCGATTAGGTCTAAAAACGCGGGTTCTCACAGCATAATAATGCGCTAAAACTACCTATACAAGGAGAGCGTATTAATTAGCTAACTGCAAATTTGCCATTTTTCTTTTTTGAGGAAACCGTACTGCACAAAATTCAATTTGCATGGGAGAATGCCTCGCAGAAAAGAAAAAAAAAACATATGGTACAAAGACGTAAGTATCAGTATACATGATTACTTTTTAAAAATGTAATATCTAAAAAATATTTTTTTTAAAAAAAACTTCAGGTCTCCATAGCTAGCGTGATTTACTATTTCGAGCTAAAAGAAAAAAAAAACGTTTGGTACAAAGACGTACGTAAGTATCAGTATACATGATTACTTTTTTTAAATGTAATATCTAAAAAATATTTTTTTAAAAAAACTTTAGGTCTCCATAGCTAGCGTGATTTACTATTTCGAGCTAAAAGAACTTGACTGCATACATGCTTTGAATAAAAGAATCTAAATTTTGAATTGAAAACGTGATGGCATTTCCTTTCAACAGACTGCTCATGCACGCAGTTTGAGGAATCTAATTCAGACATGAAGAATGACTAACAATATTCAGTTGCCGTCTAGCTAGCTTCCACTGATGACATGTCAAAGAGATTGACCGCGAAAAAAATATTCAGGAAGTATGTGCGGTACCGACTACTGAGGTGTAACAAATGGACCTGATCAAGCATCCTAGTCATAAGGATATCTGTCAGACTAGTCATAAGCACCCTAGACCCAAGCTGCCCCTTGGTGCTTGGAATAGTACAAATTGGAACAGTTCCAAAGTCCGAGTCCCATTATAGATGCATACTTCTTTTCTTTTTTTTGAACTTGTCCATAATAATTATAATTCCTTGTTCTTGTCGAAACACAAGACTCTGCCTAGCTATCTATCAGACTGTGACTGATTCAAATTCCACACTCGATTGGTAACAAAGAAGGAAGAAATCAAGATTAGAACATTCAAACCCATGCATGTACGCACACGTACTACATGCATGCTAGCTACATATATACTTGCTTCTCACGAATCTAGCTATAAACACGGGCAGCGCTAATCAATTAAAAGACAAGTAATCTGATTTTAGCGAATCGAAGAGCATCGGCAAAAGTTTGTTTTTTAGTTTGTTACTAAGAGGAGAAAGAGTACTCAATCTAATAAAAAGAAACAAGTCTTCCAATTGATTGTTTCTTGAGCTTGTATCTAATTTTAATTGCTACAAGTGTGCATGATGATTCTTGATATCAACAAAACGCGTTTTTAGGTAACAAGTAAGTCTCCAATAGCTATTTTGTTGGTTCCTGTGTCTTGGTATCAACAATTTGCTTGTTTATTTATCTAGAAACAAGCTCATCTTCTCTTATCACCATCTCCTCCACATTGAAAGAATGACCTCGGCCCTCTCCACTACTTCCTCGGCATCTCCGTCAAGCGCTCGCCCCATGGTTTTTTTCTCTCACAGGAGAAATATGCACATGAGATAATAGCCCGGGCGGGCATGGACTCGTGCAACCCTTCCACAACACCGATGGAGTCCCGCGTCAAGCTCCGGGCCAGCGTCGGTACCCCCGTGGCTGACCCCACCCTCTACAGAAGCCTCGCCGGGGCACTCCAATACCTGACATTCACCCGTCCGGACATCACTCATGCTGTTCAGCAGGCCTGTCTGCACATGCATGACCCTCGGGAGCCACACCTCAACCTTGTGAAACGTATCCTGCGATATCTCAAGGGCACAGCTACTCTCGGCCTCCAACTCTCCCCTTCTACTGGCAGTGACCTGGTGGCCTACTCCGACGCCGACTGGGCAGGATGCCCAGACACACGCCGGTCCACATCTGGCTATGTCGTTTTCCTCGGCGACAACTTGGTCTCCTGGTCCTCCAAGCGACAGCAAACGGTATCCCGCTCCAGCGCCGAGGCTGAATATTGCGCCGTCGCTAATGCCGTCGCCGAGTCCTGTTGGCTTCGCCAACTCCTCACTGAGCTACACCGCCCACCGAAGTCCGCCACCATTGTCTACTGTGACAACGTGTCAGCGGTGTACCTCTCCACCAACCCTGTTCAGCATCAACGCACAAAACATGTGGAGATCGATCTCCATTTTGTTTGGGATCGTGTGGCCTTCGGCGACGTCCGCGTCCTCCATGTTCCTTCGGCATCTCAGTATGCCGACATCTTCACCAAAGGACTTCCGTCCACGCTCTTTCTCGACTTCCGCTCCAGTCTCAACGTCCGTCATGCTCCCGGTTGACACTGCGGGGGGGTGTTAGACTACCAAATATGGCAACACACGTACTGTGCGTTGCCATGTTTGGTAGTCTAACACACATCACCTAAATGCTGATGTGTCCACTCCTTAATACTATATGATATAAACTATTGTAGATGCTCTGAGCAGAGTTGTATACATGCCTGAGATTTTGACCATCGAGATTGACATGTCAAATCGTTTAAACTGACGTCTGACCATGGCATGACAATGAATGGTCAAGTTGGGAAGGACATCGCCCTAGACCCACGAGTGTTGCGATCTCGACACGGCCATTCCTCTCCAACGGGACCCTCAATGACTCCACCTCATGAACCTTCGCTTCAGAAGGCCACCCCAACAGGACCCTCGATGACTCCACCTCATGAACCTTCGCTTCAGAAGGTCACCTCATCGGTTCCCGTGGAGAAGACGCCGAAGGAACAATAAAAGCGTGCCACCGTATCGATTCCTGAGTCATCTCGCAGGAAGACGTGTAGCGGGCAAGTCGTTAAGTCCAAATCGAAATCGAAGAACATTAAGGCGCCTCCCGAGCCCTCGAAATACTCCGTAGGAAAACCGTTGTGCTCCGACACAGTATTAACCCGCGCTGGATTAGGTTGTCAGGCTTTGCATCTCTGGTACATGCGGAAGACCGAAAATAAGGGGTGCGATACTGGAATCACCGCCAGATATAAGGATAAGCATTTCTTCAATGGGCCGGGCCACTTCGTCGTGGGCTTCAGCGACTTATACGACCTATTCAACCTCATTGCCCTCGACGCCTCGCTTCTACGATGTTGGACGCTGTAAGTGTGTACAATCAAGTTCTACATTCATGTAATACCGATAAATATCACAACTCATTGCTTATGTACAGATACATGATTAAAAAAGCCGAGGAATGGTCCAAACCGGTGGGTTTCCTCGACCCACACGTGGTCTCTATGCAAACCATCAAAACAGACGCATCCTTCGTCGAGAAATACATAACAGCGGGATTGCTTTGTCAAGACAATAAGGACTACATACTGGTGCCCTACAACCAGGGGTAAGTGCTTCACTACTTGCTATATAAATTGCATTTGTACTTTATACGCAACACGAACTTAGGTTTAATGACTATAGCGACATACATGAGTAGGTACCACTGGATCCTTTTAGTCACTATACCAAAGAGGAACAAGGTAATATACCTTGATTCCCTAATCAGCAAACAGCATGACTTTAGCATTCTAACAGAAATACTCGACAGGTATGCTCATTTTCTCCATACATAACTCTATTGTAGTCTTCCTTCATTTGAAATGGCCGAGAATAACTTTTTGGAATCATATAGTTCGTTCACCGCCTATGTTGATGGGGGAGGACTATACAAGGGGGGACCAAACAAGACACTAACACACAGGACGCAATTTTCGGTACGCGCTACAACATAATAATGCTATATCATACTTCCTAATAATGCGTCTCGAACTGACTACACCTATATATGTAATTCTATTTTTGCAGTGCCGCCAGCAAAAAAAATGATGAGCTATGTGCATTCTACGTTTGCCATCATATGGAGCAAATCATTAGTGCTAAGACCAAGGATCCCGAGGTTTGTTAGTTTCCAAATGATTATTTTCGAATTATAAATTTGAATATATATGCTTACCACTTTACTCTTGCTAGCGACAGGGTTTGATGATAAAATTAGATCCACTCGTTGCGAGAGAGATCGTGTATGTTCGAGGGCACCTCTGCGCCTTCATCAAGACAACTATCATTAACCCCAACGGAGACTTTCACTCTGTCGCCGACCCAAAGTTTCACCCCGTCGACACCTCTCAACCACGTGCAAACAATTGATTCAACTGTAATTATAGCGAGAATACTTGAACAAATTCTTTTGTAATTTATTTTGAGTAATGATCACTTTGAGTTATCAACAATTGATTATCTGTGATGTATCTATTTTCTGCATGCTTGTTTTCAGAGGGCATGGCTAGCAATTCCTAAGGCTAGCCAAAAAAAAAGTAGTTAGGGTGAAGGTGGTATCACAGACGGTTTTCATTAAAAACCGTCTGTGATACGTAACACCCCAGGCCAACACGGAGCCCGGAATGCCACTAGACTACACTAACTATCAATTTTAACATCAATTAATAGTAAATTATAGCAAGTATATCGATGATAAAACCTGTCCACGGATCACATTAACACAAGCATAACAATAAGGCAGTCATAGATAATTAATTCCTAGGAAGAATAGCAAGATAATAAACCAAGATTGACACAAACCAATCGAATAAAGTTTATTAGGTGAATAATAAACTCCAATCTATCATCTATGGCTAAGAAATACTATCAAGTACTAATTATAAATTATCATGCTAATAAAGTGTCTCACAGCCAATGTTTCAAGTATTTGAATGTATGACATGGTTCCAAGTGCGCTAGCCCTTCCTATGTGCAACGTCGTCAACGGTCACGTAAAAACAACAATAGAGCACGAGTGAGTCCACGACTCAGCAAGCACAATAATAAATAATATACAATGATTAATCAACTGTAAACAAAATCATCATCAACATCAATCGTTTACTTTTCTTTATTCTCATACTCAATCGTCAAATTCTCTTTTCATTAAATGCAAGATATCCCAATACTACATGTCCACATGCAACTCCTTTCACGTATACCGGTATAGCGTGAGTGAACACTCATGACAATGTTCACTCTCAAGCCCGCCCTCCAAAAGGATTGGAGACCTCCTCCACTCCCGTGGAGTCTCTACCAACAAGGTAGATATGTGATCACTATGATCACCTTCTCTCCATGCAATGATGCTTATGAATGCTCAATTTAACATAAGTTCATCAATAATATCGTCATCCGGTATTCTTGAATTCATCAATACAATTAATATCATGACTACTCATATTGTTTGCAATTAAATAAGATAAAAGCAAAAATAATATAATGGTAATAAGTGATAAAGAATACAGCAATCCACCATCGATCACTGTCTACCAAGCACTTGCCTCTTTATCCCCTTGGAGCTGGATAGCCAAGCGGTGGCAAGGCACTAGAGGCTACACTCCCTAGACAAACATTGCAAGACACAGCATGTACTCATACTTTACACTTATTATCATCGCACGTCTACACCAACCCGACTCAATTAACCCAAAACTACTGGACGCGCTACCCGCTGTCCTAGTAGTAAAACGGCTCTAACTTATACATATGAACTCCAAATATCTACATCTAATACTTTATGGAATCCTAATGAAAAATCATACAACTTCCTAGTTATGACGAACTTCTGATTCTACCGTTCTCTTCCCCATTTTCTTCCCCGAAGACCGTCCCAGAATCTGTCAGGACAGTCTGCTTCTCAATTTTATATCTTTAATTCTAAAACTTGAAAATATATGAACGATACCAGTTCTGGAAACCACACAAAATTTTGTAACTTATTCAAGTTATCACCACATTTTAATTTTGCCATCTACTAGATGAAACTGACATGTCTTCATAACATATTAACATCTATCAGCTACGTCCAAATTCTGGACAGCGACCTTCCTGAGGTCGTAACTTTTCTCTCGCTACTCAGATTCTAATGATCCAGACCATTATGAAAAGATAACGAGATTATCTAACTTTCCTCTAATTGTACCAACCTCTGAATCCAAGCCTAAATACCCCGAATAGCCCCCACAATGTTCTACACCGAACCTCGACGAACTAGAGCATGCTGAAACCTAACCTTTCCCTAAGCAAAAGAATCTACAAACTTAACAGCGACTAATCCAAGGTAACATCTAGGGATTAACAGGGTTTACCCTTGACGAACACGACGGATCACGAGAACCCACGAAAATCCTCCTTTTTCCCTTCATTTTCTTCTTCTCCTCCTTGCTCCTTCTGTCCTTACTGGCCTCCTTCCTTCTCTCGGCAGCAGCCACCCAGGATAGCACTAGGAGGTGGCAGCAGGCGAGGCGTGGTAGTGGGGGGAGACGGCGCCCTAGGGCAGAGAGGCACGGGGTGGGTGCGACAGGTAGGGAGTGCGAGCTAGGGTTTTGGGGTCTTGCCTTCGCCTTTGGCCCTTATGGCCACCGGCCGATTCCTTGGTCAGTGACAACGTGGGTCAAGGCCCACTGCCCAAGTTGTCTCACTTTTTCAGATTTCCCCGTATATTAAATGTTTTTTCTCTCTCTAGTTCTTTTAGTCCTCCTATTGCAATTCGAGATATTACACAATATTTGTTTAAATCTTTTATTCTGAATCATAATTATTTATGGATTTTACTTAGAAATTCATATAGAAATCAAATTGCTAATTTTATTTTAATTTTATTCTGAATTTCAGTTTTATTGTAGTTGACGTACACTCTTTTACTTAGGGATTAGTATGGAAATCAAATTGTTGATTTTATTTTAATTTTTATTCTGAATTTTAGTTTTATTGTACTTGACATAAACTCTTTCTTTTAATCTAGACCGTTATAATCTGGATCCACCAAGATCGACGGTGTTGATCTTTCTCTTTTTTCACCGATTAACGTGAGAATTTTTAGCCCTTGAGGGCGAACGTAGTGACTTCTTTTGATTCTGCTTTAATAAGATAATAGATCGATCCTAAGTCTCCTCTTCAAAACATCCATGGACTTCTTGCGAGGATTCTGCTTTGTGTTGCAGTTTGAAAGGCTCACAAACAGCCCGTCTGCTGAGTCCTTGAACTTGTTGCAAACGATGGCAACCTTCTTGTTGTCCAATGTTCCATTTTCGCTCCCTTCATCACCGGATTCATGAAGTTCTCAGGCTGGTTGCTGAGCAGAAGATTGACGAGCTGCCTTATTTCAACCAAACAATCTCTGAAAGTTGTTTCCTTTCCCAAAGTCTGACAACCCGGTGCTGTGAAATTTCTCATCCGCAAATGCCTCCAACATCTTCAAGTCAATGTCAATGCCTAAAACTGCATTACAGTGAACCTTTTCACACCGTCATTAAGAAGTGTTGTCATTATAGAGTCTGAGATGTGGCTCATTGCACCAGAAACCACCTTGTATAGAGCTTCTAATGGTAAAATCTCATGAGCTATCGATACTAGCGTTTCAAGATAAATAAGAACCTCATTTATATAGTCATTTGCATTGTCTGGGGCTTCCTTCGCTATCCAGTTGACGTCACCATAAACTCGTCGATCTTGGAATTGACCAGGTTTATTAAAGCATTATATGCTGCATTCTAGGAGGCTTTTAGGACAGCTCGGGCAGTCAAACTAGAATGAGGGACCAGTCTGACCGCTTCCTAAAACTAGAAAACACCCCTCTGGGGATTTTTCAGTTAAACTCTATGTAGTTTCGCGTCAGTTTCCATTTTTAATGGCACCTGGTGCAAACATACAGGGGTTGAGCCAAGTTAGCCCACCCGGTGTCACAGAACACTAAGTCCAAAACAATTTTTCATAGGGATCATCCCCCTTGACCATGTGTGCACCCCCAGCCGAAAGTCCATGCACCCGAACCCTTCCCTCCAGCCCAATGAAACCATGAGACAATAGCAACCCACGAGGCGCATGAGGCCCAATGAAGCCAGTAGTAGGACACTGAGCCAGCCCATGAGTGGCGTGAGGGCTGAGGCATCGTTTTCCTTTAAGTCTGATCGATTCGATCGATCCTAAACCCAATCGAAGCTAGCGTCGCCTCGCACCCCTCGCTTCGCCACGATGCCTCCTGTTCGTCTCGCACGGTCGTAGGAGACACATGCCGCACCGCACCCAGCCGTTGATTGCTGGAGAAATCAGCCGCCACCCTCGCATGCCATCTCGCTGCGGTGCTGCCTAGTCCCTATTGCCTCGCTAACGCCTAACCAAGTCATCGAAGGAGGCTTAGACCCACCCGATAAGGCGATCACCTGAGTCGTCAATCGTTACATGGTATTTTCTTTGCTCTAAATGTCTCTCAATTCTTTCGATAAGTTTCAAGCACAGTGACTAAATTTGTGTGTTATGGTTTCAATGTGATGATTGTTGGTTGATTTTTATCGAATTGTAGGGTTAAGACTTAGGGTTTAAATATGGGTTTTTGGAATACTGGTCTAATTCATTGCAAATCGGAGGCAAAATTAACCAATATTATAAATAAGTTTCTTTGTTTCGATAAGCATTGTGATAACTACTTCTTTATCATTGTACATTGTGGTCGGTTATGTCAAAATATTGATACTAAACATTATTGGATACACTACTATTTAGTATAGTGTTGCTTGAAAATTATATATGTTGCTATATGCATGATAAAGTGGTGAACCCCGATCATTTTCGTTCTAGTTCCGCCCCTGCAAACACATCCCCAAACACTCCCACATAAGTGGGTGTCCATTTGATACATTCTTGCACCGCCGGTCAGACCGTCTGATGCCTGGTAGCAATCCGATAATTTGCAAAATTAAGAGATCACTCCCTAAACTCCTCGACACCGATGTCAATTGTTCATCACTTAAATTAGGACAAAACCACATAGTCTCTACAGTTATCTCTTTGGAAATTACTCTATGCAATTTTTCGGTTGCAACCATTTGAATTTCCAATGATACTAGTGGTGCTGTTGTGGTGATCTTTCCGAAATCTTCCGTCTCGATTCATATCTGTCGCTAGAATGAGGACTGTTGTAATCATGTACGTTCAGGGTGGCATAATATCACAGGAAGCCATAGGTGGCTGAAGAAGCCAACCATTCGGAGTAAATATTTTTTTATATATTAATATTTATAAACTAGTTTTGTGACAGTTCTTTTAGTGAACTTGTAGTTTATTGGGTTAAAATTAAAGTATGAGCTCAACATTTGTGTGAAGCTTCGTATAAAAAAAACATTTGTGTGAAGCAGATTGAGATAATTGTTGCATGGAGTATCTTGCGTTTTTTATTTATAAATTTGTATATACTAATGCTCGTTTTAGCAATTTGGTTTAATCTTTCCTGTTTTACATGTAGGCAAGTCATGCAATGTTCATTGATGGCTCTTTTGCTACTGCATGTGTGTCGGGAAAGAATTATAATGAATAAGCTCTTGTGCTGTTGTGCCAATCTGCTTTACTTTGATTGATATATGCACTGTCTTATGAATTGCCAATGCCATCTACTACTTTTGTGCTATTAATCTCCAAGCTTCTCTACATCTTACATATCTGCACTGAAATTGTACATCTGTTTTTTTTTACAGTTGAATCATGACTGCCCAGCCAAAGAAGAAAAGTGTAGTGGAAAGTGGCGATGGAGGTCTTGGTCTGGGCCTTACTGCATTTATTGCAAATGGTGAGGATTTGGGTACCATCATTCGGCATGCGTTTTGAGACTGGGAAACCTGAAGCTCTTATGCATAACCTCAGGAGCATTGTAAAGAAGAAAGAAGTTGAGATTGAATAGCTATGTAGACTACTAGACTTCAATATGAAGGATTCATCCTTGCTGTCGACGAACTACGTGGTGTGTTGGTCGATGCTGATGAGATAAAGAGCATGTTAATCAATCAGGAAACATGCACGAAAATTACAAATATAATTTAGAACAAAAACCCGAGGGTACAACTAGCGTCTGGACGTACGATGAGAAACTTTCCATCGTATGCTCCGATGCAACATCAGTGAGCAACTTGTGTAATAATTGTAATCAACACGCAACAAAATGCAAGATAACAATGGAAAAATGCTGAGAAAAATTGAAAAAATATCATCTACTCACCGAAAAGAAGGATGAAAACCATGAATATATGACATAGCAAGTGCTAAAACAAGATCAAAAATCCCAAACAAAAAATTTACAGCCTTACGACGCTGCAACATTTGATAATAATATTGGTAACATTTTAAAATTACTCATGTAACAATATAACTAAATGTTCGCAACAAAATTGAGAATTGTAGGCTCTACTGCAACAAAAAAAAAAGATGACCATGCGCAAAACATTTTGGAAAAGTTAGTGCAACATTTAAGAAGACACACTGCAACAAAATAAAACTTCTTGTGCAACAAATCGACGCAACTTATGCAGCAAAAAATATTGTTGTTGCAACAAACGAAAAAGACAGTTGCAACAAAATATTAATTACAACAACTATTTTACAGAAGCACACAAGTCTACAACATTCAAGTAAACGTTTGTAACAACTTGATTTAACTATTGCAACAACTCACACAAGCATAGATGAGGAGATGGCAATCGACCACACCACCGCTAGTCACCACCACGATGGACTCGTCGCCATCATTGTTGTTGGCCCTTGGATGAGGGGCGAAGCTGGTACAGGTAGCCTCTAGTAGCGTTGGAGTGCGGACAGCAAAACCACACCCAGTCGACGCCGACAGATCTCTGTTGGCCACGATGGTGCTTGTGGAGGCCACGCCCAATGGTGGGACTCAGCTCGCCCCAATGCTCTCGGGGAGACAACGACGGTGATGCCTACTCCCCAATGACAACGGAGCTCGGCCGTGCGTGGAGAGAGGGGAGGAAAGAGCTTGCGTGCTAGTGCGTGGGAGAGAGACGCTTAGCCATAGCTTGCCGGAGTGCTCGACGGCGATGGCTTGGCCAGAGCAGCAGCAGTAGTAGAGAGAGAGAGAGAGAGAGAGATCCATGGGTGGGGAATGAGGAATGACCGGATGACTCTCTAGTTAGAAAAGCACGGAGACAGATAAAAAGACTCAACATGATAACTGATAAGGCCTAACTAGTGGTGAAGATGGGGCAGAGGAGTGTGGGACAACTGGATTTAGTAGGAGTGTACAATGAAATGGATAGGATGGTAATATGTATGGTGTCTATCATCTTCAACAGCTGAACGCCACCACCCGGTCCATCAGTGCCAAAGACTCGTCACACTCCGGCTTCTGGAGGAAGAACACATGCTCCTCCCCCTTGGATTCCAACCATTCCACCATTCCGCGCCACAAGTTTGGTTAAGGTTGGTGCAGTTGTTCTCGCATGCGAATTATCGATATTATATATGCCATATCATTTTCAGACTAGTTGTCATGCATGAAGTTTTTTTCCATGGGAGGCAATGAGGAGAGGGAGAGGGCGGCGGCTTACTCTGGCGCCGGTGGTTCGCCGGAGAAGGCAGGAGGAGTCGTAGGAAGAGGTGGTAGATCAGAAAGAGCAAGATGAGGAGAGGAGACGGAGAGGTAGAGAAGATTTGAGGCATTATTTGGAGTTCATGAAGGCTGACCTGAAAATTTTAGTTTCATAGGATCCGCAGCAACAACTGCTCTGGTCACAAGGATCGAAGGTGGTCGTCGAGGATGATGGTTGGTCTCTGGTGTTGCTGCTAGGTCCTGAAATTGGAGAAGAGGCTAATCGTTGGACTCCAGCGTCTTCTAACTCTGTTCACATCTGCAACCCCGATCCTCTGCATGACCGTAGAACCAGCGGATCCGGATCGCGATTTTGGGCTCTATCCGGGGACTCTAATTCCGACAAGGAGGTTCCGGGAGCAGACGTCCGGTCTCTTTCTTTTGAAAGTTTTCTCTGTTCTGCTTTGGGTGCAGGCTTTACTGCACAAGAGGTTTTGCAGGCAGAAGCTTCTCTGGATAACTCTGACATGAGTGCAAAGGTCATTACCATTGCATCGCCAGAAATTGTCAATCCGAAAGTCGCTCTTGCCAGGAAAATTATTGTTGCAGTGGCTGAGCGTCATCATTCAAAGGTAGCACCATGGAAAGGACCTTTACCACCACGGCATCGTCCGCAACCTTTAAACCTAGGGGATGTGGCAGTGGTTGATCATCGATCTTCTGAGGGTGGGCTGCAGTCGTGCCAGCAGGCAGATCGTGGATTATCGTCCCAGGAGCTTCAGGGGCCGGAGGTTGAAGATGGAGTTTGAATTTTGAATTTCGAAATTAAATCCAAACCGAGTTCTACGGCCTTTGATAGCTCCAAATTAATGCCTTCCGATTTGGTTACGTGTGGGCCCAAACAGCAAAAATTCAGGAGACAACAAAATTGCAGGAAATCTTTGGCCATTGATCGATCTGGACCTGTGCCATCACTCTTGGTCCCGTGTGGGTCGGCCCAAAGACCCTTTCGGTTTACTTCGGCGCTGGGGCGTTTTTTTGCCCGCACAGGTCATCTTCCTCGGGGTGCAAGGGACTCAGTTGCTTTCTCTCCCCTAAAGGTGGCGGCACAATTTTCTCAAATCTGACCGTCCTACGCTGAAGTAGTACGCAGAGGGATGGAGACCAGAGGCGCGGGCCATGGAGGAGGTTCGCATGGAGGCCGTTCTGGTGCTCGGGGAGGTTTTGGAGGTAATGGATCTGGTTTTAATGGTGGCAGTGCAGCCGGTTTCATTCAAGGCGGTTTTGAGAATTGCTCTCATGGTTACGGCGGAGGTGACGGCTTTGGAGGCGGGGATGGCTATGGTGGTCATCCAAGGTGCTTCGCCGGGCAAGTCTTCAATCGTGGGTTCGGGGGTTTCGGACCTGGACGGGCGGCGGTCGTCGCGGGTCGTCCCGTGGTCGTGGGCACCGGAGCTTCGGTCCTAGACGTGGAGGCGGCGGCGGTTCGAGGTCGGGCAAGCGCCATGGCTACGGATCCAAGACCTCCGCCAAGGTGGCAATGCATTCTTCGGTTGTCGCCGGTTCGACTCTTCGTTACGCCATCGGCAGACGTCTTCAGCAATGAGGGTCTGACACAAGGGCTTCTCTCGGCGATTCGCTATAGTGGCTCGGCGCTGGCAACCGCTCTGATTCCTCAAGGCGTTGTGTTGACTGAAGGGCTGGTTGCTTTGGCAGGAAATGAGGCTCCTCAAGTGTCATCCATCTCGTTGGCAAAGAATCAGGAGGTTTCCGGGAATGCGGCAATTCAAGGAGAAATCGAGGGTAGATCATCAAAGGCCAATGCAAAGAAGAAGTATTGTTGGTGCTGTGCAACTAAAGGTCATGCTTCTTCTTCTTGTAAGGCAGTGTTATGTTGTGATATTTGTGACAGTAATGAGCATGTAGCTTTTAAGTGTCCCATTCTTAAAGACCCTCACCCGGTGGCACACTCGGTGGGATATGCGGCGGAAGAGCTTGGTTTCTATCATATTCCGCATACTCTCTTATCAGATGAGTCATCGGATCAGTCGATTGCTTTGGTCAAAGTAGTTGGGGGCTCCATCTCAGTCGAACAGCTGACTGGTCACCTACACAAACTTGTACCAGGAGATTGGACTTGGGTGGTTGAAGAAGTGGAAAATAACTCATATGTAGTTCATTTCCCATCGCAAGCTGAGTTGCAACGTACAATGGCTTATGGTGGTGCGGTGATTAAAGAGCTTGGTGTGCAGTTGACTTTTAAAGAATATGAGGATGTACAGTGTGGTATGCCTATGCCAAAAGTTTGGATACGAGTTTATGGTCTTCCTAAACAGTTGCGTAAGTACCAAATTCTTTGGGCGTTAGGCTCTATGTTTGGGGCTACTCAGAAGGTGGATATGAAGACTATGAAGCACAATAACTTTGGCCGTTTCTTCGTTGTTGTTCTTAATCCAGATTTAATTCTGAATCAGATGGATGTGGTTATTGGTGATCGTTATTTTGAGCTTAAGTTCGTAGTGGAACAAGACACTATGGTCAATGTTCCGGTGCAGATGGATACGGATGATAATGGTCAGGAGGATGATGGCAATGATCAAGACCGGAACCCGGGGAATAAATCCAGAGATTTCAAGAGGGCCAAGAATGGGGAGGTAACTAAGGGAAAGGTTTTTTTTTTCTAAAGATTCGGCCTCCGGAGATCGTGGGTTCGGGCGATTTTGTCGCTCGAGACAGAGGGGGTAGGGTGTCGCACTCAATAATGCTTAGTATGGTGGACAAAATCCTGGACTTAGCGACTGATAAGTTGCTGTTGGAATATGTGGATGGGGTTTTGGCTGAAGAGGAGGATGGTGTAGTGTCTGAAGTTGTTCAATCGGTGGAGGTGGTCAATAAGGTGGCACTGGAGGCGGAGTGGTCTTTTCCTAATAATTTTGTGTTGCAGGATTTATCAGGTACGGAAGCTTCTCCATGCTTGGAGATTTCTGAAGGGCTGGTGTCTGCCCAAGTGGGGGCGACGGTCCTAGATGCTAGGCTGGACGTTTGTGTTGTTGGGTTGGAGGCAGGACGTCTAAGATCCAATGCAGGCCGAAGGCCATGCAGGGGATAGTCTGCTCCCGTTAGTCTTGCTGGTCGTGGGTCGAGTGCAACTCCGGCTAGACGTAGCAAGCATCGGGCGGACTCGGTGGATGAAGACTCTGTGGAGCGTGCCGCCCGGCTGGTCGCTAAACGTAATATGGAATTCAGCGATGATACGATCCTTAATTCCATTCTTTCTTTTTGTAATAAGCGTATAACTGATAATATTGAAAACATTGGGGTGTTAATGGGCAACCATGTTGATGATTCAGTAGCGCTTATTAAGAAGGTAGAAATGGATAGGTTTGTATTAACTCCGATTATTAAAGATATGTCTTCTTTAGTACATAAAGAGGTGGAGTCTGAAATTGAGGATAATGACATTGATAACTTAACTCTTGGTCACTTATGTGGTGGCTTGACGGAGGAAGTTATGGATGATGTTATGGAGGGACAGAGTCGTTCCCCTCATGTAGCTCCTCAAAAAAAGAAGGTAGGGTATAGGTCTCGTGGGAGGCTTGCATCCAAAAAACAAATTTTATTCTAGATGAAAGGAGTTTTTTGGAATAGCAGAGGTCTTCGAGACTTGGCTAAGTATAGGTTTTTATCTGAAATTTATAAAGAAGGGAGTTTAGATTTTATTGCTTTGCTCGAAACTCGTAGGAAACATTTCTTAGATATTTGCCTGGATACCTTTTGTAGTGGTAGACAGTTCTTTTGGCATTGGTCGGAGCCTCGTGGTCGTTCAGGAGATATTCTGCTAGGTATTAATTTAGATGTTTTTGATATAGGAAGTGTGGTAGAAGGGGACTTTTATATCAAGTTTACACTAAGGAATAAAGACGATGGTTTCCGATGGGTTTTGGTTGCTGTCTATGGTGCTGCGCAGCCAGAATACAAGGAGAGTTTTTTGTCTGAATTGGTGCATTCTTGTAGTATGGAACATTTACCTCTTCTAATTGGTGGTGATTTTAATATCATTAGGAGTCCAAAAGAAAAGAATAACGATAAGTTTGATAATCGCTATCCTTTCTTATTTAATGCCATTATTAATGGTTTGAATTTGAGAGAGTTAGATTTAACGGGTCGTCAATTCACTTGGACAAATTCTAATGTTATTCCTACTTTTGAAAAACTTGATCGCATTTTGATGAGTACTGAGTGGGAACAAAATTTTCCTTTGTCTATAGTGTAAGCTTTATCTAGAGACATTTCAGATCATACACCTTTGTTACTTAGTACAGGGGAAAGCTCTCCCTATAGAAACCAACCATTGTTCAAATTTGAATTAAGTTGGCTTACAATTGAGGGTTTTTATGACATGGTGGCTAGTGTATGGAGAAATGAAACTAGTGGAGTCTCGCCTTTAGATAAATGGCATGCTAAGATTAGGAGGCTTAGGAAATATCTGAGAGGTTGGGCGAAGGATTATTTAGGTGCTTTTAGGAAAGAGAAGAAAGAGTTGTTATCCTTGTTAGACGACTTAGACAAAAAAGCAGAGTTTCAGCCTTTACAACTTCATAAATTAGATTTAAGACATCATCTTAAAGATCGGCTGACCAACTTACTAAAGGAAGAGGAGATTAAATGGCTCCAACGTTCCAAAACAACTAATCTGCTCCAAGGTGATGACAACACTAATTGTTTTCATTTGGTTGCGAATGGGAGACATCGTAAGACACATATTTTTAAATTGGAACATGAGGATGGGGTGATAGAGGGTAATGACAACCTTAAAAGATATATCACTAAATATTATAAAGATCTTTTTGGGTCACCGGAGGAGAATCATTTTTCATTGGATGAATCTCGTCGGGATGATATTCCTCAAGTTCCTAATGCGGAAAATGAGTTGTTAACTGCATGTTTCTCAGATAAAGAGGTGAAAGAGGCGATCTTCCAGATGGAATTAAACAAGTCGTCTGGCCCTAATGGTTTCCCAGCTGAGTTTTATCAGACTTTTTGGGAAATCATTAAAAAGGACTTAATGAGCTTGTTTAATGATTTCCATAATAAGATATTGCCTCTTTTCAGTCTAAATTTTGGGATTATTACTTTATTGCCTAAAAAAACTGATGCTATTCTTATTCAGTAGTATAGGCCTATTTGTTTGTTAAATATGAGTTTTAAGGTCTTCACTAAAGCTCTTACTAACAGATTATCTGTAATAGCTCAAAATGTGATCAGACCGACTCAATCTGCTTTTATGCCAGGACGTTTTATTATGGAGGGGGTCGTTGTTTTACATGAATCGATTCATGAGATGCATAGGAAAAAGGTAGATGGGGTAATTTTAAAGTTGGATTTTGAGAAGGCATATGATAAGGTGAAATGGTCCTTTTTACAGTAGACCCTTAGGATGAAAGCCTTTTCTCCGTTGTGGTGTGCTTGGATAGATCAAGTAGTAACAAGAGGAAGTGTAGGTATTAAAGTAAATGATGACATTGGTCATTTTTTCCAAACTAAGAAAGGTCTTAGACAGGGAGACCCATTATCCCCTATTTTGTTTAACATTGTTGCGGATATGCTAGCCATCCTTATCCAAAGGGCTAAAGATGATGGGCAATTTAAAGGAGTTGTCCCTCATTTAGTTAATGATGGCTTGTTAATCTTACAATACGCTGACGATACAATTTTTTTTATGGATCATAATTTAGAACAAGCCAAAAACATGAAGCTCTTGCTATGTGTATTTGAGCAACTGTCTGGGCTGGAAAAAAATTTCCATAAGAGTGAATTATTTTGTTATGGTAAAGCAAAGGATTTGGCAAACTCATATTCTCATTTTTTTTGTTGTGAAAGGGGTAATCAGCCTTTTAGATACCTAGGTATTCCAATGCATCACAAGAAGTTATCAAATAAGGATTAGCAAGTGGTTGAAGAGAGATTTCAAAAGAAACTAAGTTGTTGGAATGGCAAACTTCTATCTTTTGGGGGTAGACTTGTTCTTATTAATTCTGTCATTAGTAGTTTAGCCATATTCATGCTCTCTTTCTTCGAAGTGCCCAAAGGAATTCTTAAAAAATTAGATTACTATCAATCTTTTTTTTTTTGGCAAAGCGATGGGCATAAGAAAAAGTATAGACTTACTAAGTGGAACATTCTCTGCACTCCTAAAGATCAGGGTGGCTTGGGTATTTTGAATCTAGAATTGCAGAATAAGTGCTTACTTAGTAAGTGGCTTTTTAGCCTAATTAATGAGGATGGCGTCTAGCAACAACTGTTGTGTAATAAATATTTGAGGAACAAATCAATTGCACAAGTGAAATATAAACCAGGTGACTCTCAGTTTTGGGCAGGCCTTATGAAGGTTAAGACTGAATTTTTAAGACTTGGCTCTTTCACCTTGCATAATGGTTCTCAAATCAGATTTTGGGAAGATGTTTGGTTGGGTCAAACTAAGTTTAGTCATCTATATTCATCTTTATATAATATTGTCTATAGAAAGCATGCTACGGTCGCAGAAGTTTTAGGTTCTGTACCTCTTCATATTTCTTTCCGTAGAGCTTTAGTCGGTGATAAGCTAGTTGCGTGGAATGAGTTGGTCCTAAGATTAGCTTCCATTTAATTAACAGAGGGTCAAGATACCTTTCGATGGTCTTTACATCAACATGGTAAATTTTCTGTCCATTCCATGTATAGATCGTTGATTAATGGTATGGTGATTCCAACTAATCGATACTTATGGAAACTTAGGATTCCTCTAAAAATTAAGATCTTCTTATGGTTTCTGTTCAATGGAGTAACCTTAACCAAGGATAATCTAGCAAAAAGACAATGGAATGGTAGTACCAAATGTTGTTTTTGTAGTATGGATGAAACAATACAACATTTATTTTTTGATTGTCATTTTGCTAAGTTTATTTGGCAAGTGGTACATATTTCAAGTGGCCTTAATCCGCCTTTAAGTATTTCTCATATGTTTGGAAATTGGCTTGTGGGGATTAACCGTAAACTTATGTATCTTTTATTAGTTGGGGCAAGTGCTCTTTGTTGGGCCATTTGGTTGAGCCGCAATGATGTGGTGTTTGACAAGGCACGAGTTTCTTCTGTTATGCAGGTTATCTTCAGAGGTACCTATTGGTTTCGCTTCTGGTCACTACTGCAGAGGGAGGAGGATCGTCCTATCCTTTAGGACATGGCCCGATGCTTGGAAACTTCTGTTATGGAGATTTATGCCAACCATAGGTGGCAGTTTAGTACTAGGCTTTGTCTTTAATTTTTAGACTTAGTTAGACTGTAATAAGTTACTCTCGGTCGCATCTTTTGATGCTGACTAGCTATATGCATCTTACTGTGCAGAGGCTGGAATAAAAAATATTCCCTTATCAAAAAAAAATGGTGTCTATCAATTCCTAAAACCTAACGGTCATGGGGAATGAACTGCTTGCACGAATATTGCAAATAGAATTTAGGACAAAAACCTAATGGCAAGAGGGAATGCACGGCGTGTGAGAGAGAGACCTGCGAGCCGGAGGATCGGAGGAGATCGCCGATCACAAATGTGAGCGCCCGGGGGCCCCAACTAGACGCGAGAGAGAGAGAGCGTTCTTTGTTCTCTATCTCGGGCCCGGCGCGGGGGGGGTGGCACGAAACAGCCTAGGCTTGCTGGGCCGCTTCATGGTTGGTTCATGCCCCTTGCTAGGCCATGGCAGTTCAGTGTCGGCATGTAAGGAGAAAGATGGCGATATATCTTGGCTGAACTGCTTGATCTTGCGTGCGACCGCGAGATTGCAGTACTGCAAGTTAGCCATATTGCTTTGTCCCTTGTCCGGTTGGCCGCTACGGCAGGATACAAAAGCAGCAAAGGCAAAGCAAAAGAAATATGAAACTGGTACACGTAGGGAAGAATGGCAGAGGTTCAAGTTTAACCCAAGCATGAAGACTGAATGAGTAGCATGCTTTGGAACAGCGTCTCTAGTCACTTGGTGGGGGATCCCTGCCTCAGGACGGCAGGGCCGAGTAACACCGGGTTGGCCAAGGCATTGCGCTCCGGCAACGCGGTAGATCAAGCACCAATGTTATGAGGAAATCACCAATCTTTCCCCAGAGATGCGATCAATAATTTCAAAATGCAATACCGTGCACGCAGTTTGACTGTTAAGAGTAATCCAGATGTCGCATCCTGAGAGCAACATGAAAGCAAGCAGTGACCAACTGGCATACCACACAGGCTGTAATACTGTATGAAAAAATATACTCGGAAATGTTCAGATCAGTAATTAACTCTTGGCTGGTTTTCTCTCAAAAACTACCAGACTGTAATACCCACATTTGCAGCATTTATTTCATCAATAGCGGTTAAACGAAAATAACTCAACTATCTGTGCGCTCAAGCCTCACGATTGAAAGGAATGCAAAAAACGGGAGGACAAAAAAAAAAGAGATAGCCAGTCATCGCTATGATACATCATCACTGGTTCCCAGTGATGGATTTCTCAGTTACTGCGGGTAACACTGAACTATTCGGCCGTGTATTTCCATCCAGATTTTGTCATGCAGCCGGAATAGATCCTCTGAGAATGCCTGCAGCAGAAACTACATAAGACCAAGAGAAATGATGACAACCCTGACCAAAATATTTCCTTGCAAACAGTGACTGATATCTGAAAGCAGTTGTTTTATATTTCTGCCAGGCAAACCAACAAACAGCAGGAGCAAATTATAAATCCACATACATTACAGCCATAGCACCTAGTATTCAAACAAGAGGAAGGTATCAAACGATAACCACCTCCAAAAGAACAAGTCAATTGGTCCAAGATGATGTTTTGAGTGAGTTTTGCTATATCTGCAGACTCCAGTTAGTGGCATGCGAAAAGGCCGAAAATCTCAAATTAATCAACCAGAAAGGCTTGATATCCTTATCACCACTTGGTTCATTAAACTGTACTGAGAACCAAGTCAACCAACTATTCTTGTTAATTTAAACAAGCTCAAGACAATAGTACTAGTACCATTGCTCCACGATAAATATACATGCTAAGAAGAAAGCATAGCTTCCAATATCAGTTCAAAAGAATGTACATGCCCACCTTCTATGTAAAACAGAAAGATCTACTGCTGGGTTATGACCTCATTCTTTGATTCTACCTGAAATAATCAGAGGGGGGGGAGGTGTAAACTGTAAATTGTAAACACAGTAAACAATATAAACAACAACAGGAAATTCTAGTTGAAAACAGATGATTTTTGTAAGAATGAATTTAAAATGGTAGCATCGTGGACCTCAGCTGCAGTACTTCTCCGAATTTTTCTAGTTGCATTCCTCATTGTGACAAATTCCTCCGCAGATGTCGGGTGAATGCCAACAGTGGCATCAAAATCTTGCTTTGTCAACCCAGCTTTAACAGCAATTGCAATTCCCTGTCATAAAGTTGTACACACATGACAAGTAAATCGGGAATGAAGCAGAAGTAATGAGGAAAAAAATACAGAAATCACGCAACCTGAATTATCTCGGGTGCATCTTCTCCACACATGTGTGCTCCTACAACTTTGTTCGTAGTAGTACACACAATAACCTTCATTAACACACGATCAGGTAATCCAGAAAGAGTGGCCCTGAGAGGTCTGAAGTTTGCTACAAAGACATCAACATCTCCATACTCTTCAATAGCCTGCACAAATATGCATTTAAGCGACTTTCTATGTGTGTTACAAAATTTAGATGCATGCCATATATTATCACCTGCTCCTCAGTAAGACCAACTTGTCCAATGGGTGGTTGGGAGAAAACAGCAGATGGCACAGCTCTGTCAAAAATGTGTAATTCGCAATGAAAGAGCATTCAGTAGAACAATGATATCCAGTCTCAAATACAAAACTAATGATATCTAAGAAACAGTGAAAATATATTATGAATTTCAGCACAAAGTCAGCTTTAGGAGGTTGTCGGGCTGGGCGCATCAGCAAAATGAGAACATCGGCACAAGCAAAGTGACCAATAACAAGAGAACCCTGGATAACCCAAAAATCCCAAAAACTTGTTTGTATTGAATTGGGGATCAGATATGAAAAATGGCAGTATGTGGTATTTACACCTCAACATGTTCAAATATAGGCTACCATAAGTCTACAACGCCACAGGAATGTCAGCATGGTGACAGAGAACAAAGGAAATATAGGTTCTGTTTTTAATCAACGCTACATCAAACTTCCCCTGCAAAGTGCAAACTATTATCAGGATATGACTAAGTAGCTACTAACAAAGTTTTCCCTTAGTTCATGATGAGCCGCCCTCTACTAAAATGCATCAGAGCTGCCCATTCATGGTCAAATAATGAAATATGCAGCCTTTGCACAACAAGCATTCCTTCAAGCATGTGCTGTTCAAGATTCCTGATGGTGATTTGATAAATACCTGTAATCTGGTTTGGTAGGTTCTTCACCAAATACAGTTTTCGCAAAAGCCCCACCTTCCATCAGTGCAACTGGCGTCAGGTTGACCCTGTTAGTAACATCTCCCACAGCCCAAATTGAATCAACTGAGGTTCGAGAATACTCATCAACCTAGCAGCAAGCACAAATTTATAACAAAAGCTCCAAAGATTACAAAGTGACAACAAAAGCCAGAGAAACTCGAAGTGCAAGCATTATTTCACCAACCATTATGGCCCCATTCTTGTCTATTTTGACCCCAACCTCCTCTAGCCCAAGGTTCTACAAGGATAACAACTACATTAGGAATCTAGGATGCATGCATCAGCAAATAGAGATGCACAATATGTAACTAAACGAAAACAAGAGGTATGTATGGTACTAACCTTTGAATTTGGTCTACGACCTGTTGCAAACATTACATGTGAGAACCCACCAATAGTTTCTTTGTTTGTCTTCAGAGATAGCAAACCATCATTTGATTTGGTTACTGCTTGAGGAGATTGTTCAGTATGAAATGTGATACCCCTTAAAGACATCTGTTCAGCAATAAAATCTCTGACCTGAAAATCCACAACAACTGACAAAAATAACTCGGAGCACAAGGCACTTCATTTGTTGTAAATACTTTTTTTTTGTTATTCTTACCTCCTCATCAAACCCTCTTAAAACATTCTTCTGCCGAATAAACACATGAACCTCACTTTTTAAGCCATTGAAAATGCCAGCAAACTCCAAAGCGATATATCCACCTCCCACTATTGCAATTTTCTCAGGTTTTGAAGGCAGATCCAGAGCAGCATCAGAATCTATAACATGCTCTATTCCTGGGATATTTGGCATCGATGGTCGACCACCAACAGATATAAGTATGTTCTTAGCAGTGTAGAGCTTGCCATCAACACTTACAGTATGTGGATCAACTACCTGTACTAAGTAAACAAAAATACATCAGCAACTGCACCTTCCTACAGTATTCATTTCGGGAAATAGCCTACCAAACTATAACCTGATTTATAAACATTAACCAACCTTTCCACGGCCTTCAATTAGAGTGACTCCTGAGTTGTTTAAAATATTCTTGTAGATACCGACTAGGCGCTGCAGCTCTGTATTTTTGTTCGCTATCAGAGTGCTCCAGTCATGCTTTGGATCAGTCTCATATGTCCATCCAAATCCATGAGACTCTTCAAACTCATGAGAGTACTTGGATCCATACACCAACAATTTCTTTGGAACACACCCACGAAGCACACATCTGTGATACAAACAAATAGTGGTTCTTACTTCTTATGCATACCCTTCTGACATTAAAGCAAGGTGGCAGGAATTCAATATACATAAGAAAACTAACAAGCACATGCACATTTTAAGGCTAAACGTGGCACTGACTGCTAAGTGCTAAACAGAAGGGTTCACGAAATATTGGTATGGACTGTAGAACACAGAAATCATTGGAAAACACAAATATGACAAAGTACAAGATATTGTTAGCAAAATTTCAATAGTTTGTCACTGCAGTTGACACATTCAACCAAAAAGAGACAGTAAATGCAGAAAGACATGTCTCTCCTGCTATTTGGTAAATTGTGCAACTGCACTTCTTGATTCCCATGTGGCCATTTTTTATATCATTGTACTAATATCATGGCAATTACCCTATAATGTAGTAGAGAGTCATCAAACACATGGGCTCAGTTCTGATACTCATAATGATTTAAATTGTAAATAAGAGGGCAATACCGAAATAGGCTACATTATGCTGGTGCAGCATAAAACAGTGTGCAACTTGTGCAGGGGAGTCATTGTGTTGTATACATCCAATCAAATTCCTCCAATAACACTAAACTAGAAACCACAAAACTTTGAGCAGTTGTCAGAACTACATATGAACATATCTTCGCTACTGGACAAAAATTACAAAGCCAACAAAAAAATGTGCATGTGGAAATCATGTAATAGAACCACTCATGTACCAATAGCATCACCAGAAACAATCATCCCCACCAGCTTGGAGTTTCTAACCCCCTAAATGACAAAAATGCTATGCCATGGTGATGAGTGCTGACTGCCTATTAGGAATCTTCTCACTCCAAGTACCCAGTTCAACAAGCTAACGCACATAGTACTATGGTAACAATCTAGCCATTCCTGCTATAAAAATATTGCCCAACCAAACATCACTAACGATCAAATGCAACAGCTGACATAATTGGGCAGCACATTCCTCGCTAGTCACTCCAATAAAAGATATTCCACAAGAAACTTCATGCAACCGCGCAAATGGCGCATACAAAAAGTGAAGCCTCCTATGCTGCAATAAATAACCTAGCCAAACCTTACTACGGATAAAAATAAGCTACGAACTATAGGAATTAGGGAGAGGAGAAGCGTCCACTTACGTGCCCCCGACGCCGCCGAGATCGTCCGAGGAGACGGTGGCGAAGGGCATCTCGCAGATGGCGGCGCGGGCGCCGTAGAGGGTGGAGGCGAAGCGCGAGGCCCGCACGCCGCCGCTCCCGGCCCCGATGGTGAAGAGGTCGTAGTCGTACTCCCCTTCCGAGGAGGCGCCGTTGGGCGCGGCGGACGCCGAGATGAGGCAGCGGAGGCGGGGAGGGTGGGGGAGCCTCGCGAAGGCGGCGAGGGAGGGGAGGCGGTGGAAGCGGCGGTGGCGGAGGCGGAGGGGGTGGCGCGTGGAGAGGGTACGGGTTAGAGTTTGGAGGGTGGGGGAGCAGGAGAAGGGCAGGGTCGCGGTCGTCGCCATGCCTCCCCCGCTCTGAGCTCTCGCAGTGCCGCCGCTTTTGCTTCCGAGAGTGTGGGGAGGAGAGGAAGGGGAGAGGCGAGACGATGATATATGTGGAGACGATGACTAGATGAGTTTTGTTTTGATTCGTCTTCATCTTGTTCGAAGGCGCATTTTTAGGACCTTAGTAACCCTGCAACTTAACTTTGAAAGCGTAATTCTGTGGCATACGTAAACGAATGAATCGAGGTGTATCCTGAGATAGAATGGGCAATTCTCACATTCATTCATTGAGTTGTATATATATACACATACAAGAGAGTGGAACACATGTACAAGAGAGAACAAGGCCTTTAGTGAATATGTCAGCAAATTGCGATGTCATCGGGACGTGTAGTACACGGACTTCATTGAGGGCCACCTTGTCATAGACAAAATGCAAATCAATCTCTACGTGTTTTGTTCGCCAGTGCTACACAGGATTATTGGACAAATACATGGCACTGATGTTGTCACAATACACAACAGTTGCGCGAATTGGCGGTCGGTGCAGCTCGTGAAGAAGTTGACGCAGCCAGCAAGATTCTGCGATGGAGTTCGTGACCGCGCTACTCAGCCTTGGCGCTAGACCAAGATACAATCTGTTGTTGCTTGGAAGACCAAGAAACTAGATTGTCTCCGAGGAAGATGCAGAACCTGGAAGTTGAGCGACGAGTATCAAGACACCCCGCCTAGTCCGCGTCAGAAAAGCAACAAGATCACGTGATGAAGACTTGTATAAATGGAGGCAAAAATGAGAAGTCTCTTTGATGTATCTAAAGATACGTTTGATGAGTTGGAAATGTTGGTCTCTAGGGTCATGCATGAATAAGCATATTTGTTGCACCGCATAAGAAATGTCAGGGCGTGTAAGAGTTAGATATATTGGAGAGCTCCGGCTAAGCTACGATAGAGAGTTGGATCATGGGATAGAGGTCCACTTTGGGAAGACTACTTGGAACGTGTGTCTATAGGTGTAGAGATAAGTGTGCAATTGAGCATTTTGGCACGTTCTAAAATGTCAAGTGCGTACTGTTGTTGAGACAGAAAGAGGCCCGGTTTTGTACGGTGAACAGAAATACCTAAGAAATGGTGAAAAGCGCCAAAGTCACTCGTAGCAAATTCCCACTACAAGGAGGAGATAATGGAGCGAAGAAAGCTAGTGGTATTGGCAGTTGGAATTATGTCATCTACATAAAGAAGAAGATAGGTTGTAACATTACCATGACGATAAATAAACAAGGATGAATCGCACTTGGATGCAATGAACCCTAGAGAAAGAATATAGGTGGTGAACCTAGAGAACCATTGGTGATGAGCTTGTTTTAGAGACTTCTTTAAGCGACAAACATGATAGGGACGTTGTGGATCAACAAAACTAGAAGGTTGTTGACAAAACACAGTTTCATCGAGATTACCATGCAAGAACACATTCTTGACGTCAAGTTGATTGATCAGCCAAGAATTGGAAGTGGCGAGGCTGACGATGGCACAAATCATGGCTGGCTTGACAACGGGATTGAATGTTTCCCCATAGTCAACGTTGGCTTATTGGGAGAAGCCACGGATAGCCCATCGCGCTTTGTATCGTGCAGAGACCCATCAGGATGAAGCATGTCGTGAAAAATCTATTTGCCCGTCTGTCGGGACCCCGGGTATGCAAACCCAGGACCCTCTGTGTATTCCGAACTAGTCCCATGATCAGTAGCTAGCTCACACAGTTGCAACATTGGTGTAATCATACCCACACAACCAAACTATAGATGAAGAAGACAAATTAATAATATTAAGCAAAAGGGACCTTATGGTCAAGTCTTACAACGGTTGCCACGCAGGGCTAAAGAGAACAGAGTAAACTGGCAGCGGAGAACAAAACATCTGGTGGAGGTCACCCAATATACCCACCGGCAATCGAGTGAGGGACGCGACCTAATTCGCATAGTCTTCAAAGAAGTCTTCTTCATAAAACTCTGAGTTCACCGGTTCACCCTCCTCTGTTGATTTAAACAGAGGGCGCAAGGCCATGAGTACTTTGAATGTACTCAGCAAGTCATAGAGAAACGTATGCAAGTAATATTTATGAAAGGCTTAACAAGGATAGCTTTATAGCTATTTTGCGGAAAGCAGTATTTGACATTAAATACAATAAGTAGATTGCAAAGCACAATTTGAAAGATTAATACATAAATAAGCAATTTTCTTGAAACACTAGTGAACACCCTGTTCACTTTCCAACCATCGACCAACAACAAGATTCGACCAAACCATTCCATCATTTTCGACAAAAGTTCTACCCCTTGCGTGAAATCACCGAGCATGTCCATAGCAGGGGACACGGCTATTGAATAGTTTTACACTCTGCGAGAGGTTATGCAACTTGACCCACAAGACACGAATTCTCTAGTTTGTCGGCATATATCTATGCCACCGCTCACTACCTTAGGTAAGCGCCTAGAGCATGTGACAAGGCTTTTACAAAGTTCTGTTTTGACTTCGATTACATTACGCTAAGGTTTCGCCTCTATCGGCCCCCTCTTGCGCCGTTCCCAACCAAAAGCAGAACCGAACCAAGACATTGTTAATTAGTCGGCCAGTCTATCCCAATCTAGACATGTGGTTGTATGCAGTTGAGGCCCAGATCAATGGTTCAAGGTTAAGTCCTTAGTTGGTTGTTCAGACGAGACGGTTTCACGTTCCAAGTGTGCGTTACGGCACCCACCCTTTCCACCACCCACTCGTCCGAGCATAACTCATTTTCGTTCAACCTGGCCAAATGACCACCCTAGTCATGGCACAATATCTTTTAACAAAAGTGGCTCTGCCACGGTTCCATAATTTCCTTTAGTCAAATTCATCATGTTGGGTTCAACCCGACCAGAGGACCACCCTAGTCGTGGCACCTCAAATTTTAGTAAGGTGACAACAGATGTCGTGGTCTCACACAGGACCACACTTCGCATTATTAGCAACACAGGTCGTTACTACACAAGCCACAAACCATGTGCGCTAGGGCAAATAAACATTTATTGAATCATGAGATCGAGACCAACGTCTACTAGAGTATGACTAAGCAATAAAGCGTGCCCATGTTGGTAGTACAATAATGTCCAACTAGTAATTAACCATCCTAAGGTGTCCAAGGAATTATGTCATTCAAGGATACATGTCGATTGTAATTTATCAAGGAGGCATACGGCAATTAGGTAATTAACTAAACCCGAAACCATTTATTATAAAATTAGCCATGCGTGTTTATATCAAACAATATACTTTTATAAAGATGGGTTCAACATAATCAAAGGTCTATGACTTGCCTTCGTTGAAGAGTAGCGGTGCTTCGGTCGTCAAGTCTGTGAAATCTTCCGAAACGTTGGAACCTATACGCGCAAACAAAGATAAATAAATAAAACAACTCCAAATAAAATCCAAATAAATACCAAATAAATACTAATAGGAATACAAGGATTTTAGATGAATTTAGAAATTTGAATCACTCGAATCGGAGTTCGAATGAGAAAGTTATGGCCAAAGGAAGATAGGAAAATACATAAAATCAAGAAAAAGGAATTTCCTGATTTCTGGAATTATTTTCCTAAAGGAAAATTGATTTACTGCGTCGGGTGACGTCAGCCCTGAGGAATTAGATTTCGGCCGAATTATTTTTCAATGGAAAAAGAGGAGGAATGCCACGTGGGCTTGACGTGGCTGACACATCAACAAAGGGCTGATGTGGCTGCTGACTTGGCGCCGATGAGGACGCCACGTGGCGGCCACGTAGGACCCGAGCCGGCGGCGCTCATGGTCCAATGGTCGTCGGTGTTTAGCTGGGTTCGATGGCGGCGAGGGTACCTCGGAAGAGGAGTCGCACGATGTTGGGGCGCGAGGTTTCGAGGACGTGAAGAGGACGTCGGCGGCGACATGCGACAAGCGGCGAGGCGGCGGTTGGTGGCGGGCGACGCCGCTTGGCGAGCTCTGGGGAAGTGGGCGCGACCGGTGCGCCTCGGCTCAGCGATCCGGAGGAGGGGTGGTGACGAGGAGCTCTGGCGGCGGTCTTGAAAGCGGCTTCGGCGGCGAGGAAAGCTGTCGGAGCGAGCTTAACGAGAGCGGGAGAGAGATGGGAAGGAGAGGGGAAAGAGAGAGAAGCTCGGGGCGGTCCTGGTGCGCGCTTTAAAAGGGCTCGGGGAGGTCCGGAGGAGCGAGAGCGGCAAGGAGGTCGCGCGGCCATTAATGGCGCTCGTCCGGCGCGGCATGGGGAGGGGGCAAGGAGTGGGCTGCGCAGGGTATGGCGAGGTGGCGTCGGCGCGATCGCCGCCTTGGCATGGTCGGCGTGGGCGCCGACCATGGGAAGATGACCAGTGAGGCGCCGACAAAGTGGCCCCAAATGAGAGGAGAGAGAGGCGACGCACGGAGCGAGATCCGTCCGATCCAGATCGGACGGTGGCGGTATGGCCACTGAGCCGGGAGGAAGCGGAATGAATGAACGGCCGATGAGATTCGGCCCAACTGTTGAAGGAGGAAAACCTAAGCCTTTTTCTTTTTAGAAAATACCAGAAAAGCAAAAGCAATTTTAGAAAATAGCTTAAGCTGTCCAAAAATTCTAGGAAAATTCACAGAAATCCCTTGAATTATTTAGGACTTAGTAAAAATAATTTTCAGCTTCGCTATTGCTTTTAGTTTTTGCAATTAATTATTTTTAACATAAGGCCAAAGGAAAACCAAATTAGAATCCAACAAAACTCAACTAAACCACTTTAATTAGTTCAAGTTTTAATTAATTCAAATTAAACCGCTTTTGAAATTCTAAATTACAATTTAAGCTGTGGCAAATTAATAAACCCAAATGGTTCCTTTTTAAGGTTTTCAAATTTTTCAAAAAACCCAGAAAATAGGGATGTTACACCGTCATAATGTTTGCACCCGCAGGAGGAGGAATAAGAGACCAAGTGTCATTCTGTAACAAACCATTAAATTCTTCCAATATAGTATTTTTTTTTTGACGTAAGAAGGTAGAGGGAACTCTACCTTATGACCATTAAATTGCAATGGTTGTCAAACAAGAGTTTACAAAAGTAAAGAAAAGAAAAGAGAAGAGAAGAAAAGGAACAAAAGAAAGAAAGACTGAAAAAGAAAATTACAGAAACCTCAGGCACCACTGTCGCATATCATTTTGATATTTTGGTTTAGCCTGATGCGTCCAAAGAGTGATCAAGCTTTGAATCTTCTGCAACAGTACCGTCACATTGTTCTCAGATTGTTGAAAGATCCTCTTATTCCTTAGAATCCATAATGTGTGTGCGCACGCCACAAAGCAAATATGCCAAATTTTATGGAAAATTTTATCCTTTGCCATAACCTTTTCTAGAAATTGTAGTATATTCTGAGCTGAGTTTGCTTCCTCTGTAAGACCTATTCTTGTCCATAGACTGTCTGCAAGCTGGCAGCGTAAGATAATGTGATCAATTGTTTCTGTTGCAGGGCAAATGTCACAATGTGGGTCCTGTGTCCAATGTTTGACTGTCATGTTGTCTCTGGTGTTTAGGCGACCTTTAAAAGCTAGCCATAGGAAGACTCTGTAGCTGTGAGGTATTGATTGGTTCCAAGTGTAGTCCATAGCTGGCCAGTTTAAGCCATGAAATGATAAAGTTCTGTAAAAAGTTGATGTAGTCGGCGGAGCCATGGTTGTTAGAGCTACCCTCTGATCCAAATTGTCCGAATGCAGTTGTTGGGTGGACAGGAAATCTTGCAGCATTTGAAACTCTGAAGCAGCTTGTTGCGAAAGGACTGGTTGTAGGGATATCATCCAATTATTATCTTGGAATTGCGATCGGACTGAGCAGTTTGGTAGAGTTGCAAAAGTGAATAGTGTGGGAAAACTGAGTTGAAAACGTCCCAATGTCATCTAGTTATCTTTCCAAAACATTGTATTTGTGTCGTTACCAATTATCACTTTTGTTAATTGAACTGTTACCTGTATTACTACTGATATTGTTTTCCAAATGGCTGTGTCTCTAGGGCGAGGTTGTGTCGGTATGGTATTCTGAATATAACGCATTCTTAACCATTGGAAGCAAGGATCCGGGTGATTAGATAAAAGTTTAGTTGTGAGCTTCATGAGCGAAGCTTGGTTGTGAAGTCTGAGGTCTCTTAGTCCTAGCCCCCCTTGTTCCTTTGGTAAAATGACAATCGTCTAGGCGACAAGGCAATGGCCTCCATGCATTTCTCTGTTTCCGCGCCAAAGGAAAGCTCTCCGAATTTTGTCAATGGCATCAATGGTACGGTCTGGCCACTTGAGGCAGCTCATGTAGTATGTTGGTATAGCCGAGAGCACAGTGTTGATCATTGTCACTCTTCCTCCCCAAGATAAGAGGCTTGGGATCCAACCAGCCAGTCTCTTATCCACTTTGTCAATAAATGGTTGTAGCAAACTGTGAGGTAATCTGCTCGTAGCGAGTGGCAGGCCCAGATAGTTACAAGGTAGGGAGCTGATTGGACATTGTAAGGTGGCAGCCACCGCATTTGAATCTTCAACTGACATGTGAATTGGTATGAGTGTGCTTTTATGATAATTTATTTTTAACCCTAAAAAACAAGAGAATGCGTCCAGGAATTCCTTTAAGACCGTTACTTGTTGTACTGAGCCTTTCAATAAAATGAGTGTGTCATCTGCATACTGTAAGATAGGCGAAAATCCTTGTATGTCTAGCGGGTGTGAGATTATGCCATTGTTTGTAGCCTGCTTTATTAATCTTTGTAGAGCATCAGCTACTAGAATGAAGAGATATGGTGAGAGGGGGTCTCCTTGGCGCACACCTCGTTTGTATTGAATCTGTTCACCTACCATACCATTGATGAGTATGTGTGCTTTGCTGGTTGAAAGGATGTTGCGTATCCATTTGGTCCATCTGTCATCAAAGCCTCTGTGATGTAAGACGTAAAGAAGACATTCCCAGTTGATTGTGTCAAAAGCCTTGTGAAAGTCTAATTTGAGAATTATCATTGACTTTTTCCTCTTTAGAGCAGACTGAACCAATTCAGATGCTAATAGGAAGTTTTCTGCTATTGACCTGTTGGTAATAAATCCTGATTGCATATGGTCTATTAGTTCACAAATTTTTGGCTTTAGCCTTAAAGCCAAAACTTTACTAATCAATTTTGGTATGCTGTGTAGAAGCGATATTGGCCTGAAATCTTTAATGTCCATTGGCGTCTCTATTTTTGGGATCAACGTGATGTACGATATGTTTACTCCTGTAAGATCAAGATGCGTTGTCCAAAATTCCTTAAATAACTGCAGCAGGTCCGATTTCATGGTTGTTTTGAATTTTTTATAGAATTCATTTGTATAACCATCTGGTCCTGGGCTTCTATTGTTCGGCAATTGCATCACTGCATTTGAAATTTCATCCCAATTGAAGGCCGCCGATAAGGAGTGTAGGCTCTGTTGGTCCTCAGGGTACAGCTCTGCCAGATTAATATTTGGTGCCCAGTGTGTTGTCATGCTGAATGTATCCCTGAAGTGTTCAGTCGCAATCTGCAATTTTGACGCTGTGTCATAGTGTTCAATCCCATTGTCGATTAGAACCTTTATACTACTTTTCCGATGATTGATCGTTGCAGTGACGTGGAAGAAGTGTGTGTTCTCATCACCAAGTTTGCACTATTTGATTTTTGCCCGCTGCCTCCATTTTAATGTTGAGAGCTTCATTATTTTTTGTATGTTGTCACGAATATTTCTTCTGAAGATGAATTCCATGGTAGTCAGAGGTCTCCATTCCTCTATGCTGTCAAAGTATTCTGATGTATATTTGTTGTTACTAAGCAGATTGGGTAAGCTAAGCTTCGGTTTGTGCCAGGCTCTGATCCTTGCACGAAGTCTTCTCATTTTTAGGTTCAGAATCGAAGCACTGGTTAAGCTTCTAGTGCCTCTTGTCCAATTGTGTGTTACCAAAGTTTGAAATTCCGGCATGGATAACCAATAGTTTTCAAGTCGGAAAATTCTGGAGGGTGGTATGTTGGTGGTCATTTCTGCAATGATTGGATTGTGGTCTGAGGTAATTGCCAATTCTGCTTTAACTGAGATCCCTTGGAACGTCTGACTCAATTCAGTGTCAACAAGTATCCTGTCTAGCTTAACCAGTGTAGGATTCCTTCTCTTATTAGACCAAGTGTATTTTCTATTTGGAATGTCTATATCAATAAGACCCTGGTCTCGGATCCAGTTGTTGAAGATGTTCATGACATTCAAGTTTAGCTGGCCATTATTCTTTTCGTGAGCATATCTATATATGTTAAAATCTCCTAGCACCATCCAAGCGCCTGCTATGATTGAACGTATGCTTGATAAGGAATCAAAGAAAGGCTGTCGGCTGTGATCCTCAACAGGTGCATAGACATTAGTAATGTTGAACTTCAGGTTATCATCTCTGGACTGAAAACTCATCGACAAAGAACAACTGTCTGTATGCAAAATGGAGGCATCGAACTTAGAATCTGACCATACTGTAAGAATTCCTCCCGATGATTGAACTGCAGGTTGGTAGTGATAATTCCTCAAACGGGCTGGCAGTAGTCTATAGGCTTTGAAGATGTCAATGCTAATAAGCTTGGTTTCTTGCAAACAGACAATGTCTGGCTTCAGGTTTAGAATGGACTGGAAAACTAGAGTTGTTTTCTGCTCGTCACCCAAACCACAAACATTCCAGGACAACACCTTCATAAATTGTGTTGAAAACTGCTAATATAACCTAACCAAACCCCTTTCCCATCCAGGTTCAGGCAAGAGCTTTTGCCAAAAGAAGGTTCAGGTTGTCTCCAAGCAAAACAAAAAAAAGAAGATAGCTAAGACAGAAAGCAAAAGAGAGAAGTAGCCAAATGATAACCAACTTAAAGTCACCCCAAGCCAACAGCCGGTGTAGCAAGAAACGAGATACAGACTCCAAAAGAAAGGAACTAGAGATCGAAAAGAGACTACGGCATGCCTGATAGATCTAGAGAACAAGGAGGGTAAAGACAAAAGCACAATACAGAGAGATAATACAACCAGATGCAGCAAAGACAAAAGCACGGTATTGCTAGACAACACAACCGGCGAGAGAACCAGGCTGGGGCAGAAGGAAATAGCGAAGCTAGTCATGAACGCAGGTGCTTGCTTCTGGATGTGCCTTCAAATCTGTGATTGTTGCCTCACTGAAGGTATCCAAAGCCTTGATCCCACAAAGTTTTGCAAGTTCTCTGATCTTGGTCTTGGGGGTTGATTTGGGCTTCATTTTGATTGGCATTGGTGCAACGGTCTCCACCTTTCTTGCTTTTGGACGTCCACGGTGGTGATTACCTAAAGAGTTTGAGCTGCCTGATGAAGTTGGTGTTGCGGCAGCCACCCGTCGGCTAGCCTTGTCAACAGAGTTGATGTGGTCTCCATCATAATTCTTCCGAATTCTTGCACTTCGTCTGACATACACCTGCATGTTGTCTTTGTTGCTTGTACTGGAGTCGAGTACATAAACTAGTGGTGCATTGAGGTCCGGAATCCCAGCCTTGTCCTTGTCGCTCTGTGGCAGTAGTTGCAGAAGTTTTGAGGCATTGGTAGAGGAAGGGATTGTGCTAAGAGGCTCCGGTTGAGACTCTGGAATCCCCACCTTGACATTGACGCTTAGTGGCAGTAACTGCAGTAGTTTAGGGGTAGTGGTAGAGGAAGAGGTTGTGCTAAGAGCCTTCGGCTGAGAAGGAAAACTAGGTGACAACTGAGAGACCAGAATAGACGATCCTTTGAAGTGGACGCAAAGAGGTGATTCTAAAGGCACTACCACCACCGAGCTTTGATCTGCGAGTGTTGGGGGATAAGCTGTGGTGACAGGGTGCATATAAGGAGGCATGGTACACACAGGAGGGGATGGGAGAAAAAGTGTTTGTTGCTGTTGCACAATGGTTTGGAAGTTGTCAGACGGCAACAGAGCTGGGCATTGGGAGAGCGGGGAGAGGGACAGTGGGGCAACCTCTGCAGCAAGCGGTTTAAATGGGATTACCGGTTTAATTGTGTATCGGCAATCCACAGTAGGGAGAAGAGGCAGTACTGGCCCATCTTCAATACTAGGAAGCATGCTGAAAAGCAATGTGCGGTAGCTTTCTCTAGATATTGTCCTAGAGCTGATGTTATAACAAGGAAAGGTTGGCTCATTAAGTCCATCAACTTGGGAGACTAGAATCCATGCTTCCACAATTCGGCAAGGACTCAACTCAAGGCAAAAGTGAAAGGCACCTTTCTCAAAGGTGACTGCGGCATGAGGGGTGTGTCCTTGGAGGTTGGCAATCTCCACTTTCTTGGTTTGTGCTAGTAAAGCCAGGAGATCAAAGAGGTTTGGGTTTGCATTCTGCTACAGAGTTCGTCTGGCCCGATCACTCATTCTGAGAATGGAGGCCGAGAAGTCAGATGCATTTCTGGAATTTTGAGAGCTTGGAATGAACCGAGGGTTGTCCGCTTGGATTGAGCCTGGGATACTAAGTCTTTGTGTGTGAGTTTGGCTGCTAGAGGCTGTGTGGACTTGGCTGTGGCGACGACGGAAGGGCGGTGGTGGGTGTCTTGGTCGAGGAGGAGGTGATGGGGTGAAGGATGGACTGTCAATGTCCCAAATCTCATTGATGTAAACGTCGGCCAGGGCACCTGTTTCATTGGACTTGTGAAAGGCTAGATGATGCGGGATGTGGTCTAGAGATTCTATCTTGACCATGACAAAGATTGCCGCAAAGTCATGCCCACGAAGGTATGCATGATCGATGTTGACAAGGCTAGCAAAACCAGAAATGCTAGAAGCTACTCCTCGCCTATCCCAAAGCTCTAAAGGATCGGTACGTGGTAGGAATAGGGGAAATGGAGGAAGTAGTGGTAGCAAGAGTGTATTTTGCATTTGGTACGTGGAAGCCAGATTTGCCCCTGGTCAACATTTGATGCGTGTTGACAGGAGGCGGTACAGGGACAGCCTTGGGTGGTAAAGACTGCAGAGGTGGCGAGCTCTAGCTGGTGGGAGAAAATTCGCTGGGAGTGGAATGGCTTGCTGGCGAGGCGGGATTGGTGGTAGGGGAACCTGGCGATGGTGGGTTGGCAGGCGTGGGCGACTGGGTGGCATCAAAATCGGAGGCAGATGCGTGTGGATCGAAGCTGATCTGCGGGAGTAGGGACATGGGATTTTCTACAGCTCTCGAGACCGGTGTTTTGGAATGCCCTATGGAGGAGATGGATTTTTTTTATTAATTAACCTGTTTTTGAATTTTATTTTACAGTTAACCTCCGGCGCACTTTATTTCCAATTCTGACCTCTTTGGTCACGCCACCACCCGTAACGTGACAAAATAACACTGTCACGCCAGCCCATTTCTGGTCAAACTCTTGTCATGCCACTGGAAGTGGCGTGACAGTGTTATTTGGTCACGCCACAACTAGTGGCGTGACAAAAAGTGCTATTTTAGGGACTTATCCTGGAGCGTGACAGTGTTGTTTTGTCACGCCACCACCCATGGCATGACCAAAGAGGTCAGAATTGGAAATAAAGTGCGTCGGGGGTTAACTTTAAAATAAAATTCAAAAAAAGGTTAATTAATAAAAAAAAAGTTCGAGGAGATGTGAGACAGAAAGGGAAATTTTGATTCATAAAAATAACTCTATTATCTTATTAAAATAGGGTCAAAAGAAGCCACCATATTCGCTCTCAAGGACTAAAAATTCCCACGTTAATCGGTGCAAAAGAGAAAGATCGAAACCGTCGATTGTGATGGATCCATATTATAATAGTCTATATTAAAATAAAGAGTCCAAACTAAGTACAATAAAATAATATTTGTATACAAAATCCAACAAAAAATGAAATTCCTAATTAAAAAATAAAATAAAATTAGCAATTTGGTTTCGATATTTAATTAAAAAATTAGAATAAAAATTAAAGAATAATTGGCGATTAGATTTGTATATGAAATCCAACAAAAAATAACTAAAATCCCTAACAAAAATAAAATAAAATTAGAAACTTGATTTCAATATGAATTCCAAAGTAAAATCCTAAATGACTATAATTCATAATAGAAATTAAATAAAAATAGCAATTGTATTAGGATCACTTAATTCCAAGAGAAAATAATCGAAATTTGGAATAAAAAATAACATAAAATTTGCAATTTTATTTCCATACAAATTCAAAGTAAAATCCCTAAATAACTAAAATTTAGAATAAATTAAATAAATTTAGCGATTTGATTTGTATATGAACTCCAATAAAAATTGTTGAAACGTTGAATAAAAATAAATGTTGTAATAAGGATGACACAAATGGTGTCGGAGGAGACACGGAAGAAGCCACCAAGTTCGCTCCCAAGGTCACGTGTTTCTATTGTTACTTCCTATAGAATAAAATTTTAAAAAAAATTAACTAAAATTTTGAATGAAAAATAAAAGCTATAACAAGGATATCACGAATGGTATAGGAGAAGGCCAAGAAAGAGTGTAATGGCATCGATCTGTCCTACAATAAGACATTGACCCACGGGGAAGCGAAGAGCCAAGGCGACGACAGTAGAGATGCTGACAACATTGTGCTACTCACCTTAGCCGTTCAACGAGGACAATATCATGCTGCTCGCTGAAGCCATTGAAGAGAAAATCCAGTGTTGAAGAAGCTAAGGGATGCGATGACAAGTGGTAAGTGACGGTGTTATTGAAGAAGTTAGTGGCCAAAGAAGCTCGATGATAGGGAAGCTCTAGCAGAGAGGAAATAAAGATTTGTATTGAAGACGAGCTATGGACGATATGTGGCCATTTGGTAGCTAGAAGAGTGCCATTACTGGTGAGGAACACGTCATCATCGGCGATGGAAAAAAGATTCTCTATATCGTTAGACAACGACTAAAGCAGACATGCCGACATCAGTGAAGATGGAAGATTGTCACGATTAGTGAGGAAGCCACAACATTGAGTTGGCCAATGTCGAAGAAGATGAGCAACCGACACGAGAGAAGAAGACATCGAGCATGTATAACATCATGCATGCGTATGTACATGCATGTATCAGTACTAATATAAGTCCGAACATAGGCGTACAGAGGCAGATGAGCAAAAAAATCTTGGAGTAGAGATCACAATCGTAGTGAATAGGCTTAGGGTCACTAGAGAGAGCGTGACACGTGTCCCCAGCTAGGATCTATGATAGTTGAATGTGTATACGTGTTGATGTCTCAACGGTTAGCGTTAAGTAATAATTGGAGAGAAGTAGAAAATAACTATGTGTTAAAGTATTGCATTGGAAGAGGTAGCAACTGAGTGGGATCAATTAAGAGATAGAAGACACGGTTCGGTGGGGCAGCCGACATGTGAGGGAAGATAACTTCAAGGTAGGTCGGCCATGGTGCATCTGTGTATGAGTGAGCAAGATACTCTAATACTATGTAAACTAATAAGATAATTTGCCGTACACATAATCAACGCATTGCTTGAGATTAAATAGATGCGCATGTGCATGCATACAATTTTGAAAAAAGTAACTAATAGAGTAAGAATAGGGGCATGCAGCTACATAAACTGTACATGATGGAGGGTGATCAGTTTATAAGAACCCTAACAACTTATTATGCTCAATTATTTTCTTCCATCAAATCTCATACTTCAATTACGTTTCTCGGGTTGTATTTTCCTTCAACCTTCTATTGTCATTTCCAATGTTTAGGATATCTTAAAAATCTAAATGGTTTACAAGATACATAAATATATTCTCAAATATTTATACAAACTTTGAAACAAATCTAGCCGCGCAAATGTGCATGCCACACTGCTAGTTACAAGTAATGCCAAAGTTATTTGCTAAACTGGAAAGGGAAGCATGACTGGGGATCACGCAGACCTCATCATCATGATGTGGATCTATGCCACAATCTCATATGAGCTTCTTGATGTTGTGATGTCACCCAGCACCCCTGCTTACGGCGTATGGATCCTTCTCGAGCAAAATTTTCGCGAAAACAAGTGATGAGGACATACCGATTGGACTGATTACACAAGCACGAGCTAAAAAGATTAATCAACAGGTGAACTCGCTCCTAGTTGAATTTGGTTTTAATTTACATGAAACTTGTTACAACCTAATGCTAGTATTTAATTGTTCTCAAGTTTGTGTGTGAGGAGACTTTGGCGCCCGAGAATATTATTTGTTGTCTAGTAGGACGTGCCCAGCCGAAGGTGCGGGAGGACGGAGACGCCAGGGACCAAGAAGAGGATGCATGCACATTCTGCATGGGAGTGCTACCATTTAATGGCTCATGCATGGATGCATGCATGTTATGCATGCGCAAGGAAGAAAAGGAATGCAGCGTTGGCAAGATAAAGAAAGAAAGGAATCGGCTGGATCTCTAGCTGTCAAAGACGCGTGAAGGAAAAGGAAACCGAATCGTGGCCTGTGTGCTTCTCAATTGGCCGAATCGAATAAGGTTGGCATGTATTGGCCGAGCCGTGGCATGTATGATTTAATTTCGAGTTGAGTTCGAACTCAAGTCGTGGCATCAGGTTGAGTTATGTTCAGAGTCGTGGGCCCTTATGACCGAGTCCAAAAGGGTTGCGCTCTATATAACTTGTGTACGGACCTTTTGTTTGGAGAGGACGACAAATCAATATATTATTTGCAGAGAGAGCTATACGCTTATTCTTCTTAGGGTTTGACATACAGTGCAACCTAGAGGGGAATTGGGCATTCTCAACCCATTGTTCTTGTGATTACTTGTGTTTTGCAGGAGCGGCGACACGTCTACTTTGTGTGGTCGGGTAGACAGGATCACGAGCGTGTGGTTGGGCAAATTTTTTTGTCGCAGGTTGCTGTTTTAACAGTGGTTGGAGCCATCGGTTCGTCAGGTTGTACAGATCCAAAGTTATCATCGATCATACGTTATGAAGATCGGGCATCCTCCGTATCATCTTGGTATCAAAGCCAGGTTGCCACGGTAGGATCAATTTACCCGTAGTTAGATTTATTTTCTATCCTATACACAAAAAGCCACCAAAAAAATCCAAACCCTAGTTTCAATCTGTTATTTCTTGTGAGTTTCATTAGGTTTTAATCCATTAGAATTTTTGTTTAGTGTTGATCTTATCTTAGTGTTCTTTTGCGCTGTTTGATCTTTGTGTCCAATCAAAAACCTAAAATTGTTGGTTCTGAACTCCTCGGAACGGGAAAAAAAAATCGATCTACACAGTAGCGTGCGCTACAGTGCTTTAATTTGGTACAGTCATTACAGTAGGCCTCCACCGTCAAGCGTGCGAACAAAAAAAATCAGGCTGCTACAATAGCATGTGCTACAACACCACCGAACATTGCTTCAATCTTCTACAGTGCGCTGTAGTAGGCCGTCGCCTCCAGTCACGCGGAAAGAAAAACTCACGCGCTACAGTGCGGTAACCAATTGCTACAGTACCTGCGCGCGTGCTACAATGCCGGTGCCAAAAAAACATGTATATCTTTTGTGAGCCAATTCGATCATTTGTGAATACTTTGCACCTATTGAGACTAGTTATTGATATTGCTCTGAGGTTGTTCTTAAGTTATTTACACCTTACTGAATTTATTTGTGACTTGCGGAAACAAGGGAGATGAACAAACTTTATTTTGGCCGAACCAAAAAAAATAGAGAGAAAAAAAGAAAGTTAAAGAAGAAAAGATAAGTAAGTTTAGACCACTAGAGAAGTTTGCGAAATTCTCTAGTCAATAAATTTTAGAGCAATCTTGTGCCCTTTTCATCAGTTAAGCAATTGGTTGGCGTCTCTCCATAACTTGTGCAATAAGAGCTAGTTATTATTCACTTATATTTTTTGAGATTAGCTCATTCTTTTGTTTGCATCAAGTTATATCATCCTTGTGTGTGAGTTGTTGACCTAAACATCTCTTATATCTTTTGGATCAGCAACTAGGCATTGAATTCTAGTTTGGGCTGTTACCTAACTTTACAATATCTAGAAATTTCAGATTGCATAGGTAAATATTTTCCCTCCAAACTCCACAAATAGGCCATTATTTAACAGTTTTTGTGCAATTGAATTCGCTTAACCTATCACATTGTGTTATCTATCATCACCAAAGTGCGTGCAGCTCTTCAATTCCATCAAGGATGCATAAGAACTTCGGTTGGTAAGAGAATGTGAGATTGAGTGATTTCCATAAATAAAAACTTCCACATCTACACATATAGTTTTTCTTTGTTGTTTGCACTAACCATGTCAGAAAAAGAAGGAGAACTGACATGTGTTACACAAACTGATCTTGAGAAGCTCACAAATAATTTCAACACTCAGTTGAATGACAACATTAGCGTCTTGAGGAGGGAAATACTAGAGGAGCTTCGCAAAGAGCGGGGCCAATTGGTGTCCCTGAAGAAGATCGGACATCCTCCGTATCAACAAGTGCGGTCGCGCCATTCATCTGGTATCGGCATTCCGCTCCACGGTGCAAGGAGATCTCTCCATCACCGCACAAACTTTGCTGGAGGAGGATCCATACGCCGTAAGCAGTGGTGTTGTGCGACATAACAACATCAAGAAGCTCATCTGGGATTGTGGTATAGATCCACATCACGATGATGAGGTCTGCGCGAGCCCAGTTGAGGTTGTCGTGGTCGGGCTTGTTGCCGTCGACGTGGTGGCGAACGTCGAAGCGGCCGAGGCCCGAGGGCGTTGTACATGAAGTTTCGCCACTTCGTGTAATTGTTCTCCTGAATATCAAGAGTACATGGAATGAGGCTCCTGATATTCACGAGTTGCATGGCGGCCACCGTGGCGGAGAGGACGGAGGAACTCGCAGCGCCACATGTGCCGTCGCCGGTGGCAGGGGAAGTAGAGGAGTGCACGGCAGGAATGGTGGCAGAATGCTGCGGCAGATGAGTGGCAGAGGAAGCAGAGTTTGGATCGTCAGACATGGCTGAGACCGGTGGGAAGAGGATCGGGTAATTCCCACACATTCATCATTCATTGAGTTGTGTATATATACACGTACAAGAGAGTGGAACACATGTACAAGAGAGTGCCGTTGCCCATGCAACTACATGCGCGGGAACCGTTCACCCGTGAGCAATGTGTGCGCTGGCGATCCGCAGGACTCGACTGCCGCTGGTGCCCGTTGCTATCCGGATGGAGGAGATATTTGTCCAACATCCTGTATGGTCCCGTAGCTTACGCTCTATATGGTCGAAGGCGTATTCCGGGATGCCAGCTTAACGTGCTTTTTTTTGTTACAAATAGCACAGCAAAACAGTGTAACAGCAAGTTCACAGCAATGGTAATCAGCAATCACGCAACCAAAGCCCCCGTGTAACAGCAAACAGACCGTAACTTCATTTGGCTACAACAACACTACTTACAGTTACAGCAGCAAACTCCGCTTCTGAAGGAGAGTTCTGGCTGTGCAAGGCTGACCTGGACATGGAGAATGCGCCGCTTGCGCAGCAACTCCGTGTCATGGTGATCGGTGTTCAGGGCGTCCATGAAGGCGGCATAGCTGGTCACATGGGATGTGGTGCCCTGGTAGCATTTCTCGAAAGTGATGAGGTTCTGCAGCAGCTGAATGCTTGCGTCACTGATCTCCATCTGCGGGATCTGCACCGTGCCATGGCTGAAGATGATGTCCAGGAAACTGAACGGCTCCTGAAAATTGCTCCAAGGCCACCACTGCCACCTCCTGGTGATACCAACGCCATCAGTTGCAAGCTTCTTTGCAGGATCTATGCCAATTCTAGGCTGCTTTGGTGGTGGCACCACCGGTCTATTGCCTGGCTTTGGATTTGGGAGGAGGGGCCGGTAGAGCAACTGCAGGAGGCAGAGCACGTCCCGGCGGCAGATTGGGTTTGTGGAGATGTGCATACCAACAGGGAGGTGCTTGGTTGAACATGTTCCTTGCGCATGCAGTCAGGTCAACAGCTTTGTCATGCTCTGTCTTCAGAATGTCAAACAAGATCCTGACAGACGAAAGGTATCTAGTTCTCCAATAGGAGCATGTCGATGGCAACCAAGCCCCACTCCCAGGGCATTTCCCACTGGAGCGTTTCATATTCTTCATCCAGATATCCATCATCCAACTTTGACCAGTACACATACTCTGCGCCCTTCTTCGGATCATGCCTCAACAAGAAGTGGACAATGAAGCACCCATCGAACAGCAGCATCAGACCGATTTCCTCCTCCGTCATAGCAACTGGCTCTGCATAGAGCTGCTGGAATGGCTTTCTGTTGATCACCTGTGTCAGTCTAAGCAGGAATTCTTGAACCAAAGGTTCAAGGCTGTGATTGCTGCGCTCCAGCAATCTGTTGATGCACCAGCGCTTGTGTTGTTCCTTTCGCCTGAAGCTTGGTGAGTACCACAGTGAATGGAAGTAGGGACCGATGCAGATAGCCTTGGGCTCATAAGCTTCCGGGTCACGTGACCAAACTTCCTCAGGGATACGAATGATATCATTTTCATATAAAGCACCCAGTGGTCCTTCGTGATTCTGGGGAGTCGTCAGACCTGAAGTTTCGTCAGTCTCCCCATTTGCCTTGGCCATCGTTTTTCTCATCCTCATGTTATGCCCTGCATATATAAATGTAGAGGTGCAAATAAGCTACAGGTAATAAAAAGCAAGAGGACATGAATGTTGTGTTCACCTCTTGGTTGCTCTGGAGAAGACATCTCATATAGCTAAAGCCGAAGAAAGATTTCCTATGGTTGATGCCATGATTGTGGATGAAGCTAAAGCTGAAGAAACTTTTCCTATGGTTGATGCTGGCGGAGAAGAATTTGTCTCCCACAGACAACAGCAAGGTTGCTTCCCAGTTGATTAAATCTGACCCCAAGAAGAAAAGTTACATATTCATTGTTATCCAACAGTCAGGACGCAACAGCAAGGCACATACCCAATCAACTTTCCTTTCCCCTTTTTTATTCAATATTGCTACATCATACAAGTTGACTATGTGAATTCAACTATGCTAACAGATAAACAAAAAAGATTCTGCAGTTGAGCTGAAGATAAACAAAATTGCCCCAAAAAAAGTTCAACAGCTATGGAGGCAAAGAAAATTTACGCAAATGACCTTTAGACTATATTTTGTCTTCCTTTTGAACTGAAAGAGCATAATGATTAACAGGCTATATGTCATCTCCTTGTAGTAGGCAGAGCTGCCAAAAATTCGTAGAACGGCGAGCTGAAATTTTTATGTGGAAGTTTCTCTGTCCGTCACAATTGGTTGTTCACCTTCAAACTCAGATATCACAATGAGTGAATCTGTCAATTCAAGAGGGAGTGGCTCCAACTTGTTCATAGGATTTATATGCTGCCATGGTGATACAATAAATGAATTAATAGACTATTAACAACTGCTGAATCATGGTTGTTGATATTCACAAAGCCAAAAGAGCATCATGTCTACACAAATCAGATTCGTAGAAGCTAGATGGCATCTGAATAGCAAAGTTAGAAAGAATCTAATCTTAACAAGGCCTTCTGTACTTCGAGAACATCATTCCCACATAAACTAAAAAGTAAAAAATAACAAAGAGAATCTTAACCTGCTTCCGGTCCTTGACATAACCAACCGCAACTTCACGACGCAAAACTGCCCTTTCGGAAAGCTCTGAGAATGATATTTTCTCTCCTTCCTTCATGTACATTCCTATTTCCTACAATGAACACATGCAACAGGGCAGATGCGATAACGACCACAAGCAGTCAAGAATGTGTCAGAAACACCAACTATGGCCGTATTACCTTAATATAGATCTCATCTCCTTCAGCATCCAGAATATCCTTCCATACTTCATTCAGCTCGTTACTTTCCGCAACTAAGTTTCAATTTTGTCATGAGATAGAGCACTTTAAAGAAAATAAAATAGTCAAAATAAGTCGACAACCAACCTTGTGCCGTCACAAGGCTCATTACTTCCTCTGCTCCAATAAATGAAAGGGAGGGTCTTATTCTAGATATCTGTATAAAATGCAGAGGTAAAGAGCTTTCTTCCAAATTTAAATAATTTTGATGAATTGAGCAATTGACATGTAATCAAATTCTTACTTGCTTTCCCAGTCCTGTGTCTACAATTTCTGATACAAGATTCTCAACCTATAGAGCACATTCAAATGAAAATAAGATAAATCAATCAAATTGATATTTCGTTTAGCATGGGAGTAATTATAAGAAAACCATTATGGGATGGCTAGTTGAAGCACACCAGAATACCATATTCAATTCAAGTCCGATTGTCAAGGGAGCATGAAACTAAATAACCTTAGAGAACCGTTTATATTTTGTTGAGCCATTAGTAAGACAAAATAGTAATGATTTGTTGATTTTAGGGTCATGTTTTGAGTCTTTCTACACAGCTCAAGTGCATCAATATGACCCAAAAGCAATACATTACAGACACTTCGATGAGAACATAGAGGCTCACTTGGTGCATTTTAAACAGTATTTGTAGTGAGAAGAACTGACCTTAATGCCATGTTTCTGGCAAATGTTTTCAGCAAGGAGAAGGGTATATGCCAACTGTTTATCAACCTGTGTAGTATCTGCAGAAACCATACACAGATGAAACTTCTTTTTTTACATAACGGGGAAATAGTATAGTTCTGTTGTTGGCATATTAGTCATACCTCCAATGAGCCAGTCTCTGTCAGATATTATGACAATTGAAAGTGGAACTTTTTTGTCACACTTGGCGGATTTCCTAATGTTAATTATCGCTTCCTTCAAAGTGTCGTAGTTTATAGGACATCCCACCTGTATTGGTATGTTATCACATAAACATTAGCAAATAGCAAGAGTAGGGTTACTTCTATGTCTGTGCAAGCATCCATTCTGTGTGCGTCAGAGGGTGCCACACACACAGAGACCTTATGAGTAACACACACAGAGACCTTGTGAGTAACTTTAATATTTTTAAGTTGGCTCTGCATCATGGGGTTGACAATACTGCTCCGCTCTTTGATAGGGGTTTCTGACAATATTTCCTGCACAGTAAAGTGAATTTGTTACACAAGTTCCACCCTAATGTTTGGATAGGAGCCCTAGTATCATAGACTTGTCATCTTTTTGCTACAGCCTACAATTAAAATGTGAGAGCAGCACTTTTTTTTTCTTGTTCCCACTGCTAATACATACCAATACGCTACCAGGTCCAAGATAATTGTCATATTCTAGAATCATCTCAGTAACTTTTGGCCGCCAACCAACAATAAGTATGCATTCCCTTGGTCCCATCATGCAATCACTGCTCTGCATAAAATTAACCACTGGTGAACCCAGCAATTCAACGATGGAGGATGGAGGAATATCGATACATCATTAGATTGAACTTTACCTTAGAGAGTGATTTTGAGGGGCGCTTTACAATGTTCTTTAGCCGTGCTTCCTTCAGCTCGGTAGCCATACTAGACGATCTTTGACCCTCTCTTGACTCCAAGTAATGACTTGAATTTTGTGTTCCTTCTGGTACATTTAACACTGTATACTGTGGTCTTCTCCTCCCACAAACAGGAGCAATAAGAAGCAACTGTGGAGCAAAGAAATCGGGAGAATGTCAGGCCATCAACTAGAAAAATTAGATGTCAAGAATCTTCTCATGACTGATGATACAATTGCAAATTACAACATCCATCCCTTCCTCGTTTAGGTAATACAAGTTTCTTTTCTTATTTCCTCATAGATACTCCCTCCGTTTCGCTACATTTGTCCACAGCCCACCATACGCACAGACCAAAGAAGCACTAAATTACGACATGGCGTCCAGTCGGCCGGAGGTAGACGCCGAGGTCCTTCGCCCAGGGCACATGGACTTAGGCGAGCGCCTGGGAAAGCTAGGCGACGCCATGGTCGCCTAGGCGTCGTTGAGCACCTTCTGGCGAGCGCCTGGAGGGGGAAAAGCCCTTGAAGCTCACCACGATACCACGTGAAGGAGGGGAGAGAAAAAATCTAGGGGCTTCGAGGGACTCCGCCGCCGCCGCCCCTCTTGGTCGCCTTCTACTCCCCACCGCCGTCGCCTCCATTGAGGTCACCTCGCTCCTCAGGTCAGGTCAGTCTCCTTCTCCCTCCTTTCTTCTTCCCTCTTTGCTCTGATTTGCTTTGATTCTTCCACTGCATTGCTTCTTCTCTGCGGTGCTGCTTCTTGCTCTGCGCTTCTTCTTCCTCTGCGCTACTGCTACTTCTTCTCTGCTCTCTGCGCTGCTGCTGCTGCCTCTTCTCCGCTCTCTGCGCTGCTACTACTGCTGCTTCTCCTCTGCGCTGCTGCTCTGCTTTGCTTCTTGCTCTGCTTTTCCCTCCTTTCTTCTGCTTGTTGCTTTGAGCCTTTGATTTTCTCTTCTGTGCTAAGCTTATGACCCATTTGTGTGCTTACAAATGTTTGGGCAAGCTACAGAGGGCTGTGAGACTTATGATACATCCAAGGATCTGAAGAGGAAGGCCAAGTCGAAGGACCCGGGATGGAAATATGGGTTAAATATGAAGTATATTTATTTAATTCCCTACCATATGAAGTATATTTATTTAATTTTCAACCATATAAGGTATTATTTGTTATTTTTATTACCACCGTCTAACTCTCGCCATGGCGGGTGCCTAGGCGTCTTGGCGCCCCGGGCTTGCCACAACTTGCCAGAGCGCCGTGACAACCTTGACTAAATCTAACAAATAATTAATGAGAAATGACTATACATACCCCTATTAAATAACATTACACAATCACGTAACCTCTTCTAAAGCATTTAAGTAGAAGTAGATTAAGGAAAAATTACAACCACTTAACCTCTTCTAAAGAATTTAAGTAGAAGTAGAGAGAGGAAAAATTACAATAACTACACAACCACTTAACCTCTTCTAAAGCATTTAAGTAGAAGTAGAGAGAGGAAAAATTACAATAACTACACTCTAGATTCCCACAATGGACAAATATATTGAAATGGATACTCCGAGGCCATGGAAAAATATAGTGAAACAGAGGGAGTAGTTCCTAAGGAAATGTTTTTTTAAGAAAAAGGTCCTAAGATAACATACTCATAAATTCACAGATACTTATATCTATGTTAACTTTAGTAACTAGCAGGATATGACAACATATGCCAAGGGAGCAATAAAAATTGCTATCAATATGAACTTAGCAGAAAAATGTCGAATGGGCTCACTTTGATCAAATGGCTTGGGATAACAACCACTTACAAGGGCATTAAGCCTTTAACAACCAAACTGTTCTCCTGGAATCCTATGTCCAGAGAAATAATTTTGTACTAGTTGCCCCTATCATGACAAACAACAGCCAGAAAATACATACTTTGTCTGTTTCTTTGAGCACTTCATCCTCACTTGGGTGAAAGTGGATCCTTCCAGATCGAAAGATACCACAAACAACAGCCTGACCATGAACATAAAGGGGAGAAATCAGTCACAATAGATAAGTTATGCAGACTGCAGAATCTAGGCATTCACTTATTTGAAACAACATTACATCTTGGATTATACGTCTCACATCCATATACTTCATGCCTCCTGCTTCAGGAAAGCTGACAAGGTTGAAGACATTTTCTGCAGGATAAAATAACAATACAACATAAATCACAAACTAAGTAGGGTAATGAGTCCTATCGTCTAGACTCCAAAAACAAGCAGGACATTGCTAAACCAATTCAATGAAAGGCAAAAGCATGTACAGCGCAGAAACCAGTAATGACAAATTCATATAAACGAGATATTTGATAAGAGTCTTGTACATATTAGTAGTCTCTCTCTCTCTCTCTGCCCATGTGGCCCATGAGGCCCAACTAATCGTGTGTGTGTGTGTATAACGTACTACCACCTCTCATATACTACTTAAATCGTATGATGATACCTCGTTATCTATTTGAGCATACCCCAATAATGATTATAAGAAACTCCAAAGTGAGTTCCATGAAAAATTTCATCAAAATCCACTTTTTATAGCAAAATTTGTATATATACTTCTTTTATATATGAAGAAGGGTATATAACTAAACTAAAGGGCTCCAATGGAAATTTTTCAATCAAATCACATTAGAGTATCTTATAATTGGTATTTAAGTATACTAAAAGTGATAACGAAGTATAACATGTTCGTTTAAGTGGTATATTGGAATTGGGAGTACATACTCCCAAGATTGTACACACACACACGGTAGCCTATTCATTGCTCGTACGCTGAATAGCTATTCTACGTGTGGGCCGTTGCTTGAGCCGCGCTGCGCGCCAGCCCACGCTCCCCTCGCGCTATGTGAGGCGTGCCCACTTGCGCGCTTCCCGTGTGGGATCAGTGGTAAAACACACACGTGCATTCCAATAGGCAGTAAAAGTCTCGTTATCGTCCAATCTAGCAGTAAAACCCACGCGTATCCTTGTTTTGTACATGAATGTTTTTTTTCTTGTTTTAGCAATAACTTTTGATGGAAAATTCTGATTCATAAACGGTTTACACCAGTAGCTTGCTGACAACAAGGGTAATATAATGATATAACTCTCGCAAATAAAAACCTCTATGTGCGTTTACTAAAAAAGATTTATTGCATCGCTAAAAGAAATTTACTACCATCTTCATATGACTTTACTGCCATCTTTGCTAACTAGTACAGACAGGTAGACAACCAATTAGGAAACAATCGATACCTTGTTTTTGTACGAAAATGTGTCTTTATCTTGTTTTAGCAATAACTTTTGATTAGAAGTTCCGATTCATGAACAGTTTTCACCAGTAGTTTGGTGACGATGAGGGTAATAGAATGATATAAGTCTCGCAAATAAAAACCTCTTTGTGTGTTTACTAAAAAGATTTACTGCATTGCTAAAAGAGATTTACTACCGTATCCACGTGACTTTACTGCTCTGTTACAAAAAGAATTACTGCAACCTCCACGTGACTTTACTACTCTGTTACAAAAAAAAGATTTACTAAAACCTCCGCGCGACTTTACTGCTCTGTTACAAAAAGATTTAGTAAAACTTCCACATGACTTCACTGCCATCTTAGTCAACTAGTAAAGACAAGTAGACAACCAACTAGCAAACAATCGGTTACTTGTTTTGTACACGAATGTTTTTTCTTGTTTTCGCAATAACTTTTGATTGAAAGCTCCGATTCACGAATGGTCTTCACCAGTAGCTTGGTGACGATGAGGGTAACAAAACGATATGTCTCGCAAATAAAAACCGCTTGTGCGTTTACTAAAAAAGATTTACTGCATCGGTAAAAGAGATTTAGTATAACATCCATATGACTTTACTATCACCTTAGCCAACTAGTACATACAAGTAGACAACTAACTAGCAAACAATCAGTTCTTTGTTTTGTACATGAATGCTTTTTTCTTGTTTTCGCAAATAACTTTTGATTGAAAGCTCCAATCCATGAACGTTTACATCGGTAGCTTGGTGACGACGAGGGTAACATAATGATATAAGTCTTGCAAATAAAAACATCTCTGTGCGTTTACTAAAAAAGATTTATTGCATCGCTAAAAAATATTTACTACCGCCTCCACATGACTTTACTGTCATGTTTGCAACTAGTACAAACAAATAGATAACCAACTAAGAAACAATCGGTTCTTTATTTTGTACGTGAATGTGTCTTTATCTTGTTTAAGCAATAACTTTTAATTGGAAGCTGCGATTCACAAACTGTTTTCACCGGTAGCTTGGTAACGACGAGTGTAACAGAATGATATAAGTCTCGCAAATAAAAACCCCTCTATGCGTTTACTAAAAAAGATTTACCGCATCGCTAAAAGAAATTTACTACAGCCTCCACATGACTTTACTGCTCTGTTACAAAAAAAAGATTTACTAAAACCTCCACGCGACTTTACTGTTTTGTTACAAAAAGATTTACTAAAACCTCCACATGACTTTATTATCATCTTAGCCAAGTAGTACAGACAAGTAGACAGTCAACTAGCAAACAATCGGTTACTTGTTTTGTACACGAGTGTTTCTTTTCTTGTTTTCGCAATAACTTTTGATTGAAAGTTCCGATTTACGAATAGTTTTCACCGGTAGCTTGGTGACGACGAGGGTAACAGAATGATATAGGTCTCACAAATAAAAACCTCATTGTGTGTTTACTAAAAAAGATTTATTGCATCGCTAAAAGAGATTTACTACAACCTCCACGTGACTTTACTGCCACCTTAGCCAACTAGCACAGATAAGTAGACAACTAACTAGCAAATAATCAGTTCCTTATTTGTATATGAATGTTTCTTGTCTTGTTTTCGCAAATAACTTTGATGCTCCGATTCACAAACGGTTTTCACCGGTAGCTTGGTGACGACGGAGGTAACAGAATGATATAAATCTCGCAAATAAAAACCTCTGTGCGTTTAGTAAAAAAGATTTATTGCATCGCTAAAAGAGATTTACCACCGCCTCCAAATGACTTTACTGCTCTGTTACAAAAAGATTTACTGCAATCTCCACATGACTTTACTGCTCTGTTACAAAAAAAATTACTACAACCTTCACATGACTTTATTGCCATGTAAGCCAACTAGTACAAACAAATAGATAACCAACTAGCAAACAATCTGTCATGGGCGAGTCTTTCACGCCGACGTGACAATTCTGATACGCCCGATTATTGGGATAGTTTATTATTTAGGAATCTATCTATTAGGTGTTTGATATTATCTATTAGTTAGGCAAGTTATTATTGGATTGGATTGTTAGAGATAGGTTTCCTTAGAGATTATTTCTTAGGGGTCAAGTCAGGTCATCCCTATAAAAGGGGTAACATGTATCCATTATCAATCAAGCAAGAAAGATGAATTAATCTAGTTTCCCTTCCAAGGTTCTATCATCCCAGTCTATAGTCTAATATCTCATCCCACCAAGCCGACGCAACCCAGCCTTCTCCCTGGCAGTGTTTACCCCGTAAAGATCTAAGGTTCATTACATTTGGTATCAGAGCAGTCAATCCCTTTCCACGACTTCTGCTACCATGGTTATGGCAACAGATCAGACCATCAGACCTGTCGCCAAGTCGTTGGCCATGATAAAGGCTAACGCCAACAAAATGGCCATGAGTTTCAATGACAACGACAAGAAGATGGCAGCCATCTTCCTCGACATGCATGCCACTTTGGAGAAGATGATCGTGACGACAGCAAAGCCTTCCACGGCGGCGGCAATACCTTCTATAGAGGTGGTGACACCTTCCACTGGCAAGCAGAGCTACCTCCAAAGAACTACGGCAATTCCGACTTCTACGTCTTATGGTGATCTTTGTCGGAGCCCGCCTGCACTCAAAGTCTGTCGTGGCCACCGTGGTGTTATCAAGGTTGTTGCCATGCCTGCCGCTAGAGGTGTTCATGGGTGGCCCGGCCCGGCCCGACCCAGTCCGAGCCGGGCCTGGGACTCCATTTCCGGCCTGAAGGCCTGGCCCGAAAGCCCGCAGGCCCGACAAAAACAATAATAAAATAATAAAAAACCTTGTTTTAGTCTAAAAATGAATTAAATATTACTTTTTTATTCAAAAAAACATTAAAATATCAGTTTTTTTATCGAAAAACCAAATTTCGGGCCAGGCTCGGGCCTGCCCGTTTGCGGCCGGGCTTTTCAAGCCCAGCCCAAAGCCCGGCCCGACCCGGCTTGGCTTTTGAACAGTCTACTGCAAGACAACGATGAGTTTGCATGACCACGCGTAGAGGCAATGATCTTCAAGGACTCATGTCGCTATCGTAACCTCTCGTCAACATGGGGTCACCTAAGGCTTCAGCTATGGTCACCACCACAGCTCGAGGACGAACTGTCGCGAAAGGAGGGGAGTAGTTGTCATAGGCCTAAGATCTTTGTTAGAACTACGGAGTTCTTGAACAAGAATAACACCGAATTATTGGGAAAGTTTATTATTTAGGAATCTATCTATTAGGTGTTTGATATTATCTATTAGTTAGGCAGGTAATTATTAGATTGGATTATTAGAGATAGATTTCCTTATAGATTATTTCTTAGGGGTCAAGTCGGGTCATCCCTATAAAAGAGGTAGTTTATAGGGTAACATGTATCCATTATCAATCAAGCAAGAAAGATGAATTAATCTAGTCTCCCTTCCAAAGTTCTATCATCCCAGTCTATAGTCTAATCTTTCATCCCACCAAGCCGACGCCGTCCGGCCTTCTTCCTGGCGGTGTTTACCCCGTAATAATCTAAGGTTCATTACACAATCGGTTACTTGTTTTGTACACGAATGTTTTGTTTTCTTGTTTTCGCAATAACTTTTGATTGGAAGCTCTGATTCACGAACGGTTTTCTCCAGTAGCTTGGTGACGACGAGGGTAACAGGATGATATAAGTCTCGGAAATAAAAAACCTCTCTGTGTGTTTAGTTAAAAAGATTTACTGGACTCCACTTGTAGTTTACTGGCTCGTACATCCATGCGCGTATGAAACAATCGTAAAAAATATAAACGCGATGATACGTGCGGCAGTAAAATTGCTATCACAATTACTTTCAACCTCGTCATAGCGCACACTGGACGCGTGACGTCACGCGTGGGGGATCTTGGGTTAGTGGGCCAAAGTGGCATGTTCGACGCTCTGTAAGGGTGGCTCGGTCAGCGCGCGGTGGGCTGGCCTGAGCATAGAATAAGTAATTCTACCCTATATATATATATAAAATGAACAAGATGCATAGTTGTGAATAGCAAACATATCTCTTCTCATCCTCTCCAGATTCTAACATGGTATCAGAACAATTTTGCTGATAGATGATAGGGCAGGGATTAAAATCGACCGTGTAACCGCTATCGGAGGGCCGGATACGGATCGGCGGGTTTTCAAATTCAAATTCAAAATTTCAAATTTGAATGGTTTTAATCGATTTGAACAATTTCATCCTGGAAAAACCGGTTTGATTGTGTAATCCAGGTTACTAATAGTACCGGCCAGCAATGAAGTTCCGGAAACGGTATGTGATCCTTGTGATAGGGTACACTAACATTGACATCAGAAATGCATAATTGCATACTATGCTATGGTAAACCATAAATTGAATGTTGATTTCAGAAGTTTAGAAGAAAGAGAAACAAGGTCATGTTTGGTATGTGGCTGTGACCAAAGCTGACAATAAAAGTGATTTGGAGAGAAAAAAATCTGACCAGAAAGTTAGTAAGTATGATAGCAATACATGACACGGACTATTATTTAGTTCATAACCAAAATTTGGGCTGCCATATATGAGAATTTTTTTATTAATTAACCTTTTTTTGAATTTTATTTTAAGTTAACCCCTGGCGCATATTATTTCCAATTCTGGCCTCTTTGGTCACACCACCACCCGTGGTGTGACAAAATAACACTGTCACGCTAGCTCATTTCTGGTCAAACTCTTGTCACTCCACTGAAAGTGGCGTGACAATGTTATTTGGTCACGCCACAACCAGCGGTGTGACAAAAAGTGCTATTTTGGGGACTTATCCTGGCACGTGACAGTGTTGTTTTGTCACGTCATCATCCGTGGCGTGACCAAAGGGATCAGAATTGGAAATAAAGTGCGTCGGGGGTTAACTTTAAAATAAAACTCAAAAAAAGGTTAATTAATAAAAAAAAATTCCATGTATGACTGGTTTTGAGGCAGTTGCAGCATAAATTACGCGCTAAACTGTAGAACGACAATTCAATGCACAAAAAGAGTGCCATGCCACAGCTGGGCGTAGCTGTAACCACTTTTGTACACAGACCAAAAGGCCTGTAAAATATCCCGAGTAAAGATGTATCAATAAACCCACCAGTGGCTACTACAACCAGTGTGGCACCCATGTTTCGTGGCTAAAGGCCATGATTCGACTACCACTAACTACATGTTAGATGGGTTTATTTGTGCATTTCCCAGGATTTGATCCCATGACCTCTTGGTTGCTAAGCCATGAAGATAATGCGATAAGCCAATAACCAACTGCACCCTTCTTAAAGAAAACATATCAACAAACATATATCAGAAAGATTAGAACAGTACTGCGATAATTAAGCAAGTGTCTGTAGATTTTAAGAAGGCCTTTTTGCCTAGAGCACTGCACAAACAGCTTAGAAGCAACCATCTCCACTAGCTGCAAATTTAAGCCTGTGATTGATTTCAGAAGTTCGCAGGCGGTCGAGTTAGAAGCCTACATTGATACAGCATGAATACATAAAGGTCATTGATTAAAAACAAATCGTAGTATAAATGGTGGAGCTTGCATATACCTCAACAATGGTAGGAACCGATGCAATTTGTGGAACAGATTGCAGAGCCAATAGAGAAAGAAATGCATCTGTATCCACTTCATATCTGATCAGGTTCAACAAGATGAGTTTTAGATAAATAAAGTGATGCCAAGTAGTCAAATAACAACAGGACTTGGTTTGGAAAATAACTGCTGGTGCAACAAAATAATATGTCAAAATTTAGCATATGACATTTATATCCAGCAAGTGGCAGATGGGATATTGTTCGGAAAATGCACATTTTTCCTTTAACGAGGTTGTCTTGAATTTCTTAATTCTGATAAAAGAGCTGCTTGTTTCAAGTCACTCATTCCAAACCTTCTAAGTGCAAAGTTTCGAGTGTTCCATCCAATGCTAGCATGATAAATTTCATATAGCAATGCTATTTTACAGGAGTCGGATGGCCTGCTGCTTATCATTATTTCTACAAAGATATCAATGCACTAGTATAGAGGGTCGTTATGAGAAGTAAGACAAGCTGCCCTTATCTGAAATGATTTCCAGTACAGCAAATATTTACTATATGCTAACTTGAGTAAATTTAAAAGTGCTTGGTATATACATACCGTTCATTCTTTTTTGGTAAGATGATTATAGACTTTGCTTTGTTTGCTGCTGCTCTCTCAAATGATTTTGTCAAACTAAGGCTACAACTGCAAATTAAAAAGTGGATTCACAGCGAGTTTTTCTGTTCTAAAGGTAAACATATTGAAACAGTTGTCAAGTATTCAGAAAAGCAACATAAGAAGCGAATAACACCCTTTACCTCTTGGTGAATACATCAATATGGTTTAAATCTTTGCTCATGCTATCTCCAAGCTTCTCAATGTGCTTTCTGGGAAGATCTGAGAGAAGGAGAATTCTCTGCTTCCTTGACATTGTTAAAAAATAATAGTAATCTGTATTATAATATATAGATAATATTGCCCAAATGCTAAATATGTTATCTTTCAATTACCTTGCTGTAGCAGTACCTAAGCGAATTGCTGATTCGTGGAACTTATTCAACTGATTCAATATGGACATCAGATGACTATTGACTCCACATATGATGACATGATCATCATCAATGACTTGCAACTGTGCCCCTTCCCTTACCTTATGCATCTGGATCTGTGCACAACCAGGTGACTATTTGTTAAAGGCATACACTGGCATAAAAGATTTCCACCTCAAATTTGTAGAATTTTAACTCACTCTAAATTGTTCTGTCATTGCACTTAACAAACGAGAATAGAACAATATACCCCAGATAGCAAGAAAGAACCCGACGACACGCTCAATACGTGTCTTTTGCTGCGAAAACAAGCAAAAGAACAGATTAAAAAGGTAAGTATCTGTAAAAATGGTTAATCAAAGCTAGTAGCTAAGAAAAAAGTTACGCAAAACTAAGTAAAACATATGGTTCTTAAGCCTCAAAAGAAATTGGAAATAACCTCACTAGACCTTACTTACTCTTAGATGAGAAGATGATGAGCACAGACATGCCCAAGCTTCCCAAAAGCAGTCCTCTAAAGGTTGTTGTTTCTTCCTGGAATAGAAACCAAGATATTTCATCATCTTTTATGTTAGTACCAATTACTGCGGATATAGGGTATCCACCTAGAGAAACAGAGAAGAATAAATCAGAAAATACATGTATTTTTAAAGAAAAGTAACAGACCTGAACTTATGGAACAGGAATCCTCCAATAACAACAAGAGAAAAGCACGTGATGAGCAAAGTAATAACAGACCTATGAGGATAGTCAAGACAAAGTAGGAAGTTAATTTACCATGAGCAAGAAATTTCAGTTATTATGTCTAACTTAGGAATAGACAAACTTTTGGAATGTGCAAAAAAGTGGCAGCCCAGTAACTGTAGCAGTGTGACAAAAGAAACATTACATAATACCAAACATATATTTCTAGGTGGTGAAAGCTAGATATGTTACACTTACAAGGCAATGCTTCGTTCAAGCTGTGTATTGAATAGATAGTACAAGCGTGAAATACTCCATCTGACATCAGGCAATGGCGGAAAAGTCACATCTAGCTTAAGAGGCACAGGTTTTTTTATAGGATCAGATATGCAAGCAAATGGCAAACTTGTAATATTGTGTGACATCCAAGGGAGTAATTTCATCATCAATTGCATCTGGCCTATAACAGTTCTGTGTAGAAGGCAGAATGTGATGCTTACGATAGTAACCATGTTGCACCTTCCCTGCAAAATTGAAAGAACATAAAACATTAAGCAATCAGAAGTTGCATTAATAAACTATTTATTGCAAAGCGCTGTGGTCAAAGGGAACTATGATGGACTGCTTGTCTACCTTATGGCTTTTCCTGCTTATTAGTTCTTGCAGGTCCCTAAATTTCTGTAGTACCACTACCTGTTACACAGCTATACTTTACCGTCCATTTATCTCCCATGGGAATGCATCCAAAGGTCAGATACTGTTGAACCATTACTGTTATATTTCAATCATGAAAGCAGGATTTGGGCATTGAGCTACTGCTTATTTGTCCAATAAAATTAATTAACCTTATTGACACATGCCAGTATAGCACCACTTAGATGCTCTGACAAACAATATGAGTTCCCCAGGACCCAGCATTGTCCTAAAAAGAATGTATCCTAAAGATCACACGTTATCTTCATAGGTAATGAGGCGCAGGTGCATCTTGCCCATCTGGGTTTGAGTGTGGGCCAACCCGAGTACCCACCTCCTTCTTTAGTGAATGGCAGAGCTCCCGACCAAATTTCAAAAAAAAAAAAAAAAGACATGCTATCTTCATCTATTGTTCAAATTTATGTATTAGCTTCATATAGATCACATACCAGCCACTAGCACCAATATTGAAACAATGATGTATGGAATGGGACCAGGGGCGGATCCAAGGGCCCTCCAGACCGGGCACTTGCCCGGGCTTCCATGGGCCGCCTCCTCCATGTACATGGCCGCGCTCGGCAGTTCATCACTCAGCACGCCAGCAGATCCAACTCCAAGTCAACAAGTCTCCAACTCCAGCAGCCTCCCCAAATCCCCAATCCCCATCCCCAAATCCCGCCGACCTCGGCACTTCTCGATGGCTCGATCCAATGAGTCGATGATTCAGGCATGGCCATGCGCAAGTGGCGATGGTCGACGGCTCCAATGAGAAGACGAGCGCACGCAGTAGCATGAGAGAGAGAGAGCGGGAAAGAAGAAGAAATGGTCGGGCTCAGGTGAGTGCTTTCGGCAGAAAGAGATAAGGAGGAGAGACCAGACCAGCTATGATCCCTCCCACCGTGTGCAGTGGTCTTGAATCTTGAGAGCGGCTGGGGAGTGGGGAGTTTGGTGTTCCTCATATCCCCCTCTTTGATAGGCAAGAATCGTGGTAGCGCCATCTTTGCAGCGTTCGCTGCGATCTTTGGTCGATTAGTGTGGTGCAGTCAAAGACTCACGCACACCACTGCTCGATCAATGCCCCGAGTCTGAGAGACCTTCCAAGACGGATGACCTTGCCATGATGATGGAGACCGTGACAGATCGATGGCCTCCTGACGAGCTGCTCCACCACGTCGTGTCCTTCTTGCATAGTATGAGCTAGTGGGCCGAGAGAGAGGATGTTTGGACTTTTGGTTGTGTAGATTTAATACCAATCTTGTTATTTTGCTGTGAAGAATGTGGCTGTCTTTCTTATGATGTTTTACTTTCTTTTGTGTATGGTCCAGCAGATTATATCCCCACTGTTTTGACAACCGGTGCCAATGTTTCGTGGATGGGAGCATTGTGAACTTGGGCTTATGGGACACAAAGAAAGGGGAGATTATAGATTTCGGATGTGGATATATTTCTCGATATTTTCTACTTGTATTTTCCATGGTTGGGAATCGTTAATTTGGTTTTGCACATTTTGATGTGTTGGCCTTTTATGCGAGCTGTATGGATCAAGGGTTTTCCAGGCCAGGCACTTGCAGGCTTCCATGGGCCCTCCTCCATGTACATGGCCGCGCTCATGATTCATCATCAAAGACGCCAAAATCCAACTCCAAGTCGGCAAGTCTCCAACTCCAGCAGCCTCCCCAAATCCCCAATCCCCATCCCCAAATCCACCGCCAAGACCTAAGCACTTCCACGATGGCTCGATCCAATGAGTCGATGATTAAGCCGCACGGCGGCGGCGGCGGGGCGATGGTCGACGGCTCCAGCGAGAAGACGACGGGCACGATAGCATGAGAGAGAGAGAACGGGGGAAGAAGAAGAAATGGCTGGGGCCTGGGTGAGTGCTTTGGCAGAAAGAGATAAGGAGGAGAGACTGGACCGAAGAATGATCCCTCCCACCGTGTGCGATGGTCTTGAATCTTGAGAGCGGCTGGGGAGTGGGGAGTTTGGTGTTCCTCATATCCCCCTCTTTGATAGGCAAGAATCAGTGGTAGCGCCATCTTTGCGGCGATTACGCTTTATCTTTGGTCCAGCAGTGCGGTGCGCAGTCGCAAAGACTCACGCACACCACCTGTTCGACTGAATGCCCCTGAGTCCTGAGAGACCTTCCAAGATGGATGACCTTGCCATGATGATGGAGGCGTGACAGATCGATGGCCTCCCGACGAGCCGCTCCACCACGTCGTGTCCTTCTTGCATAGTATGAGCTAGTGGTAGAGAGAGAGGATGTTTGGACTTTTGGTTGTGTAGATTTAATACCAATCTTGTTATTTTGTTTGTGAAGAATGTGGTCATCTTTCTTATGATGTTTTACTTTCTTTTGTGTATGGTCCGGCAGATTATATCCCCACTGTTTTTGACAACTTCGGTGCCAATGTTTACGTGGATGGGAGCATTGTGAACTTGGGCTTATGGGACACGGCGGTGGGGAGATTATAGATTTGGATGTGGATATATTTCTCGATATTTTCTACTTGTCTTTTCCATGGTTGGGAATCGTTAATTTGGTTTTGCACATTTTGATGTGTTGGCCTTTTATGCTTGCTGGCGGATCCAAGGGTTTTCCAGGGCCAAGCACTTGCCGAGCTTCCATGGGCCTCCTCCATGTACATGGCAGCGCTCATGATTCATCGCTCAAGACGCCAACAGATCCAACTCCAAGTCGGCAAGTCTCCAACTCCAAAGACCTCCACAAATCCCGCGCAGCGCCTTCACCTCACGATGTCCCGATCCAATGAGTCGATGATTCATGGCCAGCGGCGGCGATGGTCGACGGCTCCAGCGAGAAGACGACGGGCACGGTAGCATGAGAGAGAGAGAACGGGGGAAGAAGAAGAAATGGTTGGGGCCTGGGTGAGTGCTTTCGGCATAAAGAGATAAGGAGGAGAGACCAGACCAGCTATGATCCCTCCCACCGTGTGCAGTGGTCTTGAATCTTGAGAGCGGCTGGGGAGTGGGGAGTTTGGTGTTCCTCATATCCCCCTCTTTGATAGGCAAGAATCAGCGGTAGCGCCATGCTGCAGCGTTCTGCTTGCGATCTTTGGTCCAGTGTGCAGGCTGCAGCACTCACGCACACCACCTGTTCGATTGAATGCCCCTGAGTCCTGAGAGACCTTCCAAGACGGATGACCTTGCCATGATGATGGAGGCCGGCGAAAGGATCAGTGGCCTCCCCGACGAGCTGCTCCACCACGTCCTGTCCTTCTTGCATAGTATGAGCTAGTGGGCCGAGAGAGAGGATGTTTGGACTTTTGGTTGTGTAGATTTAATACCAATCTTGTTATTTTCTTTGTGAAGAATGTGGTCATCTTTCTTATGATGTTTTACTTTCTTTTGTGTATGGTCTGCAGGATTATATCCCCACCGCTTTTGACAACTTCAAAGGCCATTGTTTACGTGGATGGGAGCATTGTGAACTTGGGCTTATGGGACACAAAGAAAGGGAGATTATAGATTTGAGATGTGGATATATTTCTCCAAATTTTCTACTTGTCTTTTCCATGGTTGGGAATCGTTAATTTGGTTTTGCACATTTTGATGTGTTGGCCTTCTATGCGAGCCGGAGGATTACACAGATTGAGGCCTCTTAGCTATAGGGGGCTGATGTATTCATCCTGTCATTCTCTCTCGTCGTGAGGCAAGCTATGAGAATGTCTTGAAGAAGGTACTCGAGATAACCTTTCTCGATGCAAATTTAATTTGGACTTATTTAGGCAATCGTTGGGAATAATGTGAATGAGAGTTCTTCACTTGCTGAAGTCCTGTGTTCATTTTTCTTAAAATAAACTAAACCCCTGCATTATGGGTGGTGATTTATTGGCTTTCTAGGATCGAAGAATGACTTTTCTTGTAGAGTCCCTTACTCTCTTTTGGTTGTGTGATTGGATATTTGGACTTTTGTTGTTGACTCGTCGCAACATTAGTAGTGTCTAGTGAGTTGTTCGTTATCGTATCTCGTTCTTATTTTCATATATGAACTTTTACATGTGTGATGTATCGTATCCGTTCTTTTACTTTAAAACTATTGTGGATTTGCATGATGTGTAATTGTGTATCCGATTATCCGATGCTTACGGTTCTTAATAGACCATAATTACATACTTAACTTACGGCTTGCCCACCCTTTGAAAAATTCCTGGCTCCGCCACTGAATGGGACAAAGCCCATGCATTGATGTATAGGTTGGATATCACAACAATGAACAATCCACAGAGAGAAAATCACCTGAGCAGGAAAGCATAGTGCGTTTTGTGCTGCTGAAGTGGTTGGGATTTCTGCATTACCAGTAGTCTCCTTATCACCCGGCCTCCTCGCAGAATTGAACACTCCTACCCCTGGTCAAGGTAAAGCTTAAACAAAGAGCACGCGGTGCAAATTGACAAAATCCGAACATGATACAGGCCCAATTCGTTACAAGGTGTTAGAGCTCTAACTAGCACACAGGAAACACTTGCTGCATTTCTACCACGAACCTCGCTTGCTGGGGAGATGGTGAGCGGAGCGAACTCCAATCCGGCCGCCGCGGCAAACGCGAAACCGCCCGGGGAACGCGTAAAACCTAGAATACATGCCCTCGGGAGCAGAGATTGAGATGTGGATCAGATCAGAGGAAGGTATAGCTCGTCCCCTCGGCGACTGCTTGCCGGCCGGCCACACGTAAGAATACAAGAGTGTAGAGAGTGTACCTGAGGACCCGAGGCGGTGTGGAGGGGAGCGCTCGCCGGACGGAGGCCGGCGGCGACGAGACGGAGGCGTCGAGCTGTGATCTCATCGCCCTCTCCTCCCACTCGCTCTGTGCGTGCGCCGGCCGGGGAGCCAATCGGCGGGCGGAAGAACCGAAGCCGTCAGACGAGAGCTACGATACGAAGCGGAGGATGACAGCAAAGTGTCTGACTAACGGCACGGGGATGCGGGACGAGACGATGTATGTGGAATTGGACGAGCAGTGGATGGCTTTAAATTTTTCATCGTCTTCATTTATTATTCATTTTCCTTCTTATTTTATTTCAAGATTTCGCTGTGTTCTAAACTCTTCAAAAAAAATGACAAATGGGCTAAAAAGGCCTAGGTCCGTACTATGGTTCCAGACGTCCGGACCCACGTTTATCTAAGAGACGCACTCAACGCTTTTCAATTTAGGAAAAATTGCTTTCATAGCGCTACTTTGGCAACGATACCATTCAGACGTCCGCTTACTTCCTAAGCCACTTTACTTTTAAGAAAAATTAATTATTCGTCACTACAAAGAATAGCTTTTTATTATTTATCATTGCTAACATTATAATTGATAATTTATCACTCTAAAGATTGGTTAATTAATAATTCGTCATTTTAGACTTTTAATTACATTTTCTCTCATTTTTCCCCCCTTTTCCCCAAATGAAATGTCCATACCGCTCTCAATTATTAGCACAGCCTATCTCCTCGCCCGATACAAATCCTTCTGCGGCCTCTCCCTCTTCGTTCTCCAGGGCGCTGGCGGCAGCGCAATCCAGTGGCAGCGATGGTCCTTTTCCCAAAAAAAAGTGAGAAATATCTGCCATAACAGAAGTAGAACGGAGAAGATAAGCGCTGGAGATGATGAAACGTCTCTGTCGAAGTCGAATAAAATTGTTAACCCTTGCAAAATCTCTATCTATCTCTTCTGATTTGTACCGAGTTCTGTTTATTTCTTCAGACTTTGGTATAGGTGAGAACAGTTGCATCGATTGATGCTCCCATGGACTGGACTGACAGGCAAGTTCATTGATGCTTATCTTTTGATGTTTCCTATTTCCTACTTGGTTGTGGAGGAGAATGCCGCCGCCGTCTCTGGAGGAGAATATCGGGCGAGGAGATGGGTTGTGTTAATAATTGAGGGCAGTATGGACATTTCATATGAGGAAAAATGAGAGAAATAAGAGAAAATATAATTAAAAGTTTAAAATGGCAAATTATTAATCAACCAATCTTTAAAGTGGCAAATTATCAATTACAGTATTAGCAGTGATAAATAGTAAAATACTATCATTTGTAGTGGCAAACAATCAATTTTCTCTTATTTTTATCGGTCACTTTCACTTGTTTTCTTTTCTTCTCTCTATCCTAGCACATATTCCTCGCATCCATGTATGCCTCCTTACAGGAACGAAAACAACACCAGTAGGCAATAATTTTCTAGCACTTATCCCCTTCACGGCACAAGCATTTCTTTCACCTCCATTTTTTCTTCTTCTCAAAACCAGCCCGAGCCCAAGCCGCCCAATGCCGGCGGCCGCCGCAGCTGCCACCGGGGTGCACCATCATGTGCTGACGTCGACAAGGCAGTGAAGAAGAGGGGCGTGCAGAAGCTGCTCAAGTCGGCGTTCAAGCGCCGCGGCGGATGCTTCCATCGGAGGAGGCCACGTTGGCGAGACCGATGAGTTAGGTGTTTATTTATGTTATAGATTTTTTTTTGTTGCAATAGGTTATTTGAGATGCTGGGGACTGCATTTTTCAATGTTGTAGAAACAAATTATTTTTTGAATGTTGCAATTGTTCAACTGGTTGCAAAACGTTGCGTCCTTCTCCTCAGAGCTAGTGAGTTAGGTATTTGTTGCAATTTGAGATGTTGGGACTCATTTTTTTAAAAAAGAATTTCACAATATTGCATCTGGTGTTGTTTATTGTTACACGTGTGAAATCAGAATGTTTCATAAGTTAGGCTCAAACGTTGCAGCACCCGATCGTCTCTTGCAAACTGGTGAATTGTTCTGATGTTACGACCTGTTGAAAAAAATGTTGCATACGTTCTCCAGATGTTTTCCTTTTGTTTTGATATGTTGCATCCTACACTTCTTTTTGTTGCGGCCGTTGGAAAAAAAATGTTGCCCACCTTCTTCATTTTTATTACATCTAGCACATAGCCATGTTGGAGCTCGGACGTATGACGCTAGCGCTCGGACCGTACATCCAAGCGCTAATCCACTATGCAAACTCACCGCTCATCTTTGTCAATTTGCTAAAATACCACTATGCAACTTTTTGGACCATTTTGTCCCTCCCTCCCGCCTTCTTCCTATCCCCAAATCCGACGACCTCCTCGCCGCAAGATCGGTGTCTCCTCTTCTCCGTTCGAATCGCACGGAGCTCGTGCTCGCGACACGCACTCCAAACCCCGGATGCAAATCCTCTGACATTAAGAAGTAATGTCACGGTAAACAGTGCCATGACATTGTTTTGTAGTCGTCAGATCGAAAAACAACAGGTGAGATCGAGATCTAGTGATGTAGCAGAAATATTGTAGCAAAAACATTGTAGCATGGTGCTATTTGCAAACACTCTAGCAACACTATGGCAATCAATCTCGTCCATTGCTTTTTGATCCGGTGGCTCAGATCCTGAGAATGTCAAGGCACTATTCTCCCGTGACATTTCTATTGCAATGTCAGATGATGCAATCCCCAAACAGACGGCATTCCCCATCTCCCTTGCCCCCGTCGTCGACCCTTTGCAACAATGACTCGGCTGCCAGCGCCACCGCACTCGCTGGATTCCCCTTGCCGTCTTCAGTCCCCCACCGCTTCTAGCGCTGCCGTCTCGCCGTTGAAGTACTCCCCTTCGCACCACCTTGAACGAGACAGGCTACCGCACTAGCATGGCCGGCGTTGCCATATCTGTAGAGGCACCGTTGGCGAGGGTGACGCGGCCTTGACACCTCATCGAGGTCGGCAGTGAACTCCCTCCCTCTCTGCTACTTCTACTTCTGCTGGGACTTCCATTGCCAGCGGTGGGGGAGAAAAACAGGAGGGAGATGAAGAGGTAGGGGCAAAAATATTCAGTGCTATAGGGGCAAGCTATGTTTGTTATTCGGTGCTGAGCAAGGTCATCTTCAATAGTGGTACCAGAGCAAAGTACACCTTCCGTTGCGCTATGATACCAATTAAGATGCAGAGGACCACAGGCCACAGCTATAAATTCTGCTGGCGAAAAGGAGACAGATAAGGCACATATCTGCCGATGGGAAAGTACCTCATTATCTGAGGATCAATCCATCGGCAGATACATGTTGCGCAACACCCAACTTTAATGGCAACCACAAGGTCCACAACTGCAAACATAAATCGATCGTAAGAGCGGCCTTCCACAATCTGACAACACCAAATGATACAGGGTGACTGCAAAAAGCATTCTTCTATCCACCAATTTCCAATTTCCAGCTTATAAATTGGTTCACAACCAAAAGGAGAAAGCCGCACCAATGGCACAAGACCACACCAGAAGTTAGTAACAGGCAGCACAACCCTCAAGTACACTTCTTTTGGACATAACGCTACATGAACTTGCAACAGTAGTGCACCTTGGGAGAAGGGCACAGTAAAATAAAACCCAGCAAAAATTGGGGGGGGGGGGGCAGAGAGAAGATTAGTGATGGCTATTTAGGTACTATAAGGTATCACCCAGGACTGGGTAGCACACTAGCACCCAGATGAGTTCATCAGTGTTAGAGTGGAGAACAGTTGCAGGAGTTGTTGATGGGCACGTGCAGACGAAGATCCCCTCTTACGAAGGGTCGCTGCGCTTGGGCTTGGCCTGAGGGACCTCAAGTTATGTTCGCCAAGCCCGAGAGGAGAGCAGTATGTACAAGGGTCTGGATCGTTGTGGCAAGACATTCTTCCATGAGTTTGAGTTGCCTTCCCCTAACATCTGCAGCTTTGGTTCCATTCTCCATTGCCTTACCCTGCAAAAGGAAGAGCAGATATGTCACGCAGTGGTGTTGGTGAAAGACTGCAGCAATTCTTAGAGCAAAAACATAGCCAGCAATGATTTTTGAAATAGGCAGCTCCAGGATCAATGTGGATAAACAAGGAAGAATGAGCAGGTACAGATGGTTCATAAGCAAGGATTTCAAAATAAAAAGAGAGAGAGGTCTGGAGACCTCTTATGCTGACAGTCAAAGGCATCATATTAGCTTGGACTGTATGGTGCAAGGACAGAATGCAGACAAGGTCCATAAAAAGCTTAAGTAACCGCTTGTGGAAAAGCCAGGCAGCATACTGCAGGAGCAAAGAGATTCCGCTACTGTTGGAAAATCCTACAAGGGTCAGGGTAACAACCAACGATATTAAACTCAGGCAAGGTCCAGGAGAAAAGCACGGCCTGACAACTTAATGATTCAGTTCACCATGATAATTTCATCATGAAACCTGTAATGACCCCATGACATACTCTCATACTTCAGAAGTTCAACATCTCATTAATAAAGTAAGGGCTATCATGTGCACCTACCATGACCACCATCATCAGTACATCACCGTTCTCATGGTTTCTCACCTATTACCCCATTCCTTACTCTAATTTTCTCACCTATTACCCCATTCCTTACTCTAATTTGCAACTGGATGGATACATGTAACATGATTCACTTGGGTGGAAGATTGATGTACTAATAGTTACTTTTACTCTCATAACCATAATATGAAAACTAGAAAACTAGAAATAAACAGAAACAAACTTTGACATGTGTGCCACCTTAGCTTTAACTATTAATATTCAATAATATTTACATTTGTCAGCTAGATCAATCAAGTGACATATATTTGCTCGACCTACAGATCATCAGTTAACTGTCTCAAATAAGGAAATTGCAGGAAGAGCTAAGGCAATTTCCGCACCATTATTTACCTGCATTTTAGACCAATTCTTTTTTGTCTTGAATAGTTGAATTTACAAATTCTCAAGTCTGATTATCTAGTTTTATAATGTTTACCAATACCTCTCCATCACAATTGGCTCAAACACATGGGAATCCAAAACAATTAAGAACAGAAAACAGAGCAACACACAGTAAATGCCAGAAATATAAATTCATCAACAACGAAGCTAAGAAGAGTTACTACATACTTAAACTCAACAAAATATCAACTTCTAAAAGGATATTTTGAGGTACCTTCACAAATTCAAAAGGGGCACTGGAAATTGTCCACGATGCAGCATTTGAAAATTGCATGATTCTCATAGTAAGAACTAGTAAGAACTTACAAAGTGCAAATCAAGAGCTTAAACCCATAACAAAATGCACAACCAGTCACCAATGGGGGAAAACAACATCAAGAACACCCTCAGGAAAAGAGGGAATTAAATGCACCAGATGCAGAAGTTCTAATCTGCCTCCTTTCATGAGTGCTAAATATTTGTTCTGAGACTTCATGGAAAGAAAGAGAGCAGGACCATGAACCTAAACTGGACGCTAATGATAATCAACATAACTAAATGCAATTCAGAAGTATTGACAGGAATGTGCAATCCTTACATCCATGACCAATACAACAGATGCATCTTCAATCCCATCCTAAGTTATTGTCTCATTTAACTTGTTTGACTGCATCAAATTATCAAAGGCAAGCATACAAAATATCATATATGTTGTCATCTTATGTCTTATCTAATAATCTAATATAGGACAGCAAGCAGGACGTGGCCTTAAATGGTAGCTTGAGCAACCCCACTACCATCAAATTATCAAAGGCAAGCATACAAAATATCATATATGTTGTCATCTTATGTCTTATCTAATAATCTAATACAGGACAGCAAGCAGGACGTGGCCTTAAATGGTAGCTTGTGCAACCCCACTACCATCATACCATGAAACAATAATGAAACCCACCTCGCAGATCTAGTTAATTACAGAGCAATATTTGATGCAAACCTAGGGTGAGATGATGCTATAAAGTGTTCTGGATTCTTTATATTAATAAAACACAGCTGGATTCAGATTAGGCAAACACATAACCAGCAATAGAGTTATTCATCTGTATAAACCCAGGGAGCAGCCTATTAAAGTAGAAATGCCAGAAGTTTCATAAAGCACATGTACATTGAAATGTCAGTTGGGTAGAGTTATTTAGATTGTTGCCATTAGAATGCCACGATATTATTGTTGCCATTAGAATGCCACGATACTAACATTATCTCTATTGTGGCTTCATGTCAGATATTCAGATTTATCACAAACTTAAGGCCAGCAAAGGTCAAAAATAAATTCATGCCTCTCGAATGCCACAGTCCTAACACTATCTCTATTACAGCTTCATTTCAAACATACCGCCGGTCAAAAACTTAAGCCCAACAAAAGTGAAAAGTTAAAATTGAGACTACTTTAAACTAACTGAGTAACATATTAGCAGCCCAACATAAACCTCTGATGTGCATGTTGCGAAATTCCAAAAAAAAAAAGCAGAGAAGGATCACCACATGCCTCTCGAATACCAGTCCTAACACAATCTCTATTATAGCTTCATTTCAAACATACCAGCCGGTCAAAAACTTAAGCTCCACAAAAGTGAAAAGTTAAAATTGAGACTACTTGAAACAAACTGAGTGAAATATTAGCAGTCCGACATAAACCTCTGATGTGCATGTTGCGAAATTCCAAAAACAAAAAAGCAGAGAAGGATCACCACAGGAGAATGTGGGCCCTGCTTACCCTAGGTTCAGACTACTTAATTAGGTCTAATCTTACAAAGAACCTAAATCCCTAACTAAGACATAACTCATCTCACCCAACCCTGAAAGTCATCTAATGAAGGACTTACAGATGTTCTCTATATGAAAAATTTTAAGCACTATAAAATGCTAGCATTTTGTATACACACTTTTTATGCTAGCCTTTTACAAGATTAACAGGGTCCATTTACAATTTTCTTCTACCACTAGATGCAGCAACTCCGTCAGGGACATCACTACGAAGACTAGCATCTTCCACCGAACCGCCTAGAAAAACATCTCAAGTCGCTAATTCTCGCCAAAAATCATCACAGCAACAACATTCAATCAAACCAATGTAGCAGCACTCCCCGTCAACTTCCAAATAGACCATCCTAAACACTCCAGCGCTACGCAAGCAGCCTGCTTTGCCATCACACATTACAAAACCACCCAAAGCGGTGCCGCAAATAGTGAAATTTAGAACGAAACCTTCACATCAACATTGAATAACAGCAGGATACCAGAACATCACGGCACATTCCACTCGTAATCAGCGCAACAAACCATTCCAAGGCCAAACTATCACAGAGCACCGCGAGCGCCGCGCACGAGACCGCCAAGCCACAAAAGGCGAACGAATACAAACAGTCCGAGGTAAAAATCATCACACGGCAGCACAAGCGTGGGAAAACATACCTCGGAGCCGATCGCATCCTGCGAGCGCGGTCGAGCCGGCCGGAGAACTCAAAGTCGAGGCCCCGACACCGACCCAATCGGGAGCGCGGGGCGACGAGGTGCGCTCAGATCTCGAACGACGACGACGCGCGAGTGAGCGGGAGCATCCGATCGGACAGCAAAGCCGCCCCCGCAGCTAGACGAGGCGAACACGAAACCCTAACCCCCAAAACGAGGGGGGGGGGAAGCAGCAGCCGCAGCAGTACTAAAACAGAGCGAGCGATGATACACACAGGCAGAGTACTACCCGCCCTTCCCGATTTCCCGCGCGAACGCGGCGCGATGATTTTACCCTCCTGGCCTTCGCAAGGCGACGGGACGCTCCACCCGGTGCAGCGTCTGTGGGCCCCGCAAGGGAGGGCAGCAGGGTAATTTTCAACCGCCGCCTCTCCGGCGGACCTCGCCATCCTTTTACCCTTCTGCCCCTCCCTCTGCCCGGAAATCGATGGGACCCTGAGCCCGAGGGGTAATAAAGGAGCACGCCCAGGGGCAGCGCGGTAAATTCCGACGGGCTGAACCGATGCTCACCAGCGACTCGCGCCGGAACGACACGGCCGCCGCCGGCGAGACGGGGGGGCTTGAACGGAGGCGGAGGAGGGCGCGGACTCCGATGCGGGGGAGTCTTGTCAGCGCAGCAGGAACGCGGGGATGGGGGAGTAATTTGTGGTGGGCGAGGCGCGGCCGTGATCTGTGACGGTGGCGGCGAGGAGAAGCAAAGGAGCTCAGCTTGACGTGGAAGGGAGCAGGCAGTGGCAGAGCCGCAGAGGCAGAGCATTCAGTAACTAGCAGGGGTAGCTTTAAAAAGGGTGCATCATTGATGGGATCGTGAAACCAGAGCCAGTAATGATGCCTTCTTCCCTCTCTCTTCCTGGGAGCGCATGCATTCATCTCGCGGCTGCTACTGGAGTGGTACTGCGCTTGCTGCTGCCTGCTGGGTGCATACAATGATACAAGTTCAGAAACACAAGAAAAAAAACTGTGAAAATAAGTATACAATATGTCGTTGTCCGGTTCAACAATCAGTTGATCAGCAAACAAGAGCTAAATAATGTGATGCGCAATGTTATAACGAATTATCGACATTGTAGCAATCGTCATTGTTTGCAGGGTATCCCATGGTTTGGCATTTCAAAAGAAGCCAGAACAGGATAAGCAAGAACATACAGGAATAGTATGGCGCAGGTGTTGTTAAAGACGGCAGAACCAAGCTTGGGCTTCTTTTTTTTTGTGAATAACTTGCCCAAGAGTTGCACCATTGCATGTATTTTTTTTCTTTTTTTTAAACAAGGAATAACTTAGCTTTTATAAAATGCTAATAACCAGTTTTACAAACCAAAAACTACAAAACCATGCTGAAGAAACCAGCTAACAATTCCAGCTTATAAGTTCACAGAGAAATGACAAACAACGTTCCCAAGCTGCAAGCCCTAATCACATAAAGACAACCAAACTAACTAAAGACAGACTTAAAAGACCTAACAGCTAAGCCTGCCTTCCAACTTCAAACGATCAGTTCTTGTGAGGAGGATTTGTTACCGCTGCAAATAAGATATAAATTTGAACAGAACTTCAATCGGATATTTAGGAAAAATATTTTCAATCGCCCCTTTATTCCTGATTTTTCAGAGAATGCAAGCCAAAGCTGCAAAAAGGTTTACATCTCACGTAATAAAAAAAGATGAGTAAATTTCGTAAAACTCCACATATTTTGTACAAACTATCGCAAAGCTCCATATTTAAGACTCAATTTCACAAAACTCCAAATTTAGAGAGGTATGTTTAAGTTTTGGGTTAAACATACCTCTTTAAATCTGGAGTTTTGTGATAACAAAACCCAAAACTTGAAGTTTTGTGATAACATACATCCTTAAATATGGAGTTTTGTGAAATTGAATTTTAAATCTAAAGTTTTGCGATAGTTTATACAAAATATGTGAAGTTTTACAAAATTTACTCAAAAAAGATTCATACATCATAGTAACGACAGGCGGCAACAACCTAAGTTGCAAACCTAACTAAAACATGAGGGGGCAGAGCAGCCGGACCCTCAATCCATTGACACACTTGCAATCCAATTTCTCAAACTGTCACTAAATGCTTTGAACCCGCTCCTCCCATCAGCTTGGCGATTGCAGTGTCTCAACTCTCAATATATATATACATGAGACTGTATTGTTATAATCAGGAAGCCAGTTCCATCATAAATTCTACTAGATGGGCGAGCCACGCTATAATAGGGCTGGAATACCTTGAAGAAATTCATGAAACAATTGAGAAAGAGACTTCGTCATGAACATATTGAGTTTAAAAAAATATGGTCATGGAATTAATCAATTTTAGTGCATTAAACTCCAACAAATTTGTGTGTCTGAAATATCAAAAGATAACGTCTATGATCATCAAACGTACAAAATAGAACACGATGAAATATAATGTGGCATCTACAAAAATTCCAATTTGTAGCTTCAAAATTACAAAATGAACTTAAGCGAAAAGGACACGATTGTGCCTCTAATAAAATTAGAAACCTAGGCTATCAGCTGTGTGTAGTAATATGACTGACCTATCAGCTAATCAACATCCAGGAAACTATTAGACCATTTAATTAGCATCTAGCAAAAATCCTGTCAGAGAAGGGAATGCTTCTAGCAAGTAAGATAAAATTTGCATGTTGTTAGTAGAATTCACAAAATCAGACTAAGAGGTTGCATATCAGTAACCACTAACCTCAGTGCACAAAGCAAAACAGAGTGATGCCAAAGTTTGAGCATCTATTACTGAAGAAGATAATTTTTCTAAACCATCGTCCCTATGCCATGCATGCCAACAGGAAGGCATGAATCAATTGTCATGCTGTAGTCTGATGCCTTGTACATGTGGCAGGCAAGAATCAATTAGTAAATCACACACAACTATAGATATCTAGGAACAGAACTATTGTGTACATGGATACAAATAGACACTCACTCAGGTATACCTAGGGATGTTCGTTCGGTATTTTCGGTAAATACGGTATATACGGTAAATACGGTGTTGTTAGTTCGGTAAATACGGTATTTTTGAATATACGGTTCGGTATCGGTAAATCCCAATTTATTTCGGTACAGTATCGATAAATACCATATTTACCAAAATTGCCGCGAATTGCGAACGAGTAGCCATGTTCCAGCAAGCCAGCAGCAGTACCAGACCAACCAGTGTACCACTATCATGTTGTGTCGCTGTTGCTGGAAGAGTGGAAGTGCATGCAACATGCACATGCACCATACCACAACACCACTCGGCAAATCACTAAATCAGTACATCACATGCAGCATGCCATAGCATCGCCGGCGGCACTTGCTGTTGGAGCCAGCAGCCCAGCGCCCAGCATGCACAGATGACAGTAGCCAGCCAGCACTCCCAGCGGCCTAGGCGCCCAGCGAAGCGGGCAGCTGAGCGGTTTGATCGGTTTTTAGTCGGTTTTTACCGAAAAACCGAATTCTAAAAAAATCATTTTCTGAAAACCGAACCGAATAGCGGTCAAACCGAGTTGACCGGTACGGTTCGGTTTATTCGGCTCGGTTTATTCAGTTCAGTTTAAAAGCGAACAGCCCTAGGTATACCCAATAAATACTTGTAATTGCAGCCTGTGGTAGACTACCATATGTTGCAAATACATGTCGGAGAAGGGAATGCTTCTGGCAAGTAAGATCCAATCTGCATGATGTTAGTAGAATTCACAAAATCAAACTAAGAGGTTGTAGATCAGTAACCACTAACCTTGGTGCACAAAGCAAAATAGTGACATCAAAGTTTGAGCATTTGCTACTGAAGAAGATAATTTTTCTAAACAACCATCCTTCAAAAAATACAATTCATCCCAATCAAAAAAAAAGGTAGGGCTATACTTTGCTTGGTAAAGAACAGAAAAGTAAAACAGAGATGATACTTAGGGTATGTTCCAAGCCAATATATAATTAAGACACCTGCATATTCGGCGGCATATCGTGTGCACATGTCCCATTTGGTGGACATGTGCACATGGCCCATTCCAACCGTTCCTTTAATCATCCACGCCCGAGATTTGCCCTCAGCTCCCACTTCACACTTTGCGAAAACCCCCTGCGTCCTTCTTCCTTCAACCCCCCTGCACCCCCAACGACTCCTTCCTTCGCACCCCTGAGCGAAACACCCCACGAGCTCCTAGGGTTGCTCTTGTGTTGCTCCTGCGCTGCTGCCCTGTGGTGAGCCACGCCTGCACCGAGCCTGCTGCGCCCACCGAGCTCTGCTGGCGCCCCGCCATCTGGCATGGCAGCTGCCACGTCGAGCCCTGCGTCCCACGCCGAAACACCTCTGCTGCCCGCCGCCCAGCCCCCCCACCGAACCACGTGTGCCCCAGCTGCGCCCTACTCCCGCCTGCGTCACCCACCGCCTGCCCCATGTGACGTTGGAGGAGCATTTGTGGATTTTTTTTTTGTGTTACATGAATGTATCATTGCAGATTGTATGGTTGTGTTCTCAAGTGAAATTTTGATTCCAAAAATTGATAGAAATTTACTTTGTAGTGTTCGATTAGTTTCATGAGCTTGTAGTTTGCATTTGTATTGCCCAGTTGTATGAACTATGTTTTTATTGTATGAATGTGAATGGAAGCATAGGTCTTAATGTGGTTATCAATGAGAAATTCTGTTGTATGGACAAGTTTCTGTTTGAGAAATTTTGTTGTATGGATTCTTAGTTTGCATGGACAAGTTTCTGTTTTTTTAGAGTAAGCAGGAGGTGGCTACGCAAGAGGTGGCTGAATGATGATGGACATGTAATATTTGCTTTGATGTGTGGTTGAATGTTGGACATGTTCAGCTTCAAATTTTTGGACTCATGGACATGCTGTATGGACATGTAATATTTGCTTCTTTGCTTCATCTATGCAATCAGAAATTTTAGTTCTGGACTCATGGTCTTGATGTATGCAATCAAATAATTTAGTTCTGGACTCATGGTCTTGATGGCCAATTGTTAGTTCTGGACTCTAGGTTGTTAGTTCTAGACAAAAACCTGATATTATTTCAGAGTTCTAGTTCTCCAGCAAATATCAATTGCTGAGACATGATATCAGGTTTTTGTTAGTATCATGTTTCCAATTGTTAGTATGCTGAGATTTGAATGTTAGTATTCTGTTCTTGAATGTTAGTATGTTGAGATTTTCTGATTGCATACATGAAACAAATGCTACTGTTGCTCATGACATTGATGAATGGAAATGGTTAAATGATGAATGAAATGAGAGAATTGGCTTATACACGGTCTTGACTTTGACATACTTGCTTGACCTCTGGAATGTTGTCTGAAATGTGGTGTCCAGATAGCATTTCTGGATTCTGGATTCTTGAGTTAGTATGTAATAAGAGGTGTCCAGATAGCATTTGTGGTGTCCAGATAGGATTTGTGAATTATAAACCACAAGTGAAGTACATTCCGGATTCTTGAAATGTGGTGTCTAGATAGCATTTGTGGTGTACATTCTGAAAGCAATTGTAACAATGACCTCATTGTCTCCCCAACATTCAGAGAACTGAAAGCAATTACAACATTCAGAGATTCTATAACAAAACTCCAGAACTAAAAGCAGAAATGAGCAGTACCTCATTAAGAAATAACAACTGCATTTCAATACAGAATTCAGAGATTACATTCTGGACAGCAGTCAGACTACATTGCAGATTACAATCAGACAACATTTCAGAGGGAATTCAGACTGCATTTCAGATTGTTATATGACCACATTTTCAGAGGGAATTCAGATTGCATTTCATATAGCATTTCAGATTGCATTTGTACAGCATTTTGGACAATTTTAAATTGCTATATGACCACATTTCAGAGGGAATTTGGACTGCATTTCATATAGCATTTCAGATTGCATTTGTACAGCAGTCGGACCACTTTTTAGTACTTAATTTCAGACAAAATTAAGATATTACAGCAGATTCAGATTGCAAAACTCCAAGATTATAGCAGATTCAGATTGCAAAACTCTAAGTACATCCTTTTGGAGGCTCCTTTTGCAGAGCACAATTCTTAGGTGTGTATAGGTGTTAACTCATCAGGATTCACCCTCCGAAGCTCCTGGATTGCCTTACGAACTAATCCTCTGAACTTATATGCTATGCAGCAAATGCTTCTGAATACTAAACAGTGGCTTGTGGTATGTAGACTCTAAATGGATACTCATGTATGGTCAACTACATACGCGCACCTGAAATGTCATATGATAGTCAACATTCATATCTTCTGAAAGCATGTTTGATTAGCACAAACTTTTCTAGCTAAATGATCTTCTCTATATATGTGAAGCATATGCAACGAATTAGTCACTATTCTTCTAGATGTACTTACCAACAATCTGGACATTGCTGAAGAACAATAATTCCCCTTTGATTCAACCAGTGCCATGAAATTTACAAGTGTAATTGTCAACACAAAAAGCATGACCAAAAGTCACACTCAAATAATCACACTATACTTCACAGTTCACAATATTGTGCAACAAAGCACTAGAATGCATCAGGAAAGCTTGCAAAGCTGAACTCTATAAATATAGACAAGTGTTTTCCTCATAAATAAATAAATAAATATAGACAAGGTCTGAAGTTCATTAAAATTCAGATATCACAACCTATCCTTAAAATCAAAGGGTCCAATGTAAAGACCGCTAAGTGTCCATATTGTCTTTTGAGTAGATAAGAACATCTGAATATTTATCATCTCCTTGGCTCATAGAAAAACAAGAGGAAGTGCGATGGTACTAGAAAACCTTCAAGGGCTCAGACACACCGAGTAACATTGCATAACGAGAAGGGGGGAAGTGGAAGTTAAAAAAAGAGAGGGGGGAGGGCGTGGATTGGGTCGCCGTTGCAGCCCTGCGGGTGAGGGGTGTCGGACCGAAAGATGTGGCATCGGACGGGGGCATCGCTGCCACGGGTGGAGGTGCTTTCGGCAGTGGCCGCAGGGGGGAACTGTGAAGGGTAGGGATGGCGCCGAAAGCGAGAGGTGGAGCGAGCGGGGGGCTCGGCTCGGAGCGGGGGCTCGGGCGGGCTGGCAGCAGATGGTGGGTCGGCGAGGCGGTCTGAGGGCATCGGCGTGGGGAGGAACCCTAGCTCGCTTGTGCGGGAGGAATGGGGGAGCGAAGGGAGCTAGCTCGAGTAGGTGCTGGGGGCGAACGAAGAGACAAGGATTCTCGCTGGGGGTTATCGCAAAGAAGCGTGAGTTGGGAGGTGGGAGGTGACTTGGCCGTGGATGATGGAAGGAACGGTTGGGATGGGCCATGTGCACATATCCACCAAATAGGACATGTGCACAGGATATGCCGCCTGCATATCCTACTCATCTTATTTGCCAATTTTCATATTTACAGCAGTGCATTAAATGTCTTTATTTTATCTACTTTCAAAAGTTCACTGAGATCACTTGGTTGACCTTATGATCTATTCAGGAATCATCTAATGCCGCAAGTAGTTGAGAATAAGCACAGGAATACGTGAAAAGAAATTAGAGCATGAACCAAACCTTGTGTGCTTCTGTTGTAGCCATTTTAGTACCTGCTGATTCAGCGGCCGAAATCACTCCCAGAACTGAATTAAGTTTTAGCTTATTTGCTACATGTTATTACCAAAGGACATGGACAAAATCAAATAAGCACATGTTTACAATTACAAGCGTGGAGTATTAGGGGATTACCAAACGTATTGCCTTTATCCTGACCTCATCTAGATGATGAATTGAACTCTGCAAGAAACACTTTTACTTAGTAACAAGAAAAAACAGAGAATAGCTCTAAAGATATACTTCAACCAAAAAAGTTGTACTGGATCATAAAAACTAACTTGAAATGATAACCGGTGTGCAAGTTTTTTTTTATCTAGTTGGTGGCGATGGCTTCTTGCCCACAGGACGGCCATGACTGAGCGGACCGAGGCGTCATGTTTGAAAAGAAAGTTGAGGCTCGACGGTTGCGCCAGAGTAAGATACAATTTGCATGTGGTTAGTAGAATTCACAAAATCAGACTAAAAGGTTGCAGATCAGTAACTACTAACCTTGGTGCACAAAGAGAAATAAAGTGGCATCAAAATTTGAGCATCTACTAAGAAGATAATTTTATTAAATCACCATCCTTCAGAAAATACAATTCATCACAATCAGAATAGGGCTATACTTTGCTTGATAAGGAACAAAAAAAAGGTAAACAGAGATGATACTAGGGGTATGTTCCAAGCCAATATATAATTAAGACACCTGCATACCCTACTCATCATATTTACCAGTTTTCATATTACACTAGCGCATTGGTTTGTCTTTATTTTATCTGTTTTGAAAAGTTCAATGAGATCACTTGGTTGACTTTATGATGAAGTTCAATGTAATTCTATTCAGGAATCATCTAACGTTGCAAGCAGCTGAGAATAAGCACAACAATATGCTAACGAAATTAGAGCATGAACCAAACCTTGTGTGCTTCAGGTGTAGCCATTTCAGTAGTTGCAGATTTAGCGGCTAGAATCACTTCCAGAACTGAATTAAGTTTTCATTTGCAAAATCTTCAATCCTTCTGGAAATGCTTGCCATGGGAAATAGCTTATTTGCTACCTATTATTACCAAAGGACAAATGAAGTGAACAAAATCAAATAAGCACATGTTTACAACTACAAGTAGGGAGGATAAGGGGATTACCAAACGTATTGCCTTCATCCATACCTCATCTAGATGACGAATTGAACTATGCAAGAAACACTTTTACTCAATAACAAGAAAAAGCATAGAATAGAATTAAAGATATACTTCAACCAGAAAAGTTGTACCGGATCATAAAAAATAATCTGAAATGATAACCAGTGTGCAAGTTTTTTTATTGGTAATCTCATGTTCAGGGATAAATCTAAAGCTCATGTTAGTGAAAGGAAAATAGAAATGTTCAAACTTCCTCCAGCCTCCATCAAAATCAGTGTTGATGGGGTGATTGGAGGCGACGGAGGTGGTACCCTCTGGCATCTAGTCGGTGGTGACTGGTGATGGCGTTTTGCCCATAGGATGACCATGACTGAGCAGACCGAGGCGTCGATGTTTGAAAACAAACCTGAGGCTCGACAGCCGAGCCAGAGTTAGTGGGGAGGAAGGGGAGGTGACCATAGCGAGCGAGGAAGCCGTGGGTGCACCAGCGAAAATTTCACAGCTGGTGCCACTGTCCCCTTCGCCTCCATCATCAACCGTCACATCCCATGAATCGAGGTGAGGTAAGAGTAGGGGAGACGAGATGGGGAGGGGGAGAAGACAGGAAGGAGGAGGGCAAGGGGAATGGATCGAGCGGGAGCGGATGGAGCCACGATGGCACTTGAGCAGCAGCGGCAGCGGCGGCGTAAGAGTAGGGGAGGTGAGATGGGGAGGGTAAGAAGACAGGGAGGAGGAGGGAGAGGGGAATGGATCGGGCGGGAGCGGATGAAGCCACGGCGGCACTTGCGCAGTGGCGGCGGCGGCGACACCCAAGCGAAGGAGAGCAGGAGGGGGGAGAACGGGAGAGCCACATCGAGGGGTCCGCGAGGCGATCGAGGCCCGATTTCATGGCGCGACAAGGGCTTGGACGGGGAAGGAGGCAAGGCGAGGTGGGAGGAGGTAGCGGTGGCAACGCGGATGACGTGGGAGAAGATGGGGAGGAGGCTTGGTGAGGCGAGATGAGGGAGCACCAGCGGTGCGGACGGCATGGGAGGAGATGGGGAGGGGCGAGCGAGTGGGGCCACGATGGCGATGCCTAGGGCAAGAACAGCGACCTCGGGGGGATCGGTAGAGGTAACCCTAGGGTTAGGGACGCGGAGACGGGGTTGTCCGTGCTGAAGCTGCGATCCAATGACTTTGCACCTATCTAATTACGACCGTACGATTGCAATCCAATATTTGCCGACAGCCAAAACGGGACCTTGATGTAATTTCAAAAACTGGAGAGGGGTTTTGCAAAACCGGCGACATAGATGCTCCATGAGATCACCATTCCTTACAGCTTCAGATAGGAAAGAGATTCTAAGGAATTATGTTTCTATTATCCATCCACCAGGCCTGTAAATGTAATCACTGTACTGAGGTTTCTTCAAGGACAGGGTTATTAATTTGAGGGAATTTACTATTTACCAAATCTTTGGATGACACTTGATAAAATACCAGAAAGTTCACGATAATAGATAATATGCCACATTTATCGTTGCTCCAAATTTTTTTTTTTGCCATTTTTTAGTTTTTAAATCGATTCCCTTTTCTTTTGTTTTTTTTGTGCACATGAAATTACCTATTTGCCCCTTTTCTTCTTCTATTCCTTTCTTCTTGCTCCGACTATGACCATGGCCAACCCAGCAACCTCTGAAGCAATAGCGATGCCAACCGCATGGTGGTGGTGGTTGTTGCGCACAGGATTCTCCATCCTCCACCGAATGAGTGATTGGAGTCGTACGAGGCCGTGGGAGCCCTGTCGAAGGAGAGGCGTAGGCAAGGCGGGGTAGCCATGACTAGCTCAGGCGGTCCCTTGGGCCTGTGCGCGAGGTTGGTGGGGGATGAGGGGACGGGGTCTTGTTTTCTACTTTGTCTCTGGCCATTGTAACACTCCCGTTTTCATATGGGAATAGTGTTTACCATTTGGATTTCTGTTTTCAAACTGTATTTCAAATTAGCCTGTAATTTCAAATCTCTTGGCTTCTATCTAAGCTCGGGTTTGTGTTTCAAACCTTTTTGCAATTCCCGAATTCAAATTCAAGTTTGAATTCCTCTTTTCTATTTTCGGCCCCTTTCTCTCTTTGGCCCTTCCTCTTTCTTGGGCTCAACCCAATCTCTCTTTGGGCCCCGGCCTATTTTTTCCTCTCGGCCTCCTGGCCCAACAACTCCTTGGCCCAGCTTCCTCCTCGCCTTGTCTTCTTCCCCGACCGAGTCACGCCCGAGCCTCCCCTTTTCTTATTTCTCGTACGCCCACTGCCGTCAGCGCCTGCCGCGCCCATGAGCTCCCTGACGCCACCTCGTGCCCGCCTGCGTCTCTGCGCCGCCACCCACTCCCGCCTACCACTCTGCAGCCCAAGCCTTCGGCGTCCTCGCCCTTGTCTTGTCCCCTCTGCTGCGCCAAGCCACAACGCCATGTCGTCCTCGCCGCCTGGTCCGAGCCCTGCGCCCACGTCACCGGCATCGCCGCTGCGTCAGCAAGCTCCTCAAGTCTTCATCCCCTCATCATTCTCCCTGCCGCACCCACCTGCTCCTTGACCCGATGCCAAGCTCCCGCCCTGTCACGTCCGCGCCAGAGTGCCGTGAGCTGCCTCAGGACCTCACGCATCCCCGTGCCCTCCAACGGCTCCCTAGACTCCTTGACCGGCTATAAGAAGCCCCTGGACCTCCTTTGTGCCTTTCCTCGCCGCCCCATTTGCTCCCTGGTAAGCCACCGCAAGAAGCGTCGCTTTTCCATTTCGGCCGAACCGCCTTCGTCAGCGTCTAGCCGCTCTGTCGCTACCTCCACCGCACCGCCCCATCACCGTGTGCCCCCGACGCCAAGGAGCAATCCCCCCAAGCCTTTTCGATTTTGGTCCACCGCAACCCCCAGATTCGGTCATCTTCTTCGCTTCCGGCTACCCATATCTCCACCGCCGATCTCCCTCCTCTGGCCACCTCTCGCCCCCTTCTGTGGTGTGGTGAGTCCCCCTAACTCTCCTCTAGCCCATGCTCTCACCCATTCAGGTCTTGAATCACTAGGGCGCCATTTTGGTACTTGCCACTGCACCGCCATTGCTTACCCGCCACTGCGCCGTCTATCCGGTGTCGCCTCCACCGCGCCACCCCCGCCATCGGTTTCGCCTCGCGAGGAGCATTCCATTTCTGTCCTTGTTGGCCGCCACCAAGCCCTCCCTCATCGGCGGTGAGCCCAAGCCGCACGCGTGCTCGTGAGCCATGCTGGCGCGTTCTGACCGAAACAATGCGCGTCTTTAACGCCCCTTAATTGCTGTCTTAAAACCCTAATCTAATCATTGCTTAATCGGTTAATCAATGCATTAATTACCTCCTTGTCTCACTGCCAGTGGGCCCGCAAAAATAGTGAACACCAGTTTTATTTTTGGTTTCTCCTCCAGAGGCCAACAGGTGGGCCCCCTTGTGCAGTGTGCACCCGTTTCACCATGAACTGGTGCACAGTGCATGTTGACCTCCCAGTCCATGCACTATGCACATGAGCCATGCACTATTCATGGGCCCCACATGTCAGTGGGCCTCTCTCACTCTCTCTCTCTCTCCTTTTGATTTTATGATTTAATTTCAATTCAAACTTCGGAAGCTCCGTTCCCCTCCGTTATAACTCCAAAAATTATAAAATTTGTTTCTAAAATTTTGTAAATTCAAGATCTTGCTTATGGCACTGGTCTTGTTTAATTTGGAGTTCATTTATTGTAATATCCTGAACTTTGGTTTGTGTTTCAAATATATAAAAGTATGTGAGTTAAAAAAAATTGTTGAAATTCACAAGTTTGCACTTGGATTCAAATTTTTGTTTCCAAAATTCAAACTTGTGACTTGAAACATTGGTTCTAGTCTATTTCAGAAAAATTTGTGTATCAAAATCTTTGGAAATAATTTTATAAAATACTAGATTAGTTTACACTAATTATTATAATTTTTCTAGAATTTTTCAAAGTTATCCTGACCTTTTCAAAATTCAAACCAAATCAGAAAGGATGTTTTGAAAAAGATTTTATTTTAGCCTAATGGAAAATCAAAAGTGATTGTTTTGAATTTTCCTAAGCCCTAGTTGAACCTGAGAGCACCCATAAAATTTTCCATAATTTTCATAATTTTATTTCTATTTTAAACAGCCCAGTCAAACTCGTTTGTTTTCGGTCAATACTAATTTCAAAACCTAACCCTAGCGCTTAGTTCAACCAACGCTAACTCTTGCGAACCGTCCAATTTTTAGATCAACGGACTGGATCGAATGGGCCATTCGAACCATCCGAACGCGCCTCTTCTTAAGAGCCGTCCGATTTGATTTAAACGGATAGGATCGAGTGGGCCGTTCGGACCATCCAAATGTGCCTATCACTGTGGATCGTCCGATTTGATCTCAACGGTCCAAGACGTATAAGCGCGTAAGCGTTCGAACCATCCGATTTAACCTCAACGGACTGGATTGATTGGGTCGTTCGGACCGTCTGAATGCGCCTCTTCATATGAACTGCCCGATTGAAATTGAATGGACAAGATCAACTGAGCCGTTCGGACCATCCAAACGTCCATCTCAATCTGTACCGTCCATTTTTTATCAAAGTAATCTGGACCGTCCATTTGATTTTGACTCACCGCACCTTATGTCTCTTTGGGTCACTGGCGAGCGGGCCCCACTTGTCAAAACCGCCCTCGTCCTCGTCGCCGCTCAAGCTCGCGCGCTGGCGCTGTGCATGGCGGCCATGAAGCCCCTTCGCGCCACCTGGAACACACGTGTTTGTGCAGGAAGCATCGCCGGCCCCTATTTAGCCATCTCCGCCCATTCATTTGCTCTCTTTCGTCCTCTCTCGCCCTCAATCGCCATTTTTCTCCAAGCTTCATCCTCCATCGTCACTGACAATTCTGCCGCCTCTGACCTCCATTGGCGACGAGACCTTGGGGGTTTTGCTCCTAGGATCAAGGTGCACCCGAGGCGTGCCTTCTCGAAGCTTCTAGACGTTTGTGGCGCCTTATCCACGAAGACCACGCCTTCGTCTCCACCTCCGGTCACCGCCAGCTCGCCATCGTCCTCCTCGAGCACGTGGGACAACGTCACTAGCTTCACCAAGTCTTTGTGTACCTGTGCGTGCCTTCCTCAAGCTCAGAGACCCTCTCTTTGGCCAGATCCTCTACCCCGCCGTCGTCAAGTCGCCGACGCCGTTAAGGTTGAAGTCATTAGGGTTAAATGGTGTTTAGTTATTCGTATGACAGGTGGGCCCCATCCAGGTTAAGTGTAATTATAGATCTAATCGAAATCCTTTGAAATCTCAAAGTAATTGACATGTGGGCCCTCAGCCGGTTAAGTGTTTACACACATCTTCAAGTTTACGTTTTCAAAAGCTGAAGACGTATGCTTGGAATTCGCCTTCGACATCGCTACCACTCTGGTGGGTCAAGTGACCAGATCAACGCCTTTCAGCCCCATCGAGTCGATGAGTGGGTTGGTCTGCTAACGTCGGTGTAAATAGGAATTTAAGGATTTGATATTTAGTAGGGTTAGTTCTATTTTGAAAATTCCTTTTAACTTGTAAAATCCATAAGTATTTCATACTAACTCCAAATAGAGTGAAATTAATTTTGTTAATTCTTATTTTTCCTGTACTTTAGCCTGGTTTAAGCTTGAAGCTTGTTGCTGTTCCAAAAATTCTTGTTAACTAATTAATTTGTAGTTAAGCCTTTAACTTGTTGTATACTTAGAAAAATTCAAATAATTTTATCTTTGACTAGAACCTTAGATCTTTGTTTCTCAAACTCTACTGCTTTGTGAGTGCTTCTTTGTTGGTTTTAATTTACATTTATCTTTGTTGTTATTTGTTTGCATTCGTTCTTATTCGCTCTTTTGTTCGATCGATAGGTACTGACAATTCTATTGAATACGATAGTGATCCTCAGCAGCAAGTGGAATATCTCCAGCAAGGCAAACAATTTCCATTGATGCACGTTGATCCCATCACTTTCGCATGTTAATATTTTAAATGTTTCAACTGTATGTATGCATGCTATGTTGTCAAGTATTTTATTAGTTGCGATAGTTCACCTGTTTAGTTAAATTGAACTGTAGGCAAATTATCCATCTTTTACTACTAAGCCTAGGTTGTACTCGCTGTGATTTAGGGCTCGATGGATGAGCTCTAGTCACTTTATATTGTAATATTCGAGTTGTGTCGCTTAGCCATGCTTAAAACGGTAGTTTGGGGATCATCGCTTCGGCGATGGTCGTTACAACATCACTTTACATACTTGAGTCAGGGTACTCATGATTATTATCTTATTTGGAAAAACTAAAACTAAAAATGAAAAGGATTTAGATTCGGGCACATGGTTGTTGGTGTGATTGTGGGGTGTGTGGTTGTGTGCCTGAATCAGCATGGACCGAACATCTTGTTACACTAAACCAAGCATTATTGCGTGCATCCACATGAGGGACATATGGGACCCCTCTTGACTTAGTACTTTGGCGGGTATTAGTTTCGAGTCGCAGGTGGTGGGTGTGTGTGTTGTGTTGAAAAAGAAATGTTCCGTGTGTGTTGGGTATGACAGAGTGGGTTCCTGTCCAGGTTCTCCACTCCGAGGAACATTGGCAGTTGCTACTGCTGGGCCAATGTCTCGACACAACGTGTGGGTCCTCTGTGGGAGCCCCGTCTGCACTCACAAGGGCGGTTCACGGAGGGTTTCCCCCATACGGGCGGCTCGTAGCTAATGCACAATATTAGAAGCGTCTCGTAGGACTTAGCCGTGCCGGCATACCTAAGGAAGTATGCTAAATAGCTTGGCAAAAAGGCGGTCTGACATGTGGGTAAAGTTGTACACCCCTGCAGGGTTTAATCTTTTTGAAAAGCCAAGTCCTTGGTTATGGACACGCTTGGGGAGGTCTTTCGAGAGTTAGACTATAACATTTTGATAAAACTTGAAATTATGTGGTATGAATGGGTAATTCGTGCTATTGTTGTGGTGGCTGTAGGAAGTCACTTCTAGGTTGTTAATTATGCTTATTATTGTTGTCATTCTATTATTTGAATCTTAAAAACTGATTTGCTAAACTTGCTTTCAATCTATTAACTATTGCAACCAAAATACTGCTTGATGCTGAAATGAACCATATGACCATCTCATTTGTTTAATCCTGCATGTAGCTATGTATAGGTTTGTTAACGTAAGTCTTGATAGTACAATTCTTTTGTACTCAATTGCATTGTTTAATTGCTGCAGAGGAGGTTGACCCTCAAGGGGTTGACGAGTGTGAGATCGACTACACCTTGGACAACTAGCTTGGGCGTTTCCTGTCAGTTGCCTTGTGGGTAAGGGCAAATTGATTGGTGTTGTTTTCAGCCATCTTATGGTAATCTTTCCACTGCAAAACTCTCTTTTGTATGATGTAAATAATGTAAATTATGCCGACTTCAATAATGTATTATGTTGTGTATGGAGTTGATGCTTAATTTTTGCACAGGGTATGTGTACTACATTCTGAGAAGTACATATACGCCGAGAGTGGGGAAATTTGGTTTGTAATGCTGAAATTGATTAAAAGGTTAAGTATTACAAATCAAATCGCCCGGCGGCTCTCACATTTATTATCTCTTTTGTATTTATTTGCCCTCTTTGCTTGTTTGTGCCTTTTTCCGGTACGTTCGTCCGAATAGGATTTGAAGACGCGGGAGATCTCCAACTTGATCAAGCACAAGACTATCAAGACTCTCTTGCCTTTAACTAAGGCGAGTCGATACTTTGATCATTTTGAGTCTACATTTTAAGTAAATTATATTCGTTTAAATTACCAAAATTGCATGCTTTAATTACTTAATCAAATGTATATTAAATCTTAAGGTAGTTATGTACCCATTGATGATTAATTAATTATTTTGCCGTCCATTGATAATTGAATCCATTATTCCATGTCACCCTAGTAACTATGTGATAATTACTAGTTATAGGTTGTACTTACGTGATATGCTAGTCTTGCTTAGGGCACGTACAATGGTACAGACAGCTGCTGTCTATAGCAACTCTCTATGTCACCTATAGACAGCACTAAAGACAGCTCATACAATGGGTTGTTGTGATACAGTCGGCTACAGGATTGTAGACATCACATTTCTCTCTCTCTTTATTCTCTTTCATCCGCACTAGCTTAAATCATACATGGCAGAGGCTATAGACAGCTGATGTAAGCCCATTGTACATGACCTTAAGTGCCAGAACATTAAATGTCCCAATCATCATATCTTCAAACACGAAATAGTTTTGGGCAGTCATTGGGGGTCCATGACTGAAGTGAATGAGATAATTTGGTTTTACTCCTCAAAACCCTAATAACTTGCTATTACCACATTTGGGCGGATGGAATGGTGGTGGGTGCTAACAGAGCACGAGAGTGGTTTGTATGTGGTATGAACCGTCCGAATGAATTAAAGACTTAATCTTGTCATGACCTTCCGTGTAAAACAAGTACAACCACAAGTCTGCAAAGTGCAACTTGGCTTAGTAAATTTATTAAACCTTGAACGTCATCTCGCTGGATGGATAACAGGAATGTGCAAGCGCGTGATATGTCCGGCTTGAATGGGACACCGATACCAGGTGAAGTTGCCAGTTGCTGTGGTGTAGTCCAACTACTCCAGATCGCCGAGGTAAACATCCCGCACAACGTATGGGTGTAACCCCATATGGGTGAGATGACGGAAGGGGCGAGGTATTTTGAAAGGTTATTGTAACGGTCTCTCGACCACATGGCTAAATAATCGTGTGGGGCTACGAGTTGACTATCTCTTGTGGGTACAGTATACAACCTCTACAGAGTCTAAACTGTTTAAACAGTCGTGCCTACGGTCAAAGGCGGACATGAGAACTTGCTAGAGTTAGTTCTATTTTAAAAACCTTTGTGGGTGGTATGAAAATCAGGTCGGGCTCACCTAGCCCTGAGATTAGATTTTTCATGAGCCGTCGAGCTCAGTGGTGGTAGTAAATGGAGGTAGCTCCAAACAAAAGAAGCATAAGGTAGAGTTTCCGACGGAGGGAACCTCTACTGATATAAACATTGCACAATTACTCTCTTTAATAAAATACAATTTGGTAAAAATGCTAAGTGATAGGAATTTATAATTATGATAATTGAAAATGCTGCTTTAGCAAATAAAAGAACCTGAGCCATCCTTGTTTAGCCATTCATGTATATTATTGCATCTTGTGTGTTGGCTCGCGAGCACAGAAGTTGTTCTCATTCTCGCTCTCCCCTAAACCCTTCAGATAATGTGGATCAAGGAGATTATGCATATTTTGAAGACCCAGAAGTCGATGGATAAGGAAACGAAGAAGAGTAGTCTAGTTCTGTAGTCTAGGTCTCGCCTCAGTCTAGTGGACTCGTTGGTACTTGCGTACAACCAATATTATCTAAATCCTTGGTTAATATCAGTCGTACACAGGTTACCCCAGTCGCTTGCCTATGGAGTGATGAGCTCTACCCTTTTATTTCCGCTGTAGTTTATGTTGCTTTCATGTAATGTAATCAATTTGGCCTGTTCGACCCTTTTGTAAAACTCAATGCACGTGACTCAACCCACGTGGTCTATGTCACTCTATTGTTTGTAATATATTTGAATGGTTTAGTTCACGCCTTGTATGAAATGATTCAGCAATGTGCCTGTGAGTGCTATCTACTGATCCAGGGAATAGCACAGTATTTTCACAGAGGATTTGGATTTGCGAAATCCAGGTCCGACAGCCATGGTCGCCGCCCCTCCAAATCTTCCCTTCCGCCGAGACAGGAGTGGGCGTTGTGCCCCTCTCGTTCGTCCTCGATGACCTCCTCCGCTTCATGCTCTCCTCCCACCTCGCCCTATCTCCCTCCTACTGCTCCCACTTCCTCGATGACGACATATGCGAGAAGTTGGCGATGAAGCTTACGTGGTGCACCCAGGAGGGGCGGCTCCCAAGGCCCCTGGCGTCAGCGGGGATTCCAGCGGAGGAGGTGGGTCGAAGGAGATGGAGAGGGTGTGGGAGGCGGTTGTGCTGGAGAAGGGCGCCGAGTTGAAGCGGGTAATGCTTGGAGGGGCGACGGCCATGGCCGGAGGTAAAGAAGAAAAGAGGAGGAGGAAGAAGGGCAAACATATCATTTCGTGTGCGGTTATGACCAAATGAAGTAAAAATTGATTTAAAAACCCCCAAAATGGAAAAAAAGGTAAAGGGAGCAATAAAAGATGTGGTATATTATCTATTACCACGAACTTTCTGGTATTTTATCAAGTGTCAACCAAAGAAGTGATAAATAGTCAATTTCCTCTATTAATTTCATCCTGATCCAAGACAGGATTTCATACCATATATATTACTACTGTGGGTAGTCCATCAGCAGGTGACCAAATGTCTCGCTGCCTACTGCAACATTGACCAGTATGCTCTCAGCCAAATGATATGGTGTTAAGCAATGTTCACCTAGGCGCTAGGCGCTAGGCGGGCAGTGGGTGGCCGCCTAGCGCCTAGGCGGTCAAACAGAATTGCAAGCCAAACAAGCGGGATTAATACAGAATAGCAAGCATCAGTCCAAGCTTATGTATATGTTACATGTATGTATGTATATGTGTAATTATATAAGAAGAGATGTTATCTTGGTAGCTTGGTAATGCAAATATATTTGAAGACTTGATGTAGTGACCTTCATGAGTTGATGTGTCATGAGTTGTTAATTGATGACTTGATGCAATAAAAATATAATTCAAACAAGTAACATCAAATAGTTCAAACAATGAAACAAGTCACAAATAGTTCATAATTGCTACTTGCTACTTGCTATTTGCTAATTGACTACTAAACAGTAAACACAAATACATCACAAATTGACAATTGACTACTAAACACTAATCATTAATCACTAAACAGTAATTGCTATTATTTGCCTATTTGGCATTTGCTATTTGCTAGCACCAGGCTATTTGTTATTTGCAACTAGCAAATTACAAATAGCACTCCGGAGTCCGGACTCCAGTTATCCAGTACTCCCTCGGTCCCACCCTGCACTTAGCACTTACTATCAAATAGGCAAATGGCCGAAGGGACTGTCTATTCATAAGTTGCCTGAAAATTTCTTTAGTATAAGTCACCCTTTTCATCCATTGGATCAATATCCAATCATATGATATTCATTGGATCAATATCTAATCATATGGCACACTAATCTCTACACAAATCCAATGGTCACAATAAGTGATTTAAACTTAAGAAAATTTCAGACAACTTAAAACTAGCAAAACCGATAGCCGAATGGCACTCCAGAGAGCCAGAGCAGACTCGTGAAGGCGGCGAGCCAGCGGCGACCAGGGGGAAGGCGCTCGCAAGAATCAGAGAGAGGCGAGGCGGAGGACGACGGATGAGGCGGCCGACACGAGGCGGCGTGGTTGGAGGCGATGGCGACGGGAGCTGGGAAGGAGCAGCGACGACGGGGGCAGGAGGAGGCCTTGACGAGGAACCGGAGGAGGAGCGGCGAAGCGGGGCGCGCGACGGGGGGCCGGAGAGGAGGCGGTGGCGCGCTACGGGGGCCGGAGAGGAGGCGGAGGCGCACGACGCGGACTAGGTGTTAAGCACTTCATCTTGATCAGTTGATTGTCAACCATTCCAATAGCTTGCGTTTTGTCAGTTCCCAAGTCATCCAAATTGTTGTATAACCTGAAAATGCAGTGGTTCCATGGAAGAATACGCAGCATGCCGAGGTTGCTGAGTATTAGCTTATGGTGGTTGTTGTCCACTTCCATTGCACCGAGCCATCCTGTTCTTGCTGAAACTGAATTTTCGGCATGTACTCCACAGCTGCAGAAAACAAGCTGGACAGTAAATACAAGATATCTAAATTGTACAATGTAGGACCTGCAACACCCCATATACAGATGCTGCTGAAAGCAAATATTGAGGCAATAACCTTGACTAGTCCAAGATTAATGGAAACCACCTATGGTGCAGCATTTGAAATATGCATGTTGCTCGTGATTAGGGCCTGTGAAGATGCAAATCAACAGTTTAAAATCCATCATGATTGCTTGGTTGGTGAACTGCATACCTGAGAACTCAAGCTTCTAGCTGATCAGATGTATAGAATTCTGTTTTCTCCAATATTACCACTGAAACGCATGCTTGTCTGAAAGCTAGAATGCAGATGCACTCTACCGTCGAATGGGTCTTTTTTCATGCTCCTTCAATTGTAAATTTAACATGTATAGAGTACAGTCTTCAATAAGAACATAACAAAATAAAAATATGGTGCATATTTATCAAGAAGAAGTTATATAAAGACACCTCAAGAAGCAACACAACATCATAGAGAAACTTTAGAAGGAATCTGTAATACAATTAGGAAAACTACTATTTCCACCGTATTATAAATATTCCAGGAAGGAATTATGTAAAAGACACCTCAAGAAGCAACATACCGTCATAAAAGAATTATTAACTCCAAGTAATCTGTAATATAATAATTAGACTTAAATATATTCACAAAAGGAATTGATTCATGTCTTAAACAAATCACTACTGTGTTGGAGATTGTCAAGAATACTGAATCTTTGCAGTAGTCAGATAATATATGCAGAGGTTCTATTTAATAGCAAAAAAGCTCGTTGTTGGTAAAGTGTGTGCAATACATTCTGATATAACAACACTGACCTGCAGTAATCTAAAACGATTCATGTGAAATATATTTTTGCAAATTCTCAGTGCATCAGTAAATCGAGGATCAGGGTTTTTGTTCTGAGAATGACATGTCACATGTGTGCTCTCCGTGTAGAGTTTTGTAGATGGATCATCACTGTGGTGTATCTACATCTAAGATTTTCCAACGAGTTGAAATCCTTTCTGAAGTTACTTGCTTTCTTGTATTCTTTTCGCTACTCTTGAAATTGTCCATGTCAGAATGATCAATAATATGTGGAAAAGAATTCCCACCTGATCTTACAACCGAAGATAGCGCTATGTACCATTGACGCAAGCAATCATGAGTGTTATTTCTTCTGAGCAATTCTAACTTTCTAGTCTAATTCTTTGAAACCCATCTTTTCACTAAAATCGCCTTTAGTGCCTTGAATGTTGCATCATTTGGTGGTGTCTTCGATGCCAGCATCTTCTGAAATATTTTAACAGCCTCCTCCATTCTTCCACAGGATGCGTAAATTTGAATCACAGAATTGTAGCTTAATGGTTGAGTTAGAAGTCCTAAAGCTTGTTGGCCCAAACTCGCTAGGAAGCAATACCTCGCTAGAAGCAATAACTCAGTCGCACCCTCCGATAACTCACGAAGACGAGAGACAGAAACTGATTTTCTGGTGCTGCACTGCAGCTTTTCTTTTCCTTCTATTGCTTCTCTCTTACATGGCTTGCTTCAATTGTTATGTTACATGACGCTCTAAACCCAGCTTTATGCACACACGCTCGCACAACTCAACTCCTACTCGAACTCCACGCACTGACTCGGACTCCATCCAGAAAACAGAAACAGACTTAACAAAGATTACCTGACAATCACTTCCTAATCTTTGTTGTACTTACTTATTAAGTACACTCGGCTGTCAGTTGTACTCAACTTCAACTTGGCTCACAATCGGCCGAAGATGATGGCACAACTCGAATACGTTTTGGACTCTTACTCATTAAAGCAGTCGGCCTCATCTACGATTTGCCCAACTCGTACTGAACTCAGGGCAGCGAGCACATCTCCTCAACATCCACGGACTCAACGACTCAGAACAGCGAGCACATCTTCTCAACGTCCCAGACTCAACTCCCCGGATTCGACTCAGGACGGCGAACACATCTTCTCAACGTTCCGGACCTATCTCAGCATCAGAGCAGTGTTGGTTCATCATCGCTGAGAGCTTCAGCAAGAAGTGCTTTCTCCTTCTTCGGCTTGTGGCATTCTGAGGCAAAGTGTCCAAAAACCTGACAATTATAGCATCTCACATTGTCTTGTAGAAATTTTTGATTCTTGCGGCCTTGACCACCACCACCGTTAGAGCCGCCGAAGGATCCCTCGCCTTTGCCTTTCGATGATCGGGCCTCCCACTGGCGCGGGTTAACAGCAGGTGCTCATCTTCACTGCTGCCAGATCCTCGGATCCGTTCCTCGTGCGCCTTCAAGCGGCCGATCATCTACTCATCCGTCATCAATTTGAGGTCACCAAACTGCTCAAAAGTGGAGACAATTTGAAAAAACTTTTCGGGGACTGCCCGAAGGAACTTTTATCACAACATAACTCTCTTCCATCTTTTCATCCAAGACTCGATCTGGTTGACAATGGTCATCAACCTCCTGGCGAAATCATCGATCGACTCTGTCTCTTTCATGTCATCCCCTCAAACTCGCTCTTGAGGGTTTGCACCCGTGCTTCCTTGACACGATCGGCGCCCAGATGCATCGTCTTCAACACCTTCCACGCAGCTTTGGCCGTCTCTTTTTCGACCAGTAGGAAGAGCGTTTCCTCTGAGATGCCTCCATAGATGGCTGCCAAGGCTATCTGATCCTTACGCACATCGACGTTGTCGTCCTCAACCGCATCCCACAATCCTTGAGCGCGCATGTACACATTCATCTTGATTGTCCATACTGCATAATTGCTCTTCGTGGGCATCGGATAATGCAGCGAGACAGCGAAACTCTCATTCGCCATCACACCCGACGTTGCCTCGTCACCGGTGACACCACTTCCCGGACAACACGGCATTATCTTGGACATACACAGATAAAAAACTCAAACTCTGATACCAATTATTGGCTCAAACTCGCTAGGAAGCAATAACTCAGTCGCACCCTCCGATAACTCACGAAGACAGAGAAACTAATTTTCTGGTGCTGCACTGCAGCTTTTCTTTTCCTTCTTTTCCTTCTCTCTTACATGGCTGGCTTCAATTGTTATGTTACATGGCGCTCTAAGTCCAGCTTTATACACACGCTCGCACAACTCAACTCCAACTCGGATTCCACGCACTGACTCGGACTCCATCCAGAAAACAGAAACGAACTCAACAATCAGAGGGGAGGGGGGGGGTGAATGATTATAGAAGATTTTTCGCACCGAATCTTTCGGTATAGCGCTTGACCAATTTCTGCTGCTGCTTACCATCGATCCCCTCACGTCGCCAGCACTAAATCTCTCCTGAGAAAACCAGCCAGGCGCCCTTGACTGCCGCTACTAGCACCTCGCCTACTGCTGATGCGTGAGCACAGATCCTCACATGCGCATGCAGCAAGCAGCGTTGATTTCTTTTCAGCCGCAATTAGCACGAAACCAAATCACCTCACATGCGCATGCACAAGACCAAAAAGCTGCAGCAACTAGCAATAAACAAATCTACACATGAATTCTTCACGCATGCATTCACATAACACTTTTCTATTCTCACATGCATGAACCAAAGACATCAGCCGCAAGGCTCATGCCCCAACAAACGCACAGGAGAATTGGTTTTCCAATTCCGATCACATGCACAGCCAGCAAAAGCTGCCACTTCTATTACTTGATGACCCAACAAGAAAACATCAATCACCAAATCATAGCTGGCCGATCACCTGTACAGCCGCAATGCACAAACGCAATACTCAGCCGCCGCACCCACGCTGTTTTTTTTTTCTGGAGATAACCCTAACCCCCCTCCCCCCCGCTCAGCTCCCCGTACGAGCAGCATATATATGTTTATATATCCGTACCTGCACCCCTACGGAAAAACAGTAGACTCTAAATCCAAAACGTGTTCTCATCCGACACGGTCACGTAATCCTATCTAATCCCAACAATCAAGGGATTTTTCTCAGCTTTCCAATTTTGGATACCCTAAAATTGTTATGTGTCGTAGTCTCCGGACCGCACCTCCGTAGGTCCAACACGCATCATCCATCTTTGATCTCCACACGCCCCAACTCGAGCTCGACTGTCTCCTCCAGTATCCTCGACCCTCTGGACCATGACTTCGCACCAAACCATTTCCCGGTCACCGTCGTAGACCACGATCGCCTCCGAATCACCCTGCACATGCAAAGACCAAAACACAATATTTTCTCGGCATAAGTTCTTTCCAACTTGACCGACATAAGTCCACACACCACACGCCTTAAATAATATCAGTACCCAACATTATCAATTATTCATCAACTAAAATAAACTAGACCTAGCCACATGGTCTAACATTACCTAACAAAGCTTTCATTTCCTTAGTGATCCTGTGGGCTTCATGAAAGCGAGCAACTTTCTTGTACAAGCACACCATCATCGCATGTGAAAATTCATTTGCACTTCCCCTAACCTTCATTTTTTTCAAAAATCTCACATGCTTCCGTCACCAGACAATGGTCACTGTAGAGGTGAATCATGAAGTTCGATGCATAAAGGTTGGTGTCAGTATCTAATGATTTCAGAAGCTTGGACATTTCTCGGGCCTCTGAAAGATACCCAGCCTTTGTGTAGAGCTTGATCAAAGAATTGTAGATCATAGCACTCTCACATGAACCAGCTTTTTTCATTAAACCAAAATATGCTGCAGCTTGCTGGACATTTCCAACTCCAGCATATGCATCAATTACAATAGAGTAAACATAAGCATCAGCTTGGATACCTGAAGTGACCATTTCTCTACATAGGCATTCAACCATGTGTAAATTTAACAAAGCTACTAATTACCACAGAACACGGAACACAATCAATCAGCAATTTTGCTGCTTGCATCTTTCTCAAATAGTGGAAAGCTTTCCCTGGCAGTTTAGCAGTTGACAAAAGTTGAATGAGAGAACTATAAGTCAAGTAATCAGGCACAAAGCCATACTCTCCATGCCATCAGCTATCTCACAGGCCTCATCAGGCTTCTCTCCTAACCCATATGCTTTAATCATAACATTACATGTTGACATAAATGCGGTGCGAATATTTCAGATTTAATTATGAATAGAAAAGCATAATTACAGTACCAACAGTAAGACATGAGCATCAAATAAATGATAATTAACCGATATAAACTACTTGAGTCTTCTATACAGCTATTCATGCAAAAGGAAACTAACCAATAAAACAAATCAATTACCATAATGCTCAAATTGATGTTTGTTTAATTTTGCTCTCATATGTCGGGCTGCACAAGCACGCTCGCCAATAATGGCCTAGTCTACTCACATATTATGAGTGACAATTTCTTAGAAATATGCTAGGTTTCGAGCTCTACTACTTACCATTCTATTTACAACTAGCAATTTAATACCACAAGATTAATTGCTCTAACAGAAATAATACAACATCGTACTAAGTAACAGACTGATACAATATAATGAAAAAAAAATTAGCTCAAAGCCTAGCTTATGACTCTAAATTGTCACACTAATCTCACTATGGCCAACAATCCTCACTGAGCAATACAAAAACGACAATCTATTATGCAAAATCACCTAATACTAGTGCTAATATAAATCAAAGAGAGATATAAACAAAAAAAAATCACTAGTATGGCACACTAAGCACAATAGATATTTAAAGTTGAAGAATGCTCACTGAACTGATGGCACTCAAAGCCATCAAGAAGTCAAAGCAAGGTGTGTCAGCGACGCTGTCCTAGAAAATCTATCGTCGTCGCTATGCCGCGGTGAAAACAACGTGGTTCACGGAGATACAATGTCATTCTTCTGCAATCAGGGGCACACCAAACTACGAAATTGAGGTACAGGAAGTGCCGCACAAGACAACAAAACAAATTGCTCACAGGCCAAATGCACGGACAGAGCAACCACACATCAATTTCAATAGACAAGCAACCACCACAAGCACCACCGAACCCAGTCAAGCCTCACCAACAGATGAGCTCTAGTGACTCGGTGAAGCCTCCAAACAAACCACCACCTTCGCCCTGCCTCCACAGCTCCGCTACCACCAAAACCAGAAAACACATCTATTTGGACTTTTTGGTTAAACTCTTCTAGTTTCACGTACAGTCTCTATTTTCAATAGCACCTGGTGCAAACACATCCCCAAACACTCTCACATAAGTGTTTGGTGACTATTTTGCATAACTTTACACTACCGGTCTAACTGCTCCTATGGCCGATCAGACCGCTTGAAGCCTGACAACAACTCGATAATTTGCAAAACTAAGAGTTTATTCCCCAAACTCTTCGACAATGATGCCAATTGTTTGTTACATAGACTAGGACCAAACCACATAGTCTCTATATCAAGGCAGCCCCCTTTCAAATGGGACCAACTAAGAAGCCAGGCCCGGATGGTTTTCGCACTCTCTTTTATCAGAAGCATTGGGAGTTATTTGGTAAAGATATTTGTAATGCAGTCCGGGATTTTCTGTTAGAAGAGATTCCATAAGGTTTTTGTGATACTTGCGTAGTCCTGATCCCGAAGTTTGCAAAAGCTGAATTATTGACAATTTTCAGACAATTAGTCTATGCAATGTGATCTATAAATTAAATTGCATGGAAGGTGCTGGCAAATCGTCTCAAGATCATCTGACCGGAGCTTATCTCGGAAGAACAAAGTGCCTTTGTACCCGGCAGATTGATCACTGATAACGCGTTAATAGCTTACAAATGCATGCACACTATAAGAAGACAACACTCGAAGATACCCTTTTTTGCTCTCAAGATCGATATGGCGAAGGCCTACGATAGTCGATAGGGTTGAGTGGGCTTATTTGGAAGGGGTGATGCGCAAACTGGGCTTTTCTTAGCAATGGATGACATCAATCATGAGATGCCTAACTTCAGTGCGTTATGCTGTCAAGGCTAATGGCGAGCTTACATCTCCGTTCATTCCATCAAGAGGCTTGCACCAAGGTGATCCAATAAGCCCCTATTTGTTCCTTCTGTGCGCTGAAGGATTGTTTAGCCTGCTGAAATTGCACGAGAGAAATGGTAGTGTCAAGGGACTTAAAATGGTTTTATCTGGTCCTCCCATGGTCCCATCTCCCATCTTCTCTTTACAGACGACCGCATTTTTTTTTCACCAAGAGTGATGTTACAAGGGTGAACACACTGAAGAATATTTTGCAGTTGTACAGCGACGGCTCAGGCCAACGTACAAATTTACAGAAGTCGACGATCTTGTTTGGTTCATGCTGCCCTGCTCCGATTAATCAGAGGGGGACGGATACTCTGAATGTTCATAATGAGGCAATCTCTGAAGCACGGACACGCCGGTTTTACTGCCGTATCTGTGTCGGACACCGTGTCCGACACGGACTCATGTCGGCTAATTTAAAAGCAAACTTTAATTTTCAAAATTCCCGGCACATGTCGGACACGACGTGACCACGTGTCCGACACAGCCCAGCGTCGGACGCAGCCCACCCGTGGGCATACCTAGCTTCCTCCCGCACGCCACCTCCTCCCCAAATCCCCATTGTCCTCCTCACGCCCCATCGGCCTCGGCGCGCCACCAGCTCGCTGCATCATTGGATCGCTGCGCCGTCGGCTCCCACACCTCCTCCCTCGTGCGCCCTCCTCCCTCGTTGTGCCGCCGGATCGCTGCGCGGCTGGCTCCAGCACCTCCTCCCTCGCGTAGCCCATCCCTCGAGAGCCCTCCTCCCTTGTGCGCCCTCCCTCCCCGGCAAGCTAGCTCTCTCGTGCGCCCTCCATCTCCAAGCCTTCAGCAGTCAGCAGACCACCTCCACCGGGCGACCTCCCTCTCCAATAGCCAGTAGGCCACCTCCCTCGCGCCTCCTCCCTCTCGGCCTCTCCCAACAAGTGATGCACTGCATGCTCTTCAGTCTACTCTTCACTCTCATTCTCTAAATAAATGAATGTAGCGATGCACCGATGCTCTTCACCATGATTCAATTAGATGTTTGCAATCATAAATTAGTGATTGGTTGATCGCTTGTTCTTATCTTCTTGATTGCTTGTTTTTCATCATTCTAGAAAAATGGAAACCGGTAATTCAAGTGTTAGTTGTTAATTTTTATCGCTTATCAATTATCAATTATTGTTGCTTTATTGCTTTGATTATTCAAGAATCAAGTATACATGTTATCTTTGCAGTCTTGTTGATCATGCCACTTCTTTTTCCAAGTTAATGGAATTCTAATTTCTGGAAATGGTATTCATATGAACAATTGAACATATCAATATATCATGAATTGACTACAAGAAAAATGAAGAGGTGAGGGTCATCTTTGAGAGGTACATATTCCGAGTTTACTTTACACTTTACATTATTTCAATTTGACAAGCATAAAGAAATATAAAAAATAATACACATGTGTAATTTATTCTTATTATTTAAATATATATAGCCGTGTTGTTGTATCGGTATTTTTGGAAAAATAGTGAATCCCCGTATCAGTGTCATGTCGTGTAGACGTATTCATGTCTGTGCATCATAGGAGGCAATGCAATCCATGTACCTAGGTGTCCTGACTTGGGTTGGCTGGTCCTTGACTAGTACTTTCAATTTCCTTTCCGATCGGATGTGGAAATTAATTCGTGGATGGAGCGATCGCCCACTATCCAGAGTGGGGAAGGAAGTAATGCTAAAAGCTGTAGCACAAGCCATTCCTACATTTGTTATGAGTTGTTTCCAACTCCGTGGAACGATTTGTAGTAGGGAACTACTAGTGTCGGGACACGTTCCCATCATACGCTTCCCAGTCATCATATCTCATTTAGATGGACTACAATAAAAAAAAAATCTCGATTTGGCATAACAAAAATTCGTGAACCGCAATAATCAGTTCCATGGTTGTAACAAAATTCCCACTTCGATGCCACAAACGCAAACACAAACTAAAAAATTGGGCAACAAACGAGAACAACTGTGGCAACAAATACCAGAATTTGTTGCGATAAATTTGAAATATTGTTACAACCAAAAAAAAAAAAAAATCAAAAACTACTAAATCAGCCCCCAACATTTTGGAGAGAGTGACGCAACATTTGGAAATAACCACTGTAACAACTCAACTTACTGGTGTCAACATTTTAGATAGGCTCGGAGTAGTAGGAGGAGGAGGAGGCGGCCAACCCACACCACAACCTCATCGCCGGTCGGATCTAGCGGCCCGGCACTACATCCTCGTCGCATGATCGGGCCACTACTGAGTTTGTCGTCTACAGGGATCGCCGTTGCCGGGGACGACGAGTAAGCACAAGTTGCAGCTCCCACAGAGGAGAGAACGTCCAGCGGGTGTGGCTTCACTGGCGGCCACTGCATTAGGCTCCTGCTAGATTTCTTGATGGCGGCGGTGAGGAGCTGGACGCCAATGAGCCTGACGGTGGGGACGATGACAGCACAGTAAAGGCATGGAGAACAAGAGCAACGAAGCCCAAGGAAG